>VBSK01000231.1:0-600000 GCA_006112555.1 Tuber indicum
TTTCCGCCCCTCCGGGGTGGTGTTGAGATGGTTGGGCTACTGGTTCGAACCTGCAGCCTGTAGCCTCCGGTGGTCGAACAACGCACACTTTTCCAAAAGACTCGCCCTAGCCCAGGGGGCCTTCTCAATGGTCAAGAGGCTATCAGGTCCCAGGAAGGGCCTGGCGCCCTACCTCTGCCACTGTCTCGCCTCCTCCCTTCTTGCGCCTATACTATTGTACGGCGCCGACCTTTTCTCCCCTTCCGCTGCCATGATGGACCGTCTGGCTGTTTTCTGGAGGACGGTTCAGCGGTGGGTCACCAACTGCTTTAGCGATACTCCCACTTGGGTTCTCCTGGTGAGTCTGCGCTCCCTCCCATTCAGTATCTACTTGAACATCGGCAACGCTTGGCGGCTCTTCGCCTTGTATGCCTCCCGCCAGAAAGGAATCCGGCAACGGCGAGACTCCATAGCACTTTCCCAACAACCTCAGCCTTCCGCTCAAGGGAAGACCACCGTCTCCTCACCGTAAGCCTCACCCGGGGTATATAGGCCCCTTCACTGGAAACTCCTGAACCCTCGCCGCCTGTGCGACGCCACCTGCCCCTCGACGCGATAGCCCACAGAGTGGTCAATCTGGTTGGTCATCTGCGCAGGACCCCCCCCGCCTCTGAGAAGCTCCTGCCAGCCGTTCTCCCACCGGGCGCACCTGGTGACCCCACCTTCCTGGGACTTAAGAGGGACTGCAAGCAGCTCCTCCTTCACGCATGGTCCTCCCAGTACCCGCCCCCTCCACGCTACATGTACTCGCCTACTTTGGCCCCGCACCCTTTATGGGACTGGGGAAATTCATGGCAGGTCGTATCCACCAGATGAGATCAGGAAAAAGCTACCTGGCAGCACACCTTTCTTGGAAAGATCCCGACGCCCCGACCACCTGCCCTTATTGTCAGGAGGAACCTGAGACGTTCCACCACGCCATCCTCGTTTGCTCGGCCAAACTCGAAGCCAGGATCTCCCACCTCCAGGGGGTAGATGGCCTACAGGAGGACGATCCACTCAGGCACTCGCCGGCCCTGCTTCACGGCCTGGCGAAATATATCTCGATCACTGCTACCGGGTTTCCCCCCAAGATGTCTGCCCTGCAGGGCTCTCCTTCCCCCTCCCCTCCGCCATCCCCTCGCCCCTCCGCGACTTGAAGTTGTCTGGTGTCTGCTCGGAGGCTTTCCTTAGTTATGTTTAGTGTTATTTTAGTTAGTGTTGAGTGTGTCCCTATATTCATACTTTAGGCTGCTTTGCGATATGGGTTGTTCGCGGATTTGGAGGAACTGGTTTGGTTTCTTTTGTTTAATTTGTTTTGGGATTAAGGTTTTGTTTACGCCATAGCTAGCGCTGCATGCGAGTTCTTGTACCTAAACAAAGAATACATGACGATAAAAAAAAAAAAAAAAAAAAGGACCTTCGGGACAGACTCCTCACGCAACCACTTAAGTCTTTCCTATACTATTAAAAATCAACATACTCATACAAGGACACAAACGTCTCCCGCAACAAATGTGAGAAAGAGGTCACACTTGTATAAGTACAAGGAGACGAGAAGATATATCGATAGATGCTATCAGAAAGGATCGCGTAGGCCTAGTGAGGTCTCAGAGCTATCGATATCCGATACGAAGATAGGTAAGACGTCGTTACCTGTTGGAGAACTAATCTACAAAGAGATAGGATCGTTACAGGTAGTAAGAAAGTAATTCTCAACTGCCCTCTGGTAATGCATGTTAGGAGTACCCGATTCCGATAAGCCTAGGAGTACCCTAGGTAGGGTAACGTTACCTGAGTTCACGAATCTTAGTCTCCAACAACCCCTCTGGCCCCCTAATGGGGCCCGCGCGTCATCATACACATCAACCTTAGTTGCGTCCTGTGACTATATGGTCACAGAATTGAAGGTGTCAGAATAACACCATATACGCTGCTGTCATCCATCTAGCCAAATGCTATTCGCGGGATATATAAGATGGAACCTCTGGCAAGACCTGAGAAGTGGAACAGAGTTAATCCGTTAACTACTCAGGGAGTTACTAGGCTTCCAAGATGTGATGTCTTTGATACAAACCATAAGTAACAGGACGTTTTCGCAGAAGGTCGTGATATGAATGTTAGGAGGTTCAGAACAAAGAACCAACACATTCACATCCACCCTTCAATAATTAGAAAGAGTCTAGAGCTCTGTAACGAGACTCCACTGAGTACTATTACAAGTAGCCAAACCTACACCCATACCGGAGTCAAGAGACTACCGTGGTAGGGCTGGCGGTAGACTTAGGTCTACCAGGTGGAGGTACCGGTGGTTAGGTACCTCAGTCGGGCATGCTAGGCCATACCAAAGGTACATCGGTCCTAGTAATGGTTGGGGGTTACCCTACTCAGTAGGGTAACCCAAGTAGTCAATTTGGGAGTTACCCTGAATTGCTTGACGGTGAGTCCAGGTAGAGTTACCCTACTCTGTAGGGTAACTCGGGGTGCAGTTACCCTACCTTTGGACTAGAGTTACCCTGCCATGGGCTAAGGGTTACCCTGCTATGGAGCCAAGTTACCCTACCTTGAAAGTAACTTGTTACGCAGGACTTCGGGGGAAGTGACTAGATTGTTTGTCACGCGAAACTACATAGGGTGTTCGAATCTCAGGTTGTGCGGATCACTCCGGCACAACCAGTTGAGCTCCGAACAAGCTGTAACTTGGAGGTGTGGTGGCTAACACCCCCCTCCGGCCCCGTTATCAGTCCCTAGCGTCATGGGCTACAGCCTGAAGAGTTGCTGTAAGTCTAGCAAAAGTCTCCCGGTGGAGATGCTTCCATAACACCGTATACGTCACTGCCGTCCGTCCGACCGGAAGCTGTCCGCAGGATATATGAGGGGACAGAGGAGAACCTGGAGAATAGCCTCCAGGTGGTTTCGTGTAAAACGGACCAAAACTGACGGAGTAATACTGCTTTAAAGTCAAGAGTAGTATGTGAGGTTACCGGAGGCCAGTAGGCGAGGTAACCGAAGTCCGTTGCCCTGAAAGAGTAATAGTATTGGAGAATCGTTAAGGACTCTAAGACACTAGTCTGGGGCCACGATATGAGCTACTTCTAGGAGGGTTGACTGTGGGTAGCGCCTATTGGTAGTCAACCTCCGGAGTGGTCTATCGGGGGAGCTACGTGGCTATCTTCCGGAGTGATATGGAAATGAGTAGAACCGGATAGATGTTCAGGAGCCGCGAATGCTTGCAGAAGACTAAGTGTATATGGGTAGAGAGTTCCATAGTTGGTATAGTATCCGCACGGGCATGACAGCTCGCCACTGGCATGACCACGATATGAAGAGTTTTTACTCCTGCGGTTGCATTGGAGATGCAGCGGCTAAAACACTTCTATCGGGCAGATGTTAGAACACCACCGAGTGGTCTAGTTCGCTACGGAGGATCGTTGGTCCGACCCGTAGAGGTTGGCTAGACAGCCCACGGGAGTTGGGTGCTCGCGAACGCAGAGTAGTGATGGGGAGTAACTGGCAGCATACCAAACCTACTTAAGTATATGCGAGTTCTCCTCTACTCTGGCAATCATCTACCTCTCGAGATCACGACTTAATTGAGTAAAGCTGTGGCTTAACGATATTAAGTTTTACCGTTTATTTTTTCAACTCTACTGTTGATTATCTTTATCTTACTTCTGAAAGAATACTTCGGTGCGGTCGCAACCTCGGGATCCATCTTCCCAGAGGGAGCCCCCGTTACAAGCTCCTGGGAGACACTACCAGAGAAGTCAACAAGCTCCAAGGAGTGTTACAACTATAATATGGGGTGTGCTGCGGTTGCGGGAATTATGACCAACAAAATATGAAGGTCCACCCCCTCTACATAGAACAACCAGGAGTTGCCGACCAAGGAATTATAAGAGTATTCCATAGAATGACTTCTCCTCTACCAATGGAGAGTTGTTGGAATAAATTCCATTGGTTAGTTGTTGAGTTATCACAACTAGAAGTCATCAACTCCGGCATATATGCAAAGGCAACTCCGTATCAAAACTGATCCTCTCAACAATGGAATGGACGATTAGAGCCAACATAGTTCGACTTGAGAACTCGGCTACAGGTCTAAAGACTCTGAGAATTGGATATTTACTACTGGTAATAAGCATGTCTTCCGGGAGGGAAATAGTAATTACCGAAGAGGGTGTGATGGTTTTCAGGGTCTCCTGGTATTCGCACCTTTATGAAGTACTTGACGTTACGAGTTAGATTTAGAGTGGTGCATGTTTTGTATGTTAGATAGATGTATTCCGCAAACACTCAGACGCGAGATATAAAAATCGAAGTACCTCCCAAGCTTTAGACATCATCAGGTAACGGAGAAGAGACCTTAACAATATAATATTATTCTTACGATTCTATTCTACTTTCTTGTGCTCTTAGTAGTCATAAACGAAATGAGTTCCTTCTGAGCCTTCCTAGACAAAGCTCCGTCTATACGAACGAATCTCAACTGGCCTAGACAACTGTTAGGTGGAAGCCGACTCTAATACTTGTCGAGAAGACTTAGGCCTGAATCTTTCGTAATAGACGGAGATTGTCTAGGAAGGCTCGGTGTTGTTCTTTTCGTTTATGACTACTAAGAACTCACTTAATCGATAGTGGAAATAATTTTATAAAGATTCGTAGGTAAAACAATATTATATAGTTAAGATCTCTTCTCCGTTGCTTGATGATATCTAAAGCTTGTGAGGCACTTTGATATTTATATCCCACGTCTGAGTGTTCGCGTACTACTTCTAATCATCCTATAACTAAGTACCTTCCCCAAAATCGTACGCTACGTCTCATAGTCTTAACAAGTGTGAATGCTGTTTGGCCCTGAATTCTTGCACACCATCTTCGTCCTCATAAATTCTTTTCCGTCTTATCGTAGGATGCGTTATTATGCTCGAACGACTGGTCTTCGATTTATAGAGTCGAATAGACTTCTGTCTGAAACTGCAGTCATCTTGACTATCATTCCAGTAGTCTCTTCCGATTTCACATAGTGGCCAGCGTATATGTCGGGCACCTATGCATGATGCAGGCTTCGTAGACGGTGCGCCAACACACGTATGTCTACCGCCTATTAGGTCTTCTGAGTCTTAGTAGCTTCCCCTCGGTCCGCCTCGCCTCAAAGAGAATCACCTCTCGAGGGATCCCGTTTCCAGGACCAACCAATATATAGCGGCCTTCAGATAGGTATTGGTGTCATATCTATCCCCTATGGCCTCTGGGGCACTGTATGAGAAGTTGCGGATTTTCGAACCAAAAACGTCCCGTTACTTTCAGCCCGTAGTTAGGATGCCTAACTTTGAAGCCTAATAACTCAACGCACCTCCAACGGATTTCCTCCGTTCCACTTCTCCGAGGTACCCGTTTTTTTTTTTTTTTTTTTTTATGTCATATATTCATTGTTTAAAGTACAAGAACCTGTATGCAGTGCTAGCTATGGCAAAAACAAAACCTGTAAACACGTGCGTCCCTCCTCCGTCTGTGGCAAAAACCAAGAACCCCAAGCCCCTCTGGTCTGGAGCCAACCGCACATCTCGCCCCGAATCAAGCCCCTCCTACAGCCCAGACGAACTAAGCCCCAAAAGAAACCCAAAACACGAAAAGCAGGAAGCCCAATGGAAAAATCCACCTGGAAATCTCAGCCCGAAGGCACAAAAGAAAGTCCAAATCCAACTCACCAGGCAGACCCTAAGAAAACCCGGCCGCCCGAAGGCTAACCCTAATCGGTCCTGTAAACAAGGCAGGAGCACCGATTCGTGGCGCGACCCCAGTCCATTGGGGAAAGGTTCGTAGGAGGAGAGATCCGACCGGCCCGAGGCAGTGCAATACTGACCGGAGGAAGGGGCCAGGGCTGGGACCCCCAGAGAGATGACCGGGACAGAGAGACAAAGTCGCCCCCATCCCGTGTAGGAGAGGCAGCAGTAAGGTGCCCGCTTATGACGGAGGCAGTAGGGTGCCAGCCAGGAGCAGTAGGGTGCTAGCCAAGGAGGGTGGGCAGTAGGATACGAGCCGATGCCCGGAGGTAGAAAGGAGGAAGGGCCAAAGGCCCCAGAAAAACCCGACCGTAAAAACCGAACCGATGCCGTATTACCGCGTCTCTCATGTAGTCCCTTGTTCTCTGAGAGATAGCGTCACTTAGTGGAGGGGATCCCACCGGCGGGGCAGGGTAAGGGAAGGGCGAGGGGGAGAAGGCGACCGCAGCTTGAACCGGACGACTAGGAGGGTATGCCCAGGCCTCACCAAGAGACAGACCCCGAAGTTACTAGCCGAGGCGTTCCCCCTCGGGGATCGTGCAGAGTGGAGAGACGGGCGTCCACCACCACCAGTGCCGACCGGAAATGAAGAGAGGAAGCCGACCGTGCCAAAGCTAAGCAAGGATCTGGAAGCGAGACGGGACTACTGGGCGAACCCAGATAACTCCCCCATCAAGCGAACTGGAGACAAGCAAAGCAAAGGCGGGAGAGGATAGAAAGGATACCGTGCCCCTAGGCAAAGGCCATCAAGGGGGCAGAGGGCAGGAGGGGGACCCCAAAGGGGGCCGAGAAGAGGGGGGCTCAAGATAGTTGAACGTGGTGTTGTAAAACTATGTGGCAGGAAAATAGAGGGCGCGGAGCGTGTTCTCAGACATACCGAGAGGTGTCCTCTTATATATCTTGCAAACAGCTTCCGGTCGGACGGACGGCAGCGACGTATATGGTGTTATGAAGTGGGCTTTATTGAGGTGACATTATAGTCATGTGACGCAATTCTTTGAAATCTCGCTAAGGACGTGCGGGCCCCAGAGTGGGGCCGGAGGGGGCTGTTAGGCTTCGATAAATGAGGGTCTGTGCGCAGTTACTCTACCGAGAGGTCTGTGCATTTTCTTTATGCCTAACAACAACCCTGGGTCTATACCGGTTGTCTCCACCTAACGGTGGGTCTGCAATGGTGAAAAGAGTCCAACGTCAAGGGGCTGAAGAAGATGTGTTGAATGGGGAGGAAGACAAAAGACAATAATATTGTTCTTTTCGCAATAGGAGAGAAACTTGTAGTTAATATAAGAGACGTGTCCATCAAGGATAAGAAGTCGAGGCTCGCCAGGACACTGCACTCGAGAAATTGGATCATAAACCATAGTCAACTAATCAAATCCGATTTTGCTATCAGGCCATCCCTTTGGTGATACAGCCCAGCGTGCCAACTTATCCTCCTCTTCTACATTCTTATACCAATCAAATATATAAACACTGCCTTTTCTAATCAGGTATGGTGGAAAAACAAACCCATCTGCAGAAGCAGCTTCCAGAGCAGTAAGGAACTCCCGTTTTCTATCTTGCTTCATCTGGGGATTTTTTTTTCCATACCATGTAACCACCCTAGTACGTGGTGAAATACCCATAATAAATCCTTTTTCATCAACATTCGTTATAGCTCTAGGCTTAAAAGTATATTGTTGGGGAACTTTGCCTAGCTTTTGGAAGTGGGTGTTGATGATACGTGGATTTCTCGAATATGCACGTTGTCGGTTAGTACAAGTAGCAAACTTTACCACCAGAACAGGATGTCGTTTGAGAAAGTGAGTAATTCAGTTTTTACTGATAGGGTAAATCTGTGGAGGGTTTAGGCCTTAAGGAATGCTTCGAACTGGCACCTGCCGTTCCTTCTCTTTTTTGGCTAAATTTTTTACCATAATCATAAGGTGATCAATACGTGGGGGGAAGCCAAAATCATCCCACTTGAGCACCCATTTTACAATAGCCTTTTCAGCCACTGGTGTATAGATCTGCTGATCTTGATGCGCTTCCTGGCGTTACGGCATCTATTTTTCTGGTGGCCGAGGCTTGATCGGGACAGCCCATAAGCCTGAGCCGCTTTCTCCATAGAACTGAAAGTAAGGTCTTCTAACCCCTTTAAGGCAGCTGTATAACGTTGCTCAAGGGTTAAGGACGGAACATTCGACTGTTGACTAATTTTTGACATTGTGTTGTGAGTTATAGAGCTCATAGAGGTCAGAGGTGCGGGGTAAATGGCCTGTTACCCGGCCATCTCGCTTCTAGTGGATCGCTCGCTTCCCGGTTATTTACGTTACGCTCCCATATCTGCTCTTGATCTACCCACAACGAGAATTGCGCGCCGGTGAACCTACCCTACCCGGAACAGCAGGTTCAGGTCAGACTATTCGGAAACTTCAGAGGACGAAGTCTGACCGAATTCCACGTCTAACGCCCGCGGTGGGAGTTGCGGGAGCCGGGGCGGCATAGCCGCCGATCCACTAAATAACCCTAATGCAGCAGGACAGAAATCCTATCATATTATGATACCACTAGCTCAATCCTCTGGCCTTCTCATCGAAAGTTTGATACAAGCGCAAAAGTATTGTGTTCCTGCGTCTCACCTCTGTTGATCACGTCACGAATCGGTTGTTTCGCACAGTGCTGACCGCGGTATGACATCGAGTTTGTAGGGTTGCGAACTGCGAACCATTGAAGCGCGCGCCGGGCATCTGTATGATACCGGTAGTTCAAGGTTTCCTGTGGAGAGGGGGCGAAAAATGCAGCGAGCGGTAAACTGTTCAAAAGGGAAAAAAATGATAGATCGCACCGGGGGAGGCGGCTAGAACGACAAAGCATACTAATCAATCATTTGAGATTCTATGGTATTACTGCACCGGATGTCCGAGTGCATTGGTGAATAGTATATTTGTCCACTTTCTTCCCGCTCCGGCGGTACCGGGCTAGTTTTTCTAGGGACGCAGTATGATACCTGGTTATACATTACTAGTGTGCTACTATAGTATGATAACCTTCATATCCACCATCCTGCTATGCCCAAATCCCGTGTGTGAGGATCAGGTAGTAACTATTGGAAATCCACGGGCTCGCCGGAGCTAGAGCTATACAGCACCACGATAACGGAGCGAAGCAGTGAGGACTAGATGCGCTGTAAATACACTGCTCAACAGAGGGTGGGAAAGGTCACCAAATCGCCCCGAAACTCTCTCTATTGGTCAACTCTCTAACTATCGCTCCACAACTTTGCTGATCTGCACATCTCTAACTCTAAACTAACAGGAAGAGACAAGAGTATAAATAAACGACATGTAACGAGACTCCACTGAGTACTATTACAAGTAGCCAAACCTATACCCATTAGTGTTCGTTACGGGGCGTCCGGGTCCCCGAAACCTCCGGGGCCCTGCCCCCACTCCCCGCCCCACCTAGGCCTATGGCCAGGTGGGGGCCTTTTTTTGTTTGTCCCCCGCCCCTCCCCCTGTCCAGGTTCGCGCCCCGCTCATGGCCCTGCGTTTTCCGCCATTCCCTCTCCAGGTTCAAATCAACCTTTGCCTCGTCTCCAAATTTTTTGCTTCCTGTAAGCCGTAAATACCCCTTAGAGATCAGCCGCGAAAATTTTGTATATACGTAAAATTATTTCTCTACTGAGCACGCTGAAAATCATACACACAGTACTGTCATACGCACAGTACTGTCATACGCACAGTACTTTCCTATGCACAGTACTGTCATATGCACGGTACCATCATACGAACAGTGCTACCATACGCACAGTACTATCATACGCACAAAATCATACGCCCAGTAGTACCCCCATACACAATTGTTTTAAAATCATATGCACTGCAGACAATTGTACCAACCACATTAGTTTACAGCACTGATCACGTACTCGAGTAGTTCGCTGTAATATGCAGCTGAGTGATTATCAACTAGGATAATGGCCATGCAAATGGAAAAGCTAGTATGAATTGCAACGTTTGGATTGGTGATACACAGCGGGTAAAAATGAAATACTGCTGCCATTTCTCTAAAGTGGCTATGAAGGCCACGAAATGTAAAAATACACGAGAAAGAAAGAAACGCTAAGATATAATCCTAGGTGGACTCAACGCCCACCAATCCCATTCCACCAACCCCACTTTCCCCCCGCCTACCAATCCCAGCAGCCCCCCCGAATCCCAGAGGCCAGACCTACCCACTCCAAGGCCCTCCCACACTCTACCCCCTCCCACGAGTAGGGCGTATGGGGGTGGTGTTACTACTCCTCCCACCAGTAGCACGTCTGGGAGTATTATTACCCTCTCCCCGGGTCTGCCCACCAGCACCGGACAGCTCTCCTCGACTTTGAGGCAAAGCTTTGACACCACGACCGCGCGTCACATCCCCATCCCCATCCTCATCCTCATCTCCACCCCCATCCTCACCATTCTCATTCGCGTCGCTATCTGCGTCCCTGTCCCCACCAGCACACCCATCTCCATTTCCCTTCCCATCATTGCCGCCGCTGCTACTATCGTCACCGTCCTCACCATCATTTCCCTCAGCATACCGGGCTGCGCCTACCAAGCACCGACGCCCACCAGTGTGAGGTTGATCGTCGTCTTCGTCATTGTTATTAGGGGGATGGTTGGCGGGACCGGCAGGCACGTTCTCATGCCGTCTCTGCTCCACCTGTGTCGCCCGGTCGGGCTTCCCGGCCATGACATTCATCATGTCGTCCACTAACCTCATGTCTCAGACCATGAGGGTAACCCTCCCAGTGTGCGCCACACCCAGGGCACCAGCTATGTAGAATTAGTAAATCATATAAACTTACCAGGAGAGGAGCTTAACTTACCAGCCATATTCATCACCAGAAACTCCTCCGCCACCACCTGAAGGCACTCAACAGCTGACCTCTGCCAACGCAATTGTTGCTGGAGGGGGAGATTGGAGACATTCTCCTGACAGAGGCGGTAAAACAGGGCTTTCGGGATCAGGTATCCCCCATCCCGGCGATACTTCACAATTTCTGCCATCTCCAACCTACCCGCGGGGTATCAAGCAGGGCGCTGCACTCCATTTACAACTTTCCCGGCTTTCTTCTTTCCCAGGTACCTCGTTGGAGGCTCCCAATTACCACCCCCCTTCGATCCCAAGATGCCTTCATTTGCTCTTCTTTTAGGAGGCATCGGTAAATTTTGTTTTATTTTTGTTTTTTTTTTTGGCGGGGGCGGGTTTTGTTGGAGTTTATTTTTTTCACACCGAGTCAGTCGGTGGGTGTCAGAAGTGACAGAAGAGGGGGTACGTGAGAGTGGCGGAGGAGGTGCGTGAGGAGGGGTGTGTGAGGAGCTGGATGAAAAGATTTTCAAGAACTGTAGAGTTTTCTCTCAGAGTAAGAAGATGAGATTGAAGGTGTTTGTAGCACAAGGTGACTTGTGGGTATAGGCAAGAGTAGGTGCCTTCGTTCCCAAATTTGTACGTATGCGTATGTGTGCGTATGCGTCTGAGTGCGTACGCGTCCTCCCTTTTCTCCGATGAAGTAATGATATTAGTGTTGGCTGAAGAAAGTTTGTCAGAAGAGAGGAAGGCCGACAGGTATCTTATACCTATGGGAATTCATGCTCTCTACCTCTCACGCTACCTGGTCAGACAAATCAAGTTCCCCATAGCGTACGGAGGTATAGCCCCTAAGTATTGTGATGTATTTTAATTCATGAACCATGATCCCTGATCAAAACTAATGTTAGCGTAAAAAGTGGGTAGAGCCATATACCACTACATTGTACATTGATCAAGTTTGCGCAGGACTGTTACCGAACAGTTGTTGAGACAAACATGTACAATGCTTTTCTCATAGAATTGCCTTGAAAATTCTGTATGAAAGGTTGTATGTGTACAAAGATATTACACCCCTCCTTTTGTAGTATCAAGTGTACAATCAATTGATAAATGATGTCAGTAGGTAGCACATACCGTGTCAGCTATTTCGAAATATGATTTGAAATATTATGCCAAACACACTGTTCTCTTCAGCATTATTCTATCTATTTACCATAGTATAAGCACTTAACCGGGACTTGAATAGGGCAATTGTACTTACAATTTATGTGGTAGGGTGTTTTGTTAGTAGGGCAGGGTTGGCTTTGGACGCGTTTCCATAAGTTTTCAACATCATATCCCGTCTCTCGTGGTGGGCGGAAGCCGACTCTAAATATTTGTCGAGAAGACTTAGGCCTGAATCTTTCGTAATAGAGGGAGATTTGTCTAGGAAGGCTCAGTGTCGTTCTTTTCATTTATAACTACTAAGAACTCGCTTAATCAATAGAGGAAATATTTATAAAGATTCATAGGTAAAACAATGTTATATTGTTAAGGTCTCTTCTCCGTTGCTTCTTTTTCTTCTAAAAGCTTGGGAGGCACTTCGATATTTATATCCCACGTCTGAGTGTTCGTGGACTACATCTAATCCTCCTATATCAAAGCAACTTCCCCAAAATCGTACGCTACATCTCATAGTCTTAACAAGTGTGAACACAGTTTGACCCTGAATTCATGCACACCATCTTCGTCCTTATAAATTCTTTTCCGTCTTATCGTAGGATGCGTTATTCTCCTCAAACGACCGGTCTTCGATTTATAGAGTCGAATAGACTTCTGTCTGAAACTGCAGTCGTCATGACTATCGTCCCAGTAGTGTCTTCCGATTTCACATAGTGGCCAGCGTATTTGTCGGGCACCTATGCATGATGCAGGCTTTGTAGATGGTACGCCAACACACGTATGTCTACCGCCTACTAGGTCTTCTGAGTCTGAGCAGCCTCCCCTCATTCCGCCTCGCCTCAAAGAGAATCACCTCTCGAGGGATCCCGTTTCCAGGACCAACCAACATATAGCGGCCTTCAGATAGCTATTGGTGTCATATCTATTCCCTATGGCCTCTGGGGCACTATAGGAGTGGTTCCGGATTTTCGAACCAAAAACATCCCGTTACTTTCGGCCTGTAGTTAGGATGCCTAACTTTGAAGTCTAATAACTCAATGCGCCTGCGACGGATTTCCTTTGTTCCACTTCTCAGAGGTACCCTTTTTTTTTTTTTTTTTTTTTTTTTTTTTTTATATCATATATTCGTTGTTTAAGGTACAAGAACCTGCATGCAGCGCTAGCTTTGGCAAAAACAAAATATGTAAACAGGCGCATCCCTCCTCCGTCTGTGGCAAAAACCAAGAATCCCAACCCACTCTGGTATGGAGCAAACCGCACATCTCGCCCCGAATCAAGCCCCCCTTACAACCCAGACGAATTAAGCCCCAAGAGAAACCCAAAACAGGAAAAGCAGGAAGCTCAAAGAACAATCCCCCCAGAAATCTGTTAGGTGGAGACAAGCGGTATAGACTTACGAGGGTCTAGGCCAATCGGGATCCTTTTCGTGTAGACGGAGATTTATCTAGGAAGGCTCGGAAGCAACTCGTTTCGTTTATGACTACTAAGAGTGCAAGAAAGTAGTAAAGAATCGTAAGAACAATATTATATTGTTAAGGTCTCTTCTCCGTTGCTTGATTGTCTTTAAGCTTTGGGAGGTACTTCGATATTTATATTCCGCGTCTGAGTGTTCGCGGACTACATCTATCTAGCATACAAAATATGTACCTCTTCAAATCTAATGCGCAACGTCGAGTTCTCCATAATGGTGTGAACACCGGGAGACCCTGAAAACCATTACACCATCTTCAGTAATTACTATTTCTTGCCCGGGAGACATACTTGTCACCAGTAGTAATTATCCGATCCTCAGAGTCTATGGACCTGTAGCCGAGTTCTCAAGTCGAACTCTGTTGGCTTCAATAGTTCTTTTCGTTACCAAGAGGATCAGTCTTGATACGAGACTGCATATGCAGATATGCCGAAGCCGATGACTTCTAGTTGTGATAACTCAACAACTAACCGATAGAATCCATTCTGATGACTCTCTCCTCCTAGAGGAGAGGCCATTCTATTGAATAGTCTCATAATTCCTCGGTCGGCAACTCCTGATTGTTCTATGTAGAGGGGGTGGACCTTCGTGTTGTGTTGGTTGAAATCCCGCAACTGCAGTACACCTCTTATCATAGTTGCAACACTCCTCGAAGCTCGTTGGCTTCTTTGGTAGTGTTTCCAGGAGCTCTAGACTCTTTCTAATCGTCGAAGGGTGGATGTGAATGCATTGGTTCGTTATCCCGAACCTTCTAACATTCATCTCATAACCTTGTGCGAAAACGTCCCGTCACTTACGGCCCGTATCAAAGATGTCATATCTTTAAAGCCTTGTAACTCCCTGAGTAGTTGACGGATTGACTTCGTTCCACTTCCCAGGTCTAGCCAGAGGTTGCCTCTTATATATCCTGCGAACAGCTTTCGGTCGGACGGACGGCAGCGACGTATACGGTGTTATTCTGACACCTTCAATTCTGTGACCAAATAGTCACAGGACGCAACTAAGGTTGATGTGTATGATGACGCGCGGGCCCCGTAAGGGGGCCGGAGGGGGGTGTTGGAGATCAAGATTCTCGAACTCGGGTAACGCTACCCTACCTAGGGTACTCCTAGGCTATCGGAATCGAGTACTCCTAACAAAATCTCAGCCCGAAGGCACAAAGGAAAACCAAACCCATACCCACCAAACCATGCCCATAGCACGGCCGGCCGCTAAAAAGCTAACCCTAGATCGGGCCCAAGAAAGGACCAGGTGTACCGAGTAATGGCGCGACCCCCACCAAGGGGGAAACTTGAACTGGATGGAATCCGACCGACCAGAGACAGTGCAATACCAATCGGAGGGAGAGAAGCCAGGGCTGAGGCCCCCCAGAGAGAGGTAGCAGTAAGGTGCAAGCTCATGAGAGTAGTAGGGTGCTAGCCGGGTGGCAGTAGGGTGCCGGCCAAAGAGGTAGTAGTAGGGTACCAGCTGGGGGGAGGTAAGGTGCCAGCTGGGGGAGCAGTAGGGTGCTAGCCGAAAAGAATAGCAGTAGGATGCGGGCCGAGGAGGGTGGCAGTAGGATACCAGTCGAACGAACCAAGGGAGGAAGAGGGAGGGGTAGACCCAGATGCCGAAACAACTATCGGAAATGTGTTCGTGTCTTAACTAGGCGGTCTCCATTAATCCCCGGTGCCCACAGTAGACAAAGCCAGCGTAAAGGGCAGAGAGGAGGAGAGAGGCGAATTCGACCGTAGCCCGTTGAGAAAACCAACCACCAACCCCCGACCCTGGGACTAACCCATACCCACCAGCGGGAGAAAACCCGGACCCAGTAGAGGGACCGGCCCAAACCGACCAGAGGAAAGGAGAAGGAATCCAATGTAATCGGGTACTGTAAACCGTATTCCCAGCCGTCTGTTGAAGGGAAAAAGGAGAAACCCGACTGTGCTGATGCTAAGCGAGGCTAAAGCAAAAGCGGGAAAGGAGAGAGACCCAGCGACGAGGACACCAGGAAGGAGTAAGGAGGTGTCTCATGAGGGTAGACCTCAAGAGAGAAAGCAGGAGAGAAGCTTTGCCATTGCAAAAAGATAAAAGATGATGGCCTAGTCCACCCCATAGGGGGAGGACCAGACTGAAAAAGTGGTGAGAATTCCTTGGTATTGAGATTTCAATCACAGGAGGTGTAGCGGAGATGGTCCTTGTTCTCAGAGGTACCCAGAGGTGCCCTCTTATATATCCTGTGAACAGCTTATGGTCAGACGGACAGCAGCGACGCATATGGTGTTATGAAGTGGGCTTGATTGAGATGACATTATAGTCATGGGACGCAACTCTTCAAAATCTCGCTAAGGACGTACTGGCCCCAGAGCGCGGCCGGAGGGGGGTGTTAGGCTTCGATAAATGAGGGTCTGTGCGCAGTTATCCTACCGAGAGGTCTGTGCATTTTCTTTATGCCTAACATTAGCTCCCTCCTACAAGGTCTCGCCTCGAGCACCTTTCTTAGTTATATTTATTTAACAAAATTCCTTTTAAGACCCGATGTAGTCAGGGTAAAAAACCTTCCGGCGTTTGCTTGTCTACCGTAGGAAAACCTTTTCCTTATCGTCTTACTTCTGCCTGCCCTGGCATCTCCGGGTTGTCTCGATGAAACTCTTCGACTACTTCGTCAGCATTTTCCATGCCCGTAGCAGGTTCCCAAGTATTTTCATCTTCCGCACAGCCCTGCCATTTCACAAAATACCACAGCTCTCGTACCTGCCGATAACAATTGCTGATCCTTCGTCTATAGGTCCGTATCTCGCTACGGACAATTTTCTCTATTTCCTATTGCAAGTCTCCTTCAACCTCCTCTGGTTCTCTTGTAGGTTGTCTGCGATCTGGATGAAGAGACTCTCGATAAGGTTCAAGCAAGGATACGTGAAAGACAGGGTGAATGTTCCACCGGTCGGATATGTTTAGCTTAAACGCACAATTCCCCCTTTTTTCCAATATCAGGAAAGGCCCATATAGTTTGGGCGCTAGCTTTTTTGACTTCCGTCGGGTGCGTATGCTTTTTGCGTTTAGCATGACTTTATCGCCAACCTTGAACTCCGGCTGTCTTTTGGCTTTCCTATGGTAGTTGTATTTAGCTATTCCTTCCCTTGTCCTTTCTAATAAGCTCTTTGCTTGTTCGTGTATTGTCTTGATCCAGTTTGCGTATAGGGTTGCACCTGGGTTTTGAGCCTCTCGTTATTTCATCTACTCTGTCTGGGGGTGGAAACCATAGTTTGCATAAAAGGGCGACATCCCGTGGGCGATGGTCGCAGAATTGTTGTACGCGTGTTCTGCTAGCGGTAGCAACTGATACCAGTCGTCCTGGACGTAGTTGACGAAACTTCGAAGATATCTTTCCAGCACTTGGTTGGTTCTTTCTGTCTGTCCATCCGTCTGTGGATGATACGCCGTCGACATTCGTCGCTTTATTTCCAACACCTTACACAGGGATTCCCAACATTCCACTGCAAACTTAGAGTCCATGTCCGAAATGATTTCCGTCGGTAAGCCATGTAGCTTCCAGACTTTCCTTAAGAACACATTAGCGACATCCTTTGTCGTGGCCGTAGTTTGTAATCCAAGAAAGTGTGCCATCTTCGTGAATCGATCCACAACTGCCATAATTTGTGTACAACCTTGTGATTCAGGTAGTTGGGTTATGAAGTCAACTGATATTGACGACCATGCCGTAAACGGAGTCTGTAGTGGCTGCAACAGCCCATATTTCGCATATCGTGGTGACTTGTTGTGTTGACATTTATCACAAGACCGTACGTAGTCATTGATCAATTCGGCTAATCCCTTCCCGTAGAAATCTCTCATGATGATCTCAAGGGTTTTTTCTTGTCCGAAGTGCCCGGCTATCTTTGCGTCATGGTATCCTTCGGCTATCTTGGTGTATAGGGCCTGGTTGTCCGGGACGAATAGACGATTCTTATAGTATAGAAGGTCGTCGATTAGTGTCCAGTTCTTAGGAAATTCCTTTCCTTCATTTTGGAGTTTCGACAAGTCCTCTCGTCGTCTTAGCCAGTCTCTATCTGACCGTGTAGCTTCAAGAAGTTGTTCGAGGAACTCAGGGTTAAACTTTTTCATAGTCTTTTGTTTTAGCACGGCCGTTGATATTAGTATTTTCTCTGGTATTTGCTCGATGTCGTACCAGGATGAATTCTCAGCTGCCGATGCTTCTAATTGACATATGATGGGTTCTTGTTCCTTTAATGTCAAACTTCTTGTAGCAATGTCTGTACTTCCAAAACCTTGGGTTCCTCTTTCTGTCTCGTCTAGTTCATCGATCTCCATTAAATCGGATGTGTCGATTTTTTCCACGATGAGCTGTGCCATTCTATCCCCTTCTCGGACTTGGCAATCAACATCCTTGTCGTTGTAAAGAAAGACTTTGAGTTCTCCTGTATAGTCGACGTTTATTGTTCCACCGCCAACCAAGATCCCAGAACGTACAGCGAGGCCGCTACGAGCTGCTACTTGTCCTTATGTCTCTATTGGTAAACCTATCGCTAACCCTGTATCGAGCAGTGCTTGTCCTCGCTTGGGGATAACGATGTCACTTATGGCGTAGAGGTCATGTCCGGCTACCATTCTTGACCCTTTGGTAGGCAGTCCTGCCTTGTGGTTCAACCGTCTTATTCGGATATATTTATCCGAATGATTTGTCTCTGGCCTCAATGCCAGGTCCTTCTCATCTTCCCAACCCAATACTTCCTTTCCTAACCCATATTCTTTTTCTTCCTGTAGCACTAGCAGCATTACCTGGAAGTGTGCTGTTTTTAAAACGGTTTGCTCGCGATGCGTAGCTCCCTCCTCAGAACGGTACTCCGGTCGTCTACTCAGGGCATCAGGCTTTCCGCCCTTAGTCCCTGGTCGGTAAACGATTTTGAAGTTATATTCTGCCAGTTTCAGCGCCCAACAGATTTGGTGTCCGCTCCAAACCTTAGAAGTGAGGCAGTATTGTAGGTTTTAGTGATCGGTGTAAACCGTTACAGGCTTTTCCGTGCTGACTAAGTATTGCCTCCACTCTCTGAATGCTTCCAAGATTGCAAGCAGTTCTTTGTCATGGATCTCGTAGTTTCGTTCTGCCGAGTTCAATTTCCGTGAGTGGAAAGCGACCAGATGCAATCTTTTTTCCACAAACTGTGACAAGACGCAGCCCAAGGCGAAGTCGCTTGCATCCGTTTCTACCACCGTTTCACGGTCTGGGTAGAAATGTTGTAATATGAGCGCAGATGTGAAGTGATGTTTTAGTTCTATGAACGCTGCTTCTTGTTCCGCGCCGCAATGGAAATCCTTTGGATTTCCTTTTAGGGTTTCCGTTAAAGGCTTACAAACTCCGGAAAACTGTTGCATGGACCGTTGGTAGAAGTTGACAAATCCAATAAATATTTGGACTTCCTTAACCGACGCTGGTAACTTCCAACCCAGTACGGAGTCGACTTTCCTTGTGCTCATTGCTACTCCTTCGACAGATACCATATATCCCAAGAATTCTACTTCTTGTACATAAAAGACTGACTTCTTTAGAGATACCGCCAGTTGGTAGTCTGCGAGCCTTTGCAAGACCTGATTGACCAACTCAACGTGGCTTTCTTCATCCTTTGAATATATCAGGATATCGTCCAAGTAGCAGACGACTCCATAATCGAGGAATTCGTGTAAGACTTGGTTCATCATGTCTTGGAAGGTTGCTGGAGCATTGACGAGTCCGAAAGGCATTACCTTGTACTCGTAGTGACCATAACGCGTTCGGAAAGCTGTTTTCCATTCATCGCCCTCTTTTATCCTTATCAGATGATAGCCGTCTTTTAAATCAAGCTTCGTAAAGATTTTAGCCCCAGCCACTCGGTCTCTCAATTCGGACATTAATGGTAGCGGGTGTCTGTTCAAAACCGTGATACGGTTGAGGTTACGATAGTCAACTACTAACCGAAGTTTTCCGTCCGGCTTTGGCACGAACAGTACTGGCGCTCCTGCTGGGGACTTGCTTCTTGCGATCTTTCCTTGATCCATTATCATCTTGAGGTATTCTCGTAGGGCGGCAAGTTGTTTTTCTGACAAGGGATATATTGGACCCCACGGTGCTTTCGCGTCGTCTTTTAGTTCGATTTCATGATCGAACGTCCTCCGTGGCGCCAATTTTTCCGCTGTCTGAGGCAAGAATAGGTCCTTGTGTTGCCAATATTCTTGAGGTAGTGATCCCAAGACTATATCGTTGGGACTTTCGCTTGTGCCAATTCTTCCAATATAGGCAGCTTTTTCGTCAAAGGCTACCGTCTCATCATATTCGAACATGTCGGCTATTCCCTCGTCTTCCTCTACACATTTCTCACAACATCTTTCGTCGAACGACCATCTTTTTGGGTCTTCAATGTGGGATATGGGATGTTCCTCATGCCACCATCGGAATGGTATGATCATTCCATACGATCCAATCTCTGCTATTTCGCAGGTTATCTCAGACAGATGTCTATTTCTTCCAATTTCTAACCATAAGGGATGGGTGTAGAACTTCCCTCCAGAGATTGCTGCGGTCCCATCAAATCCATAAATTTTTACCGCATCCGGCCATTGCGTGAACAGCAATCGGTGTTCTTGTACCAATCTTAGATTGATGACGAACACATTAGAGCCTGAGTCCAACAGGACTTTAATTTTTTGTCGCTTATAGTTTAAAAAGAGGTAGGTGTCTCCCTCAGGGAAGGAATATCTTTTCGGCAAAGACGCGTAAAGCTTGCGTCGTCGTGGTTGACCGCGATCATCTTCTGGTTTTCGTTTAGGCATTGTGTAACTATGTTTGTTACCATGCCCGCATGGTTTCGACCATTCAGGTCTCCTCAAACAAACTGAGATTGTCTTGGTATATCGGGCAGCCCACTACTAGTGGTCTTGACCTCCTGCCGTGGAGTTCCTATACCTTCCACTTTTACTACCTGTGGAACCAAACTTGGGAGTCTCTGCTATCGTCCAGATATCATGGAGACAAGAGCCGGGTGCGTAGGGCTGGTCGGCTGTCCCTTTGATAACCTTCCCGAGCCTATTATCCACCCTCGCTTAACTATAGACAGTGTCCTCATTTTATCGGGTGCCCGGCCGGTACCATCGCGGCACCTAAGAATTAATAGATAGAGGTGAGGTCTAGAGCTCTTGTACCTACCCGTCGAAGATATGCCTTGCTCGTCGCTCCATTTCTTTCATCTTAGCCCTACTATCGCTCCCGTCGGTACCCTTGGTGCTGTCTGTTTCCTGTCTAGGTTTTGGTCCTTATCGGAGACCTTTCTGATTCCAGGTCACGTGCCTGACTACCCTGACAAACATGTGTCCGGATCATTGGGGCTAAACATACGACTACCTTGGGAAGCATAGAGGCGCCACCAATGAAATCATTGTCCTTTGTTAATCCTCTTGTCTCAGCAGCAGGGACGCGTGTACTCCCACTCAGGTTGTTCCGTATGGTTGCTATCCTCGCTTTGATCCTCTTGTGCAGCTGTGGATTTCGACTCCTAGAGACTATATGTCTACTAGACTACCTGAACACCGTCATTGTCGGTACCTTTGTGAAGACTTATGTGATTTCTTCGTCTTCGCCTAACTCCTACAATCGGCTGGTGGTTCTAACCTGTCCAGCCTGTGCGTGTCTTCGGGTAGGTCTAGGTGGCTTGACAGACCTTGCTCAATTTGGGCCCATTCGTAGTAGCCTTCGGCAAACTGTGGCTGCTTATACTTAAATGTTCCCGTAGCTTGTCTTTTATGTGTGGTTCTTTTTTCCACAACTCGTGCAGTTGTTATCCTTTTTTCTCGCATCAATAACGCTTTACGAGATTCCTTGGTTTTGCTTCAGACCAATTCGATTGTGTGATCTTAGCACTTCCTCCTAATTTCTTGGCCGGCCGTTCCAACGTCTGGTCCTACCGTTTCCTTTATATAAGCCTTATCCTTTCGTGGCTTATCCGACTTGTCTTCTTTTGAAGACCTGTCTTTTGTTTCCTTTGAGGAGGTGTGTCGGGAGTTACCTTCTTTCAGTAACGTTTTTCAGTACTGATGGTCTTCTTCTGCCTGGCCAGCTTCTACGACAACGTGTTCCCATTCTTCGTCTTTGTCGAACTTTTGGAAAGAGATGCGGGTGAGGATTTCTCCAGGCAAGTTTCTTTCGACTGTCTCTCTCCATGATTCACCTGTCATCTGGGCTTTGTTGTTCAGGTTGTGCATGATTCGGAGGTAGGTCTGAATTTTGCCTTTATATTTCACTTCCTTCATGTCCTGCAAGGCTTGTCCGCCTTCTTGTAGTGGCGTGAAGGCCTTTCCAATTTCGTAGGAAAAACGGGTCCAACTTCGAAAATTCCGGTTTTGGAGCTCGCCTTGTAGTCCGTCCATTTTTCTGCGGTACCATATCGTATATGGGGTTACCACTTTTCCCTTGGTACGGTTCAGGGCGTATATGACCCGTTATCGGTTATCTCTCCAAATATGTGGATTGCGATCGATGAAGTCAATACATTGTTCTAGTCAAATGTGCGCCTCTTGGTGCTTTTCTCCCTCGAAATGGGGTGGTGCCTCTGGGGGTCACTTCGCGTTTACCACGAAAGCTTGGGCCAGGACATTTGCCATGTCCGATTGTTCGGGAGTTAAACACCTACGCCATCTATCCTGGCCGCCGCCTTTTCTTCCCTTTCCTTCATCGATATAATCGCTGCCATCATCGTTGTAATCACTAGAATATCCTCCTCCTTGTCCTGGTGGTGGAGTTGCATCTGAGGTTCCTTCCCGACTAGATTGAGGTTTTGCAACTTGCTTACCCTTGTCTTGTCTAGTAGGTCTGGAATAATATTTCTCTTCGTCCTCTACCAATTCCATTCGTACACGCTTGCTAGCCTCCGGTTTTTCCTTTGGAGCCTCCTTCTTGCAGGAGGAAATCAGAAGCTCTTGGACCGCTTCGCTTATTTTCTTGAGTTTACCCTGTTGAGACTTGAGTGACTCTCGAGTCGTCTTTGCTTCTTTTTGGAAAAGCGCGTCTCTTTCCTTGAAGGCATTGTTTACCTTGTGGTCCCGTTCTTTCATTTCCTTCCTAATTTCTTCTACTGCTTGTTGTAGCAGGAGATCGTGTTCTACCGTGGACTGATGTAATTGTGAGGTGACTCCCTCGTGATGTTCCTGTCTGGCAGCCAGTTGCGCCAGGTTTTCCGCGATATCTCTTATTATCCTCTCTTGTAGAGACTTTACTTCGTTCTCTACTCCTTGACATTGCATCAATAGAACCCCTATGTCCTGGTTATGGAGGTCCTTTCCTTCGGCAATTTGGTTTTGAATGTCAAACAGCCTAAGGGCATTTTCCTGTTGAGCTCCCGTGAGCTGAGCGAATGCTATATTTGCAGCGTCAATGGTGGAAGTTATGTCCCTCCAGACATCCTTCAATACCACTCCTACTCTAGTAGCTAATCTTGCCAAGTCGGCCACTTGATCCCGCGGTCTCGGAGTAGATGAGTCGGACGAGCTGGGGATGCTTGATGCCCGTGATCCATCTCTTGGTGGATGCCTTAGCCCTGAGGGGAGCGATGAAGGCTGACTCGGTGCATTTTCACCTTCGCTTCCGGTATCCATTGCATCTTTATCCTTTATTCTCTTAGGAGCCGCTCTCCATGGTACTGGAGTCCCCGGGCCTCCAGGTATCTATGGCATCGACGGTTCTGTCATTCTTTCTCAGCTACAGGGTGCTAAAAGGACTAGTCTCCTGTAATAGGGTTCTGTCTTAGTGAGAGTTCGGGTGATTTCCGAGGCTCCACGCTAAAGGTATAGTAGGTGTGAAGCTACTATCAAGGGATCCCTCTTCACTGGTGTCCCAATCGAAGAAGGGTTTCCAGACGAATTCTGGCCCGTACCAGGTTTCGTAAAGATTTTGAAATTGTTCCTCCATAGGAAGTAGAGTTGGGTCGGTATACCACGAGGGAGCTTCTTGTTCCAGGAATCGTATTTCTGGAAGCTCCGGCGGACTAGATAATACTAGACTAATAGTTGGGTAGTATATCTTGGATGGTGGTTCGAATATTGAATTGGTTCGGGAGAGTTTCCCAAAGGTATCTAAAGCGATGGTATTTTCAATGGTTTCGTCGTGGGCGTGATTCGAACTCATGCACTTATTTAGTGCAGAGTGGTGACCGACTTATTTAGTGAGCCTTGGTAACAAGGAGAACTAACAATAGAGTGTTAGGCGGAAGGTGACTCTAAATATTTGTCGAGAAGACTGAGGCCTGAATCTTTTGTAATAGACGGCGATTTGTCTAGGAAGGCTCGGTGTCGTTCTTTTCGTTTATGACTACTAGGAACTCGTTTAATCGATAGATGAAATATTTATAAAGATTCGTAGGTAAAACAATATTATATTGTTAAGGTCTCTTCTCCATTGCGTCTTTTTCATCTAAAAGCTCGGGAGGCACTTGGTTATTTACATCCCATGTCTGAGTGTTCGCGGACTACTTCTAATCCTCCTATAGCAAAGTACCTTCCCCAAAATCGTACGCTACGTCTCATAGCCTTAACAAGTACGAACACTGTTTGACCCTAAATTCTTGCACACAATCTTCGTCCTCATAAATTCTTTTCTGTCTTATCGTAGGATGCGTTATTATCCTCGAACGACCGGTCTTCGATTTATTGACCCGAATAGACTTCTGTCTGAAAATGCCGTCGTCCTGACTATCGTCCCAGTAGTCTCTTCCGATTTCACATAGTGGCCAGCGTATTTGTCGGGCACCTATGCATGAGGCAGGCTTCGTAGACGGTACGCCAACACACGTATGACTACCGCCTATTAGGTCTTCTGAGTCTGTGCAGCTTCCCCTCGGTCCGCCTCGCCTCAAAGAGAATCACCTCTCGAGGGATCCCGTTTCCAGGACCAACCAACATACAGCGGCCTTCAGATAGGTATTGGTGTCATATCTATCCCCTATGGCCTCTGGGGCACTGTAGGAGTAGTTGCGGATTTTCGAACCAAAAACGTCCCGTTACTTTCGGCCTGCAGTTAGGATGCCTAACTTTGAAGCCTAATAACTCAATGCACCTGACAGATTTCCTCCGTTCTACTTCTCAGAGGCACCCAATTTTTTCTTTTTTTTTTTTTTATATCATATATTCATTGTTTGATTAAGGTAAAAGAACGTGCGTGCAGCGCTAGCTATGGCAGAAACAAAACCGAAAATCAATCAACTAACAAAAGAAACATCAAAACCAGTTCCTCCGATAGCGTCCAATAACCGACGCAGTGCCTACACAGGACTCATAAAGGAAAACTACTAACTTAACTAGCATCGTAACGGAAACAAATCAAAAACTCATAATAACAACAAGTAATGAAATCAAACAGGAAACCTTCCACCACTTAGACCATTTGGTGACCCAGCCAACGACAACCGAGGCGGGGCGGCAAGGAAAGGGGAGGGGGAAAGGGTAGGCTGGCGGGGGGCATATTGGAAATACATGGGGGGGAAACCAGTCTTGGTAGCGGTGAGGTAACGACCAAGGCCCAAAAGCGCCGGGATCGAGGTCCATAGAGAAGAGTCAGGTCCAATATTCGTTATCCCCTGGAGGTGGCGACGGCGGGCGGCAGACTTGACAGAGCAGAAAAGGAGGGCATGTTCGAATGTCTCGTTCACTTCCTCGCACCAGGGGCAGAAGAGAGAGGGGTCGGTGTCGTACCATGAGGGTTGGGCAGCTAAGTAGCTCTTACCGGCGCGCATCTGATGGAGCCGACCTGAGAGGAAACGCCCCAGGCCCATGAAGGAGTGTGGACACAGGGTGGGGCCGTAGAGGTAATATGGCGGGGGAGGTGAGAGGAGGCGCCATGAGGTGAGGAGTTCCTCACGGCACCGGGCCTTGAGTGAGGTGTAGAGGGCAGTGGCCCAAGCGGGGTCAGTTGTAGGGGAAGCAAGAGGAGAGGGTTCGCTGGAGGAAGGGGGTCGCTGCGGTTGCCAATGATGAAGTGAATACGGTGGGCGACCGCATTAACAGGCAGGTGACGTCGGTTGGGCGGGGAGGGCGGTTTGGAGAACCATCTGAGGGGGATGTAGTTGGGTCCAGCCCAAAGGAGGCGGTCCCGGACAGAACCAGGGAGGCGGAGGGAGTCGGGTGCCCTGAATGAGTACGCAGTCAGGACAGAGTGGTCCAAGCGGGCGGTTGCCGGGTTGACCTCAGGGGGCAGGCATACAAGACGGACCGCCACCAGACGTTGAAGGTGTTTGATCGGGAGGTCAATTGGAGGGAGGGAGGCCTTACAGGGGAGAATGGCCGTGTTTGTAGAAGCGAAACAGTTTGTCACCCACCTTTATACCCGGTGCCAGAAAGCCCTCATCTTGTTGAGCATTCTGGAGTTGGGGGAGAGCAGGTCGCTGCCGTAGAGGAGGATTGGGCGGACTAGTGAGGAGGCAAGGCGATGGCAGAGATGTGGTGCAAGGCCCTTGCCCGGCCGTGACAGGCGGTCTATCGTAGAGAGAGCAGCCTCAGCCAGTGTGAGGCGTCTGGTGAAATGGGAGGAGGTGGCCCGGTCCAACGCGGGAGTCGCGGGTTCCATCCAGTAGCCCAACCACCAAAGTACTTGGGCTGGTTTGTAGGGGACAGAGTCCACTGAGACAGGGAGGGGGGAGGGGGGCCCTCTCTGTTGAGGCGTCCTCCAGTGCATTAGTTCTGTTTTGGGGAGGGAGAAGGCCACACCTATGCGCCTTCCCTTCCATGTGAGTGAGCGTGCAACAACTTGCAGCTTCTGAACGTTGCGTCTGTAGGAGGGAGAGGCCACCGTTATAGCGAAGTCATCGACGTAGGAGAGGATTATGCCTCTGGGGACTGGGAAGTGGAGGGAGGAGACGTATATCAGGAAAAGAAGTGGGGAGACAGGCGAGCCTTGGGGGGTGCCGACTTGGACCGGTGAGAGGACTTTAGGAGAACCCTGGTATAGGAGGCGGTATTGCCGGCCGTGCAGGAAGGATCGGACCCACGAAACAAGGTAGGGTTGAACGCCTTTTTCACGAAGTTTACCGCACAGGGCAACCGAGTCGACATTATCAAAGCCCCCTTTGACGTCAAGGAAAAGAGTGGAGGAACAAAGGCCCATGCTATGCGAAAGCCGGACCTCATGCGAGAGGGTAGCCAGGGCGTCGAAAGTGCCCATGCCTGATAGTGAACCACATTGGTCAGGGTGGACGAGGCCAAGGGCCCCAGCAACTGCGGCTAGCCTTACAGCTACCACACGCTCCAGGATCTTGGAAAGCGTTTGGAGGAGTACAATGATATGGAAGGAGGCCGGCGTGTCGTAGGAGGGCTTGCCGGGTTTGTCAAGCACGATGCCATTGGCCTGTTTGAGGGATGAGGGGTGGAAACCATATAGCAGGAGGGAGCCCAGGAGGGAGGTGAGAATCTTTGGGTTAGTGCCGTGTACCCTCTTCCATACCGAGTACGGGACGTGGTCGGGGCCAGGGGCAGACGAGCTTGAGCTGGATGCCAGGGCTTTGGAGATTTCTTCCTTGGTGAGGACGTCAAGGTCCCTGAAGGGCCATAGGATAGCAGGGGGGGAGGAGGACTCTCTAGGGGGGAAAAAATGGGTTAGGAGGGCGGTATTGACAGCTAGTGGAGTGTCAGCGTCCGGGAAAGACAGAAACCGGTCAGGGGGGCACCCCATCATGTAACGCTTGGCTGTACATACAGTCTTCGGGGTTGCAGAGGAGTGGAAGTCGTCCAAGTGCTTTCGCTAAGCCGGCTTGATGGCCTTAAAGTAAGCGTTGCGGGATGTCCGGGCCATGGCTCCGGAGTCCACACTGGGAACCTTGCGGGCACGACCTGTAGCGGAGTGGAAGGAGAGTCTGAGAGAGGAGAGGAGCGGCGACCACCAAGGTTTTGAGTGGGTCGACATGCGGTTGAGGGGGGTATGCAGGAGGAGAGTAGTACGGAGGCGGTCAACATTGCTGTTGAACTAGGCCGTGGCAGAGGATAAGGTCGGGAGGGCAGGAGGCGGGGCAACAACAAACAACTTAAGGGTGTCACCCCGGGCAGACCAATTGGTCTTGGCCCAGGCTGGAGTAGGGGCAGGGGGGAGCAGTAAAGGAGTAGAGAGTAAAATATGAATCGGAACGTGATCAGAGCCAGTGGACGGGAGCGGTGTAGCCCATTCAGCAAAGAGTTGGGCTGCCGTGCTATTGGCAAAGGAAAGATCCAGAACGGAGGGCCTGCCCACTGAGGCAAAGGGAAAATAAGTAAACACACCGGGAGTATTAAGGAGGGAAAAGCCATGTAAAGAAGCTAGCTTAAAATAAGGAACCGACGTTCTAAGATGCGCAGATGAGATGACCCGTAGTGGGTCTGAAAGAGGTTGGTGGAGATTAAAGTCTCCCATAACAAAAACGGGAAAACTTAATGCTGGAAAACATAATTCAGGGGGAACAATACGGGTATGGGTTGAGGTGCCTTGGGTGTTGTATACATTGTACACCTGAAGGCGAGTTTGTGAGGAGGAGCAGAAGCCTGCATCGGAGAACAGGTCAACCGCCATCACGTTGGCAGACTGGCCTACCCACACAGGCAAAAGGGAAACAACTTCGATGAAGGACAAAAGAGCGTAGCAAGCCACACGTGGCTTGCCAAAAGAAGAAGGAGGAGAAAAACATTTATAACCAGGGAAGGAAGGTAAATGTGCCCGCCACACAGGGTGGTCCTGTATGGCCACAATTGCAGGTAAGGAGGGCAAAGCAGAAAAACTCTGAAACAAAGAAAGAAAAACATCCCAGCTACCCAAGCTGTTATGTTGAACGAAGGAGAGGTTTAAAAGACCAGGATCCCTGCCTGAGGGCCTGGGGGGGGGAGAGTGGTGAGAAGGCATTTACTCGGACAAGCTGGAGGGGTTTTCTGCGGTTCGGGCTGGGTCATAGTCCCCGTGGGTGGGGGGGATGCTGGCCCTGTAGGAGGAACGACTTGCTGTTTGGGGGGTCTCGGGCGGGACGCGATGACGGGTGCGGCGGGGAGTTGCAAAAGGTGTGGCAAGAGTTTATCTCGGGGTGGAGGGACCAGCACCAGAGTCAGCACCGTCAGGACCAACATCCATGCTATCTTCGTCAGCGTGACCTAATGGCTGTGATGTGGGGGGGTCTTTGGCGGTTGGGGTGGGTCGTTCCGGGCAGTCCCTGTCGGTTGCCACGTGGGGCTCCTTACAGTTAGGGCAGGAAGCAGTTGAGGAGGGGCAGCAGTTGACGACCGCCTTGGTGTTGCCCGCCTTAGGGCAGGTGGGGTTCTGGCAGCGGTGCGCCGAACGTGTGTGTGAGAGGGAGCAGATTGGACATACCGGGTGATCCAGCTTACATCTAGGGGCCTGATGGCCGAACTTCCAACAGTTGCGACACTGGGTGAAGCGGTTGGCTGAAAAGGCGTGTTCAATACAGTGCCTTCTAGAGAAGAGGTGGATTGAGGTTCCCATGGCATTAAGGTCCTCGGGAGCGACCGTGACAACGACGGAGGTAGCGGACTTGGACATCCTGGATTCCAAGTCGCGGTTGAGGTATCGGGCTGAGAAGATCGTGACGCCCTTGGCGTTAAGGATGGACTCCTGGAGGAGGGGGAGGAGGGCGTCTTGGTCTTCTGGGAGGTAGGCGAGGGGGAGGGAGTGGATGGCGAGTTGGGTCTCGTTGGGGGCAGGTCGGAAGGGGAGGTAGGCATTGTCGCCTACCGGGGATAGCTGATTGAGGCGGTTGGTGAGGGCCTGGTAGTAGGGGGCGTAGGAGGTGGCGGGAGTGTAGGGGTCGAGGATGGTGAGGGTGACAGAGCCTGTGTCATTGACCTGGGCGGAAAGGGAGAGAGGTAGGGGGCAGTTGGCCTCGCGGAGGACCGAGGCAGCGATGTCGGGGAGGGTCGCTGAAATTCTTTCAGCTTCAGGATGGAGGGCAGGGGAGGAGCGAGGGGCGAAGAAACGACGCTGTGCTGCTGGCAGAATGGGAGCCTCTTTAACAGGAGGAGCCGTAGAGCCTGATGCGACTTGCGCAGCGGAGGGAGATTTCGACTTAGGCCCCTTGGGCTTCTTCCGGCCTCCTGCAGCGGCAGCCGGGGCGAATGAGCGAGGAGGGTGTAGGTAGGTTGGATCCATGTTGCCAGGGGTCCATTCAGAGAGGGAGGGGTATTTGCCATCTCGGAAGGTCCGGGCCTCCCACGAGTTGGGGTATTTGACCGCGTAGTCTTCCGGGTTGCCGTAGTTTTTACCCGTAATGTTGTCATAGCGGGGGGTGTCAAGGTCGTACCTATCCACAATCGCACCAACCTGATAAAGAGGTGTGCTGGAGGGGGCCTGTTGGGGGTGTGGGACAGCAGGAATTTGTGCCGCGTTGGACTGCGGTGATGGGGCCGGGGGAGGGACTTCTTTCCCTTTACGGGTAGCGGGCGGAGCCGGAGGCGCCGGAGCCTGCTGACGTGGGGGTGGTGGTTGGGAGAGCCTTTGTGACAGGTCACACAGAGCTGACTCAATAGGGGCTAGGGATGAAAGCAAGGGGGTCTGAGCAGCAGAGACACCATCAGCCAACCCCTGAACTCTAGTAGCGAGGAGGTCGATCTGTTCGTTGGTAGTGGCGAGCCCATTGAGGGTGGCAACCAGGAGGGGGATGAGGATGGCCTCGCCTTCGCTGAGGTCGCGAAGGTCCAACGAGATGAGAGGGGGGACGGAGGAGAAAGCATCTCCAAGAACAGGCTGTAGGGACTGTAGGAGGGCTGGGATCACGAAGACCGCGGGGTGGAGGGGCTGAGCCGAGCTCGCCCTTGAGGGGTGGGCAGAACCAATGTCAGACATTGGAGCGCGAGGCAGAGACTTGAAGCTTAAGCAAGAGGGGGGTAAGCGGGCAAAAGTGAGGAGACACACCAGACGCGATGGTGTTGAGGATGCGTAAGAAAGTTATGGTCAGGAAAATAAGGGGCGCGGAGCGTGTCTCAGAGGTACTCAGATGTGTCCTCTTACATATCCTGCGAGTAGCCTCTGGTCGGATGAACGGCAGCGACGTATATGGTATTATGAAGTGGGCTTTATTGAGATGACATTATAGTCATGGGACGCAACTCTTCGAAATCTCGCTACGGACGTGCGGGCCCCAGAACGGGGCCGGAGGGGGGTGTTAGGCTTCCATAAATGAGGGTCTGTGCGCAGTTACCCTACGGAGAGGTCTGTGCATTTTCTTTATGCCTAACATCTCGTTTCCCTTTATATTACAAACCAAACTGTGGTTTTCTCCTCCAAGCTCTCCAACACCACACAAATCACCCCTCCCCCCAATTCACACCACAATTCACTTCTCCGGAGAATCAGCAAAAAAAAAAACATCTTAAAAATACTCCACCACGCCGCCTCTACTCTCTCTGACTCTCCTCCACCTACCCATTCTACCATGCCCCAACTCCCCAACCATTTTGCCCCACCACTTCTCTTATCGCTTTTTCCGCTCGCCAACTTCCTAAAGTTTGCTCCGCTCTCAAAGGATCTATTTTTCAAAAATCATACACACAGGTACGCACAAATCATACGCACAAATCATATATAAATAATAGGTACCAGCTAACATAAGAGAATAGAACACACCCTAGAATGCCGTATGCGTACAAGTGGAGACCGCTTCTAGCGGGCACTTTGGGTCATTCGTCGAACCCAGAAACCATCCACAGGAACGAGCACCGGGTAAATCTTATTCCGCTTGAGACTGCCTTCGAACGTGCCTGGGCTAATAGGGGAAATCGTCTGAAGCAACGCCGGGTGTTTGCCCGAAGCTTTCCAGACTACCTTGCTCTCGATGACAACACCAAAGCGGAGGTAGACCAAGAGATGGTGGTTGAGGAGAACGAAGTCCTGGAGCAGGAACGGCAGGCGATCTTGGCAGATTGGCAGCAATACTATCCAAACCAGTTTGATGAAACTGGCCTACCACTTGCCAATCTGCCAATCCCAATCAAAGTCCCTACATCTCCCGGCTCCCCCGTGGCCTCACCGAACACTTCACCCAAGGTACAACCCGTAGCTTGGATGAAAAGTCTCCTTGAGCGAGTAACAAAGAGGCCGCAAAGTCACACAACTGGGTCTCCTTCCTTTTCTAGAGCTAGTACCATCTCGTCAATGCTCCTGCCTGCCTTCCACTCCCCTTCCTTGGCACCTCCAGTGCCTCCCCAACCCTCTCCCTCCATGTCAGCCGACGTGGCCGGACCCCCCAGTTTCAAGCTAGGGCAGCGAAAGGAATCAGGAACGCAGCATCCTTACTATCCCGCTAGAGCAGCACATCTGGGTTGGTCCCCCTCTCACGAGCATCCACCTTGGGAAGCGTTAGTACAGTGCAAGAACCCCCCTCAAAACGGACAAGACTCAGGATTGCACTCGGGAGAAAGAGCTCTGACGCGAATCCCAGACAGCCTGGTATGTCATCTTGATTCCCCAAACCTGCCCAAATACTTGCCAAGTTCTATTAGTGACATCTATACTAACATTAAGGTTGTGTTAGCCCCACTCGATCCCTCGATACCTACCACCGTCGAAGACTGTACTTCTGACTTTTGGCTGACGGAGCACGCTATGTAGGGCAATCTGGACATGACGATCCGAGAGGAGGAGCTGGACGAAAAGGGGAGGCCTTTGATTGATTGAGTAAAGCCCATTGAATGGCTATTACCCAATGCTAAGGTCTACGAGGAGTGGGAAGAGGACGAAGATGACGATGTTGATTTTGTTGATCTCTATGAGTCGGCTGACGAGGGCGGCGCTGGCTTGGAGGACTCTGATGGGGTCTATGGGAAAGAAGAGGGAGATACAGAGGAGGAGGAGGAAGACGAAGAGGCGGAGGAGGAGGGGGGGTGGCCGGGAGGGGAGGAAGAAGAGGCGGAAGAAGAAGAAGAGGAGGAGGAGGGTGGAGGGTGGCCGGGAGGGGAGGAAGCGCTATCTCAGACATATATTAAGTCCGAGGATGAGGACATCAACATGATGGAAATGCGGGATTCCGACGAGAACCAGTTCCGCGCCAGCACCCAGGAGATTGGAGAGCGCCTGCTTGGGCGGGCTATAACCCCTAAGGACTTTTTTTCAAGTCTGGAAGACCAGCAAGGCACCATTGAGCATATTGGTACCAGGTGGAAGCGGTTCCTTGCTGGCAACGCTCGCCTTATTGTTGATCTTGAGGCAGCCGTGAGGGAAGACGCTGCTGAGCAAGGAATTGATCTTGAGGAGATGGATGAGATTGACCGCAAGATTGACCGCCTTGCGCTCCTTAACATGGCCAACATGGGGTTCCCAAAGCGTGTGAAACAGGAGCCCCAGGAATGATTTTTTTTTTTACTATTTCTTAGTCTTGCTCTTTTTCTCCTTTGTCGGTCCCCCTGCCTGCCTCTTTGCCCGTTCCCCCTGCCTGCCTCTTTGACCGTTCCACCTGCCCCCTTCTTTGCCTGTTCCCCCTGCGTCTTCTCACTCAAGAGCGGCCCCCCCCTACTATATTCTGTACTCTGACCCCTTGTTCCACCCTATCTCGTTTAAAACTCTCCTTTGTATATAATAATAGGAGCATTGCGTGAAGTTGCCTTTTACCGCATAATGCGTTGTATCTGAAGCTGCTAGAGTTCATAGATACCGAATGTCACCACATACAGTGTGGCCAACTACGTAGGCCAAAATCTATATGCCCATATTCATACGCCTAAAGCCATACGCACAAACATATATGCCCAAAGCCATACGCCCAAGACATACCCCCAAAGACATATGCCCAAAGCATACGCACAAAGATATATGCCCAAAGCCATAGGCCCAAAGACATACGCCCAAAGACATACGCACAAAGCATACGTACAAGACATATGATGCCCGAAACCACACGACCTAATTCATCAAATCCATGAGCACTCTAAGGTACTATTCAAATCCAACACTTCCCTATTACTAGTATAATTACAAAATCCAAACGGTCAAAATAATAAGCCTATGTATTAGGACAAACTAGTCCAGGCGGTCTGCCGGATAGAATTCTATCTCAGAGTCAAACTCAGAATCTACAATTGCACAATGAATAACATCCATAATAACTCTACTACTCGTACTTCCACTCCACATCATTTTCATTGAATGGACTGTAGCACGAATGTAGATTCCTGCCTTTAGGGCAACAAGAATCTCATCGTACTCTGCATTGTCACAACCTAAGAATCCTGATACCATCTCCTTTCTCTGTAACTCCATTCTCCGACTTGTCCTCATGGATTTTGGTTCTCAACCAATACGTCCTACCCAATACTGGAGTATGCATTCCAGCCTTCGGATAATCCATCACATTTGCCGCATAGTAGCATGAACAAGGTGCAATGCGTGAGCATCGTTGGATAGTTGTCTTACAAAAGAATCGTATCACTTTATGACTCCAGGCAACTGAGTGGAGATAAGAATGTGAAAACAAGGTTGGTCCAAGGTCGCTATAGTTGTCCAAAGAGCTCTGGGGAACATTCTTCATCTCAACAAAGTTATGGCCGGTCCGAACACCGACCTTTGCACGAAACCATAGAAGTGGAATGACATCGGGTTTGGTGTACCCTAGTGGACCGGTTCCAGTAACAATGTTCTTCTCGATATTCTCCATGATTTGAATGGTGAGACCGGATACCGAGGTTGTAGAGTTGAAGTACTTTAGTGGTAGGGAAAGGAGTTTGAAATAAAGATATACTATAGAATGGTTGGTAGCGACTGGCGGGAGGGTACTCGAGAGCAGCAGATGAACTCTTGAACAGGACAACGGTAGAATAATCAGCAATCCAAACCCTGGAAGCTCCTGTTAAGCCCAGCCACTTATAAATTGAGATAATCTATATCAAGTTTGACAGTACAACCAAAGAACTTATTATTTATGTAAATTTACAAAAGCCAGAACGAAGAAGCTATTACTCAGAACCCGATTCTGGAACCAAGCACCAGGTCATTTTTCCCCTCACTACATGGCGGTTGGGATGACACTGCGGAAAGATTTTCAAGTTAGAGACTCGGCCTTCAATTTCATAACCCAAATCCAGCGCTTGTATGATGACCCGGGATTCCGTTGTTCTAAGTTCCAACATTCCTGCTATCTGCCCACCTCTAACCAATTTGACTGTCTTGCCTCCGTTTGTCCACTCAAATCCACATAATTTTAACCAGTATCGCCGCGTAATCCTTGGTGATCGGCTATTAGCCCAAGGTTTGTCTATATCTTACAATTAGCTTTTACAGTACTGGTAATATAGGTATGAGTTTTAGCTTGGACAGAATATAGTAACAGCATACAGAAAAAGAAGTTGACAGTCTTCCGGTCAAAGGATACGTGGTGGATGTTGATTGGTTCGTTTGGACTGAATATCCAGGTCTGAAACTCCTGAATTGGAACTGGCTCATGTGGCGCGGCAGTCATTGCCATTGCAGATACAGAGAAAAGAGCAGATAGTGATAGGTTAGATATAGCAGTCTTGTAAGTTTATGGGGAGTGGTGGCTAGGTAATGGGAGGTCTCATTGCATAAGACGGAGTTTAAATACAATGGTTATAATCGGGAATCACAATTGGTCACTCGGAATGCACAGCTGATAGAAGTACCGTACTACATCATATTTCAGCACCAACTCCTTTCCATTCGAATTGCTTTGACTCATTGCGAGAGCCCCAGAGAATTCTGACCAGTAGATCTAATCGGAAAATTAGGTTGCCGCGTAGGGTGAAGGCATTGTATGAGAGTGCTCGCTTGGGATTAGTGAATTCGGATAAATACTCTAATACGGTTATGTTGGATCATATGCCGCTTAACCGGGTGTTTTGACCACAGCTCCGGATTCAGACTAGGATAAACTTAAAGCTCATTCACAGTTTATCAACTATCCAACTCTCAATTTGTGTAGTTCCTGCCGAGCTCCATACCATAATATTTACGAAAGAATTCATACGTGATCATACGCACAAAAGTCATACGTACAAATTATACTCACAAAAGCCATACGTACAAGTCATATGCACAAATCCATATCATCAACTCCCACAACAATTAGTACACTCAAAAGATGCATATGCAGGTAAATAGAATCACAGAATAACATCCAGGCGAGGTTCTTAGTTCAGTAGCTCAGACAGCATTTTATAACAATAGTTCGTTGCCCAAATCTAAACATCTTTTTGTAGGAGGCATTACAATCGAAAGACTACTATTACACTAAATATCAAAAGTCGCTTCAAATCATCGAGCAATATCGTGTTATTTTGATACTCAAAATGTCTTCACACCCAGAATCCTCCGCAGCTGGCAGCCTACACTCCCACCATAACAGCCAACAGGCCCACTACAGCAGCAGTGTAAGAAGCCGTACTTCCCTTCTCCGGATACACGAAAGCCCAGCCAGGGACCAGTCTCCATCTCCGTCTCTGCCATCTGTCGGATCGAGTCTATACGCAAGTGATGACTCAGCAACACCAACTCCAAGACCTCCAGCTAGCGCCTCTGGAGCACCTTTTTCAAGTTCCACAAGACCATTGCACCCCGATTCTATTTCACTGCCCCCTGGAAATCAAGATCATGCTCGGAACATGTTCCACTTACCAGCTCCAGCTTCAGTAACGAGTGATGCAAATACATTTGAAATATTTGGAAACTTTTATCTCTATACCGAAGAGTATCATGAGAGCTGGATAGAGTGGTGGAAAGAGACACCAGGGTTGGCGGCATATACCGCAAAATATGCCGGCAAGAAGAAGATCAGATGGAACTCTGATCTTCGAGGCACAGATATATGGAAATACTTTCAGCAATGCGCCGACCGCTCAGGTCGTGCCGTTGGTACACCACGGGTGATGTGCATCATTTGCAGGAAAGTTCTCGCTCACCCAAGCGGCACAGGCACCAGCTCGATGCACGATCACAACAAGTCCTCCGCATGTCAGAAATCTAGAATGTTTAACGGATTTGACGCTGGAAGTTCACCTGGTACAGATGTCCTTACACTATTGCAAAAAGGAACAAAAACTGGAAATCGGCGCAGGATAATTGATGTAGTAACACCAATGGATTTCAACCAGCATGTTTTCGAAGAATACTTCCTAAAGGCCTTCCTTGCAACGAATCTTGCATTTAATTGCTCAAACAACCTTGCCTTCCGCCGAGCCTTCAAATATATTCGTCCGGGTGTTGAAATCCCTAGCCCGACAACGCTGACAAGACACTTGAAATGGCTCGGTAACTCTATGGTAGATGAGATTCGAACTGGTTTTCCATTTGATAGAAGGATTTCTCTGGCTGCCGATGCTTGGACTTCACCAAATAAACTCGCATTTCTGGCAATCGTGGCCTATTGGGTCTCAGATAACTGGCAGATGGAGGAAGTGCTAATAGGGTTTGAGGAAATAAAAGGTTCTCACACGGGTGCCAATATGGCAGGGATCATCAACAAAGTCCTTGCTGGATACGGGATTCAGGATGGAATTCTTGGTTTCACCACTGATAGTGCTAGTAACAACAAAACCCTCACAGCAGTCTTAAACGACGCATTAGGTTCACTGTCAATAGAATGGTCCCCGATAGAAAACCATATTCTGTGCATGGCCCATGTTGTTCAGCTTGTTCTTACTGCATTTATGAGTTCTATCAAGGTGAAATCAAAGGATGGTCATAATATGCCATCTGGCTTTAAGGCAGATTATATTGATAAGGTTATGAGGTTGGATAATGGTTTTCACAAGACAATAGAAAGGGAAATATCCAAGACCCATACCTGTGCAACAGTTTCACAATTTGTAAATTACACATTTCATTCGCACAGATTCATATGCCCGAATTAAATACCCTTAGGTGCAAAAGTAAGAATAAGAATCTACCGTATGATGCCTAAGTCTGGAGAACGAAGGTTACCTGGATTGTTCCCAGATACTATACCCGGGTCGTTGATGAGAGAATGCTAATCTGTGTGTACATTGGCACCGGAAAATGTGTATTGCTATTGGAGCTTCACCTCAGTGCCGGCAGCACTTCATTGTGATACAGAACGACAGGGTCAAGATTCCCACTATGCTCATTTACGATGTCAAAACACGGTGGAACTCGACTCTAAACATGTTGGAGAGATCTGTGCGGTTGCGTGAATTCACAAAGGATTGGTTACAAACTTATCCTGAGTTACGCCGCTGTGGTCCACACCCGAAGAATGGAAACAGGTTGAGTACATCTTGGAAGTACTTCAACCTATCCGGTTTTGGACCCTATGGATGTCGAAAACACGCGGAGTTATGATTCATCGCGTATTCCAAGTCTACCAAGACATTTTTGATCATTTAGAAATGCAAATTACAAAGTTGGAACGCAAGAGGATGCAGTGGAAGGTTGACATTTGTGAAGGTTTGCTGAGAGCAAAACTAAAGGCAGCAATTTGTTATGGTAAAACTGAAAATCCAAGAGGCCTTCTGTTTGGTATTGGAGTTTGTCTCAACCCGTATTCCAAACTAGACCTATTTCGTGAATGGGATTTAGATGATGCTGCTGGTGAGACTGATTATGAGAAGTCACATAAAAAAGAGTTTATTGGATATTACGATCTTCACTACGCACCAGTGAGTGCACGGTGTCCGGATGTGCCAATTCCACGGAGCGGTCTAAATAGTCGATCAAAGCATCTTCACGGATCGAGATTGAGAACTATTGTGGTCAACGAGGCACTCGCGTATATCAAATCAGAATCTGAGGTCGAACCTCCGGAGCCAGTCACTGGAGTCTCGGGTTTCGTGCTTGACACAAACCCAGCTGGGATCTTTTACGAGGCAAACATACTGGAGTGGTGGAAGATTAACCCTAGGAGGTTCCCCAATTTAGCCCGGATGGCTAAGGATATTCTTGCAGTCCAAGGAGGCAGTGTTGGTATTGAACGGGTATTTAGCATGGCAAGAGATGTGGTTCCGTATCGTCGATCCCGATTGAAAAGCAGCACAATTAGGGCCTCAATGCTAGTGAAATCATATGAGCACGAAGAATTACTGCGAGAGCTAGCAAATTATGACAGCGAACAAGAGGCAGCACAGTTGGAAGAAATGGCAGCAATTGAGGATTACAGTGGTTGGGCTGATAGGCAGGACCAGAGTGATGAAGAAGGTTACGACTGTATCTCAGATGATGACGAGTTACAAAAAAAGGACACAGCGTGGTCTTTTGTCGATCAGGATGGAAGAAGGGCATTTGGAAAAGAGCCAAGGTCTATCCTACCCGATCGTGGCTTGGTTGAATCTCAATACGCACGCCCTCCACCAGATCAAGGTCAAGATGATTGCGAGCAATTGGCAGGTTAGGAAGAGTCAGAGGATAACTATAGAATCTGGGACAGTGCGGTAAACATGTATGTTGGGTCTGATACTGAGGAAGAATCCCAGGAGGAAGTGCCTGAGATTGTGGGAAGAGTTAGTGACCTTGGGGGGAGTGACGAGGTGGATAACATAGATGTTGCCAGTATAGGGGATCCAAATGGCCGGCAGGAAGAGGTTTGCCCTGAGGTGGATGTTCATCTGGAAGCTCCCGAGTCAGTTCCTATGGTGCTACGGGTAGCCCAGAGAAGAGGACAGGGGGACGGTAAGGGGATTGGAGTTACAACAAGAAAGTATGCTGGGACAGGTGGGAAAGCAAAGAAAAGGTCCCGATTAAAATAGGTTAAAATCCACTAGGAAATAGTTCTGCATTCACAGAATTCGGTTAAGGTGATTAGGCTTCAAGTGTATAGTAGTTTTATTGCCACTGAGATATACCTACCGACAGTAGGGTGCACAAGTAGGAAGACAGATGTGGAGCATAACAGAGCAGTAAACATCAAGTGAACGATATAAGTAAGTCATATGATCGCAATGTATATGGTCAGAAATGCTATGAATGTAAATCATACGCCTAGAATTATATGTAGAGTAATAACATAAGCACAAAATTATGCGCTGGAAATAATCGTAAGCGCAAAGTTACATGTTTGGACATACATTAGTAATGCAGGAATCATACGCACGGAATTATATGTATAGTTCATACGCCCAAAATCATACGCCCAGGAAATCATACACCGAAAAAATTGTAAATGCTATTGTAAATAGAAAGATTATGACATAGATAATACACACCTACCAGGAGATTAGTTGCTACGGTTTTAATCTGTCATGTGACCTGTTCGCTAACTACTCTTGTACAACCCCTATAGCCTATTCCCCTATTCCCCTATTCCCGTACATTCCTCTCCTATTCCCTCATTCTCCTACAAACGCAACTACGGGCACTCGCATATGGTGTGGCGAACAGCACACGAGTACGAGAACTTGACGCAAAGAACCCCTGCACTACCTTCTAGATATACCATACCCATTGTTCTATATCCAACGCCCTTTATTCTAACCTGCTTTGAGCTGGAAGGGAGCTTGCTTTGAGCGAGTTTGAGTGGTTCAAAAAGACTATGAGCAGGTTATCAAAAGAGAGGGAAATGGAGGCCATGAGGAAGAAATGGAAGCGGGAATGCCGAAGAAACAAGGAGAAGCAGGTTCAGGAGACCCATATGAATATGGATGGGGGTGAACGTATTCCGAATTCAGGCACGGCTACTAAATGTAAGATATCCTCCACTGGTATTTAATAAAGTTCTATTCATACATTGAAAGCATATACTGATCACTTTATCGATTACATTAGATCCCCGGCTACCTATCCTACGACTCAACGGCAAGATGCTATACAGCATGAAACCGAATATTTGCCAGATGTTGATTAAACCCAGACATCATGTAACATATCATCAATGTGCTGATTTTGATGTCTTGGACGCAATCCATTCAAGGCCTAAATGTCAGCCAGACTCCAACTTAGAAGACAACTTTGAGGAGGAAAATGAGCCAAAATTGCAACTTGTTACGGGCAACATTGTGATAATAAGGGACAGGTAAGTAATTAATGATACTTGTGGTTGTAAATAAGCTTACACAGTGGTTAAATGATGATTAGGCATGGTACCCCATGTGTAGTAAAAGCCGGGAACAAAAAGGCCAGCTGGCTATTACCTCAAATTGAACCAGCGGTCCACAAATATGTTGCTTGCAGGAATTTAGGGGCAGATCATACCCGGCATAGTGTAATAGGTACATGGGAATGCTATGAACCAGACAAGATACCGGATGTTCGAGATACTGGTGCCGCCGACAACCATACGAAAGATGCTACAACGCTCGGCCGTCCAGAGGGGCACGTGAGCAGCAAGCTTAATCCTGACGGCACTTTAAGAACAAAAGGCGGTATTATTGGACACCACTCGTTTGCACCAAGAATGGAAAAGCGAACCAAGAATATCAAACTTGGGCTGTGACCAACGCCGTCGTATAACTCGGAACCAGCTATTGAAGCACTAAGGGTATTTGCCCAAAAGCTTCTGCCATTGACTCAAACTGTGGAGGCTTTACTTCATGCTTTTCTCCCTGAAGAGTATTCCAAAAACAAGGCCGTCTACGAGACCATTTACGATGGAAGAGCAGACAATATTGATGAAGCATTTGGGATATGGACTTCACGTTCACTAGTTGTCAATACAAGTACCAATAACCACAAGAATGTGGAAGACGTACACCATGGATGGTGTGCGGTTGTTGTATTGGGAGATTTTAAAGGAGGCGATGCCTGCTTCCCAGAGCTTAGAGTTAAGATTGATTGTCCTCCTGGTACTAGACTTTTCTGTCATCAACTACATGCGTTACTGACATATACCATCTAGGCTGTGTTATTTTCATGCGCTCGTATGCAGTGGAGCATTATATAGGATCTTTCATGGGCCATCGCTATAGTGTAGTCCACTTTACACACCAGGTAGTACATGATGCATACATGGAGAGGACAGGGAAGCCATTGTGGGAATTCAGCAGAATGCCGGAATGGTGGCAGAAATCACGTGGGAACTTGAACATATAGATAGTTGTTTCTCATTAGTCCTGTGTATATGTGAAGTAATTTAATAAATAGTCAAACTAGATCTGCCAGTATCCAAGCTAGTTAAGGTGGAAAGAGGTCATTCACTGATGCGCCTAAAACCATACGCCCAAAACCACACACCCAAAACCATGCGCCCAAAACCATACGTCTAAAACCATACGTCCAAAAATGATACGCTCAAAACCATACACCTAAAACCATATGTCCAAAAATGATACGCTCAAAACCATACACCCGGGGCTCTATACCTAAAATGATACACCGTAAGTCATAGGCCGCAAGTCATACTCTCTGCGGATCAAATGCCTAATAATTATATAATAGTGGGGTCATGTACTTTGGGTGTGATAACAGGATTTGGGGTTAAACCAATTTTGCTCTATTCACTTGTGGTTACTCGAGAAGGAAAGCAGGGTCCCGCACGGTTAGGACATGGAGAATTTGGGAACGGTGCCCTGCCTAGGTAATAAGTGTGGGGAAAAAAAACCCCCGCCCCACACTACGGCCCGTGCGGGGCCCTGCGGAAGGTGGGGCGAGGAGAAGAGACATAAAATTGACCCCGGGCCGTGGTGAGGGCGGGGCAGAAAACAGAAAACCCGCCCCGCCCCGCCCTGTAACGAACGCTAATACCCATACCGGTATCAAGTGTCAGCGATGTGACAGGTAGCTCAGGATTTTGCACATGACTCGATTATGAGTCATGGGTCTCGCGCGTATGACTCATTTGAGTCATATGACTTTGGTAAGGCTTTTTGCGAGGCTCACACTTGTGAGTCATCAGGGTTAGGGTTGGCGGAAGAGCACTATATAAGGAGGTCGATACGACCGAGGAAGATAGGCTCTTCACCCTTTGTTCTAAGTAATTTCCTTACTTCTATCTTCGCTCCGCTTCGGTAGCGTTCCTTTCGCGCCCACGATAGCTTTCTGATCCTCGGATTCTGGGGGAGATATCTGAGTTCGCTCAGTAGTTCCTGGAGTCTTTGGTGTTGAGGTTGTTGTGTGGTGGAGCGTCGTGGTTACTTGTTTTCGCCTCCTCGTTGTTGTTTGATTCTCACGATGATTTCGCTTCGAGCCTCTTCACTTTTGGCGTCTACGAGGCCTCCTTCGGTAAAAAGACTTCGGCTTCTCTGTCTACTCATCTACTCGCAGAGTTTCGCATTTGGAGGATGGGGGATTTGAACATTGCTGTGGGGGGAAACACCCGTGTCGTTCTTTGGGCCAGCTGATGTTTCTTGTTGGGTTTTAACAGAGTCCTTAGTGTTCGCGATACAAAACGCCCTTGGGTTAGACTGATGACCTTCCCAAGTATCAACACGTCGTACCAATCGCATCATTCCTTAAGGGACGGGGGCCTCGCCGGCCCCGCCCTTTGTCTACTACTCTCACGGTCGGAATCCTACGATGGCGTTTATTACCGTTCCCTTGTTCTCGGTGCAAGTGGCATTACGGTGGTTCAGTCAGGTGTCACCTCTTCGCTTCTACGTGGGGATGGCTTTGACCCTGAAATCTTTTGCCTCCTGGTGCGGATGAACTTCTGCCCGGGGTGGTGTGGGGCGATTGGTTGCCGGGCCACGCTTGGTCTAGTGCAGGGGTCGGTGTGGTTACGGATGGTGGTTGGCGGTCACACCCATTGCAAGTGGGGCCTACCTTCCGCTTGTCTCGTTTCCTATCCTGGTACCCGCCCTCTCTGAAGCGTCAGTTTGGGCACCTTTCGTCGGTCTACAGTGTGGCCCGTTGAAGCCCACCTTGGGGGGCCTGCGGGTTCCCTTTTTTCTTCTCGGCCTGACCGGGTTTTGGTTCGGGCAGTTTGAGACTGTGGCTGTTGCCTTCGGGTGGTGGCCCTTTATGCTGTGGCCCCGAGTTCGTCCTGGTGGCCCCCCTCGGCTGTTGGTGCTGAGGGACGGGGCTCTGTTGGTGCGGCCAAGACCAGCGGCTGCCTGGCGGGGTCAGGTATTGGCCGACCTGTGGCTGTCGGGCGGTTGATCTGCCTGAGGGGCTGAGGGGACTGGATGGGGGCTGCGGTGCCTGGTGTGTGGGGCTTGGGGGGGGCTGGCTTGGGGGTGTAAGGCACCTGCGAGCACCGGTCAGGCCTGCGTCAGGTTGGGCGAGATCTAACTAAGTGTTTCCGGCTGGCTTAGGCTGTTAAGGTTAAGCTGCTGAGTGCTGTAAAGCTTCCTGTCGGACCAGCTGGCTGACGGCCACCTGTGCGGATAGTGGGTTGCGACCTCTGGGTTGGACTTGTTTGGGTCTTGCGTGCTGGGTTCTGTGGGGCTTGTTTGGTTTCTTTGGTTCGGTTACGGGTATGGCGGGTGGAGGCATGGCACCACGGGTAGGAGATAGGCCCTACTGACCTTCTCGGTCTGTCACCACCTCTATGTATTTCCTTTGTTTATGTTTTGTTTTGGGGTTGCGGGCAGCGGGTACAGGTCCTCCTCACCATTACGCTCCTCGGAGGCACTTGGCAAAGTGGGTTCATAGGGTCGACGGCCTGGCATGCGGATGCGAGCTGTGGACATGCTGGTCGCAGCCTCTCTGCCTTGGTGCCGCCTGTGTTGATAAATTGTTGTTGGTTTTCTACTGTGGGGGAGGGTTTGCGGGACGGTATTCAGACCGGGCGGTAGTGGAATTTTGTTTTTTGTATGGGGAACTTGCCTTTGTCGGACACCCTTTCGGCTTTTGGCTTCGGCCTGGGTCCTGCCTGTCGCCTGTGTATCTTGGTATTCGTGGGTTTGCCCCTCGTACTCCTTGTTCAGGAATGATGCGGACTTGCTACAAGGGCTGCGGTTGGTTCCATACCAGAGGGGCTTCGGATACGGGGGCAAGGAGGACTTTCCCTACCGTTGATGGCTCTGTATCGAGTGTTCGTGTTGCGGGCATGGCGCGGGCATGTTTGAGGTTCGGGTCTGGAGGTTTGGTTTGTTCGTAATTAGTGGTAGTTCTGGTTCGCGTTAACCCTGTGCCGGCGGGGACTTGTTGTATGCCGGAGTCGGCGGTACAACTATAAATAAATTAGATTGAATGTTCTAAGTAATTTCCTTACTTCTATCTTCGCTCCGCCTCGGTAGCGTTCGTTCGCGCCCACGATAGCTTTCTGATCCTCGGATTCTAGGGGAGATATCTGAGTTCGCTCAGTAGTTCCTGGAGTCTTTAGTGTTGAGGTTGTTGTGTAGTGGGGCATCGTGGTTACTTGTTTTCGCCTCCTCGTTGTTGTTTGATTCTCACGATGATTTCGCTTCGAGCCTCTTCACCTTTGGCATCTACGAGCCCTCCTTCGGTAAAAAGACTTCAGCTTCTCTGTCTACTCGTCTACTCGCAGAGTTTCGCGTTCGGAGGATGGGGGATTTGAACATTGCTGTGGGGGGAAACATCCGTGTCGTTCTTTGGGCCAGCTCATGTTTCTTGTTGGGTTTCAACAGAGTCCTTAGTGTTTACGATACAAAACGCCCTTGGGTTAGACTGATGACCTTCCCAAGTATCAACACGTCATACAGGTTGCATCATTCCTTAAGGGACGGAGGCCTCGCCGGCCCCGCCCTTCGTCTACTATCCTCACGATCGGAATCCTACGATGTCGTTTATCACCGTTCCCTTGTTCTCGGTGCAAGTGGCATTACGGTGGTTCAGTCAGGTGTCACCTCTTCGCTTCTAAGTGGGGATGGCTTTGACCCTGAAATCTTTTACCTCCTGGTGCGGGTGAACTTCTGCCCGGGATGGTGTGGGGCGATTGGTTGCCGGGCCACGCTTGGTCTAGTACAGGGGTCGGTGTGGTTGCGGATGGTGGTTGGCGGTCACACCCATTGCAAGTGGGACCTACCTTCCGTTTGTCTCGTTTCCTATCCTGGTACCCGCCTTCTCTGAAGCGTTAGTTTGGGCACCTTTCGTCAGACTTTGGTGTGGCCTTTCGGGGCCCACCTTGGGGGGCCTTTGGGTTCCCTGGTTTCCTTCTCGGCCTGCTCGGATTTCGGTTTGGGCGGGGTGGGACTGTGGACAGCGCCATTAGGTGCTAGCTTGTATATTGTGGCCCTGGGTTTGTCCTGGTGGCCCCCCTCGGCTAAACGGTGCTGGGGGATGGGGCTCTGTTGGTGTGGCCAAGATCAGTGGTTGCCTGGCGGGGTTGGGTATCGGCTGTCCTGTGGCTGTTGGGCGGTTGATCTGCCTGAGGGGCTGAGGGGGCTGGATGGGGGCTGCGGTGCCTGGTGTGTGGGGCTTAGGGGGGGCTGACTTGGCGGGGTGAGGCACCTGCGAGCACCGGTCGGGCCTGCGTCAGGTTGGGCGAGGTCTAATTAAGTGTTTCCGGCTGGCTTGGGCTGTTAAGGTTAAGCTGCTGAGTACTGCAAAGCTTCCTGTCGGACCGGCTGGCTGACGGCCACCTGTGCGGATAGTGGGTTGCGATCTCTGGGTTGGACTTGTTTGGGTCTTGCGTGCTGGGTTCTGTGGAGCTTGTTTGGTTTCTTTGGTTTGGTTGCGGGTACGGCAGGTGAGGGCATGGCACCACGGGTAGGAGATAGGCCCTACTGACCTTTTCGGTCTGTCACCACCTCTACGTCTTTCTTTTGTTTATTGTGTTTGTTTGGGGTTACAGGCAGCGGGTACAGGTCCTCCTCACCATTACGCTCTTCGGAGGCACTTGGCAAAGTGGGATCATAGGGTCGACAGCCTGGCATGCGGATGCGAGTTGGGGACATATTGGTCGCAACCTCTCTGCCTTGGTGCCGCCTGTGTTGTTAAATTGTTGTTGGTTTTCTATTATGGAGGAGGGATTGCGGGACGGTATTCAGACTGGGCGGTAGTGATTTTTATGTTTTTGTACGGGGAACTTGCCTTTGTCGGACACCCTTTCGGCCTTGGGGCTTCGGCCTAGGTCTTGCCTGTCACCTGTACACCTCGGTATTCGTGGGTTTGCCCCTTGTACTCCTTGGTCAGGAATGATGCGGATTTGCTACGGGGGCTGCGGTTAATCTCATAAGAGAGGGATTTTGGACGCGATGGGTGAGGAGGGCTTTCTTTACTGTTGATGGTCTTGTACTTAGAGTTCGTGTTGTGGGCATGGCACGGGCTTGTTCGAGGTTTGGGGCTGGAGGTTTGGATTGTTCAGAGTTAGTGGTAGTTCCAGTTTGCGTTAACCTCGTGCCGGCGGGGACTTGTCACATGCCGGAGTCGGCGGTACAAGTGTAAATAAAATTAGATTGAATGTTCTAAGTAATTTCATTACTTCTATCTTCGCTCCGCCTCGGTAGCGAATTTGCAGTGTCAGGCCAATCAGAGCCCTTGATTCCTGTAACCGGTACTGGTACTCGGTTAAGGATTTTGTTTTATGTTTTGTTTTAAGTATCGCTTTGATACTTGGTTTGTTTGAAGTATCGTTTTGATACTTAGTTTGTTTTATGTTTGGTTTTAAGTATCGCTTTGATACTTGGTTTGTTTGAAGTATCGTTTTGATACTTAATTTGTTTTATGTTTTGTTTTAATTATCGTTTTGATACTTACTTGTTACTTATATTGTTTTACCAAAGAGTATCGCTTGATACCTTTGATTGATTTCGTTCATGCTAGACATGAACTGATTTGTGTATTTAAAGACCGTCCTATTCCACGATGGAAAGGACAGACTTCGACAGACAGTATTTCAATATACTTGGTTGAACGGTTACTCTTTAGTTTCTCCAGTACATCTCCGAAGCCTCCTTTAGTTCATACAGCTCTCGCCTCCTCTCTGGTAGAGCAGGCCACCTGTCAACTATCGTACTTTACCTCGAAACGTGATTAGCACCTAGCGAACACGTTACAATTCCTATCTCACGATAGCTTCAAGTCTTTAACCTTCTATCACGATAGTTGCTTTCCCTCCTCCTAGGATCGTTTGAAGAACCCAGGTTCTTCATCTCGCCAATCTACGACTTCCTCACTTTCAGCCTTGCCTCTTTACTGTCGCTATGGCTAAGCGAGCCTCTCCCCCCTCCGCCGCCTCCGCCTTGCGCTCGTCGGTGGTTCTGTCTCGTGCCGTCGAGAAGAACTTCGCCCTTGAGGCTGAAGTCTCTTGCCTTCGGCATCACATCTCTGTCCTTTCTTGGCGGCTTCATCGCGCTGAGAAGGAGAACGCTGCTCTGTCAGGTTCGCTACGCGAACCTGAGATTCCTACAGTTATTCCTTCGTCGCCAACTCCCACGGTCACATCGGTTACTGCGGTTGTTACAGTGGGGGATGGGCTAGACCCTGAGAATTCTCGGGGTCCGGAACAGGAGCCACCTAGGGGAGTTGTTACGCCGGCGGTTATCCCACCACCACCGTCCACGGAGGGTGGTGTGGGTGGGCCCCCATCTGATTCGCCGGGTGTGGTGGTAGAGGCGTCCTCTTCGGTGGGTGGGGTGGTTACCCCTGTGGTGGCGCCGGCTACGGTGGCATCGCCTCCTTCAGGGGGTCAGGTGCCTGAGTCCTTTGTGGCTGAGCCCGTGGCTAGTCGGGGAAGCGTCTCTGGTGGCGTCCCTCCTGTGGCGGTGGGTGGGGCTGAGGGTGGCCAGTCCACCCCCGACCGTAGGCCTGCGCCTGGGGGAGAGAAGAGGAGCAATAAGAAGAGCCGGGTCAAGCACGATCAGACATGGCCTGTGCCTCTTGTCCCCGGTTCGTATACGTCATCGCCATCGTCGGTGCGCACTCGGTCGCGCCCGGCTGCTATAGAGTCCACGGCGGGAGCGCCGCCTGTGGAGGGAGTTGAGGAGTTCTTGGAGGATGTTACCTGGGTTTGTTCGGCCAAGTGTCGACCGCTTGGGGATGCGGTCTTCCTGGCACCTTCCGCGGAGGTATTCGGGTTGCGTTGCCCTTGTAGTACTGCTCCGATAGTCTACGACGGTTCGTACCCCCTCGACTAGGGAGCCCTCACCCAGTAAGACGGCTTTCCTTTGGGACTTCACGCTTGGGTTTTGGGTGTTTCTTTTGTTTGTGGGGGTTTTTAAGGAGGTGTTTGGCCGTGGCGGTCGGCTGGAGGTGTCCCGAGATCTTTGAGTGGGGGCGCCCGGGTGGGTTTCTACTACTGGGGAGGGTTCGCGGGGTCATGTTTAGATGGCGGTTGTGGAATTTTGATTTTTGTACGGGGAACCTGGGGCACTGGTACCTTGCCCAGCTTTGGCTACGTGAGGAGGTCATGTGGCTTCGGCCACTTGGCTTGGTTGGGCCCATACCAGAGGGTCTACGGTGTCGCTGCGGGGGGGACTTTCTTTACTGTTAATGGTTTGTTCCTAGTGTTCATGTTGTGGGCATGGCGCGGGCATGTTGATGGTTGGGACCGGAGGTTTGGATTGTTTGTAGTTAGTGGTAGTTACTGGGGGAGCGTTAACCGGGTGGTCCTCCGGGCCCGGGCACGTCGTATGCCGGAGTCGGCGGTACGTGGTTAAATAAATTAGATTGAATGTTCTAAGTACTTTCCTTAGTTATTACTTTTACGAATAAAACATCTTTACGCTCTTTAACACGTTTGCATATCCAACACATTTCTCACGAGCCTACGTGAGGCGAAGATATCTTAGTCGTGATTTAACAGGCGTTATCCGACGAACGGTGATAACGTTGATCAACCTATCTAAGAGCTGTTATATCTGATAAGATAGAAATCAAGAAGAGAAGTATCGTTGCCTGTCACTATTAGTTAATTACAAGGTAGGAACGTTACATTACCAAGCGTCACCCAAGCGACGCCAAACGATTCCAACACAGCGAATATAAACCCTCAACCTGAGGGACAAGACCATGAAGGAGATATCGATCTCACAGAAAATGAAGGAGGACTAGGAAACTTTGAAGAATTCAACAACGCACTTAAGAACGCTTTTCAAGTACCATTAAGAGTAACAAGTCCTATCGCACCTGAAAGAAGATCGTCACCCGACGATTCACCAACGGGAACACCCAGACCAAGGAGGATGTCAGGAGCACCACCAGCAGTGCCGCCGGCACAAGGGGATATTGGAATATCCCCAGCCCAAATGCCAGCTATCGTAGCTGCGGTAACAACAGCCATGCTACCAGCAATTCCGGCAGCACTAGTGGCTCCGGCTCGAATGATGCAACAACCAAAGGTTAAGGTGCAACCCAGATATGGGGGGGAACGAAACAAACTACGCAACTTTATGGTCCAACTCGACAACTATTTCGAAGCAGTAGGATGGACTATTGGATATGACCACGAGAAAATCATTTACACCTGCACGTTATTTGAAGGAACAGCACTTGCTTGGATATGACCTTATACGGAAGGAACTGCAGAAAAACCGTGGAGAAATTGTGATGAATTTCGTACCGAGTTCACCCTACAGTTTGACGACCTCAACTGAGAACAAGAAGCAAGAAATCAGCTCAAACTGGCTGAACAAGGAAATCGCGACGTAACAGAGTACTGGTACGAGTTCAGGCTACTCATGCAAGACGCCAACGTCGACGACACGACAGCAGGAAGATGGTTCACTCGAGGATTGAAGAAGATCTATCGCGATGCTATGATACACATGCCGAAGAAACTGACTTCGGCAACGGAGTTAGCAGTCTGGTCAATAGACAAGGAGAACTGGATAAACCAGTGCAAAGCAGCAGAACGAAATTACCACCCATCAGTCACGACCAACAAGACATACGCACCACCAAGGAACCAGAATGGAACTTGGAAAAGACAAGAACAAGACGAAACAGGAGAACCCATGGAGTTGGACGGTACAAGGAAGAAAGGACGACTCGACATTCCTTAAGACACATACGAACAAAGAAAAAGGGACAACCTTTGTTTCAATTGCGGAATCAAAGGACACGGAATCAAGGACTGCAGAAGGCCAAGATCAAGTGGAAATGGAACACAGTCGTAGAAACCTTTCACCACACAAAGGTTCCAACAATTTCCAAAAAGAACGAACCTGAGAGAGATATCCATGGACGAAGGAGATGACCAACCAGACAAAGATGACGGTCCTCAGCAATAGATGGTCTAAGGGACAAGGATCAACCGAAACCCATCAAGTTATCGAATACATACGCGGCACTGCAAACGGAATCAATGAAAACACACGGAGATCAGTTAATGGTCAAAACGAAGCTACAAGTCAACCAGCAAGACACCATTGAGATATACGCGATGATAGACTCAGGAGCAACAAAGGACTTCATCGACAAAGGAATCTGTTACAAACACAGAATCAAAACGAAGAACACGAATAAGAAAAGGACGATTTACCAGGCGGATGGAAATCCCAGGGCAATGGGAGCTATCACCCATATCGCACAAGTCCCTATGAAAATTGGAAACCATAGGGAAATGGCAACCTTCCAAGTGGCAAATCTCAAAAACCACGAAACAGTGCTAGGGATGCCCTGGCTCAAGAAGCACAACCCGGACATGAATTGGACGCAGAATCAGGTTACTTTCGCAAGCGGATTATGCGAGAAGGAATGCCTACAAGACCCGCCAGTCGTGTACGGAACCTCAGAAGTCGAAGTCGAATACGAAAGCCTCAAGGCAAGATACGAAGAGGCCAAGATATCTGTCAATGGACAGAAAAAGAAGAAGAACAAGAATTAAGGAATTCTTGTCAAGATCGACCCAGAGGCCCGGATACCTCTTAGAGGGTCAGCAAAGGCTGCAGGACACGACCTGTATGCACACTAAGATACCACGATACCAGCAAAAGAACAAGCCACGATACGAACAGGAATAGCGATTGGACTACCGGATGGCACCTATGGACGGATCGTGCCACGGAGTGGACTATCGGTTAAATACAAACTAATAGTCAACGCTGGGGTAATCAATGCCGACATTACTGGTGAGATAAAGGTGGTTTTGGCCAACCTGAATAATAAGGAGTATAAGATCTCGAAAGGAGATCGAATTGCTTAATTGATCATTGAAAAGATCAACAACGAAGAACTCCAAGAAGATAACGACCTCGATGACACGCAAAGAGGAAATCGAGGTTTTGGGTCAACGGACCAATACGAGGCTACCAAGAGCCAACAAGACAAGATTCAGATATGCGAAATAACAGCAGAAGAATTCCACGAAGAATATAAGGAAGTAGCGTACACCGGCATGCTCAGATGGAACTTCACCACAAAAGACCTAGAATGGGCCAAGATCAACATCAGCACGGAACTGGCCATACAAGACAAACAACAACGAAAGCAACAAGACTGGAGGAATATCATACCCAAACAGTATCAGAAGTTCTACGATCTGTTCAAAGAAAACAACGCAACAGAACTACCCCCGCATCAACATGGGGTAGACCTGGCGATCGATCTCAAATTAGACAAAGACGGAAAACGAACACAACATATACCACAGAAAAAGGTATAAGCATTCAGCGAACAAGAGTTAGAAGAGTTAAGACAATACATCGAAACCAATCTGGACCGAGGATGGATTCGAGAAACGAAAGGAGCATGGGGATCACCCATAATGTTCATCAAAAAGAAGGACGGAAAGCTAAGACTGTGTGTGGATTACCGAGCACTCAAGTCGCTCACGAAGAAGGATCGATACCCGCTACCCCTGATAGGAGAAGCCATGGATCGATTAAGAAGATCACAATACTTCACCAAACTCGACATCAAGGACGCGTACCACAACGTCAGGATCAAAAAGGGAGACGAATGGAAAACCACTTTTGCATCTAAATACGGAATGTACGAATACCTGGTTATGCCTTTTGGGCTAACCAACGCACCCGCGGCTTTTCAACGATGGATTAACCAAATATTAAGTCGGTTCCTCGACAGATACTGCATCGTCTATCTAGACGATGTACTCATCTATTCCAATAACCTGGAACAACACATCAGAGATGTTAGAGAAGTGATGGAAAGCATCCAGAAATCCGGAATGAAGATCAAGCCAACAAAATGCGAATTCCATAAGGAGGAAACAGAATACTTGGGATTCGTCATCAACAGACAAGGAGTCAAAGTGGACCCAGTCAAAACGAACGCCATATGGAAATGGAAACCACCAAGAATGAGAAAGGATGTTCAATGCTTCATTGGATTCTGCAACTTCTATCGAAGGTTCATAGAAGGGTTCAGCAGGATTGCTAAACCTCTGGATAGCCTAACGAAGAAAGAAGCCAAATGGAGATGGAATGAACATGAACAAAAAGCATTCGACGGTATCAGGAAACAACTCACGAGCGCCCTATTACTAGTTAACTACGACCCCGATAGAGAACAAGTAATCGAAACCGACGCCTCGAAATACCACTGTTCCAGGATACTCTCACAGAAATGCGGAGACGGGAGGTGGAGACCCGTCGCCTACCGGTCAAAGAAAATGACACCAGCTGAATGCAACTATGTTGTCCGCGACAAAGAACTATTAGCAATAGTTCAAGCGATGAAAGAATGGAGACGATACATTTGCGACACAAAATGTGTCGTGAAGGTCCTATCAGACCACAAAAACCTAGTACCGTTCATGAAGGACAAGGTACTAAACGATCGGCAACTACGATGGATGGAACAATTAAGTCAATTCAAGTTTCAAATCGAATATCAACCTGGCAAAGAAGGAGGCAAACCGGATGCTCTCACAAGGATATCGAGCGACAGACCACAAGACGATAATGATGAAAGGATAACCAGAAAAATCCAAACGTTACTACCAGTCGACCGATATTTCAAGAAAGACAAAATCGAAGTGATGGAGATGGTTGAAATTACGATGGAAAGCGAAGAAAGAATACAGGAAGCAAGCAAATAAGATGGAACTATCAAAACAATAAAGGAAGCATTGGATGAGGGAAAAAAGCAAATGAAGGGGATAGCACTGGGTTTATGCCAGTGGAAAGAAAATCAACTATGGTACGATGGAAAGCAATGGATTCCGGAAGAAGAAGAGATAAGAACGGAAATCAAACGACAACATCACGATTCACAAATATCGTGACATGGAGGAACGGCTAAAACCACTGAACTCATCACGACGTTATTGTATTGGCCAGGACTGCGCAAGAACGTCAAGAGATATGTCAAGAATTGCAATTTATGTCAAGAGACGAAAACAGCCAAACATGCGCCGTACGGATTACTCAAATCAAACCAAGTCCCGGAAAAACCATGGGAAATGATAACCATGGATTTTATTATCGACCTTCCGAATTCGGAAGGATGGAACGCCATTTTGGTTGTGGTGGATCCCCTGACCAAAATGAGTCACTTTGTTCCGGTAAAAAAGGATATGACAACGGCAACATTCATCTGAACGATCTTCCACGAAATCTTTAGATTACATGGACTACCAAAAAATATCATCACAGATCAAGGATCACTATTCACATCTGGAGCATGGAAAAAGGCAACAGGAGAAATGGGGATCAAGAACAGGCTAAGCCCTGCCTTCCACCCACAAACGGACAGACAGACCGAACGGGTAAACGGAATATTGGAACAATATCTACGCGCATACATCAATTATCAACAAGATAATTGGAGGGAACTGCTTCCGATGGCGGAGTTTGCATATAACAACAGCAAACAGGAGACGATTGGCACGACACCATTCTTTGCCAATTATGGACAACATCCGGGGAGTCAGGCCACAAATCATACGAGCGGTGGAATGATAACAGATAAGATGGAGATGAGTCAACTGCACGACACATTACGATACGAAATGGATTATGCACAACAACGACAGAAAGAACAATAAGATAAGCACCGAAGACCCGATCTGAACCTACAAACAGGAGATATGGTGTGGCTGTTACCACGCAACATCAAGACCACGAGACCATCCAAGAAATCAGATTACAAGAAAATCAGGCCACTTCGGATATTGGAAAGAATTGGGAATCGAGCATATAAGCTCGATCTCCCTCCCTCGAGGAGAATACACAAGACATTCCACATCTCACTCCTCGAAATCTACAACCATAACAAGTTTCCCTCACAAACAATAACTCCTCCTCCTCCGCTAGAAATAGACGGAGAATCCGAATATGAACTCGACGAGATAGTCGATTCTCGCTTGCGCTACGGAAAACTCCAATACCGTGCCAAGTGAACCGGTTATTCTCCCAAACACAATAAAACCTGGTATCCAGCGAGCAACTTCACCAATGCTCAAGATGTCATCGAACTCTTCCACCGAAGCTATCCTAACAAGCCCCACCGGGAGAACGATCACCATCAACCCCAAGAACGAAGAAGGCGCTAAGTCGCCTATGAAGCCCCACGAGGGCTGGGACGACTGCTCCCGAGCAGTCACCCCGACCAGCCCCGAATACTCACATATGGGGCCGACTGATGAAGAACTCGCAAGACGCGAGGAAGAAGCTCGAAAGAATGCAGAGCACAACGTCATGAGTTGGACAGTGTGCTACGATGACGAATGTCCTGTACATTTAAGGGACAAGGAAGGTAGCTGGTGGTTCCCGCAAGCCTACAAGAAGGGAGGGCCAAGGCCCGACCACACTGCAAAACTATGGACTGAATGCTATCGCATTCAGTGCCAGGCACATAAGGCAGCGAAAATCGAAGCAGGATACCATCCGAAGAGGGATGGAAGCAGCAGGCCGCTCGGGAAGAAAATGGCCCGAGACTACTACAAGGCCATTAGGACATGGCCTATGGAGAGGGGAGCCCAAAACTCACCTGCCAAAACCAAGCCCGACTACGAAAGCCTACAAAGGCAAATCTCGGGACTAAGAAGCCAACTTGGTACGGCGGAAGCCACAATTTCGGCACACGCACAAACAATCGCCCAACAACAACGGACGATCGAAACGGCCAACCTCACGCTCGAAGTAGTGAGAACAAGGGCTAGAGATTGGGAATCGAAGTTTCATAGACTTCGAAGGTCCGTCCGCACATACAGACGTGACCTGGTAAAGATGGGGGATAGCAGAGAGAGCCTGATGGGACTCAGGCTTAAGGAGGGGGGAGCTATTGTCACGGATGTGACAGGTAGCTCAGGACTTCGCACATGACTTGATTATGAGTCATGGGTCTCGCGCGTATGACTCATTTGAGTCATATGACTTTGGTAAGGCTTTTTGCGAGGCTCACACTTGTGAGTCATCAGGGTTAGGGTTGGCGGAAGAGCACTATATAAGGAGGTCGATACGACCGAGGAAGATAGGCTCTTCACGCTTTGTTCTAAGAAATTTCCTTACTTATTACTTTACGAATAAAACATCTTTACGCTCTTTAACACGTTTGCATATCCAACACATTTCTCACGAGCCTACATGAGGCGAAGATATCTTAGTCGTGATTTAACAGGTGTTATCCGACGAACGGTGATAACGTAGATCAACGGATCTAAGAGCTGTTATATCTGATAAGATAGAAATCAAGAAGAGAAGTATCGTTGCCCGTCGCTATTAGTTAATCACAAGCTAGGAACGTTACATCAAGAGACTACTGTAGTAGGGATGGCGGTAGACTTAGGTCTACTGAGTGGAGGTACCGGTAGTTAGGTACCTCAGTCAGGCATACTATACCATACCAAAGGTACATAGATACTAGTAAAGGTTGGCGGTTACCCTACTCTGTAGGGTAACCCATGTAGTCAATTTGGGAGTTACCCTGAATTACTCGATGGAGAGTCCAGGTAGAGTTACCCTACCTTCGGGCTCGGGTTACCCTGCTATGGAGTCAAGTTACCCTACCTTGAAAGTAACTTGTTACGCAAGACCTCGGGGGAAGTTACTAGATTGTTTGTCACACGAAACTACATAGGGTGTTCGATTCTCAGGTTGTGCAGATCACTCCCGCACAACCAGTTGAGCTCCGAACAAGCTATAACTTGGAGGTGTGGTTGCTAACACCCCCCTCCTGCCCCGTTATAAGTCCCTAGCATCATGGGCTATAGCCTGATGAGTTGCTGTAAGTCTAGTAAAAGTCTCCAAGTGGAGATGTTGCTGTAACTCCGTATGCACTTGCGCCATCCATCCGAGCGGAAGCTGTCCCCAGGATATATGAGGGGGAAGAGGAGAACCTGGAAAATAGCCTCCAGGTGGTTTCGTGTAAAACGGACCAAACCTGATGGAGTAATACTGCTTTGAAGTCAGGAGTAGTATGTGAGGTTACCAGAGGTCTATAGGCGAGGTAACCGAAGTCTGTTGCCCCAAAAGAGTAATAGTATTGGAGAATAGTTAAGGACTCTGAGACACTAGTTTGAGGTCACAATAAGACCTACTTCTAGGAGGGTTGACTTTGGGTAGTGCCTATTGGTAGTCAACCTCCGGAGTGGTCTATCGGGGGAGCTATGTGGCTATCTTCCGGAATGATATGGAAATGAGTAGAACCGGATAGATCTTCAGGAGCCGCGAATGCTTGCGGAAGACTAAGTGTATATGGGTAGAGAGTTCCATAGTTGGTATAGTATCTGCAAAGGCATGACAGCTCACCACTGGCATGACCGCGATATGAAGAGTTTTTACTCCTGCAGTTGCATTGGAGATGCAGCGGCTAAAACACTTCTATCGGGCAGATGTTAGAACACCACCGAGTGGTCTAGCTCGCTACGGGGGATCTTTGGTCCGACCCGTAGAGGTTGGCTAGACAGCCCACGGGAGTTAGGTGCTCGCAAGCGCAGAGTAGTGATGGGGAGTAACTGGCAGCATACCAAACCTACTTAAGTATATGCGAGTTCTCCTCTACTCTGGCAATCAACTACCTCTCGAGATCAGGACTTAATTGAGTAAAGCTGTGGCCTAATAATATTAAGTTTTACTGTTTATTTTTTCAACTCTACTGTTGATTATCTTTATCTTTACTTCTGAAAGAATACTTCGGTGCGGTCGCAACCTTGGGATCCATCTTCCCAGAGGGAGCCCCCGTTACATGACAATAATCACCAATCCTATCCTTCCTGCTATCACTTTGACACCAAAGTCTCCACCATCTCCCATACCTATTCCCCATCTCCTCCGTGCACTCCTGATGCTAACGAAAGAAAGACAAACAACAGACTCCCCGGGGATCCCCCAATATCCTTCCTTCCACACTCAGGCTCCCATTTCCTTCCGCATTCCCGTGCTAACAAAAGAAATACAGGAACAAAGACTTCCGACAGTCCAGAACTCCCTTGAAGTTCCTATCCTTTTCCGCCGGAAGCGCTTTTCCAAAGCGCATAGCAAGAATGTCTGGCACAACAAAGCAAGTGGCTGGAGGAGAACGAACAGGCGGGAACGGGCAAATGGCCGGCTCCGGAAACATACATTGAATAAGTGGACAGGCAGGCGAAGGGGCGACAAAAGTACCGATTGCCGGTGGACGGACGGGTAGTGGTGCCGGTGGACGGGTAGTGGAGTAGACAGGCAGGTAGTGGTGTAGACGGCCGGATATGCCGGCGGGCAAGAGAACAGTGAGCATGCCGAGCAGCATCCACTATTTCCAACAGTAACTCTCAAGCCCTGCAGTGGGCTTAGCACACTATGCCGCGACGAACAATCCTGTGACCAAAACAACCGGCGAGCCCGAGCTAGAATTTGGACTGAGATGCTCTCTGGCGAGAATGGGGGGGCAGGAGATTTTATCGGCTTTGCATTCTAGAATATTAGGTTGTGCAATCGTTAGCTTAGAGCTGTTTTTCTGTTTTTTTGCCCTCAGAATTGTAAATCACTTGGCTGGGGAAATGTTTTTTTTCCTACGATTCACTCTCCCTCTCCTCTCTATAGCTTCACACCTCAACCTTTTGCCAGAAAGAATAATGAAAACAAAAAGGTAGGGCCATAGGTGGCTGTAGTCTAGATACGGTGTGCATGCGGACACTCCATAGTTTGGGCCATCCGGAGTTCTTGGATCTCCCTGCAACCGGTATGGATTTTCTCTGGGTTGCACATCTTGCTAGTTATTTACTATATGTACCTAGCTTAGAGCCCGTCCCTTTGCGCCTTCCCAAAATATAATGGCGACAACTACAACCTAATTGCCGCAGCCGGGTCATGCTGTAATTCTAATACCCTAGGGTGAAGTGTTGTAGCTGCTTGTGGGGGCGGTCGACTATTTATACACTTAAGATACAGCTACCTTGTAAGCTGACACAAGACCCGATGCGCAAGAGTTGGCTTAAGAGCCGGCACAGGAGGTTAACGAGAGTAGATATGGAAAGACACTCCATCATCAAGACTATCTATTCGAGTGATAAAATGTGATTACTTAGTGTGCTTCCCAGAAGACATCCCGTAAAGTTACTTTACTGTATGTCAATTGAGGAGTGGCGTGCCGGGCTTGCGGTTTACTGTCTTAGGTCAGGCTGGATATCCAGATATATTATACTGGGGAATGGTGCCTCTTCCTCTCCCCCTTACCCACGTAATCCCTTGCTGGTATGACATTTTTGGTGATACTTGTAGATTGCGAACTCGGGGGAGTAGCTGACAAGGCCTCCCGATTGTCTCCACTGCAATTGCAGATCTGGCCAGAATGAGAGATATGTACGCATACTACCTTACCTGCGCGCAAGCACCGTAAGGGCTGTCTCAGCTATTGACTGAATCACTTCCTCTCGTGTGGGCCAATTTCGGGGCTATATTTTGGCACAATTCTCAGGTATTAAAATAATGATGCATTTTGGAGAAGTTGCTCCTTCGATTGCGGGGCCTTGGTTGTGCTAGGTGACTTGAGATTTCCCTATAGATTTTACGAGTACGGTTATTAAAATGTGTTCGAAACTAATATCTACTTATCATATTATGTGAATAGCCCAGTGGGTTGTTAAAAATAGGGATGCTGCTCGGCATGCTCAAGGCTTTGTTCTCTTGCCCGCCGTGTTAGGCGGAGACAACCGATATGGACTTAAGGTTGTCTAGGCCAATCAGGATTCTTTCGTGTAGACGGAGATTTGTCTAGGAAGGCTCGGAAGCAACTCGTTTCGTTTATGAATACTAAGAGCACAAGAAAGTCGTGTAGAATCGTAAGAACAATATTATATTGTTAAGGTCTCTTCTCCATTGCTTGATGATGTCTAAAGCTTGGGAGGCACTTCGATATTTATATTCCACGTCTGAGTGTTTGCGGACTACATCTATCTAACATACAAAATCTGTACCTCTTCAAATCTAATGCGCAACGTCGAGTTCTCCATGAAGGTGTGAACACCAAGAGACCCTGAAAACCATCACACCCTCTTCGGTAATTACTATTTCCTATCTGGAAGACTCACTGGTTACCTGTAGTAATTATCCGATCCTCAGAGTCCTTTGACCTGTAGCCAAGTTCTCAAGTCGAACTATGTTGGCTCCAATAGTCCTTTCTGTTGTCAAGAGGATCAGTCTTGATACAGAGTTGCCTTTGCATATATGCCCGAGTCGATGACTTCTAGTTGTGATAACTTAACAACTAACCAATGGGATTCGTTCCGATGACTCTCTCTTCATAGAGAAGAGGTCATTCTATTGAATAGTCTCATAATTCCTCGGTCGGCAACTCCTGGTTGTTCTATGTAGAGGGGGTGGACCTTCATATTGTGTTAGTTATAAATCCCGCACCTGCGGTACACCCCATATCATAGTTGCAACACTCTTTGGAGCTTGTTGGCTTCTTTAGTAGTGTTTACAGGAGCTCTAGACTCTTTCTAATTATCGATAGGTGGATGTGAATGCGTTGGTTCGTTATCCCGAACCTCCTAACATTCATATTTTGACCTTGTGCAAAAACGTCCCGTTACTTACGGCCTGTGCCAAAGATGTCATATCTTTGAAGCCTAGTAACTCCCTGAGTAGTTGACCAATTGACTTCGTTCCACTTCTCAGGTCTTGCCAGAGGTCCTCTCCGATATATCCTGCCAACATCTTTCAGTCAGACAGACGGCAGCAACGTATACAGTGTTATTCTGACACCTTTAATTCTGTGACCATATAGTCACAGGACGCAACTAAGGTTGATGTGTATGATGACGCACAGGCCACGTAAGGGGGCCGGAGGGGGATGTTGGAGACTAAGATTCTCAAACTCGAGTAAAGTTACCCTACCTAGTGTACTCCTAGGCTATCGGAATCGGGTACTCCTAACACGCCGGCATATCCCTTCGTCGGTATATCCGCCCGTCTACACAACTACCTGTCTGCTAGTACCACTACCCGCCCATCTACCAGCCACCGGTTCTTTTGTCGCTGGTTTGTTAGCCTATCTGCATATTTTGATGTGCATTCCCGGGAGCGACCGACCGTTTGTCTGTTCCCGCCTGTTTGTTCCCGTCCAGCCACTTGCTTTGTTGTAGCGAACAATCTTGCTATGCGCTTTGGAAAAGCGCTTCCGGCGGAGAAGGATAGGAACTTCAAGGAAGTTCTAAACCATCTGGAGTCTTTGTTCCTGTATTTCTTTTGTTAGCATGGGAGTGTGGAAGACAGTGAGAGTGCGGAAGGCAATGGGAGTGCGGAAGGCAAATTGGAGTGCGGGAGGCATATTGGGGAGTCTTAGGGGAGTTTCTTGTTTGTTCTCTCTTTTGTTAGGATCAGGAGCGCACAGCTGAGATGGGGGATAGGTATGGGAGATTTTAAAGATATTGGTGTGAAAGTGATAGCAGGAAGGATAAGATTAGTGATTGTTGTCGTTTATTTATACTCCTGTCTTTTCCTGTCAGTTTAGGGTTGAAGTGTCGTGGATCAGCAGAGCGGTGGAGCGAGAGATAGAGTCGTCGAATAGAGCAAGTTTCGGAGTGATTTTGGTGACCATTCCCATCCTCAGTTGTGCAGAGTGTTTACAGCGCATTTAGTCCTAGCCGTTTCGTTCTGTTATCGTCGTGCTGTATAGTCCTAGCTCCGGCAAGCCCGTGGATTTCCAACATGGGTCGCCCCCCATAGGCCCCAAAAGCGTGCGCGTCCGGCAACGCTGCGACAGTTCCGCCCCGCATCCATTTCCCATATAAAAACGCTCGTCCTTCGGTTTTAAAACGGCCACTTTAAATAGGGCAAGGAAACGGAACAGTTGTATTCAAACAGGTCCTTAAATCTCCAAATCTCCAAATCCCAACGATCAATAACACCGCGAGTGCGGCACTTTCACCCGTACTAATTTCATTTATAACTTTTCGGTAGCATCAATATCGAAGCAAATTTTAACTGTAGTACCATACTAAAAAGGTATAACGCCTAGTCAAGATCCAGAAAAACTGCTCTGGATGCCGACAGGTGGACACTCAGGGGCCACTTTATATTATCTATCATCAGGGTATATGATAGTTGGCTCTTGAGCACCGACACGGGAGCCCAAGTGGCCAACAGTGCAAAGACAACCTTAGGGATAGAAAAATACCAGAGGCAGTGGTCATAACACCGTTCAAAGGCTAAGATATATGCAGGGGGGCTTTCCCTAGTATACCGGTATTTGATAGGAACTGCACTACTGCCACCAGACTTTTGGTATATTCTCTTTTCCACCCCCCTTCGATGCGATGTCAGCTTGTGGTACTATACAAAGTCGGAGAAAATTGCTTGGAAAAAGCCTTCTAAACGGTTCTCAAGTCCTACTGGAAGTTGTCCAAGAGATTCCCGGAGACATCTAGAAGAGGTTAGATCCCGGCCGGTCACATCTCTAAGCTAAAAGAATGCCTTACAAAAACCATAAGTAACATTCAAAACCCTTGGGAGAGGTTATCAAGTTTGCTGGTACTAATCACTGAGGTTTGGAAAATTTGGAAAATTGCGCTTACAGGAGACCTCCCATCGTCAACTTGAAGGTTAGCGCTTTTAGTCTTTTTGATTTAGAGAAGAATATACGAACTAGGAGTGTAGAGGCAAGTATGACGGATCCCTGGCTGGCGGGGAGATAAAAGTCTAGTGAACTCCATTCGCCAGGCCCATTCCTGAACTCGAAGAATTGTGCAATAGTATGTACTCTTTTGGAGGACTAGAATAAATACCAGATCGAGGCGATTTGGTCTAGATTCTCCATGGTTTAGAGAAACCCTGATTGTGGGTCAATCGCAGTGCCGATGATAACATCAAACGCGGGATACCACTGATTCTTGTCCCAGGTCATTAGTCCCCCAAAACGGGGACAAAGAACGGTGATAAAATCCGTGCGTATCTGAGCGCAAATACAAAATATAAACCCCCGTTTCCGCATACCTCCGACCTGGGACAAGTACCCATTGCAAAGTTGATCTTTGTACTTGTACAGTACCGTCCCTAAGATGATAACCCTCTTCTGTAGAGCTAGGCGCTTAAAACTTGAGAGCAGCTGAAAATAGCAGAACTTCTTGCGGAAACTGATACGAGACAAAGCAAAAGGTAATAGCGCTCGTGCTTTCGAGGATGGTGCCCGCTCCTCTATTTATCATAATATTATTAGATATCGGTAGAGACCCAGAGGCAAACAATGAAGGGGAAGGGAGCCCTTCAACAGAAGATCATATAAGTGAAAATACCAGTGAGAAGAACTGAGAAAAATCTACCACAGATAGACTGGATAAAAATACCAGGCACTGCTAGTGGAATCGACAGGTTCTCAACGGATAATGGAGACTTTTCTCGGCCTCGAAAATATTAAATATAAAGGGTATTCGAGTGATGGCAAATGACTCTCTCCATGTCCCGCCAGTCGCCCACCAGTAACTTATCCGGATGGAAGAGTAACGTTGTCGATTTGCTGTAGTATGGGCGGACAGGAGGCGCGATCACAATAGGGTGCTTTCTGTCTTGAGTTTAATGCCCAAGTGCGCTGGTGAATGGAATACCATATCTGCTACGGTTCCCCTCACTTTAATGATCCCCAGAACAGTGCGTTATCACACATAGAGAGCCAGGTCAGGCGCCAGAATAGTACGACGTAATGTCGACTTTTCCTTTTAGAGCCCGTTAGAATCATATTTAAGAACAGCCCACTGCACAGTACTGTACACCAACCTAGCAGTCAGGAGCCCACGGATTCTGTAGCTCAACACTGATCTTTCTCCTTTTCCTTTGTCTGAAAATCTAGTTGGTCGGAGTGATCTCGGGAATGATTTGCTCTAATCCTAATTATCAATTTAGTATTGGGTCTCCTTGCTAGGCTATCAACCGCTATGATAAATTCACTACAACACCGGATTCTGGTCCAGGGAATCCATACACAAAAAATCCTACCCGATCGGTCAACCGAGTGCTAAGTAGAGTCGCAGCCTTTCTTTGAACCAAATGGAAAATCCGACCAAGGATTTTGTCACACTGGAGCGCCCAGGTATCTTGGCCAAATATGAGAAATTTCATCCGGTACAGTACAGTGGGGGGGTCAGGAATAACTAGGTATGATAACAGAAAGATCGCCCCACTACTAGTTACACTTCAACCAAGACCCAGAGGCGGCACCATTTCCGATTTCGAAAGGGTCGTGAGTGCTGGAGTTTCACAAAGATTTTTTCCTCAAGCGCAACTTCCCACTACCCACTTACGGCCTAAGGCGAAAAGTGAAGAGTGGCGCGCTCGTACCCCACTTCGGCGCCCATTAGAAAGCATACGGCCCATCTGCCATGTGGGGCAAAGACAGCCGGTGCATATGATTTCGCTTTGAGGTGAAGAGTTGGGGGCTCTTGATAGATATCCCCAAGGTCGTCGAGGGACCTAAGCTCTGGGTAAATGTAGAGATGTTGGCGAATTATGAAGATGTAGTCCTTGTGGCTTTGGAGGTGTATTTGTTTTTATTATTATTATTACTATTTTTATTTATTTTTCTAACCGTCGGAGCGCGGCCCCCCGGCGGCCAGGTGAATATTCGCCCACTCAGGGAATATGATAACAATCAGCTACAGCAACTATGGGCTGGGGGGATGTCCGTGGAAGTTTTTATGATTGTTTCGTCCTGGAGTAGATCAGTTTACGATGGGTTCTTTAAAAATACATTCTGGTTGGCCGAATTAATTCGCACCCCCACACGGGAGTTTCAATTGTGATATCATTGAAGGCAGGAGAGTATTCACTCAGATCGGGCCCAGGCCCAACGGCCAAGTGTTCCATACAGCCCTGTCTGTAAAAATCCTCCGTAAGATGCAGCTATTGTGTATGGGGGCCTTGTCGATAGCAGCAGCTGCAGTATCAGGTTCCAGAGGCCCTCGCCAGCCATGTGCATTAACAGGGCACACACACAAACAAACAAACAAGTGGATTCAACCATTTGATAGGGCCCCTATCCGGCCTGACCACTTGCCTCCAGTGAATTTGGTACAGTACCAACCACCTTAGATCTGTTTGGATACAACCGTTCCGTTCCGTTTTGCGACCGTTTCTGCTGTAAAATGACCACCAAATGGAAGGAAACGGTCACCTTGTATAGGGCAACGGAACGGAAGGGTTGTATCCAAACAGACCCTTAGACAGCCTGCGCCAACCCATAGTGCTTTTGAGGTGAATCGGAGTGGGTGGTATGGCGGAGGCACTTTCGTCCTGCAACAGCACCCTCTGCCCTGGAGAGCTTTGCTGACAACAGTACTCAAGTCGCGGTGTCATGAAGGATGACAAAAGCACAATCCAGTCCAGCAGTTTGGGTGCAAGGGGTGTAGGGAAGCGGTTACATTGATGTTTTTTTTTGGTCAAGTGAGCGTATTCAAATCGATGTTGATTGAAGATCGCCATCAGCAACTTTAGTAATTTGAACGGATATCTTATCTCACATTGCGCATCCCAGAAGCAAAATCACACTTTACCTTGCTCAGATTCCTGTGTCGTGGCCTAGCTGTCCCGTACAATAGTTGCACCCCAAAATAATTGAAGGACCTAACAGGAAGAAAAAAGCCACACTCTATCGAGGAACCAGTCCGCATCGTCCGTAATCGAAGCCTCCCTGCAGAGAGTTGCTCATTGTCACACTACGACTGCCACCAGTACCACGACGGCACAAAATATTAACCACATTTTTTGACCACGATCCACCTGCAGGCGAGTGATAGCTGGTGGTTCCGGTTGCCTCTAGGAGACAAGGATCCGGTAGCCAATCCCGAAAGTTATCTGTATATCTTGAGGTGCAGGGTTGAGGCAATAAATAGTGGGTACGGTGCACAACTAAAATTTCAGTAGAAGTGGTGCGCGCCCAAGAAACAGATCCTAGAAGGATCTCCATTTTCTCTTGCCTTAGTCAGCTTCGGAGAAATGGAATAAGTGGATGATGTATAAAAATTCTAATTCAATCCATCTATTGAAAGAATACTTACTTTCCGGGCTCTGGTTGAGTAATGGAAGGTTCGCATTTCCAGAGGTAGGTTTTGCTTTCAATTGTGTTCTCCTGGTTGTGCTATTTGTACCACTGCGTTTGACGAAAATTGACATCAACATCCCTGCTCCTACCACTTTTGATTGCCGACCCTTGTAATGCAGGGGCAGGATTGGTATCTGCTTCCGAGCCGTCTTGTTTTCCAACTTTCCAGTGTAACCTGCAAGCTATCATGCAACTCGTTCTACTCCTCGAAAGAATTTCCATACCAAAACGCCAACTTTCAAAACAAAACAAAAAGGCTTTATTGGACTACCTAGTGAGATCATCCTCCTCATACCTAAGCAGCTAGATTTCAATAAACCAGAACTCCCACCTAAGAACAGACCACCAAGCAGCAAATCTGCTAATCCATTCACTCATCAACAAAGTACTCACGAAGCGCGGGCAGAAAAATATCCATTAAGCCTCATATATGCCACAACGGTCCGTGAAGACTCTTCAGCTGTCAGGTCACCCATCCCCAAAGACATCGTTGAGTTCGTGCCATCCCCAGAAATACTCAACAATGAATCCGCAGGCAAAGCAAGGAGGCTATCCAGACACTTCTATCCAACGGCGTCAGTCCGCGCACCCCAACTGAGCCCTATGCTAGCAAGGCAGAGAGTTCCTCCTACGCGGCTACCAGAGAGTTACGCCTAGAAACCGGGGGAGTGCTGTTAGCACAAGAAGACGTCGACATCAGCTTGCTGAACTAGCGGGAAAATGGCACTCTTTTCGTGCCTCGTTTGGACCCTACTCGACTCTGCGGGCTCTACTAGCGAATCCCAGAAACAACGTTAACATTCCTACCCCTCGCGCTGGTATGATACCCCACTCCGTGGGCGGCGTATAGGGGGTGATGGGGAAGCAGACGACGCGCATACCGGTCAACAACCCAAGGGTTGGTGTCGATTCCCAGGACCGCGGCCAGGCTACCCCGTTAGATAAAGCGGTTGCAAGCGAGAATTTAGAAATGGTAAGGCCCCCAACGTGGGACCTGAGTGTCAACCTCAATGACATGGAGGCAAGGCGCCGTTGCTTTCGGCCGAAGCCCATCTGCCCACCGCTCAGCTCCTCCCGGCAGACCTACTGATCGATGCCAATCTCCCGAACATCTTCAGGGCCACGCTGCTATCCTGGGTGGTTTTTTCGGGAGGGGCATCAGGAGCATTGTTCCAAAGTTGCTTGGACACCCCAACGTCAGGCCCCATATTGTTAGTAGTACGGTTCCCGCCGTCTATACTCGTACACAACATCTCGGTGGATGCAACGGAGGACACCCTGGCACAAAATTCCCTGCCCAAAAACCAAGCCTATATTCAAGTCAGGATTACGGTGGAGTTATATTTTTATTGTTATTTTTATTCTGTTAAGCTTAGAAGCTATACGAGAGGAAAGGCTTAACCAAATGAAAAGACCAGTAAAGGAAACTATGAAATGTTCTCCGTTTTTATAATAATAATTACAAGAAAAAAGTGACAGATTGGAATTGAACTCTGTTGTAGCCCTTTAACGCTGAATTTTATGCCAAGGCATCCCCTCCAAGGAGTTGTGTATAGACAACCAGAACCATATTGGTGAAACGCTTTTATACCAGGTCCGGATCTCCTTGTTCCTATTTTAGCTCTACCTTGGCCCACGACCTTCTTCCTTATCCCCTAGCATAACAGAGATTATTTGGCGGTATTGCAATCAATTTAAGTTTATATCGTAGCTGAACAGGGATGATTCCCCGTTTCCTAACTGATCCCCAGCGGACAAGCCAGCTTTTATATTCGAGCCGTGCTCACATGGCCATTTATAAAAGTATTCGGACACTCGACACCCACAAAACTACTAATAATGCCAAGGTGTCCTAATACTTTGTAAAGGGCCGAGCCCAGTAGCGTAAATACTTGGGCACGACAGTACCACTACGGTATGTATTAACAACCGCCACACCCGCAATCCGAGAATCTCCCGAAGCCAAAACAGACCGCCACCCCCCAACACACAAGCGCCATAACTTCAATCTCTAAGGGAGGGGGGAGCTGAAAACCCTCGTTCGGCGATCTATGATTTTCAACATCCAACCGCCTACCGGTAATCAAGCCCATCCAGCCCAACTCGCCCTATTCCCCCCCCCCGTCACACCCCATCCCAGAATAACTTTTCGACAGAAAAATAGTACGGTATCAGCCAGGAAGGGGTGGGTAAGAGAAAAACAAATTAAACCTCTCATCGTGAATCTAAGTTGGAAAAAAAAAAAAAAGACCCGCCGTAGAAACTCTTGAGATCCACTACCCGTACCAGGGTATCCGCCACCGATCGTCTAGTTGGACAGCTTAACAGAAGTGCGAATATCAGTTGACGAGACCCAACACGTGTAGTAGGCTGATCCTGTTGAGTCAGGGAAACGCTAATCCCTCTTGGGAGCTTTGTCCCCAAACCCGGAGATTATAGGGCTAGCGGAGAGAGTGGATTTCGGGTGGGGGGGTTGGTTAGCTACTTGTACTAGAAAACTAAATGGTGTCCCATCCTACTCGCCATACGACGATCCAATAACGCTCACGTGCTCCTCGTAGTAGCCAACGATGGTGGCCGGTGGCGACGGGTGATTTGGGATTCGGTGGGAGATCATCCCGCAATCTGGAGCGGTCATAAAGGGTCACTCGACTAGTATTTTCGGAAGAATAGAATTATGATACCGGTTCTACAGCTATGGTGGTGGGGAGCAGGGGGGGGGGGTAGGGGACTGGTCTGGTTTGGTACAGTTTTGCTCGTGGGGGTACATTTATACCACTAACTCCGGTCTTTACCGGCCCCGTAAAGCTGAACTATTGAAGGCGCCACTGTCATACTAGTAGTACTAGTACACGTAGGTGGGGATAATGTTATCTACAGATCGCTAAAGTTTACTAGAGGGGATGTGAGGGGCGTGGATAAATTCACGTTCAACGAGTAGATAACCGTACCCACCGTAGCCATTCACGGTGGACGTCGGGTAGACTAGGCTGCTACTGGGGTTGTTTTCCGGGTTAATATCTCACTGGCTCGCCTTGGCTCTTATCCCTCGTGCGGATAATCTGTGAGTTGAAGGGTAAGCAGCCACCGTGACAAATATTACTATTATATGCAATGCCACGACAGTACGGTCTGGCCTATCCCGATCCAATCTAGTTTTTCAGGCGATCCCCGGTTTGCCGCACAAGGACAGAAAGCAAGGAATAAATAAATATTTCTAACTCGAGTATCAGATCTATCGTAACACGGTCTGCGCATTATTGGCCGGGCGTGCATATAAATAACCAAAGTGCCTGTGGTTTTATACCGTGAGCACCAAGGCTCGAGTTAACTCCTCCTGGGACATGCGCGTTTTATCGTTTCTACTGCTCTAGCAACTATGACAGGAAAGTGAATACCGGATCACGTAGGATAATACTAGTATCATAACATAATGTTACCACTCGAGCACTTGTACTTGTATCGCTATACAGTGCTTGTATATACCACACTTGACCGCACCATCGAAAAACCCCTACAATACTTTAATTTAAAGGCGTGTGACGCACACAACACAAGGCGTCAGGCTACTCTTAAATCTCACGTTTATCATACGCCTTACCCACCAAATAACTTAGTCCTTAAATTAAGGTTTTTTTAAGTTTTCTGTGAGAACGTGGCGAATCAACCGGACACAGATCGGGCGGCCGGATGCCGAGATTGCGACTCGGGTCCGCCTAGCGGGAGGAGGTGGGAGAGATGGATAGATGGCATAGCAACAACAGACCTTGATTCCTCGTACTACACCTTACTATGCTAGATTTGCGAGTACTGCATATTTTATGTGAGTGCGGTAGACTATCCCAATTCACCTCGCTAGGGTGGGGTTTACATGTACAACCTGAACAAAATAGAGGCCGGAGAGAGATCGAAGAGAGCATCAGAATGAGAGAAACAAATACAAAGCAATGGTGAAAAGGAGATGCTGGGGGAAAGATCGTAGAAAACCTCGATAGGAAAAGTGGCGGGGCAGTGAGAGAAGGAGGGAAGTGAAAGGCCTTCACGGAAATGGCTAATGAGCCGCCGACCTACTACCAGGAAGCAGCATATCCTGATTCCAATAAACGGGATAATGAACGACCATGCTATCACTCGACGAGTCTCCATCATCGTCATCATCACCTTCAGCACCGCTCCGTGCCCTATCATACTCTGCTTTCTCCAAAATCCGTTTCAGCTCTGTATGCACCCCTCCGTCAACACCCTCCGAAGGTCTGATCCCCTCGCTATTCCTGATACGAACCCGAGCGCCCGCTTGAAGCAACAGCCAGACCATATCCTTCAGCCCCCGGAACGCTGCGACATGCAGCGGGGTATTCCCCTCATTATCCTGCACATCCAGCCCCGCCCCATGTTTAATCAACAACCTCGCGAACTCGATATGGTTTTTTTTGGCGGCAGCGTGCAAGGAGGTAGCACCGTATCTAGTCGCGGCATCACAAGCACCGGGAGAGCGCATCTTGGGCAGTAGCAGGCGGGCAACATCCAGGTAATTGTCTTCGGCGGCGCGGTAGAGCGGTATAACACCGTTAACGTTGGCGACGGCGACGTTGGCGTCGCACGATAGCAACATGCGCACGGCGTCGAGGTTGCCGTAGGTCGCAGCGGAATGCAGGAACGTGTTCCCAGTGTTCTCAGCATAGTCGACACTAAGGCCGTGGCCGATGAGCGAACGTATGATGCCGAGTATTCCACGGTTAACACCCTCGTAACATTCCCTTGCCACAGGGTATTTGCGCGGGTCAGCACCCGCATCGAGTAGCTGCTTCACAATCTCCTCGTGGCTTTGGCCCACAGCCAGACTTAATGGCGTGGAGGGCATCTGGCTCGTGTCTACGACGTCCAGCTTCACTCCCGGCTTCTCGAGAATCGCTTTCACGATGCTAGGGTTCTTGCTTCCGACCGCGTAGTGCAGGGGTGTCCTCCCGTCGCCTGTGCGGGTAACCAAGTTGACGTCCGCGCCTAATTCTAACATGCGGAGGGTGGAGCGAGTGTTCCCTGTTTCGATGCATCGGCAGAACATGGACTTGCCGTATCCGGAATGCTTCACTGCGGCTCGGTAGAGGGTCAATTCGAGGAGTGTCGCGAACCGGCGGTTGCACTGTGACAACGCGGAAATACTTGGCACTGGGAGAAGCTCCGCGATCGCGAGTATCAACTCGTTCGGTAACTCGAGAAATTTCGATCCCTCCTCTTCTGCCTCTTTCCCCTCCTCCTCCTCCACCTCCTCCACCTCCTCCACCACCGCCTGCCTCTCCTCTTCCCTCTCCTCTGCCTCTTGCTGATGCCTCTTCATGTGGAAATCGTTCCCCAATTGTATCGGCTCAGGGACTGGTGACCTCAGCATCGTGCTCTGACTGCTACTTCCACCGCCACCATTCCCACCACTATCATAAAATGCAGAAACAGTTGGAGGTGCCGTCATTCTCCTCGTCGGTACAGCAGGCGTAGAAATCGTCCCACCCAAAGCCGGCGATGGCGGTTGCGACATCGACGTCGGCATAACCCCCGGAGCATCAATAGAAAGCTTCGGATTAGGAATATTAACAGCCAAAATGGGCAGAGGAGCATTCGTTGGCCTCTGCCGTCTAAACTTCCGGAAAAACCGACGCATGTTGCGAAAAGAGAAAAATGAATAAATAAACCTTGCCTTTAGCCGTGACGAGAGAGAGAGAGAGAGAGAAGAGATACAAGTCTTGGTGAACAAAGCCTAGGAACTTGATGAATTGGCGAGAAATAACGATGACGAAAATCGGTCGGGAAGAAAAAAAATAAACAGCAAGAGCACACCCCCGCTTTTTTATTTCTTCGGCTCGGGTGACACACCAGGACGCCTCTGTGTTGGACGATATAGACAGCGTTACACGGCGAATAAGACCGTCGAGGAGAGTGTAGGGGAAATACGACCTACCAGACTGAAAATCAATTATAATTGGAGGAATGAAGGGACCAGGATGGAGGGCCTTACAAGCAGGTCCGTGCTCTGCGATTTCTCTGCTTTGCTGTATTATACAGGTACCCTACAAGTACGGTACCGATACTCCTCGAGTGCTCGAGTAGTGCCTGTAGAATGGAAAAAGAGAGGGAGAGAGGGAGAGATAAATGGGCAAATGCGACGATCGGAGCAATATTAGCATAGACGATTACCAAGTTACCTATCGGTTCCGTATTGAGCAAAAAAAAAAAGAAAATGGTGCCAAACCGGCTTTTTTGCTATGATGGCACTTGAGAGGTCGATTTTGGCAGGGGGTTCCTCTTTTTTGTTGCCTTCGGATTGGGTGGAGGGGTTGCAGCCAATCACATTTCGTCACTCGTCTCTTGGAGCTTGTTGTGTTTCTGTTGTCTCGGGACGTTCCGTTTTCGGTTTGATACTATACGACAGTGGGGAGTCATCATACAAGTACCAGTGCTCGAGCAGTGGATCACCCGGGGAATCGGGGCAGGGGTGTCAGGGAGGTGATAAGTCCTACTGGTACCTGTACTTGCTTTGGATATTTGGATATTCATGATATACCGGCGGTACAGTACTGGTAGCCTACACAAGATCAATTGATAAATAGCTATGATATGCCTTCCTTGCTAAAACCAACGCGCCACCGATCCCCCCCAGAAGTGCCCTTAGAACTGCACCCACCGGCCTGGGTGGCATCCTGCGGGTAGTTTAGTGCTAAAATTAGACTAGAAGAGCAAGATTCCTCAACTGCAGCAAAAAGGGTATCATATTACCCAACAATAATCCCACCATAGTAACTTAACCCTCAACCGTCTAAATGGTCTACCGTAGATTTCACCTGCGCTTAACATCCCGCGCCCTATCTAATCCAAAGCAACTACGATATAATCCCATCACCCTCCAGCGGAAGCTTTTGTCATCAGAAAACAAAAAAAAAGAAATGATTTGGACGAGATTCGAACTCGCGCTCTTTCGAATTACGGTTTTGAACCAAGTTCCTAAACGTAACGCCTTAACCACTCGGCCACCAAATCATACCCAAATCTCTTTTTAGATGCTTCAAGTGGTCAATTCCTTCTGGCGCCCTCGATTGATCAACGAGAACGGGAACACCATGTCACGAAATGACAAAACCCCAACATTACGATAAATTTTGCTATCCCCCAATCACCCGCGCATAGCATTTTTTTCTTTTCATCAACTATCCTATCCCCCCTCTAAGCAATATAAGAAAGAATCGATGATGGTAAGAAAGTGAATAAAAGAGATAAAGGAGGAGATGCAAACAAACGCCATCCAGCCCCCGCGCTAGCTCAGAATCATGAAGAAAGCCAAACACCTGATGTTAGACATATTACATGAGAACACCTTTGAGATTTGGATGGCCTCGAATAAGCGAGAAGAAAAAAAAGAGGAAAAAAGAGGAAGCAGATGCATGGAGAACTCGCTCACTCCTACTAGAGAGGGGTGGAAGCGGGAAAGAAGAGGCGTTAAAACGGGAAGGATTGGGATTTCTAGAGGTATGATATTATGTACTTCATCTCCGCCTCCTACTGTGAAATCCCCGGGGCAAATAGATTTAGGATGGCGGGGGGGGGGGGGCATATGAGAACGGATTGGCTCAGGGTGGTATAGTACCACACGTATTCACTCTTCTGGACACGCTCCGATACCTTCGGGTATTACCCACCACGACGCCGAGAAACTACCCAAGACAGATCAGTGGTGCGATCGCGACAAGAATCGAGAAGGCAAAGGCCCGGTAAATAGGTTCGGACAATCAGATTCCATCCTGGTCTTTATCCTCAGCTTTCAGAGCTGCCGGGGATATATATCCGTGCTTCGGCGATAAGGGCTTGGTATCCCTAGGGGTTCCGGAAAACCATCCTCCTTGCTCTCAATACCCTGGCTCGTAGGCATTTCTCGCCCTTACGGCTGGATCCCGGATGCCGTCTAGAAGTAGCTTTAGCCTCCCGAAGTTGACGGGTTTCAGTATCCACCCATCGAAGCCAAAGTCAATATATTCTGCTCGCCTCTCCTCAGCCAGTGAAGCTGAGACAACAAATATTGGTACACGGCGATTAATACGGTGCCTTGTCGGGATACGCCGGTCTGAATCAGCTCCTTCAAATTGACGGATACGAGTGGCTGAGGTTCCCCCATCCATGATGGGCATCTATAAAGGTCAGGAACTATCACTGAACTTCGAAAATCAAACAAACTTGCCTGCATGTCCATCAACACGATGTCATAATTTTGGCCATGCTTGGAGTATAGGTCCGCACATTCTTCTCCGTTTACAGTGAGAACGACCCCATGACCCATCTTGCTATTGATTGGATTGTCTTCTGCCACCCAAATTTCATACTTTTCTTGGGGCGAATTGGGATCGGCAATGGGGGGTGATTTCATGGGTGGTATGATATGATACTACTGTATCTGCTGCGGGCGGTGGGGTGGGGCCAGAGTTTTCGTCTGGCACTTCTAGGGCCTTGATAGGCGCGAATGAGCCTTCTATTATCTCTGGACTAGGTTGTTGCTGTGATGTAGCGAAACCCATAATATTCGAGAACGATTTCGTGCGTATGCCAGCACCTGGCCTTTGGGGTGGGTTATTTGAAGTCGCGCTCAAATGGGGACCTGAAACCGCACGAACATACCTGTCGATCCCGCCTCCTCTACTCTTTGCACTGCCAATGGACCCTAAACTGTTCATACTTGTGCTGCTATTTCTCTTCGCCATATCCTGAGATCTGCAGTTCTGAGAACCAATTAACAATACCTCACCTGGAGCGGCAGCCAGTAGAGGTGGTTGTGGTGGGGGTGACCCTTGATTTTCGGCAACTCTTCACTCCTGCTCCGAGTCGAGTGCTGCTCCGGGTGCAAGCGAAAGCGGAAGGCTGATGACGAACCTAGAGCCCTTCCCCCGCTCGGATTTCAATCGAAGTCGGCCATTCATATTCTCACAATCCGAGCCACAATCGCTAACCCAAGCCCTAAAATCTTCCGTCCTGGTATTTTAGACACCGCGTTAAAGGATGATCGAGATGGGCTTTCGTTCCCTCTGGCCTCTTGACGATCAACCGCATCCTCCTCGGTGTGGACTTACTCAAATTCCCTGAATAGTGCCTCTAGTTTCTCCGGTGACATTCCAACCCCGGTGTCTTGAACTGCGACTTCAATCTGGCATCGGTCCTCTGCAGCTTGGGACGTCCAAATTTCAACCCTAACACCACCTTCTAAAGTGTGCTTAACATCGTCTCCTACAATTTTGGAAACAGCCTGCCGTAGCCGTGCCTGATCACCCTTAACAAATCTGGGTAACCCTTCGTATTCAGCGACTTCAAAGGTGACACTCTTCCGTTCAGCGTCTGATCTCTCTCAGTAGCATCACGAGCTGTTTCAGAAAGGTCGAACACCTCCTCCATGATCAAGTTTTGGCCTACCTCGGTGCGAGTGAGATCTAACAGATCCTTGATAACGTAAATAAGTTGGACGCAGAGTGCGATCTCATCAGATTATCCCTTGTCTCATTGTCAAGAGGGCTCTCCAACGCGATCTCAAGGCAGTTAATAATGGCATCAAGCGGTGTCCGGACTAGATATATCATGAGCAATGGTGCCTGAAAAGGGGGACCCGCAATGCGCTGACCTTCATGAGACGCATTGGCCAAAAGCAGTCGGGTAAGTTGACTGGTTTGCAGTGCTGTCTCCTTTTGTCTCCAAACCTCAATAAACTTGCCATAGATCAAGCACAAGACCGCCGCCATTTCGACTGTACATCAATAACAAATTTAGTCTCTGGGAGTAAAATAAGGAAATCACTCATTTCTCACCCTGTTCTTCCGTCCAATCTCTAGATTTCCCCACCACCGTCTCACTCCAAGTCTTGAAGCTTTCCCTCGGTTCCAGGTACTCCTTTGTGCCCTCTTTCACGCTTTTCTCGTAGGGGTTTCCAGCCCAATTGACTTTCCACAGCTGGCCCTTACGGAAGAAAACTATAAAATCTTGTCCTCCAACACTAAGTGGCACAAGCAACAATCCCGCAATTATTGAAAATCCGGGCTCGTAATTGAGGTCTGGAAAATCGACGCTAAGGTTTTGTGAAGTAAGCACCGAAGTGAATTTGCGCATCCGTAAATATTCCAACATTGCGAATGATTCCCGTGAATGTTCGAGTTTACCGAGGACCTCTGTTTCCTCACGAATGGAAAGTAAACCAAAGTCGACGTCAAATAGTTTCAACAGATCATCCGAACTAGCGATATTATAACCGCTAGGGTTCTGCTCTGTCGGGACTGTATTAATCAATTTCTGGGCCTGAAGTCTCGATGCATAACTTAACCTCTCGATATTCTTGCTAGCGGTTTCCCGATAAGTCTGCGCATTTTCCGTAAGGGAAAGCTCACTCTCATCCCCTTCTGGCCGTAGCTGTGGCATGAAATGAGCCCCCAAAGCTTGTCAAATGCTGTGAGTGAAATGCTTGTGCTTGCCCGTACCGCCATATTTTTAAGGTACTTGATGTGAATTGAGCTGATTGCCCTCAGATATGAATGTGTCACGTCGAGAGGATGGTCTAGATAGTCTTTACTCTTGCATACAAGACGAGTAGTCACCTGGTCTCTGTCGTATAACAGCCTGACTTTGTTGAGGAGATATAAATCCCTTGCTTGCTTCGGGATGTCCGAGGCCGGAAAGTGAAGACCTTTGTATAGGTCCTTGGTTGCTCTTGGATCGACTAGTTCTTTAACTACTCGGCCATTCCAGACCTCGTCAAACCGGTAAATCATCACACGGTGAAATCCTGTAAGCTCCTTGACAATCCCAACAAGCACTTTTAGAAAGACACCAAGAGTCGAGGCAGATGATAACTGCTCTGTGTTTGAGACATTATTAGTGCGCTCACCCCATACGGTAGGTTATACTGTGAAAAATATTTTAATTACCCTGAATCTGGCTCATGAGATTAAAAACCTCCATTACTGCTGCTTGTCCTCTCCGCTTTCGGGCATGTCTTAGTACTCGCAGCGGCCTGCTAACACTTAAAGTACATTCTAATAAATCTTGTTCACTAGGGTTTGAGTTCAATGTGTCCTCAGGCGGCGGGGGTGTTTCCTCTTCTGCTGGACTAAAAAGTGGGTAGATGTGATTGTCCTCCAATTCAAACTCACAAATGAGAAGGTCAGGGTTTTTTTATGCAATGTGAATAACGCACCAAAGTTTTATTTCTATTGGATCGGGGGAATTTATCGCTATCGGGAAGACATCTGGTCCTGAGTGCACCGGATCAGAATCACAGTCTCGGACAAAGTCCAAGTGTTCATATAGGTTCTCGGCCTGCTCTTCGGAAAGAATATTGCAGAAGCTGCCTAATGCAAAGAGTGCTGCTGGGGAGTAGCCAATTATTTGCTCAGAATTCTATACTCAAATGATTCAGATTTTTGGTGTTTCATAATATTGTTGAAACGAATGAATTGAAGGAAGGGCACAAACCTCACTAACAATCTTTACATCAAGCCCTCCCTCCATACCTCCTTTAAGGGCTATTAACACACCAAACCCTTGGACTGCTCTGGGTATATGTATTTAAGATCACATATTATCCAAAATAATGATTTTGGGGGGAGGGACTCCGCGAAGGAACAATTGATGAAGGGGGGATTGAAACTGCGGAAGGAGAAATTGAAGCTGCGGATAGTGAGACCAAGCGTCTAGTCCATCCGTCTTCGGGTCCGGACGGGAAGGTAGTATTTGAGAGGGCGCCCGAGATGGATGGGCCGGGAACGCAGGTGTCAGGTTGCAGAATCTACCGCGTTACTCGGGGTGATCGGTGAGGACCTGAATGTCAATTTTCTGCATTTTGGGGAAGTTGAGCACAATGGCGAGGCAGCCGAGAGCGCGTAACTAACGGCATGTCAATAGATATGAAAGCAAATGAACGATAACAGACTCACGTCACCGGCGCAGACATATATCTGGTTAATAATGTTATAATCGAAAACTTCCAGCCATTTGGTTTCTTTCGCGATGTTGTGAACGACCTACTGAAGGGCTTGCTCATTGATGGTCTTAGGAATACGACTAGGAGTGACAGCGATCATAGGGTGGTTTATTCTTCCCTCGGTATCGCGCTCGGTGGTAGCTTGCATAGTCAAACCACGGTAGAAGACGACGGAGACCAAAAACTCAATTGGCATGACCTTAGCCAAACTAGCAAGTGCAGAGTTTTCGCCTAGAGGATGTCCAGCGAAAACGGAATCGCCCTGGATTAAGCCACGAGATCTTATGTCCTCGACCGGAAGCCTTCTCCATAAGAGTGAGCGCCGGCTCTGTGAACTTGGCCGCAGACAAAAGGCCCGTTGGGGGGTAGTAGGTGTATGAGGTAGTTACCTCTGTAACATCTTTGATGATCTTCTCCGATTTTGTTGACCCGTCGGAGCTGATGCTCCCATAGGCTATTGACATATAGTTCTGCCTAATAGCCTTTCCATGCGGTCCGCCAAAATGAAGGCAATTCTTTTGGGTTATTTTTCACAAGGTTTCGTAATTGCGAAACCTGTAATACAGTAAGTATGATGAAGGAGAATAACAAGGGAATGACTTACCATAATTGTCCATAAAATGTCGATCAGCCCTTCCCCAAACCTCCCTCCCGACAGTCGAGGAGTCGTACAGACCCATCCCCATACCTTGCCCCTGACTTCCTTGGCTGGTAAATATAAAGGCAGATACCAGTTGCTCGACCTCTGCCTCTCCCACAAATACCTTCACTTGGGTTTCCTTGTTAGTGGCCAAAAATTTGATAATATTTCTAGCGCTGACCATACCGGCATGATGCAGCTTAGTCTCAATATCGTCATTTAGTAAGTTAATACCATACGGACAAAGTTACACGAAAAAGACCTAATCCGGGCAAGATTCTCTGCAGTCCAAGTTTCAAAAAGAGATCTCAACTTCTGCTGATGAGAACATTCTATGAGTGATAATTTCGGCAAGGTTAGTATAGCTAGAGAAGGTCCGCGAATCGTGAATTGGATTGTAGCCGCCGGGTACACGGGCATATCTTCCGTTGCTTGCCAGGGCTTTGATGAGAACTTCAGTTTTCGCGTTGAGAGAAAAAGCATCGTCGAAGTTGAAGGCTACCGGATGCTGGTGCCTTGGAGTTGGAGATAGTCAATTATGACAATGAATTTCCGTGACTCTGACTTGGAATGTACAGTACTGGACAGACGCAACTCGTGTAACCACGTTTGTGGGTAACTCAACCAACACTTGTCCGAGAGTTTCAACGTGGCCCAAGATTTTATCGTCCCCGAATCGGATGAAGTTCGACAAGCGAAACGTGAGTGTCTTCTCTAAAAGTTCGGTATCAGGATCATGGAGGTGGAACCACTCCTTTGAGCGAAAGACAGAAACATCTCTGCTCGAAGCCATATGCACTTGGATTGGCCTCTCGATCTTGGGTTAGAATATGTTTCCATGGTCGGTGTAGGTGCCCCTATATAGGGATTGTGAAATAGCCTCGGCAGTTGGCCGCCCATCCCTCAAGATAGCTCCGCAGACCTCCACTATCTTCCCGGGGGTTTGTTTGGGAACAGCGATAATTTGGACTTTGGTTTCAACTACATCATGCTTCTTTGAAGACTTCATGCTAGGAACCATACGGAAGCTATTCAAGAGGTGAGCCAGCTTGAGAAGATCCTAGTCCATTGACTTTGGGAAGGTTGCTTTGATGATAGCATTCCGCCTAACGACAATAGCGAAATCCATGAGCGCGTAGACAGTCACAGGTCTCTCGACGAAAGCCTCGCCATTATCTCCAACTTCGTGAACGAAATCGGCAATCGCCTGTCCAGTAACCTGTGCGCTTCCGCTATCCAACACATCGGCTATGGCCTCGTTGAGGAGAAAATTCTCACCGACAAAATCAGAGCCAGTATGATAGTAACATTCTTTGATTCTATCGCTCCTTCTCTCCATCACCTCGCGATAGATGCAGAGCTGTTGAAAATCACCGGCGATGACTCCACACAGACCAACTTGAATCTTTCCTTTGTACCTTTCCTATTCCGCCGCTCCTTAGTTAGTAGTTTCCTTTGTCGCTCATTATCGATCAAAGAGGAGGAAGGGGTATACTTGGTTTGTATACTATATGAGTATTCGCATACATGGCCGTAACTATCGGAGGGCAAAGCGGAGGATGCATCTGAAGGATGGGTGTGATGGGCACCGGAACTCTAGGTTGCATGTGCATCTCCGGAAGGATTTCCGGAGTGAGCACCTTGGGGGAAGCTCTTTGTATTTCTTATACAAACCCTCTGTACTGCCATGGATAGAAGGATGAACAAGCAAAATCCGAATCCGAAAAATATGCAGTCGTTCCTCCTTGACTTCAATTTCCTTATTTCTCTGATCCGCCTGTCTTTCATCAATCGGCCTCTTATAGCAGCAGAGCTAGTCTCGGGGCGATAGCGTACCTGAGTGCCATGGATGCGGGCTTCCCTAGTATAAAATATTATACGCTCCTCAATGAGGTCAATGAGAATCTCCTTCTTTCCAGAAATTCTAATTTCGCTAGTCTTGACATAGCCACCATAGGTGTGGTTTTTCTCCATGACAGCAATGAGGGTCTTAGCGGGGCCTACTGCGTTGGTGATTTCGACTACAATGCCGTGGGAAGGAGAGAAGATACGGATCAACCCAACGGAACTCATGCCTAGCGTACAGTACATGAGTCTGGCTATGCGACGGACGACCTCGGCATAGGTCATGCTTTCGCGATCCACGGCGTCCCCGTTAGAATCACGACAAAACCAGCTCTTCGGAAATCAGCATTCAGGAGCTCGATAATATAGTCACGCTGCTGTTTAAGCTCCACGAGATATGTGGCCTTGTGGAGTGAGAAAATTGTGCGATCTAGAGCAGCCCTATATTGCAGAAAATTTTCAAGCATCAAATCCCGATCGATACTGACCAGAGCCTGACACCACGGGTAGCGAGCTCGTCAATAGGCTCGCCCCATCTGCAGTAGGACAGTTAGAACACCACCGGCAAGACTCTTATAGGTCTTCTCCTAGTTCTGATCATCCAACCCCTCTGCTTCACAGATCGCTTTCTTGGTCTAGAACACAATGTAAATTAGAGTCGACCTGATTATAACTCACCAAGGTAAGCTTACACTCAAGCTAGTACGATACCCGTAAAAACTCGAATACCGGTAAACGGACCATGTGCCAGGTAGTTCAAAATTTCCTCCTCTGGAATAGGGGCGGAGAACACACCAAAAAAACCCGCCCCCGGGACAAATAAAAAAAGAAAAAAAAAAGCCAGACCTTACTAAGAGAGGCAACTCCAACGTCCAAGCACATGGTCCGTTTATTGTTTATTCAAGTTTTTACGGTATGTGCCTCCTTCGCAGCTATCATTCCGCTACCGAACAAAACACCGTCGAAAGGCACCGGAGGGGCTTAAACTTCTCAGACCGAGCTCCTGTCAAATAAAGGTATATATCCTCTGCCCCACTAAATCTAGAGCCAGAATTGAGAGCATTTATACTGCATCTCCGGATGAGTGCGTATATCTGAAGGATTGATTGATGGGAATCTTCAAAGGAGCAGTGGCTTCCACCTCTTCCTCCAGTCCACTGCAGGATCACCGGGAAAGTTGGGTTTGCCTTTGCAATATTGATGACTTGTTGGACAGTATCGATAGAACTCGGCCTCTTTGGGTTGGGTAGGGTTGGGCAGACTTGATATCCCTTGGGCCGGCTTTGGGGTGGGTTTAAAAATTTACTGCCAAGGTCAGCCCACCGCTTGGCTTGGGCAAAGAAGAGAAGAAAGAACTAATTCAAACATTTTTTTATTGCGCCCCCTCTAACTAATCCCCCCTACAATTTTTTCCTGCCCAAACATACGGAGATACAGCGCCTAAGTTTTGTATGTTCCACAGCGAGGTTTGCTGCCCTTACCCCCTGTGGAACGTGACTTGGGAGCTGTACCTCCGTATAGAGCTGTCTTCGGCCTCCACATACTAGTAGTAATAACTCCGTTAGTGGCGCAATCTCCACAACTACACCACCATCACGTTGGAATCGAAGCAATTACCCTTAGCAAACTCCTCTCAATCGAGCAGCCATCTCCAACTCAAATCTCTCTTGCCCATATGGACCCGCAAGTATCTCACCCACGATATCTGTTCCTGGTGGGAAATCATGCTCGAAGATTGGTTCCCCTCGCCCTCTCATATTGGCGAGGACTGATTGGCGGAAGTGCCACCTCAGAAGTTGGTCGGAGACACAGTGGGGATTAACCGGGTCTCTGCACACGGGATCGAGTATTCTACCATCAAGCCCAGCAACATCGTAGTTAAACACAACTACTTTGTAGCCGTCGTCAGGGTTAACAGAGATTAGGTACTGATCAAATTTTCGGTGGACATCCGACCGGAGGAGAAACCCGTTTTGGGCCGAATCGATCTTTACGGATTGTAGCGAATCGTCCATATCTGTGATCCATCGTCCGTAATCCAACTCAATCCAAATACTTTCGACGTAGACAGGGAAGATATGGGCAGCCTCGAAAGAAACCCAGTCGCAAGCTTGGATACAAATGTCATCATTTATCATGCCAGATATAACGCATTTCCGGTCACGAGCGCGGATTTCATCGCGGAATCTAGTCTCCTTGCCGGAGACGCTGCGAGAAAAAAGCCGGTGCACCGAAGGCTCATTGCTAATTTCGATACGACCTGACAAAATTAGTGATTGAACATTCGGCCAAACAAGAGTACGGCGCTCCAGGTGTAGGGGTAAGTGTTGCTCGCAGAATTTGTATGGGATTAGCAGCGGAGACTTCGCCAGACTTCTTCCGGCCCGTACATACCATCACAATATATATCGTATGCTCCAGTTGCAAGGGGAGTGTTGGTTCTAGTGACAATGTGGCCCGAAATCCTCGCTTGAACACGCACAGTACCCCCCTGAGTTACAAGCAGGATGTCGAGGAAAGAAAGAAAGTTTGCTTCTGTTATAGAACCGTTTTGACGAAAACCTCCCAAAACCACCTCGGGATCGGTGGCATCGTAAAAATGAGTATTGCGCAGGGCGGAACGAGGAAAAGCCATTGGGTATTTTTACTACTGGTCAAATGTATCACTAGTTCAGACGTGATGTTGAGTTGACGAGGGGGTTGAGTTGAGAAAGGGAGTTGAGTTTAGAAGAGGTGGATTTGACATGATGGGAATACCAAGAGCCTCTTTGTGTTTGCCCTGTCGCCTTCCAGCACGGGTAAGAAAGCGCGGCTGAAAGAGAAATTTCTTCAAAGGGTAATAATATTTCGCATGATCGCCACCCAAGCCCATAATTTCACCTCTTTTGGCAGTTCGATTTTCCTCAAAGGATGGTGGCTTATGTAACCATTTGCCACACTTTATCAGACTGTAAAATCTCATGAGAGCCGGCATAGCGCTTCCGCGGATGCTCTTGAACCTGTCTAATCGTTGCTCTCTAGACTATTAAATTTAATTTAGAATGGAGCCATTTGTCGTTCGTTCCTCATTCCTGTTCGCCACTTTTTTACTTGAGTCTGCTTTAGCTCTATTCCTACCTTCATGACATTCTTCTGTATTAGTAATCTTCTCACACCAAATTGTATTCTTCTCCCACCGGCCCCTCACCTTTTGTATTACCTACTTCCCCATCATCCTCTCATTTTCAAGCTATCCTGCTTAGTTATTATACCCCCACCACTTAACGATACCCCTAGATTGCCCCTTTTACCCCCTTCGCTCTTTCCTTACGAATCAGTAATACGTTTGGTGGTAACTTCATCCACCTCAATCATGAGTTTCCCACGAGGCTTTTTTGGTTTCTTGCATCACTACTTCCATCTCACCCCGCTGCCTACTTTATCTCTCCACCATACTCGAGAATTCTCATTGAGCCCAACCGATTCCCCTTCGTCGGGCAATGTCCACCTTATGCGGTGCACCAGGAACCACTACCGGGGTCTCTACCCCACATTCTGCATCATCCCTCCACTCTCTCGTTCTCAATCACGAGCCACTCGAGCACTCCCTCCTTACTCCAACCCCCCTTCATTACCACGCAGCTTCGCCCGCAGTTCGCCCCTCAATTGCTACTTCCCACAGACAAATCTGCTCTGGAGGAAGAGCCATCCTCGGTCCCCGAGCCTCCTCCAGTTCCCGGCGTTCACGACACAGCAGGTCGCAGCAGGGGAGGATGATGTATAGGAAAAGTAGGAGGACATTTTACGGCTTGTTCTAACTAAATTTGAAGGCCATTTTCTGTGGGGCAATGGGGTTCATGCTTCAGCCGCTCAATTACCTGGCACTCCGGCCAAGAGTCTGGACGTGGTCAAATCCTACTAAGTGTGCTCGCCTAGCGGCTAACCGACGCATTTACTCACACTTGCCCAAATAGGTTCGCGCTAGACATTTCAATCAGGACTGAATGTCTCAACAACTTACTCGAGTAAGGGATCTTAACACCTGAACCTCCGCTTTGTTCTACTGTACTCCGGCCCCTTCTGCATTTGTAGCACCTCTATTAACTCCTTTACACAATCATAGATCCACAGCTCGCCCAGACGGAATACTCGTCCAAGGACGTCACGTGGGAAGCCAGTAGTGCTACAGATGATACAGGTCCCGTGAATTGTTGCCGGGGTGCCTGGGTATGTCTCTAAGAAGGAGAGATTTATCGCATGCGGGATTTTGGTAGAGAGCGATAGGGTGTTGGCTATTGGGACGGTAGCTGTTTTTGAGCACAGGACAGCGGTCTCAGGAGTGTAGATTAAGTTTGGGACGGTGATTTCGTCTGTTAGGTTTTAGTTTGGCATTTGGGTCGGTGTCGGGAGAATGAATTTGTATTCGGATGGGATGCTGGAGTTTTGGTGGTCGTGGTGGTGGTGGCGTGGACACGGCGGTGGTGATTTGCGGTAGGGATTAGATATAAGGTTGGACCCGTGCTGTAATTTCAAGGTTCGGAAGTCTCTACCCGAGAGGACAACCTTGTTACAGGTACGGCACTGTACCTTGATCGAATTACACCGGTTGGTGGAGGGCGGCAGCCCCCATCTGTGAAACCTAGTATATATTACTCGAATATTATATCACAATTCCCGTGATATTAAACTTGGACTGCAGAAAAAAACCGTGACCTAGATCGCAAAATTATTGTCTAGCTCATATAGACATCCGAGATACGTAGAATTATCGAGGAATTATCATCACCGATGATCCCCTGAAGAGCACCAGACACCCTCCGAACTCACTCAGTGAACAACAACCCTGCTTTGGTGAGTGACATGTCAGCGTACTGTGCAGGCTGGTTTCCGAGAGCCCTCCGGCAGTATTGTTGAAGTATGCTAGGTTTTTGTACTTGCTCAGCCGGGTGGTGTATAGCATTTTGATGAACTCTGCTTATTCATTTGCTCCTTCCCTAACTTACTGGCACCTAATTTCTAAGAGTCTAGCGATTCCAGAAATACCCACTCTTCCTCTGGTAACATGAGCACGTTTCTCATCAACTAATGGAACACTTCGAAATACTCGACATCAACGATTGTGGCGCGCTTGTAGCATTCCTTTGCTGTATCAATGGAGTTCTGCTTAGCACATATCATAAGAGGGTAAATGGCTATTATTTATTGATGAAACAGTGGGGATTTCCTGGTGACGGCCTCTGTTTGGGCTGGGGGGGTAGGGTAGGGTAGACATTGCTTGGGCTTGGACTGGGCTGGATTTAAACAAGTTAAGTCCCAGGTCCGCCCGTTGCCAGGCTTGGTGAAAGGAGAGGAATGGACCCATTCAAAGTTATTTTTATTAGTCCATTAGTAACTGCTCCCCCACACAATAATTTTCTGCTTTCAAGTTATCCTTGGCCTCCACAAACCACTAGGGATTACCCCGCTAGTGATGTTATCGCCACAGATTCACCAGCTCTCAGGAATCGATATAATTACGCATAAGAAACTCCGCTCAAGCAGCCAGCTCCAACTCAAATCTCCCTTGTTCAATCGGACCAGCGGGGATACCACCCTCCATATCCGCTCTTGGGGGAAGGTCGTGCTCCACGATTGGCTCCCCTGCCCCTCTCATGTTAGCTAGGACTGATTGGCGGAAGTGCAACCTCAGCAGGAAGTCAGACACGCTGCGAGGATCCCCTTCACGTCTGCACACCGGATCCAGAATTCTGCCATCAAGCCCATCGTTGGTGATAGAAAATGAAACCACCTTGTAGCCGTCGTCAGGGTTGATCGACAGAAGGTACTGATCGAACCTTTGGTGAACATTCGACTTAAGAAGAAAACCGTTTTGTATGGAGTGAATTCTTGCGGCTCTTGGAGAATCGTCCATGTCGGTGATGAACTGTCCATAATCATTCTGGTTCCAAATACTTCCGCAGGCTGACGGAAAAATATGAGCGGCCTCATAAGAAACCCAATCTCCAGCCTCAATGGCACCATCTGTATTTTTCTCGCCAGAAATAACACAGCCCCTGTCACGGGCACGAATTTCATTTCGGAATCTATTTTTCCTGGAGACAGTGCTGTGAGCATTAAACTCATGGAGGGGGTTATGTCGGCTCTGGAGGTATGTCGGGATAAAACATACACAGGGTGTGTAGGAACAGGCATTAACACCTGATCTCACTCTGGGTCTTCGAGCGTGCACCGAGTACTGAAGTATATTTTCCCTGCGTATCTGTGTTCCCGACATACCCCCCCGACCGACATACCTCCCTCCACGAGTTTACGCCGGCGCACCAATGCCTCTCGGCTAAGCTGGACAGGATCTGGCAAAAATTAGCGAGTGGACTTTCTACAAAAAAAAAAAAAGAGCACTACTATCCCTCAGTCCCTCAATGCGCCCAAGAAAACCGGTGGGGCAAGCCTCAGCTCGAAGCCTGTAGTAATTTATTTCCAATTAGGGAAGGATACTTCCCATATCCCGTAATTTTCCCAACCGGTTTTCTTGGACGCATTACCCGACGGACTATATGGGATAGGTGTCTATAGGGAAAAGTCTGGTGAATGTGGCTCCCGGAATTTGTATAGGAATAGCAGCCAAGACCTCACTCGACTAGTTCCGGCCCCTCGTAGAATACATACCATCACAATAGATATCGTACGCTCCAGTTGCAAGCAGAACGTTGGTTCTAGCGACAATGTGGCCCGAAATCCTCGCTTGAACACGCACCGTATCTCCCCGATTCACAAGAAGGATGTCGAGGAAATAAAGAAAGTTTGCTTCTGTTATAGAACCGTTTTGACGAAAACCCCCCAAAACCACCTCGGGATTGGTGGCATCGTAAAAATGAGTATTGCGGACGGCAGAACGGGACAGAGGCATTGTGTATTGTGACTGTTATCACCAGCTCAGTTGTAGTGTTGGGTTAAGAAAGGGTGGATTGAGTTGAGAAAGGGTGAGTTGAGTTGAGGAGTTGTAAGTTGAGGTGAGGAGAGGAAAGACGAATGGGAGGGTGACGAACGCAAACCACCGGGGATACCAAGGGCAGTATGTTTGCTTCCCACGGTCTCCAGTACTCCCCTGTTGCCTAGTTACGCTGCCTTAATCGCTATCACATATAGTTCTCTTAAATCTGAGCGAAACACTGGAAGCAAACAAACTGGTGAAGTATTGTGGTTACTGTTACGTGTTAAGGAAACACACTCTCCAATTAAGCCCAGGTTCGATTAGTAGCACTAACAGCTCTTTTTATTTTTGAAGATTTCTCTACCCACCCTTGTTATCTAACCACAGGAAACCTGGTAGGTGGCGTTGCCTCAGTCGGGTTCCGGATTCTGGACTCATGGAGTGTCACTCGGGGTAATCCGCAGGGGAAATATTGGAAGGTTGGAAGGGAGAGTTTCACTTTTATTTTTGTAATACAGTATGATACTTTAACCTTTTCCCCTTCACGCAGGATAGAATTTAGCAATCATTGTTAATATATAGAAGATTCAATTAGGGTGTGGCTTATTGTAATTATTGAGGCCCATCTAATGATAAAGCAGCCACAAGAAGGCCACTAAACGACTGCCAGTGCGGTGATGAATCTCTCATCAGATAAAAATTGATACACCAGACAATGGAAAAGAATTCCAGAAACAACTACCCCAACAAAAAGGAAGAGAGGAACAAAAGCACTTATCGCCGTTCGCTCAACTGTTTGACGCGCAAACCCCTAGGGCCTCTCCCACTTCCACTACTAGTTCTTCCCAATCCGGCTACACACCTACAACTCCGAAAGCTTCCTTCCACCTCACCCTCTCAATGCTAGTATCAAACCTAATGAAAGACAGAGAACTTTCAAAAAGTAAGGAATAGGTGCCAAACCATCCTCGGAGGTCAATGACAACACCCCTCCAGAAACACTCACCCACCGCGACCTGTGTGCGGTGGCAGAATCCACTCCGGACGGGAAGCGCTTAAAGTCGTCTTTCAGGTACCTCTCTTTCTCAAAGCCCCACCGCCGCTTCCACTACCACAAGGTAGCTTGTCTCCTAGTGTGAAGCTGAAATATCCCCCTCCACCGGCATACCAGACTTCTGTAAACCAGGTACAGGCCTGTACCCTCACCTCCAAACCGAAAACTCTTCCACCCGGAATGTGCCTGATATAAGCATTTTCCGCAGTAACATACAACCTTTCTACACCCTTCTGAAATCCCTGCTTCCTGGCCAACTCACCTCAGCAGTCGCGCATGTTCCCATATCACTAACGGCAAAGGAGAACTTTGCTTCACAAGTTCTTTACCCAGACCATAGGTGCAATAAAATGGGCTAAAAGGGCACCACTGCAGAGGCACACCAAAGCCCACCGCAACCCATGAATTGCTCACAGGACGGTGATACGTTGATTGTCATGCAATATGCCCGTGTAATAGATGAAGGGGCACAATTTTAAGGGAATTGTTCCTCTGTATGAGGCTTGTGCAGGCTTGGTGTAGTCAGAGATTCTATTCTTGGGAGAACGTTTGTGGAAGAAGTTTCTTATGGGACTTAGAATTGTTGAGAAACTGGACTTGGCAGTGGTGATGCTGAGTTTGTTGAGAGTTTATCCATTTGTGGCACTTCCCAGACTGGCTGAGGAAGTGCTAATAAAGTTTTAAATTATAATGAGCGAGCAGGGGGGATGGTGGGTGGATAGATGGTTTGCTTTTTCCATCAGTGTACGATGTGGAGGTGAGAAAGCAGGCGAAGGAGCTGGGGTGGACAGAGGAGTTGGAAGGAGTTTGTGGTCCCGGTTGGAGGCGGGAGCGATAGGAATGCCCTAGCAGAGGCCAAGATCAGTGAAGATGCCGAACTGGCAGACAGCATAGATGTAAAATCAGGCCATCTAGTGGAAGAAGATGGGTGTAACCCAGTGTTCCCAACCGTCCCGTCCGGACGCTAGGGCCCTGGTGTCCTATAGTCCCGTCCGTCCCGGGCAGGGTGGGTAAGGACGGCCGGGCACGGCGTCCGTCTTTCGTAAACACCGCAGGACCGTAGGTTGACGGCCGGGCCCCGCAGTCTTTTTGGAAATGGTAACTTTCGGTAGGGCCCGACCATCATGAGTAATGACGGGCGTCACCTGTAGGTACCTACTGTCCTGAGTAAGGACGGGCGTCCCTTGCATGCCCTGACTGCTTCCCGCATACCCGAATCACTACCGCCTCGGCCCTGTCGTCACCCATATCGCCTAACCGATTGCCTATAGGCTGCGTGGTCGCTCCACACTTCTGCCTGGGTTAATAAATCTAGACTTGAGAGACGAAGGTTAACTATTTTGAGAAATCCTAGTGATAAAGCAGAGTCCTCGTCCCTTGGTCTCAATCACTCAGATCTTGTACTCTCTAAACCTTCTACCTTACCTTCCAGCGAAATTTGCTACATGATAGTAGAACCTGAGCTTCTCTACATTGGAATAACAATGTTTCACTTCTTAATAACACTAACCTAATGCTAATGAAATTTGAAAACGAAACATAAACCAAGACACCTATAGGGCCCGGCCGTCCGCCCAGGGCATAGGTCAGGACGGACTGCAACTGGGCGTCCGTCCCGGGCAAAGGTCTCAAACGTGGCGTCCGTCCCGTCCTAGGCGAAAGACGGACGGACTGGACGCTTGGGAACACTGGTGTAACCTCCCCGTCACTGATGGCTGAAGGAAAACGTGATGAAAGACTTCTCTATCCAAGAGACACTGGTGGCCAAAATGAAGGAGGCCAACCTTCGCAGCGAGAATGGCGAGGTCAGCAATACTGGTGTTTACAAGAAGAAGCTCTATGACTCCTTAGCCGACAAACCAACTAGTTCTTCCGAGATTATGGCCAACCCGAATGCGGCCGCCTAGGAACCTCACCGTTAGGTGAAGAAAGTGAGAAGCCCAGAGGTTGGCGTGGCACAAATACCATTAGTTGTATTTAATTTTTCTCGGTTCTAGCGTAGTGATAGGCAGGACGGTTTCCTTGACCAATTACAATATTACCTATTGGAAGAATAGGTTCACTTATAGAAAGCAGACCTAGCTAATCCGAGTCCACTGGCTTCACTTTCACTTCCTTGGACAATAGCAATTGTGTATACATTTTGGAGCTAGGTGTAACGTTCTTTGATCGTGGTTAACAAATAGCGATGGGCAATGATACTTCTCCCTTCTTTTCTTTCTATCTCCTTCGTATGCAATAGTTCTTAGATCTGTTGATCTACATTATCACCTTTTGTAAGATACTCGTGGCAAGGTTGTGGCTAGCTGCCACAACCCCTGGCTGCTTGCTTGCTTGCAACCATGGGAACTCCTCCTGAGTGCCCGACAGCTCAACACAAATTTGTGGCTCAATCTCATTATAATGGTAAACATAGATTTCTAGCTTCTTACAATTTCATAGCTCTTTTTTTTTTTTTTTTTTTTTTTTTTTTATATCATATATTCATTGTTTGGTTAAGGTACAAGAACATGCGTGCAGCGCTAGCTATGGCAGAAACAAAACCCAAAATCAAACAACTGACAAAAGAAACAACCGAAACCAGTTCCTCCGATGGCGTCCAATAACCGACGCATTGCCTACACAGGACTTATAAAGGAAAACTACTAACTAACTAGCATCATAACGGAAACAAATCAAAACCCTAAAGCAATAAAATCAAACAGGAAACCTTCCACCACTTAGACCATTTGGCGACCCAGCCAACGACTACCGAGGCGAGACAGGAAGGGAAGGAGAGGGGGATAAAGAGGGCAGGCAGGGGGCATAGTGTGCGTACATGTCAGGGGGGAAGCCAGTTCTGGTGGCGGTGAGGTAACGACTGAGGCCCACAAGGGATGGGATCGTGGTCCAGAGAGGAGAGTCAGGTCCGATATCCGTAGTCCCCTGGAGGTGGCGACGTCGGGTGGCAGACTTGGCTGAACAGAGTAGGAGAGCGTGCTCGAACGTTTCATCCCCATCCTCACACCAAAGACAGAGGGGGGAGGGGTTCTCGTCATGCCAGGAGGGGTGGGCAGCAAGGTAGCTTTTGCTGGCGCGCATCTGGTGTAGCTGACCAGAGAGGAAACGACCCAAGCCCATGAAGGGGTGTGGGCGGAGGGAGGGGCCGTAGAGGTAATATGGGGGAGGGGGCGAAAGGAGGCGCCAAGAGGTGAGGAGTTCCTCACGGCACTTGGCCTTGAGGGAGGCGTAGAGGGTAGGGGCCCCATGCGGGGCTATCTGGAGGGGAGGGAGGAGGAGAGGATTCGCCGGGAGGAGGGGTTCGCTGCGGTTGCCAACTATGAAGTGCACCCGATGGGCGACTGCATCGACAGGGAGGTGGCGGCGGTTCGGAGGGGAGGGGGGCTTGGTAAACCATCTGAGAGGGGTGTAGTTGGGACCGCCCCAGGGGTGGCGGCCACGGACGGAACCAGGAAAGCGGAGGGAGTCGGGAGCCCTGAAGGGGGAGGTGGTTGGGACGGAGTGATCAAGCGAGCGGTCGTTGGGTTGATTTCAGGCAGGAGGCATACGAGACGGACTGCCGCCAGGCGCTGAAGGTGTTTGATTAGGAGGTCGATAGGAGAGAGGGAGGCCTCAGAAGGAAGGATGGCCGTGTTGGTGGAGGAGAAACAGTTGGTAACCCATCTCTGCACCCTGTGCCAGAACGCCCGTATCTTGTCGAGCATTTTGGAGTTGGGGGAGAGTAGGTCGCAGCCATAGAGGAGGATGGGGCGGATAAGGGAGAAGGCGAGTCGGTGGCACAGGTGTGGGGCGAGCCCCTTGCCTGGTCGGGAGAGGCGGTCTATTGTAGCAAGAGCTGCTTTGGCCAGGGCGAGGCGTCTTGTGAAGTGGGAGGAGGTGGCTCGGTCCAGTGCAGGGGTAGCAGGTTCCAGCCAGTAGCTCAGCCAACGAAGTACAGTCGTGTCCGGAAAGTCTTCATACCCTTGCATAGCAACGCATCACCACCCCCTCACCTCAACAACCCCCCTTACCATGACCCCACCACATACCCTCAGAGCTAGAGAAGACCTCAATAAAGAAATCTATACCCTGTATAAACATACTGATATGGGGTATTATAAAATTTCTAAGACTTTGGGCATCTCCAAGCAAACTGTTCAGTCTGTGGTCAAAAGAGCCAAATCCAGGGGTGGAAACACCCATGATGCAAAAAGAACTGGCAGACCAACCAAGATTACCGACACAAATAGGAAGATAGTGGAGTCTATTATCGATGCCGAGCCTCATTTAGCGTTACGCGACATTACCAAAAAAGCGAATATTGGTCTTGGAAAGACCACTGTGGATAAGATCATCTCAGAGGCTGGTTTCAAGCTTCTGATACCTAGAAAGAAACCTTTTTGGAGAAAAGGACAAAAGGAGAAGAGAAAGGAGTTTGCTAGGAAGAGGAGGAACTGGAAAGGGGCATGGAATTGGGTTGTTTTTGTGGATGAAGCAACTATTGTTTATGATCCAAATCCAACTGGTAGAAAGGTCAGAGTTAGACCTGGTGAAGAGTTGGAAGAAAAAAACTTGAAGCCTAGCTTTAAGTCTGGGAGGACTAGTATTGGGGTCTATGCTGCAATCATGAAGGGTGGCAGGACTGAGTTAATTCTTGTGAGAAAGAGGGGGGAGGAGGAAAGGACCAGCAAAAGAGACAGACTTGGCCTCAATTCCCACCAATATGCAACTGAAATCCACCAGCCACACCTCATCCCTTTTATAGAAGGTCTGGATAGACCCTCTGAAAACATCTACCTAGCTGCAGACAATGCCTCCTGGCATGCTGGTGAGGAAAATCGAAAATTGGAGGCAGAGTGTGGTTACAAAAAACTCCCTTGGCCACCCAACTCACCAGATCTCAATCCAATTGAGAATACTTGGGCACTACTCAAAAGAGCCCTGACCAAGAGATTCTCCAGACTGGAAAGAAGGCCTCACAGTGCTGCTGAACTGTTTGAAGCAGCAAAGGAGGAGTGGGATTTAATTCCCCAAGAGAAGTTGGATGGATGGGTGGATAGGATGCCAGAGAGAATGCAAGCTGTACTGGATGCAGATGGAGGTCATACAAAATGGTAAAAATGTTTTTTTATTATCTATTAGCTATACTATCATGATTCTTTCAATTGAGGTTTTTACATTTTTTTTGAATTTCTTATGGTTGGGGGTGGTAGTATCGCTATTGCCATGCGAGGGTATGAGGACTTTCCGGACATGACTGTACCTGGGCGGGTTTGTAGGGGACCGAGTCCACTGAGACGGGGAGGAAAGAAGGGGGACCTCTTTGCTGAGGTGTTCTCCAGTGCATGAGCTCGGTTTTGGGGAGTGAGAAAGTGACACCTATGCGCCGTCCTTTCGATGTGAGTGAGGTCGCGGTGGCCTGAAGCTTCTGGACGTTGCGCCAGTAGGAGGGCGAGGCCACTGTTATGGCAAAGTCGTCGACGTAGGAGAGGATTAGGCCATTCGGGACAGGGAAGTGGAGGGAGGAAACATAAATCAGGAAAAGAAGGGGGGAGACAGGAGACCCTTGCGGGGTGCCCACCTGGACCGGGGAGAGTATTTTAGCAGAGCCTTGGTATAGGAGGCGGCAGTGCCATCTGTGCAGGAAGGATCGGACCCATGAAACAAGGTAGGGCTGGACGCCCTTTTCCTGGAGCTTTCCGCAGAGGGCAAAAGAGTCAACGTTGTCAAAGCCCCCCTTGACATCTAGAAATAAAGTTGAGGAGCAGAGGCCCATGCCATGTGCAAGTCGGACCTCGTGAGAGAGGGTAGCAATGGCATCAAAAGTGCCCATGTTGGAGAGTGATCCGCATTGGTTGGAGTGGACGAGGCCAAGAGCCCAAGCAATTGTGGCTAGCTTATAGCCACCACAGGCTCCAGGATCTTGGACAGGGTTTGGAGGAGGACATTGATACGGAAAGAGGTCGGTGTGTCGTAGGAGGCCTTGCCAGGCTTGTTTGAGGGAGGAGGGGTGGAAGCCATATAGGAGGAGGGGTCCCAGGAGGGAGGTGAAGATATTTGGGTTGGTGGCGTGGACTCTTTTCCAAACCGAGTACGGGATGTGGTCAGGGCCAGGAGCAGATGAGCTTGAGCTGGAGCCCAGTACTTTGGAGACCGCCTCTTTGGTGAGGATGTCAAGGTCTTTGAAGGGGCGTAAGATAGTGGGAGGGTGTAACCGGTACTGGTACTCGGTTAAGGGTTTTTGTTTTATGTTTTGTTTTAAGTATCGCTTTAATACTTGGGTTGTTTGAAGTATCGTTTTGATACTTAGTTTGTTTTATGTTTTGTTTTAAGTATCGCTTTGATACTTGGGTTGTTTGAAGTATCGTTTTGATACTTAGTTTGTTTTATGTTTTGTTTTAAGTATCGCTTTGATACTTGGATTGTTTGAAGTATTGTTTTGATACTTAGTTTGTTTTATGTTTTGTTTTAAAGTATCGATTTGATACTTATATTGTTTTACCAAAGAGTATCGCTTGATACCTTTGTGTAGTTCCGTTCATGCTAGACATGAACAGATTTGTGTATTTAAAAGACCGTCCTATTCCACGATGGAAAGGGCAGACTTCGACAGACAGTATTTCAATATACTTGGTTGAACGGTTACTCTTTAGTTTCTCCAGTACACCTCCGAAGCCTCCTTTAGTTCAGACAGCTCTCGCCTCCTCTCCGGTAGAGCAGGCCACCTGTCAACTATCGTACTTTACCTCGAAACGTGATTAGCACCTAGCGAAGACGTTACATTTTTTTAACCTCAGCAAGTGGTTAAGAACCTGTCTCCGGATTTAGGCCTGATCAACCTATCGATATCCACCCTGGAACGCTAGCGGAGTGAAGCGGCAGAATCTCGGTACATTCGGCTTCAGCTCAACCTCAACATAGAGTCATTGACAACCCGAAGTGGGAAGCAAATCCCACGAGAAGGCCTTACAAAGAAGAAGCAAGGCAAGCGTCCTGCAAAGGACTCTCAGGACGACACAACGGAACCCCCACACCATCCGGAAGAAGTCCCTCCTACTCCTAGAAAGAAACCCGCTGTTGAGCCTCCTCAAGATCCAGATTCAAGCAGCGAGTCCGACATGGCTAGCACAGGTGGTGGACCGTCAAGGTCCCGCTCCGCAGATACACAAGAAGACGATATCCCGTTACCTGACATCAAGATCCATCTACCTGCAAAATTCACAGGAGAAGGAAAAGACCTTAAGCCCGAAGCCTTTGAGCGATGGGCAACCGAAGTTACACACTACCTCCTCCTGAAAAAGGTCGATATTGAAAAAGCAACTACCGGCCTTTGGATAGGATCGTTCTGCAAAGGAAAGGCAGTCGATGCATACCACCAATGCTATAAGGAAAATAGAGGAAACCCAAAGCTAAAAGGCTCCACAGTAATCGAATATCTCAGAGCCCGGTTCCAATCCTCTATCACAAACGATCTCCTGTTCAAACGGTTCAATGAACTTCACCAAGTCAACGGGTCCCACGTTAAAAGAATAACAGATGTGGCGACAGAACTTGTGATGCTTAAGAACAGGATGGCGGAAGACAGCATCTCAGACTACATCCTGAAACGAAGGTTCTATGATTGCATGCACACTACTCTTCGATGCAAAGTGGAGCCGCTCCAGGACGAAGATGACGAGTTTGCAACCATCATAGCTAGAGCTGAACGAAAGGACGCCATTCTTCATGAAACCAAAGCCTACAAAACCCAAACATCCACCAGTAGCAGTAGACAGCCTAGACGAAATACCTCCAACAACTCGGAAGAAGAAACCCCACGATCCTACAAGAAGAAAGGAAAATCCACTAAAGAATCGAGAAGGGAGAAAGGTGAATGTTTTGAGTGCGGTAAAACTGGACACATGGCGAGAAATTGTCCCACCAAGAAAGGCAAAGGAAAGGCAGTCAAAGTCAAGCAAGAAGCGTCAACAAACCACATTGAACTCAGTGATGATGGCGAACAATCGAGCGAGTTTGAAGAAATTCACATCGGCTATATCGAAATAGAATGCAACAGCACCCGTCCACCGATGGCAAAGCCTTACCCAGCATTAGAAGGGACTATCTTAATCAATGGGAAACAGGCACGGGTCCTTTTCGATACCGGTGCTATTGGGCGAGATATAATCAGCAATACCTTCGTCTCCGCCTACGGTCTACCTACCAAAACCCTCAAACAACTATTAGCCGTCAATATGGCAGTTAAGGGATCTCGCTCTACTAGCCATAAGACATGCAAAGCTACCGTCCAGCTAGGATCAGTCTCGTTACCTCCACAGACAATGCTTGTTGGGAACCTAGCAAAATACGATGCCCTCATTGGGATGCCCTTCCTCAACCGCCATAATGCTACCATCAAGTGTGGAGACTCAGTTATCGAGTTCCCAAACCATAAGGTCAGGGTTGTTTGCAAACCAACAAGTGGAGAACTCCGAGCCGCTGTCTGTGAACCTACAGCGCTAAGCCTGTTGGATGAGTACTCCGATGTCTTCCCTGAACGAATCCCAGAAGAATTACCTCCTATGAGGGAAATAAACCACCATATCCGCCTGAAAGATCCCACTAATCTCAAGAATCAACCGACATACACCATTCCAGAAGCATACAAAGACCAACTCAATACCTGGGTCAATGAGAACCTCAGGCGAGGAGTCATCTACCGATCAGAAGCACCAGGTGCCGCACCTATGTTTGTCCAACTTAAGGCAGATGGAAAGCGAATCCGCCCCCTTGTTGATCTCAAACTACGAAATGACAATACAGTTATGGACAGTTCTGCGATCCCCAATCAAACTCAGATCCTGAATGCAGTTGGACGAGCCAGATTCCGAAGCAAGATAGATCTAAGCGACGCCTACTTCCAAACACGGTTAGATCCGGAAAGCGAGCGAATTAATAGTTTCAAGACACCCTTCGGAAGTTTCGTTAGCCGAGTCATGCTGCAGGGTGATATGAATGCGCCCGCCACCTTCATGCGAATTATGGAAAATACGCTTAGCGAGTACCTCCATCACTTTGTATGGATCTACATTGACGATATCCTCATCTTCTCCAACTCTGAAGAAGAACACAAGCACCATATCGGCCTAGTTTGCGACAAGCTGAGAGAAAACAAATTCTATGCCAGCAGAAACAAATCCACCCTGTTTGCCGATAGTCTAGAAATACTCGGACATGTAATTGATGATCAAGGGATACATGCATCTCCTGGAAAGATATCCTGCCTGACGGAATGGACTACACCTGAGAATCAAAAGGAACTTATGCGGTTCCTTGGACTTGTCAATTACATCTCCCAGTTCCTCCCACATCACGCCACTGTCACGGCACCACTCACAGACCTCACCAGCAATGCTGAATTCGTTTGGACCCCTACCCATGATCGAGCCTTTAATAACATTAAGAAGTTAATTAAAGACGCAAATGTTATACGGCCTATTGACCTGTCCAAAGAAGAACCCATTTGGTTGATAACCGACGCCTCTGATGTTGGCGTAGGAGCTTGGGTTGGACAAGGACCCACCCATGAACAAGCGAGACCGGCAGCATTACACAGCAGGAAGTTCACTAATTCGCAAATGAACTATGGAACGACTGACAAGGAAGCACTTGCAGTGATCGATGCTCTTGCCGCTTTCAACCACCTCCTGATGGGAACTACCTTCACCATTGTTACCGACCATCAACCCCTTACGAACCTGAAGACTGAAAAGGTTCCTGGACGAAGAAGAACCCGATGGATAGGAGAAATCAGCAAATACGACGCCAAAATAGTCTACACCCCGGGAAGAACCAACTATTTAGCTGACGCCCTCTCCCGCATCTATGAGAACCAATCATTCCAGAACCCTCCTCTGGACCATGACCACACTAGACAAAGTGACGACGGTTCCGACAGCACAACCTACGAGGAAGAACCAGTCATGGCTTCCATCAACACAACCTCTCCATCCCCTCCTTTCTCCTATACTATGTACGCTGCGGCAGGAACAGAGCGAGGCCAACATCTTGAAGACGAATGGAAAGATGATTGCACCCTCCGCAGTACGCCACCTCAAGACCTTGAACAAAGCACACTCCATTACTCCCACTGTTACGAAGATACATGTCCCTTTCACCAAACTGAGATTAAGTTCGGCAACAGACCTTCAGGACCATGGACAACCCCAGCGATCCGATCATCTGCCCCTGGGGGTAATCCGGCCCCAAGAAGACATCAAGACTTAGAACAACTCGAAAGAATGGCACAACTCGAGGAAGCAGCAGCCTTCCTGCATGCACCATCCTTTGCACCACCCTCTTCCACACCTCCGGTAGACTCACGTCCCCTGTATGGTGGACCCCTCCGAGTTTTCAATAATGAAACTATCGTCTCAATTATACCTCCCACTATTCCTGAACACCGCCGCCAACTTTATGAAACCCTTGAAGAAGAAGAAGAAGCACCAATCGAGCTGTCTAGGGGATCTCTTATCGAAGATGAACGCGATGTCAGAACCACCACAGATGAACTCACCACCGCCTTCCGAAGTCAAATGATCAAGGGATACCGCCACGACCCAATCTACTTCAAAGCACTAGATAGCACCAAGCATGGGGATCTCGCAACCTACCAGGTATCTGATGGAATGGTCTATACCGCTACTCGGTACGGCTACCAATGCCTATACATACCAAAGGGCCACATGTTCAATGGCACGACAATCAGAGAATATGTCATTTCTGAAATCCATAACAAAGGACACCATAGTGCAGACCGAAACCTCCGTTATGCCTGTGAATATATGTATTGGCCAGAAATGCGACAGGACTTCCGAGATTTCGTTAAACAATGTGAACTCTGCCAGGCGAATAAGGAACGTACTCAGTTACCTGAAGGAAGAGCTCAAACCCTCCAACTACCCTCCGAAGTTTTTGAGTCCTTTGCTATTGACTTTGCAGGACCATTCAACAAATCCGCCGGATATGACACCATTCTGGTAGCTGTTGACCGATTCTCTGGATATACATGGCTACAGCCTATGAAGACTACCGACACCTCCAAGGATACATGGAACATCCTCCAGCGAAACATCTTTACACCCCATGGATACCCTCTGTCTATTGTCAGCGATGCTGACTCCCGCTTTACCTCTCGATTCTGGAAACAGACCCTCACCTCTCTAGGAATTAACCACATCATGGCCACTCCTGGACACCATGAAACTAATGGTCAAGCTGAACGCAAGATCAGGGAAGTGAAAACCGGAATTCGGAACCTTATCAATGAGCGACAGACCAATTGGAAACCCACACTTGTTGAGCTTGCAGCATACCTGAATGCCGGATACTCCGATACCCTTGGTATGTCACCATACAAAGCAGTCTTTGGCCGACAATACCCCCTCCTACCTACCACTCTTTTCAAGAACTCCTCAATCCCCGACTCAGATGATCACCTCAACCGACACCAGGCAATACGCAATGACGCTTTCCAAGCTATCAAAGCTGCACGATTCCGAAGCACCACTACTGCACAGAAGCGAAGACGCAAACATGTGCCTATTCCTGTTGGCAATATGCTTATGGTTAACAGAAGCATGTTCGTCTCCACCTCCGGACGAAGCAAGAAGCTTCAACCACGCTGGAGAGGACCCTTTAAGGTTTTAGCTTTCGATGAGCACACCGAAAACTATACTGTCCAGATGGATGGACGCATGTACCGCAGCCCCACTGCCACCTTCCATGCCTCCTCTGTTAAACGATTCTACCCTAATGACGACTCTAAGTTCCCTGGACGAATTCACTCTCGCCCCGCTCCCATCACCATTGACAAGAAAGAAGAATGGGAAGTTGAAGAAATCCGAGACCACCGCCTTTGGCATGGAAATGATTAGTTCCTCGTCAAATGGAAAGGATACCCTACAAGTGAGAACAGCTGGGAACCGTTAGAAGGACTGGAGCACGCTATGGATATAGTGAATGAATGGTGGGAAGCGAACATGCCTGACAACTCCCTACCACCGACCATCAACTATATCACCATGTGCTGGTCACCAACTGTGCCAGAAACAGAATGATGGCACAAGGAACTCGAGGCCCGAGATGGATTCTGGGCCCCGCACTTTGAGTCCAAATTTGAAAGCAGCGATGAAGAGAACCAAACCATGGAGCAGGCCCTTGATGACTTCATCTGAATCGCCACCATCCGAATACCTTAACGATGTCAAACTATGAGGAGATCAATGTGAGGCAGCGACAACAGCTTGTTGGACTGTTGTTGAACCGTGATGTTATCCAACCTGAAGACTACTTCGCTATCCTATGGGTAGACTTCTGTCCTGATTGCAATGAAGCATGGGTGGAAGCTGACCGCGAATCTGGTATTCATGACTATTGTGATTTATCTTTCTTTGAGTCCCGCTGTTATATTAAGGCTTTTACTTGTGTTTGGTGTCTCAATGCCGATAATTGGATGTTAGCAGAAAGCGAGTTTTTTGAGCCTTCTGAGGACTCTAATTTTCAGGACTATTGACGCTTGATTTTGTTTAAACAGTTGTTTTGTTTTGGGGAATGTAACCGGTACTGGTACTCGGTTAAGGGTTTTTGTTTTATGTTTTGTTTTAAGTATCGCTTTGATACTTGGGTTGTTTGAAGTATCGTTTTGATACTTAGTTTGTTTTATGTTTTGTTTTAAGTATCGCTTTGATACTGGGGTTGTTTGAAGTATCGTTTTGATACTTAGTTTGTTTTATGTTTTGTTTTAAGTATCGCTTTGATACTTAGGTTGTTTGAAGTATCGTTTTGATACTTAGTTTGTTTTATGTTTTGTTTTAAAGTATCGATTTGATACTTATATTGTTTTACCAAAGAGTATCGCTTGATACCTTTGTGTAGTTCCGTTCATGCTAGACATGAACTGATTTGTGTATTTAAAAGACCGTCCTATTCCACGATGGAAAGGACAGACTTCGACAGACAGTATTTCAATATACTTGGTTGAACGGTTACTCTTTAGTTTCTCCAGTACACCTCCGAAGCCTCCTTTAGTTCATACAGCTCTCGCCTCCTCTCTGGTAGAGCAGGCCACCTGTCAACTATCGTACACCTCCCGAAAAGTGATTAGCACCTGGCGAACACGTTACAGAGGGGAGGAGGATTCTCTTGGGGGGAAGAAGTAGTACAGGAGGGCGGTGTTGACAGCAGATGGAGTGTCAGCTTCCGGGATTCTCCAGGTTCTCCTCTTCCCCCTCATATATCATGCGGACAGCTTCCAGTCGGACAGACGGCGTGAGCACATACGGAGTTACGGTAACATCTCCACTTGGAGACTTTTACTAGACTTACAGCAACTCTTCAGGCTGTAGCTCATGATGCTTGGGACTTATAACGGGGCTGGAGGTGAGTGTTAGGAACTACACTTCCAAGTTACAGCTTACTCAGAGCTCAACTAGTTGTGAGCGAGTGATCCGCACAACCTGAGATTCGAACACCCTGTTTAGTTTCACGTGATAAACATTCTAGTAACTTTCCCCGAAGTCCTGCGTAACAAGTTACTTCCAAGGTAGGGTAACTTGACTCCATAGCAGGGTAGCCCATGGCTCAAGGCAGGGTAACCGAAGTCCGAAGGTAGGGTAACTCTACCTGGACTCTTCGTCAAGTAATTCAGGGTAACCCCCAACCTTTACTAGCATCTATGTATCTTTGGTATAGTCTAATATGCCCGGCTGAGGTACCTAACCACCGGTACCTCCACTCGGTAGACCTAAGTCTACCGCCATCCCTACCACGGTAGTCTCTTAACACTGGTATGGGTAATAGTTTGGCTACTTGTAATAGTACTCAGTGGAGTCTCGTTACACTTGCGGGCTTGTATAGTGCTAGTCATGAGGGTTCATTCAGGTACTTCTCTCACATCATACGAGTGTTTATTCTGGTCCTGTGATGTGTGGAGCTGAGTGATTACAGGTTCTATTTCTCGAATAATCATGGCTCTTGTAGCAATGTCTGTGCTGCCGAATCCTGACACACCTCTTTCGGTTACCTCCAGGCTATCTATTTCCGTCATATCAGCGGTGTTAATTTTCTCTATCACTAACTGGGCGATACCATCCCCATCTTTAATGTGACAGTCCGTGTCTCGATGGTTAAATAGTAGTACTTTTAGTTCGCTGGTATAATTTCCATCAATTACTTCAGCGCCTGTGGAGATTATGCTCTTGACTGCGGGTCCGCTTCTGGGAGCGATTCTTCTGTAAGTTCCAACTGGCAATCCTCTTGTGATACCAGTTCCTACTATCAATTGTCCTCGTGCTGGGAAAATATTTTCCTGTAGAGTGTAGAGATCATGGCCTGCTGCCATTCTTGAACCATTAGTTGGTAACTGAGCTCGTGCCTCTAACCATTTTACTAGGATTACAGCATCTGGGATATTCCAGTTGACTTTTTCCTGTAAATCTTCCTTATTGCTAAGGGACTGCATTGTATCGCCTGTCACCAGACAGATTTGAATTTCCCCTTCCTGTGTTCGTATAACTGAACTAACTTGGAAGTGTTCGGGTTTCAAGATCACCTGTTCACAATATGCAGCTCCCTCCTCAGAACGTTACTCCGACCATCGACTGAGTGCATCGAGCTTTCCTCCTCTTATGCCTGGTTGGTAGACTATTTTGAAGTTAAAGTCCACTAATTTTTGTGCCCAACATATTTGACGTACACTCCAGACTTTTGAGGTAAGGAAATATTTGCGGTTTTGGTGATCGGTATACACAGTTATTGGTTTCTCTGTCCCAACCAAGTAGTAGCGCCATTCCTTGAATGCTTCGTGGATGCCCAAGAGTTCTTTATCATGGATCTCATAATTTTGCTCAGCAGAATTCAGTTTGCGTGAGTGAAAAGCCACAGGGTGTAGTCTTTTGTCCACAAACTATGATAAGACGCATCATAGCGCAAAGTCACTAGCATCTGTTCTACCACTGTTTCTCTTTCGGGAAAGAAGTAGAGAAGGATTGGGGTAGTAGTAAACATTTTGTTTAGCTCCTGAGAGGCGGTTTCTTGTTCGGGGCCCTACTGGAACTTTTTTGGGTCACCTTTCCATGTTTCTGTAATTGGAGCGCAGATTTTTGAGAAGTTTTCAATGCAATGTCAATAGAAGCTAGCAAAACCTTGGAATATTTGTACTTCCTTAACCGACGTAGATAGTTTTCAATTTAGGATAGAATCTACCTTTCAGGTACTTATTGATACCCCATCCACCGCTACCATGTAGCCTAAAAGTTCTACCTCTTTAATGTGGAAATGAGATTTTTTGATTTAAATCACGAGCTGGTAGTCTGCTAATCTTTGGAGTATCTTGGTTACAAGCTCAATATGTTCTTTCTCATTCTTCGAATATATGAGAATGTCGTCCAAGTAATAGACAACTCCTTAGTCTAGAAATTCGCGGAGGACTTCATTCATCATATCCTGAAACATAGCAGGGGCATTGGCTAGTCTGAGCGGCATAACTTTATATTCGTAATGCCTATATCTCAATCGGAAGGCTGTTTTCCATTCATCACTATCCTTGATTCGGATGAGGTTTTAGCCGTCTTTCAAATCAATTTTCGAGGTGGCTGCTCCTGCTACTCGATCACGTAGTTCCGACATTAACGGTAGTGGATACTAGTTCAAGTTAGTTATTTTTTTTAAGTTACGGTAGTCTACTACTAATCGTAGTCGTCCATCTGCCTTTGGTGTAAAGAGTATAGGTGCACGGAAGCACGATTGGCTTTTCGTGATCTTTCCCTGCCTTATCATATTGTAAGGGTATTATCATAACAACTTGAGTTGTTTTTCAGATAAAGGATAAACAGGGCCCCAAGAGGGCTTTGCTTCTTCGACTAATTTTATTTCATGATCGAAGGTTCTCCTTGGAGCTATTTTCTCTGCTGTTTGTGGTAGAAATAGCTTTTTGAATTTCCAGTAATGTTTGGGTAACAAGTCAAAGTTAACCTGGTTTGGATATTCTATCATTCCAATGCGACCAATTTGGATGGCGTTTTCATCCCAGGTAACTGACTCGTCATATTCGAATATATCAGTGATTCCTTTGTCTTCTTCTTCTTCTACACAAGTAACTTTGCACTTGTGGTCTTTGAATACCCAATTATCCAGGTCCCTAATATTGGATAGGGGGTGTTCCAAATTCCACCAGCCAAATGGAATAATCGTTCTGTAGTCACGGCCTGCAGCGATTTCGCATACAACTTCAGACAAGTGCTTATTTCGCCCAATCTCAAGCCATATTGGGCGAGTATAAAATTTTCCTCCTAACAGAGATGGCACTCTATCAAAGCCTTGGATACTAATCTGTTCCAGTCATTCTGTGAATGAGATTTTTAACTCCTTCACGAGGTCTTTGTTAATCAGGAATACGTTGGACCCTGTGTCCAACAGCACTCGTATTTTGTATTTTTGTCTTATTGGATTAAAGACGTGAATAATAGCGTGTCCCTCGAAACAGTCATAACATGTAGGTTTTGGCCCGTCGTATGCATGTCTTTTTAGGTGAGGGGTCGAACCGTCTTCTTTTCGATTCGACATGTCTGAGGTTTGATAACAACTAGGATATTTGTTATCACACCCATTCAGTTTCGACCATACCGGTCTCCTCTGAGAAACTGGTTTTCTATTAATAAAGAAAATCTTAAATTGCTACTCGCCGTTTCACCGATACACCATGTAGTGCACGACCAGTTCTCAGGCTGGATGCCTCTCCTTTCTCTCATATCTTAGGACCTTAGTGGTAACAGGGTCGGTCCTATAAGTCATGTTTTTTCCCCTCTAATTCCTTTCCCTTAGGAATTGGTTTGATTACTCGACCAGAATCATTTGCATGTGCAACATAGAGGTACCCCCAGTGTTGTTCAGCTGGTACAACGTCCCAGGTACCTGTCCTACAACTCTACTCATGAATTCTGGGGATGAGATCCCGACACATGGTATGGTCATCCATACCATCCTTCACTAACTTAAAAGGCTAACTACCAGTGGAAATTCTTGTGAATAAGGCTTGTGGGATAAATAGCGTGTTTTGGAGACTAACTAGTTTATTCGCAGCTCTTGTCCAGGCGCTTGAACCATCCCCTCTTTCCGACGTAACTCAGCACCAGCTCTGATCTGTCCGAGGATGCGTGTCTGCACAGGGTTCAGAGTGATGTCATAGTCATGATGTCAGTGATCCTACTAGTTAGAGATCACCTACCTACAATCCTTCTTGAAGACCCTGTGCTGGTACGGATAGAAGCCTGCTCAAGGTGTATTTTGATTCCTGTTGACCCTAACGGACTACCCACATGATGAGGCCGCTGGTGCTTAGTTCCAATATCTGACTTCACTCCAGCTCCAGGGGATTTCCAATTTCAAATCCAGTCTCATTGTGTTAACGAACCCTGACTACCCAAACACCATCGCCGTTGGGTTCAATAGGATGACCTAAATCATCTCTTCATCTTCTCCTAGTTCCCAAAGCTTATTTCCCTGAGGGGTTTGGGCGGTGGAGATATTTTGGGGACGATGCACAGTAGCTACCATCCTAGGCCTGTGTCTACGTAGCGCGATAGCTCGTTGCTCAACCCTTCTCTTAGACACTTGAATTTGTCCCCAGCAAGTTGTAAAGTCATGGTTTTTCTTCCTACAACGAGTACACATATTATCTCCCTTCCTCTGGTTGATAACGGACTTGGGAATTCCTTTGTGGGCCCTTTTGAAATTGGTATACATTTTATTTGTGACCCTGCCAGGTTGCTTAGCCGCTTTCTCAGGCTCTGGTTCCCTTTTCCTCTTCTTGGAAGAACCACCACCCTTGACCTAGTGTTTCTCCTTCTTAAACCTGCATTTTTCAGGTTTTTTCTCCATGAAGGAAGGTTTTGCTGGTTTCGGCCTTTCCCATAATAGGTGATCATGCTCCCTTAATTCCTCCTCTTCCTATCCTGCCTTTCGGAGGGCCGCTTTCCACTCAGCATCGGTATCATATGTTTTGAAGGACAGTCGTAACCGGAGACTTGATGGTAGCTTCTTTTCCATTGCTCTACGTCATACTGGGCCAGTCAATTTGGCCTTGTTATTAAGACTGTGCATCGTTTGGATATAGGTCTGAATATCATTCTTATATTCGACCTTTTACATGTCTCGTACGGCTTTTCGTCCTTCTTCGATTAAGGCATACCGAGTGGTGAACTCGTGTTCGAAGCGTCTCCAATTGCACAGGGAGTTATCCTGTTCTTCCCCATAGAGGCCATCTATTGCTCAGCGGTACCACCTGGCTACTGGGTTAACCTGCTCCCCTTTTGTCCTCCCTAAGGCATAAATGATCCATTCCCGATCGCTTTCTCTTGTTCTAAGATTCCTTTCGAAGTAGTCCACACATTGTAGTAACCAATATTGGACAAATTGTGATAACTTTGCTTCGAAAAACGGGGGTGAGTCAGCCAGTTTTTTAGTAGTTAATGCCAATGCTTTGGCAAATACATTAGCTGCTCCTCATTGTTCTGGGGTTAACCTGCGGCCAAACCTTGATGGGCATTCTCTACGTCTTCCTCTATTTCCCTCTTCATCATCACTCCCATCATTATCTGGATCACTGTTAGGCGGAGACAACCGGTAAAGACTTATGGTTGTCTAGGCCAATCGAGATTCGTTTGTATAGACGGAGATTTGTCTAGGAAGGCTCGGAAGCAACTCGTTTCGTTTATGACTACTAAGAGTGCAAGAAAGTAAGATAGAATCGTAAAAACAATATTATATTGTTAAGGTCTCTTCTCCGTTGCTTGATGATGTCTTAAGCTTGGGAGGCACTTCGATATTTATATTCCGCGTCTGAGTGTTCGCGGACTACATCTATCTAACATACAAAATATATACCTCTTCGAATAATGCGTAACGTCGAGTTCCCCCTGAAGGTGCGAACACCGGAAGACCCTGAAAACCATCACACCCTCTTTGGTAATTACTATTTTCTGTCTGGAAGAGATACTTGTCACCAGTAGTGATTGTCCGATTCTCAGAGTCTGTAGACCTGTAGCCGAGTTCTCAAGTCGAACTTTGTTGGCTCCAATAGTTCTTTTCGTTACCAAGAGGATCAGTCTTGATACGAGACTGCATCTGTAGATATGCCGGAGTCGATGACTTCTAGTTGTGATAACTGAACAACTAACCAATAGAATTCATTCCGATGACTCTCTTCTCGTAGAGGAGAGGCCATTCTATTGAATAGTCTCATAATTCCTGGGTCGGCAACTCCTGATTGTTCTATGTAGAGGGGGTGGACCTTCGTGTTGTATTGGTTGTAAATCACGCAACTGCGGTACACCTCTTATCATAGTTGCAACACTCCTCGAAGCTCGTTGGCTTCTTTGGTAGTGTTTCCAGGAGCTCTAGACTCATTCTAATCATCGAAGGGTGGATGTGAATGCATTGGTTCGTTATCCTGAACCTCCTAACATTCATCTCATGACCTTGTACGAAAACGTCCCGTTACTTACAGCTTATGCCAATGATGTCATATCTTTGAAGCCTTGTAACTCCCTGAGTAGTTGACGGATTGACTTCGTTCCACTTCTCAGGTCTTGCCAGAGGTCCCCTCTTATATATCCTGCGAACAGCTTTCGGTCGGACGGACGGCAGCGACGTATACGGTGTTATCCTTGCACCTTCAATTCTGTAACTATATAGTCACAGGACGCAACAAAGGTTGATGTGTATGATGACGCGGGGCCCCGTAAGGGGGCCGGAGGGGGGTGTTGGAGACTAAGATTCTCGGATTCGGGTAAAGTTACCCTGCCTAAGGTACTCCTAGGCTATCGGAATCGGGTACTCCTAACAATCACCCCCTAGTGCCAATGGCATTGGAGGATCACCTTCCCCCTACTTCCCCTTTTCGCGGGAAGGTCCCTCAGGAGGAATACTCTCTTCTCTTTGCTCTGACAACCCTTCAGGAATAGACTTTAGGGCTACGTATCGGCCAATTTCCCTTTCTCTTGAGAAGCTTGTTACTCGTTCTATTAACAGTCCCAGTTGGTCCATATGTGAGTCTGGTCTGATTGGATTGTTCGAGTAAATTCGCTGTAATTTTCGGCCTCACATTCTTGACAGTTGACTAGATTGTCTATCGAGGCCTGAAGTGCCTCATTTTGTAGAGTCTGTTGTTCCTTGAAGGTTTGGAACTCGTGTTCCAGGTTGAGATCCCTTTCTAGGGCTTCTTGTTGCAATTGAGATGTTACTCCCTCGTAATGCTGGTGTCGGGCATCCTGGGCTACTAGCTTAGTGGCGATTTCTCGCACTATCTGTACTTGAATGTCCCTCACATTGGCTTCCACTAGACTATACTGGTGCAGTATAATCGCAATATCATTGTCATGGAGGTCTTAACCTTCTAACGACTGTTTGTAGACAGTTATTAGTCCTCGTGCATTGTCTTGTACATCCGTGGTAAGAGCTCTGAAGGCAATATTGGCTGAATCGATACTGGTAGTAATATCTTGCCGGATTTGCCCGATGAAAGCACCTACTCAAGTGGCGAGCTTTACAAGATCGGAGGCATGAGTGTTGTGTCGTGGAGTGGTAGCCCGTGAATGTGGAGATGGCACTAGCAATGTGGATGGGACACTAGCAGTCCTCATTTCTCCTCTAGGTGTTGAGAGGGCCGATGGAAGAGAAGATGGGTGGCTGAAGGTACTGGAGTTATCATCTCCTGAGGTATCCATCAGTTCCCCAGGACCGATTAGCTTTAGAGGCTATGACATAGATTTTCTCTTTGGAGGATTGTCTGCTATGAAGTGAGCTAACCACTACTTGTTTGACGAGGTAATGGTTATAGTGTAAGAGGGCAAGGTACTGAGTGTCTTGCGTTATCGTGCGGTAAGCAGGTAGTGGTGGACCAAAGTCTACCTCGTATTTTTTAAGAGCCTTGGTAATAAGAAGATCTAACAACATACTATTGGGCGGAGACAACCGGTATAACCTTAGGGTTATCTAGGCCAATTGAGGTTCGTTTAATAGACGGAGATTTGTCTAGAAAGGCACGGAAGCTACTGTTAGGCATAAAGAAAATGCACAGACCTCTCGGTAGGGTAACTGCGCACAGACCCTCATTTATCGGAGCCTAACACCCTCCTCCGGCCCCGTTCTGGGGCCCGCACGTCCTTAGCGAGATTTCGAAGAGTTGCGTCCCATGACTATAATGTCACTTCAATGAAGCCCACTTCATAACACCATATACGTCGCTGCCGTCTGTCCGACCGGAGGCTGTTCACAGGATATATAAGAGGGCACCTCTGGGTACCTCTGAGAAGTGGAACGGAGGAAATCCGTCGGAGGCGCATTGAGTTACTAGGCTTCAAAGTTAGGCATCCTGACTACGGGCCGAAAGTGACGGGACGTTTTCGGTTCGAGAATCCGCAACTACTCCTACAGAGCCCCGGAGGCCATAGGAGATAGATATGACACCAATACCTATCTGAAGGCCGCTGTATGTTGGTTGGTCCTGGGAACAGGATCCCTCAGGAGGTGATTCTCTTTGAGGCGAGGCGGACCGAGGGGAAGCTGCTCAGACTCAGAAGACCTAATAGGCGGTAGACTATGAGTGTTGGCACACCGTCTATACAGCCTGCATTATGCATAGGTACCCGACACATACGTTGGCCACTATGTGAAATCGGAAGAGACTACTGGGACGATAGTCAAGACGACTGCAGTTTCAGACAAGAGTCTACTGGTCTCTATAAATCGAAGACCGGTCATTCTAGAATAATCACGCATCCTACGATTAGACGGAAAAGAATTTATGAGAACGAAGATGGTGTGTGAGAGTTCAGGGTCAAACAGTGTTCGCACTTGTTAAGACCACGAGACGTTAGCATACAATTTTGGATAGATACTTAGTTATAGGAGGATTAGATGTAGTCCGCGAACACTCAGACGCGGGATATAAATATCGAAGTGCCTCCCAAGCTTTTAGACATCATCAAGCAACGGAGAAGAGACCTTAACAATATAACATTGTTTTACCTACGAATCTTTATTGAAATATTTTCCCCTTTCGATTAAGCGAGTTCTTAGTAGTCATAAACGAAAAGAACGACACCGAGCCTTCCTAGACAAATCTCCGTCTATTACGAAAAATTCAGGCCTAAGTCTTCTCGACAGTCATTTAGAGTCGGCTTCCGCCTAACACAAATGCAAATGTAACTTTGCAACAAGACCGATTCTCCCATTAACAGGAGAGACTATTGCAGCCAACATGGTTCAACTTGAGAACTCAGCTGCAGGTCCAAAGACTCTGAGAATCTGATAACTACTACTGGAGACAAATAAGTCCTCCAGGAAAGAAGTAGTAATTACGGAAAAGGGTGCCAGGGCGAGTGCTGATGAAGTTGGAAATAGAGGAAGATGTGAAGGAGGTCCATCCATATTTAGCTACAGGTTAACCCCCGAATAACGTAGAGCAGCCAATATATTTGCAGAAGTATTGGCACTAACTGCTAAACGACTGGCAGATCCACTCCTACTCCTTGAAGCGAAAATATCTCAATATGTCCACTATTGGCTATTACAATGTGTGAATTACTTTGAGAGAAACCTAGGACTTGGTAGAATGACTGTAAAAGGTTCATCTACACCTTAGGGAGAACTAAAGTGGAACTGGTCAGCCCGGTTGAGTGAGGCTGGCAAGAGGATGTTTCCCAGTGCCTCAGAGTCGCTCATGTCATAGATCATACTCAAGCACAATTAGCTTTACCACACAACACCCGGAAGCGGACTCAACACTATGTACCTACTCACAGGTATTTGCGGATGCAACACCAGAGCCTTTGGTGGATTGACGAAGGCTTTGCAACCTGCTACCTAGCATTAGTGTCTATGGGACCCAAAGTGACATGGACTAGATGTACTTGTACGGGTAAGATATGATATGAGACTGATAGACTATCACTATACGTAATCTATTATCACACCTGGGTTTGAGTTTGTACCGTGAATATATCAGTGATTGGGAACACTTATGGCTGCCCATGAAAATCTATGAAACTTGACTAGAGACCCGAATTGACCAAGGGACCTTTAAAATACATTTTCCTAATTTGTAAACCTTTATCCTCATAAATAGAGGCGTTTCAGAATGCAACACGCTAGGTACTGGTTTGAAGTGCTTTGAATCATACTGGTGAACCTTGAGGATCCCATTCCATAGTGAACCCTCATGCCACCAAGCATCCACGAGGAACGCCCAGCTCTTGACCTACCCACCCCTGTCATCCACTTTCTCTATTTATTCGTTCCGTTCACATTTCGCCATACATGCCGCCCAGAAAATAAGCCAAACTATCATACTAAAATTGAAGGTATCATACCCGAGCAGCCCACCTCCTGTAATGCGCTGCCGAGTGACATCCAATGACCCCCCTTCACACCCTATCACATCCCGCTAACCCGACTCCTATGTCCTCGCTACTAAAGGAGAGCTCCAACCCTACCAACTCCATCCCAAATTTCCCCTTTTTCAAGACTTTCACACCTCTCCCCAGTCCCCACCCACCCATTAATTCCAACCCTAACCCCGAATTCTAAAAACCGGGTAACCTTCCCACTCCTACCCAAATCGAACCAAACCTCCTCAAATCACTGCCATCCATCCATCCCCATCCACCTGCCTAACCAAAAAATCATGGCTAAAAAAGGTAACCCCTCGCCACCGGTCCCCCACCCCGCCAGATTCAGCTAACCTACCAGCAGCGAAATCCCGAACCATCGTCGTACGATTGATATCCATGGCCATGACCGGATACTTCAAGTCGTTTGTTCGCCCGCGCACGCATAAGCCCTTGAGCATGATAAAGTATGATCCTGTTGGTATGTTTTTCCTTTGCTTCCTTGAGGGGAGATGAGGGTGGGGCGGCTGATTGGCGAGGGGAGCTAGTTAAGCGACGGGTGTTGTTTTTAGAACAGAAGAGGGGGAAGAATCGGTAGATTGGGGGTTTGGAGGGGTTTCGTGGTATGGTCGGTGTGTATATAGATTGTCCGGGATAGATTTCTCCGTGCGATGGTGGGGCTTTGTTCGATTGATGCTTGGGGTCACTTGAGTTTCGGGTGCCAGCCATCAGAGTAGTGATTTTCGCCTTCAAAACATTTACCTCTTGGTGCCCAGGACAGTGGAGCTACCAATATATAGCTAAGAGGTTCAGATCAATTCCACTAAACTGCAACCTCTACATGTAAACGCAGCCAATACAAGCGCCAGACATCTGCTGCGTAAAATCGCAAAGAAGCAACACCGCTAATAAACAGCCATTTAAAGAATAATAAAAAATGAATATTGTATTATTATAAATCGAATATCCATTCTAGCGCTTCTTCAAAGCTCTCTTTTTCTTTTGGACAGCTCTGAAGGAACCGGAGCTATAGGCTCCTGCCCCCTTTTCTCCGCTCTCCTGTTCTTTTGTGGATTCCTCAGTCGTCACGTCCTCGTCCCTGGCTTTCTTGTTCCTATGGCGGGCAAGCGTAGGTTTGGTCTGCTTCCCAGTATCATGGCCTAAGGCCTCAGAGCGGTGTCCAGAGGGCACCTTAGTTTTTTCCGCAACTTGAGGAGGCTGGTTCGGTTGAAACTGGCGGCTCAAGGCACTCCATACAGACTCTCCTGGATTAAACTTGCTAGGGCCGTCGTTGTTGAGATTAGCTGGAGTAAAACTGGGCTGTGGTGAGGACATTGGTGGTAGGGTCCGGTATTTCCCCTCATCAGGATTTTGTGAATCCCCCATAACCTTAGTCTTAGTAACCGGCGCCTTGCGAGTCGAAGATAATGATTTTAATGCTTGATTGTACCTCTTCCCAGAGTTGCCAAACTCAAACTCAACCTGGGATCCCTTGGGCTTGGAGCGGGGGGCAACGGGCCTTATAAGAGGTTCGGCATTAGTAACGTTTTCATTTACCCGCCCCTTGCCATTCGTGTATAGAATTTCAGCCACCAATCCTTGGTAGTCCACTTCCTCCTCATCATTGAGCTGCGCACGCCGGAATTCGGGTGATTCGCCAATGCTAGTTAGGCTCATTATCGGCGATTCGAGGGATTTATCCTTTGAAAATTTTGTTAGTCACACTCAACCATCAGAAAGAAAACATTACCTTTCCGCTCTTCCTAATAGCTTCGCTCTTCTGGGGGGACTGTGGTGCAGGAAAAGCGTCGCGGGACTGTCCTGACTCTTTGGGTGCCGGAGATATCATCTCTACATCGTTCCCGGGAAGTCTCCGGTTCTCGTCCTCCAGATTTCTTAACCTTACAACCAACGACTCCTTTTCACTACGACCCTGAATGGTGATCAAAATTAGCCTATTCAGGGTAGCTTCACTAGTCTCAAGTCTTTGCACTGTGTCGCGAAGGGCTTGACAGAGCACTTTGCGTTCAGCTTGTGTATCAATTAATTCTTGATTTGAGGTAATTAGGTTGATCTGTAAATCTTCGACCCGCCGTTGAAGCTGCTCCGACTCGGAGGTGAGTTGCTGGTACTTGGCAACCGCTAGAGCACGCTCCATGGAGGACCGAAAGGTGAGCTCACGTAATTCTCGTTCCAGATTATTGCATTTGTCCATCGTTTCCGAATTAGCCCTCTCCAAGTCGGCTGCCTAATTTCTGTCAGAAAATCTTTAATATTTGAATTATAAGAGTCGTCAATCCATACCGCTATCCGTAGTTCCTCATGTCCTGGCTATAGTTTTTATCGTCAGAGCGCCCCCAGTGAATACTTTTGAGCGGCTAAGAGAATCAATCAAAAACGTACCGAATCTTTTGAAGTTTGTGCCAAAAGCTTCTCTTCCAGCAGTGCGTTTGCAGCCTCAAGTCTCTCCTTCTGGACCTCTAATGATCTGATCCTATTATTGAGACTGGATGTTTCCGAAAGCCTGAGGCTATTGGCTGCGTTTTCTAGGTCTATACGCTCCTGTAGCCTCTGGCCTCCAATAACGGAAATATACTCCGCCTTTTCCCTATCAAAGTTCGCAATTTTCTCGCAAGCCTCGGAGTAAAGAAAATCCAAACTTTTAGCTTGAGATTCCAGTCGACTAATCTCCCTGTTTTTTTCTGACAAGTGATTATTGAAGCTTCCCGCAATCTGTTCAAGTTTCCCATTTAGTTCGGAAAAATCCAGCTTGAGAGCGGCAATTGAACTATCCCCTGATCCATTATGGATGTTTGGAACGAGAGATGCAATTTCCTCGCTCAAGATGGCATTCCTATATGACAAATTAGATGTTTATAAAAAAAGGGTTATTCGGTCACCACCTGCTCTGTAGAAGAGATTCTATCCGATTGCATAGGAGCCCCTCACTCCTATTTTCTTCAAGTTCATGCTTTAAAGCATTCAGTTGGACTTCTTTCTGAGTAAGTTTCGCTTGATCAAGACTGCGAGATTCCTGCATTTCTTCGAGTTGGCCTTCCAGGTGATGGATTTGAGATTTAAGATGTTCAACAAACTCGTTCCCAAGGCTAGCCGAATCAGAGGTAATCTTATGCGATTGCGTAGATATTTTTACAATGCTGACATCCGTTAGACGGTCTGGCACTTATGAATGGGGGACTGGCGACTTACTCATCAAATAATTTCTTACACTCATTCACCATTTTCGAATAATCTGATCGCACATCCGTTTTCTCAAAAATTGAGGCCAATCCACTCAATCTTGTCCATGTCAGCTCTGAAATATCACTCGAGATCGTATCATAGATTTACGTACTTCTGTTCAGAACGCTCCAAGCCTTTGTTCACAACATCCTCGATTATGCTTTTGATATCGTGATCACGAATGCTCAGGTTAGTCTCCAGTTGCGCGTATTTAGTGGACAAGTTTTGAATAACCAGTTCGGGAATTTTTGAATTAGACTCCTTGATTTTCCCAATGGCTCGCTCTATAGTACCGACTTCAGAAAGTTGTTTTTCAAAGTCTGTGAGATTTTTCTGTGTAACGTCAAACAAAATTTGTCTCTGCTCGATTTCATGACGAAAATAATTAAGGTCCTCTCGGGCTTGCAGCTCTAGCGTTTGCACTCTATCCCTCTCGGTTGCCAGAAGGCCCGCATTCTCAGACAATTGCTGTTGAAGATAAACGTTGGCTTCATTCACTAAACCATTGTTAACATAGTGCCCTTATGACGGGGGCGGTGGTAAATATACACTTTTCAAATCCTAATAGTTTATCTTTTGTATGGGATATAGATTCCAAAAGCTCACAATTCTTCCCCTCAAGTTTTTGAACTACTAGTCGAATTTCCTCACGGCCACTCCGTATATCCTCTCTCTCTTTGCAGACCTCGTTGAGCAGAACCTTTAGCTTTGCGTACTTCTCTTGCAAAACTTTGTAGTCGCACCCCATGCCATTGAAAAACTTCTGCAAGCCATCAGCTCTTTCCCTAATGTTAGAGATTTTCTTATTATCTTTTGCAATCTTGTCCTCAAGCTGGGCAATTTTATTTCTCTCGGCCTCAACAAGGCGATGCTCTGCTTTCAAAGCCAATTCCTTCGCCATCAGCTCTTTTTCAATAGACTCCTTTTCTGCTGAAAGGCTGTTTATTGCTATCAAAAGATCGCGCTGACTTCGGTTCGAATCTAGGGCATCACTAGATTTCGGTGGAGTGGGAGTTGAGGGATCTAGTTTGTTTTTACCGGTTACAGAAGCCGGGTGATGGTCATGGTGCCCTCTCAGATTCCGGTTATGAGAAAGTCCGGTTCGCCCGCTGGCTTGAGAAGACTGGACTGAAGAATCAGAGATTGCGGAAGGAAGCCCGTTGGGTCTTTTCCTTAGGCGGGGACCATCCTCTCTAGATCTCAGAACTTTCTCTCTCTGCGCTGCACTATAGTGTATATCAATACCACAAATATTCTCGGAAGGTCCGCTTCCTAGAGCAGAAGCGGTTGCAGAGCCTTTGCCTTCCGCCTCATCATCGTCATCATCCAAGACGATGACCGCGGGTTTTATTGAGCCATCTGGTCTACCCGTGGGCCTCTCCCCCTTCGTAGGCCTGTTCATCTTGCGGAGAGGAAATCTGCTATCTTGGGTTTCAATTGGCCTCTTTCTGTTACCATTAGGGGGGCCAGGGTTAAGTAGCCCAAATGAAGAGTTCGATTTTAAAGCTATGGAATTAGTAACTTCTTGAGCAAGAATACATGCACTCTTACCCCTAGTTTCATCTCTCTCAGCAGTATTTAGGGAAAGTGAACTGGGTGCTAAATGTATCGTAAGTAGAGGCAATATTTTCAAAAGAGATGGAGTCAATCACCTTCTTTCCTTGCGGGGGGAGCAAACTTAAAATTTTGACCAATCGAGTCAAATACCCCAACCGCAGGATGCCCAGCAAAAGCATCCCGTCGGGGAGAAATTAGTTCACCATCGATTGGGGGCGGCAGATGTGGGTCCATAGATAAAAGAGAAGAATTTGGTGGATATATGATAGATCGATTGGGGGGTGAGTGAGAAGGTGGTGTAAGGAGGTGGGGTAAGGGTGGGAGTGGCGGAAGTGCCGTATGATAGAACGGATGATAGGGATGAAAGGCGGGGGAAGTGGCGGATGAAGGGAAGAGGGAGGAGGGGGAGGGAAGGAGGATGGAGAGAGGGGACACTGTGATGATGAGGACGCCTGCGGGCATGTGTGTACGCGTAGGGCTAGTCCAACTTTTACGAGGGCATAGGATGAGGAAACTGAGTGGGCGTGTAGGCTAACGATGCTTCGTTGTTTGTTTGTTTGCTATCGGTGTTGTTTGACAAGAGGTCAATCACATTATAAACAGGGTCCTCCGGGCCAGATGTATAGCAGTAAGAGATAGGAGAGACAGAGCCGTATAAGAGCACGACTGAATGACAAAATTATCTGTATATATAAAAACATAATAGAATATCTCACCCATAGTATACCTCGCCCTCCCAGTGCGCCTCAAACCCGCCGGTGACTCCCCCTAGACACAGCATGGTAACGAGAAAGAAAAATACATTCCCATAGCTAATGCCAACAAAAAAGAAAAAAGAGATTCGTTATAGCAGTGCTTGCCAGTATAGAGAAGTTGGACTGAAGATAAGAAGATGAATAAAAACGCCCCCTATAAAATAAAAAAGTGCAAGCAAAAAAAAGATTTGCGGAGGGAAAAGCAGATATGTCAGTGGTGCAGTGTAGTTAGTTAGTGGTGGTGGTAACGGTTAGTAACCAAACCAATAAGCTTTGGTGAAACAGAAAGAAAAGAAACCCCTAATTACCTCCTCCATTCCCATGCTCAACCCGGACATTAAAACCATTCCATGCCACGAAAGAAGCCATCACCCCTCGTAATCCAGCCCAACCACCAATTTTCCGACGCCCTTTACCTTGCCAACTTCTCTCACTGCCTCTTCACCGCCTTTCAGCACACTTTCCAACCATTCTCTCTCGGGACCGCCGACAACACCGGGATCCAAAACGACGGGCATTTCGGGCCCGTGGTTGGGCGGACTAGTTTTACTGAGTACGCTGCGATACCACTCGCCGCGACTATTTGGCGTAGCGGTAGAGTTGCTGTGTGTGAGCATTGGAGGAGCGAATATGTCAATAAGATTTTCTGACGTCTGCGCCACGAGACGATCTAGGTATTCGCGTTCATGAAGAAGGGCTTGAGGGTCCGGGATTGAGTGGTGGTGTGAGGAATTAGCGAAATTCCCATTGGTATAGGAATGGCTGTGGAGGTGATCGTTTGGGGCCGCAAGAAGGCGTTGATGTTCGGACTAAGGTATGTTTGTTGTTAATGATGAATGATTGAATGGGGAGAAGGGATAACTACGTCGTCTTTTTGGCGAATACCGAGACAAGATAAACATACACCCATCTTATTTCTTTGGCGAGAGAATGTGGGAAAGGGGGTGACCAGGACAGTTATAACGGCGCTGGTGATGGTCGTTGCGACAAGGGAATGGAGAAGGCGTGAGGGAGGACGCCAAGTTAAAACAGCAGTCGCTTCGTCGGCGAAGGAAGTGAAACTACTGTACCGTATGTATGTATGTATGATACTATGACGGCACGGTATTTCCCTAGCACCAGTGGAACTCTGACCGCTAAAACAAACCCTAATCGCACCAACCCCAGGGGCGCAAGATGTTTCCGACGGATAACCGCGTTTGATGTATGTATCTGAAGGGAAAACTAGACCAACTTCTGTATCCCGTTTGATATGTACCGCGGAATCGATCCTCTTCCCGACCAGCTCCTCTTTTTTCTCCCTCTCCCGCACTCCCTCAATAACAACAGGTTACGGTGCCGTAATATACAGCGTGTAGGAACTGTAGAGTTTTCCTCCTCCCTCAGATGTCACTCCTCTTCCTCGCTGGGCTGGGGGAAAGAAGTGCGGGTAACCGTTTTACGTTACCGTGATTGGCAAGTTTATGGGTAAGGAAAAAAGGAAACGAATAGACAAAAGAAAGAAGGAACGGAAGGGTACCGAGGCAGCGGTATGGATTGGTGGGAGGAGCTGAAATGGGGGCGCGGGAGTGGAGAAAAGGGAGGGAGGGAGGGTGGTTGTGGGAAACCCTGTGGGGGGGAATACCGTGGTTGTGTGTCTCTGGTCGGCGTGAGGCAACCGGCAACCGACTGGTTCACAGGTGAGCAACAACGAATGGACAACCACTGCGATGCTGGGTAGCAACACCAAGCACCACCATCCGGGCCAGAGAGATCCTGAGTGGGTTACTGTAGACCCCGAACGTCAGACCGATAACTTATCCGGTGCGCGTGATACGAATACCGGTACTAAAGTGCGGTGAACACGGGTTATGTGTAGAAGCAAGAACACAATACTCTCGTACAAAGCCATGCGTTTTTCTCTCCCCAACCTTGTAGGTAGCGGGATGAGAGGGGTGAGGAAATTGGAGTGGTTGGCTCTATCGGTGAGGGAAAAAGGATGGGAATAACCAGCCCTCTCAACCCAAGCAAGTACCGTAAGCGAGCGAGCGATACTCGAGTGTATGTACACAAGCTATTGAAACAAAACCTGCTAATAAATGAATGCTGTACGAACACCGGCGTTCCTTTCCCAGTAAGGCATCAGATGTGAGATAGCACGGTACAGTACGGTAGAGTTGGCCAAACGACAGCAAACGGATGGTGGGGGGCATGGCCTGCCCAGCGATGCACTGCGCTGCACTGCACTTCACACTGCCCATTAATGCCTTAGCTATGAGCCTAGGTATGATACGACATTATAGCTGTACGAGTAGTTAGGTTCGTGGCAACCTGTACAGTACGTCGTTCACATAATTTATGGTTTGGTAGCAACATCTACTCGTACAATGCCTGAGGGCAAAAGGCGGGGGCATCTTTATCTCTAGCCTCTCTAAGCAGCAGATTTCAAGCCTATACGAGTATATCTCTCAATGCACTGTACGAGTGCAGTACGGCACCGGTACGGTAGTTTACATTAGGGAGGTAGTTATAGCTCAGAGATAGTGTTTGTATCACACATGCGAGTACCGGTGCGGGTACCGGTGCGTCGCACTGTCATACCACTGCACTACCAAGGGCCGCTCTATGAATGCCCAAAGTAGGCCACAGTACCGCTGGGGCGGTTTATTTGTATAGTGCTCGAGTGCGTGCGCGGTAGGCACCAAGGTCCCTGGAACCAGGGACAAACCGCTTGTTATTTTTACACCTTGTTTCCTCTACTCGAGTACTAGGCACAATCACAAGTACTCGTACAGTACCGGTATCGCTCGACGACACCCGTGAGGTAGCGGTAGTCTACCGCTTTCAGAAGAGTCAGGGAGCTCTTTCTCCTCTCTCCAATCGAAGGTGAGATGCATAGATAGGGCTCTCCACTCGCAATTTACGCTTGCAAGGATACCGTGGCTTTGGGATTTCTGAGGATCGAGATTAGATAGGGTAGAAAAATGAAAGGAAGGCTGAGAAGTGAGAATAAAGTGCTCCCATGGGAAGCATGAGAATGAAGATTACAAGTACGGTACGGTATCTGCCCTCTGGCTCCCCACTATTAATATACGGTGGCGACAGAGACATAGCACTGCAAACGTGATACGTTAGCCTCGTGGGGTCATGGACTTGTTATGGTGGCCACGGCACGGTAAGCCGTACTCCAGTTTGCTGTGGGATGGGAGGGGAACCGGCTCTTTTTCTCATTGAGTGAGGATGGCTTGAAGGCGCGTGTGCCGTACAACGTGCCAATTTGCATCGAGCGAGGGTGAGAAGGCTGGGATGATAACTTCACTAGACAGGACTAAATATACCCCAGGAAACGCTCGCTTCACTGCGGGGTCGTAATCTGCGGTCCAGATGCCGAGCCCCTTTTGGGAAATTGCATCCCCTGATCCCTCTCCTTCTCTCCTTTCCTTTCTTTTTCCCCATTCCCTCACAAATGCGGCTCTGCAATCCCGACGTCATTTCGCTTGCTGCACAACATACTGTAGCTCGTAAATTGGCTCCAGCTCTTTCAACCACTAACCACCATCCTTCCATACAACAAACACAACTAATCATCGCATGTTTCCCCCCTCCCCAAGGTTTTCTAAATTGAATGCCTGTTCTTTCTTTTTCCCTTTTTCAATTTTTTTCTTCCATCCCATCACATTCTGACAAGACTTACATATCTGCAGCAGTCCGGCCTTGACTAATCAGTTCCCCGCTCATCACCATGTCCGCCGGCTTTCCCCGTTCCTCCTCCTCTCCTGCTCATGGAGCGTTTCCGCGGTCAAGCAGTTCCCTCATTGGAGATTGCGACATACTACCCTTCCCCCCTCAATCGCAGCCCACCCCGTCTGCCAGGGATTCATTCTCGTCCCGTGGTAGTAAGGTCCCGCCGTTTGAAGATAACTGCCCCTCACCGCCAGTTATATACGCGCTAGAGGTCATTAACTTCAAAGCTGCCTCGAGCCAACAACCCTATGTGTCCTTCGGGCTTGGCCTGGTTGGTACAGACATCGTTCAATATACAGTCCTCATCGGGCCGGAGACCACCACCGTGTATCATACTCCTGATGGCTCACCCGTAACTTCGCCAATCCAGATACAGAACCAGGATGATCTGCTCCCCGCAGAGACAGGGATAGCTCTAACGAAATTACTAGCGCGCATTCCCAATCAAATATTAGGGAGCTCATTATTTGGGAGCCCATGGCATCTTCTCGAAATACAGATGACCAATGACGGAGAGCCCCAATGTGATCTTGTTCCGACCTGGGCTTATCAGCTACTCCTTTCCAGTTTAAAGACGCCCGCTCAGTTAGGGATCAAATTTACTGGGCAGAGGTCTGGGCCGTCTTTCAACGACCGGTCGGAAATTATTTGGGAGAAGAAATTGGGCGATATAGCTTGGGTCGGTATGCTTGAAGGTCACACTGTGTTTATCAAAGCACTTGACCTTGATAACCTGCCTGCGGGTGAGGATCTTGACGTCTCAGAGCAGATAGACCATATTTACTCCGAGATGAGAGTTTTAAACAGTCTCCCTCTTCATCCTTACATTGCCCAGGCCCCAATTGGTTACGTTGCGTTGGGGAAACCAGGGACTGCGAGGAGAGTCATCGGATTCATAACAGAGTGCTACAAGTATGGCAAGCTGAGTGAGTATATTTTTAGCGATTCCATATCCCTTTCTTCAATTCTAGGGCGCAAGAGAAGAAGAAAGATATCCTTGCTACAGAAGGCCAAATGGGCTTTGCAAATGACCACTGCTGTCGTAGACCTCCACCGCGTTGCGGGTATGTCACTCGGTGACAGCGGTGTGGGTTTTGGCCTCGAGAGATTTTATGTGGACCAGTACCTTCTACTACGCCTCCGTGGTTTCGGAAAAGGCACCGAACCAAAAATGCTATCCCCCTGGCGCTTCCCACCAGAAAGTCGGGTAAGAGGTGAATGGGAAGTTAGGGAACGCTATAGTCGTCGAAACGGCGTCGTCCAAACCACCCTGAAGTGGCGCCGAAATCATTCCGCTAGAGTAAAGCAGGAGCAACTGGCCCAGGAACGCGAAGAGCTCGACGAGAAAAGATTCCTCAACTCTATCGTCAACACCGACAGCGGTGAACCCCCCTCCTCACTCAACTGCCATCATCATCGCCGACACCCACCCTCCGCTGAACGCTTCTCCATTACCTCTACCTCCCCAACCCCAACTAACCGGGCAAAAGACGGCCAAGACAACGAGCTCCCAAACATATTTCAAGAATGGAAATCTATCCCCAATGCTTTGGAAGTTGTAGAAACCTACTCGCTTGGCGTCATGCTCTGGATGATGCTTGAGCAGGTCCCCGCCGAGATCCTGGACATCACAGGATGTGCTGAGATTAGGTGGTCTGAACAGATGAATATTCCCGATACCTGGCGCAATATGGTTGAGATGTGCGTTCGCGAGCACCCGGGGGAGAGGGTAAGGTTGGATGAGGTTAGGGCATTGTTTACGCAGGAAGTGGGCAGGATGTGGCAGGGTGGGTGGGTTGTTGGTGGGTAGAGGGTCTCCTGGTGGCTAACTGAAGTTTGCGGGTACGATAGGGGGAGGAGGGGAAGTTGCTAACGGGGGGGCAGATGGATGGGTGCTGTGATGGTGATCTCTAACTGTTAAATTCAGTATTATCCGATCATGTGATATCACTCGCTTTCAATGAAGCGGGATAAATGGATAATTTACGGCCGCTTTTGGGTTATTGTGAACGTATATGCTTGGTGGGGTTTTCCTGTGGGTGTGCCCGATACTGGGAATCGTTAATACATTTCTTTACCGAATTAATACCACTTGCACGATTCACCACGAGAATACCAATCCCTAACCTCAAACCCGCCCTTCAAGTATCGTAGATCCTCTGGCCATAGCGCAGTTCGGTAGTCTAAAGGCCGTCGCTGGTATTCACCATTTGTGGCCGAATGACGCTGCCGCAACTGTCACTCGTGCTTGCTCGCCACTTGTCAAAAAAAAAAATCTCTAGAAACGGATTACATATCCAGCCATACAGTAGATAGATAGAACTGTATTACATAACCCATCGCTATCGTGGCATCCAAGTTACCTAGAAGATGGTATAAGTTGTGCTGGTCAACACATAGCTTGAGAGCTGAAGTTTACCAGATGATTTCTTGTTTGTCCCTCCGTATCGTATCTCTGAATCCCGGCACACGCAGTATCAACGAGGTTCAATATGACACTTACACGACACCCAGAGCTCTAACCCAAGTCCTCAACAAAAGGCTCTCCTAGAGACCAGCGACAGGGATATATACTCACGGCCGTTTTCTCCCCCATACGTGGCTACCTCCGGTCCAGGCAAAATGCGTGTACTGTACTTCCGGGCCCGCGGGAGGGGGGCGCCCCGGCGTGTAGGTTGTTCCCTGTACAGTCGTGGGAGCGGCGGATTTTCTCCTTCTCTACTCTATTCTATTCGTTGTGTGGTACGTTTGATAAGTACCGGTGCCGTGAGATGTGGTGTGTTGACGATGCTGGTTCCCTTGTATGTAGTGGTGATTCCGCCCGCTCCTTGCCGTTTGTATGATATGGTTGGGTGTGTCAGTGCAATGATAACGGCGGGGTAAAAAAAAAAAACTGAAAGGGACGAGTTCTGCATTTGCTATTTTTCTCTCTCTCCTCTCTAGTGGTCGTTCGGACGGACGGTCTAGGCGTCGACTCGCGATATATATAATATATATTATCATATATTTAAGGGGTTTTTCGCACTCCGATCTACTTTTTTGTTTGTACTACAGTATGTGGTGTCTCTTGCTCTCGTGCAGGTTGTCGAAAAAGCTTGTTCTTCCCGCTGGGTTTGTTTGATTGTTTTTGGTGGGTGGAAGAGCGTGTATTAGCTGTGCATTGGAGATTGCGGTAATGTACTGTACAGTCAGTCCATGGACTACCGGTTTCGCTTATTTATAATACTTTGTCCTTTATTCATCGCTCAGCATACTTTGTTCGGTGGAAATGGTGATTGATTGAGCGAGACCCGTGATATCATAGGTGGGGTTATCGTTCATGTTGGAAATCGCTCGTAGGAAAAAAAGTGGTTTTTGTGTCCGAGGCGAAACTGCCATCTTGTCAAGACGAAGAGAGAGAGAGAGAGTGTGTGTGTGAGTGTGAGGGTGAGAGGGTGAGTGATATTATCACACATATTCCCCTACTTGGATTTTGAAACGCAAGAGCGTTAGTGCGCCCTAACTTATATACGTGGAGTGGTATCATAAATATTATTATGATATCGTGGGCAATATTCTTTATGGTAGTGACTAGCAAGTTTTTTTTTGTCGGGCATGAACCGTTCAGGGATCGATTGGTGGGCACTACCATCGTATCACCACCGCTGCAGGGCGGGCGGACGTGGAAGAGTTTCCGGGTATGATAATTATCATAATATCATATATCATAGTTAGGAACTATCCTGCCGGTACATAAGCATGACAAGCCAGGTTGGGTTATCCTTTATCGATCACCCCGGCTACTCGTGTTGCCTTCCCCTTTCCCGATGGCGATGTGTGAGGGGGGTGGGATTGCATGGTATCATACTGTGCTGTATGATACAGTATTTGTGATGCTTGGCTTACCTTCATGAGTTCTCACTCGCTATTGACTACCACGCCCTCCCCCCCTCAGTTGACTCTCGGAAGAAAGGAAGGAAGAAGTCGGGGGGCATGCTATCTGCTGTTACTTTGTCTCTCGGTATGCGCTTGTAGATCATTTTTCTCGTTCCGCGGGTGTCTGTTTCCAGGGACTTCCTATCAGCGGACCTCTGTTTAGGAAGTTGCAGCTTTTTCTTCTTCTTTCCTTTTCAGGGTTTATAATTGTGATTATAATACCCGCCTATCTGGCTTGTGAATCTTCTATGGTATCATACTAGCGAAAGTAGTGTTGGAACCTAAGAGTAGAAGAAGAGGGGTCAAATTCCGTTCCCGCAATCTAACTTTACCTTATTCCCTCCCGGGCAACCCCCCCCCCCCGAGGAACTTGTCCTGACCCTTACTTATCCTCCAGATTTAATACAATACTGCGATCTCCACGGTGAGGTGTAAGCTCGTATGATACGGTAGCATACTCAAAAGAGGAACCTTGCACACTTTTTCAACATTCTCCCTTTCCCCCCCCCATGACCCAACATGGCACTGCCGCCTAAACATCCCTACGAAAACAAAGTGCTGTGTCCACCCTCGCCTTCATTAAGCCGCCAGGTCCAGACACGTTTATCTAAACCAGATATGATATCATACCTAACCGATTAATCTGTAGGGCCTAGCCATCTTCCCCAGCCCGGCACTTGTCCAGAACGTTCTGGAAGGTGGGGATGGGGTCTTGTGGTAGTTTTGGGGTTTCGGTGGGCTGGGTGATCTTTGCTGTTGCAGCGCGAGATTAGTGGGATGGAGGAATGCATCGGCTGTCACTCGGCCATTTTTTTTCAGCCCGGGGGAGGGGAGGGGGTAACGTGGGGCTATAAGCATGGGCCCGTATGTCTGGAATTGCGATATACGTATGATATCATAGAGGGTGGTTCAGGTGGGATTCAGTGTCGGGTGAGCTGGATTGGCAGGGGGGTCACCCCTTTGTATGCTAGAGATACGATACAATTGTATGTCCGACTGGCGGGCGGAAATCAAGAATTACCCCTCGAGCAAGCAATCAATTAAAGTGTCGTAGAATTAATCAACTAAAGTAGAATTAATCGATCAAAGTAGAATTAAGAGAGGGAAAAAAACATAATTAGCTTCGCTCAGATATAATAGGAACAATAATTAAGGACCAAAACCCGTCTGTCTTATGCCTCAACCTGTTTCCGCCCCCTAAACATTCTAACAATCTTCCTCCACCCCCCAAGAAAGCACCAGGTACTAAAAAACACCACAAAAAAGTTAAACACAATGTACGCCCAAAAGATGCCAAGGTCGCGCCAGTGGTGGTCATATTTGATATTGAAACTCGTCGCCTAAACCATCACCCATCCACCATTAGCCTTCCCTCCCCCACCCCAAAAGTAGGAAAGGAAAACTCACGAATTCATCCCCATCCCTATACTGGCAAAACTTACACACGCCATTTTCCTGCTCAACATAGCCACCCAAGCGCTGCACGAAGCCAGCCGTGTACTCAGCACAGTCAGCGAAACCGGGGGGCAGGTTGAATCTCGCGAATTCATTCTTTGAGCAGCGCACGGGGATGTCGTGCACTAGCACGCCCAAAAATCCAGAAACCAAGTACTTGAAGGGAGTAACCCAATACACGAAGTGCCAAAAATTTGGAATGGCAGCGAAGGGAACGACGACGCCGCAGTATGCCACGACAAATAGGAAGAACACGGGTACGAATAGCGACGCTAGTAGCTCGTTCGGCGAGAACGCCGCAATGGCTTGGCCAAATGAGACGTAGTAGAGCTCGAATAGCAGCATTAGAAAATAGGTGTACCCGACCGTGAACGAGTCCCTGGGGAAGCCGATGGGGTAGTACCACGCTACAAAGTATAAGGTCCCCGCCACGATGCTGTAGGGGATTTCTACCAGGATGGTGCCGATGACAAAGGCGCTCCAGTGGTATATCTTGCTCGCGTGCTCGCGCGCCTGGAAGAGGTTGCGGAAGTGGAGGAACTTTGGCTGGAGTTGTTGGATCAGCGGTGGGGAGATGGTCAGCGTCATAAAGACGCTGAAGAGGCGGGACTGCATGTCGATGCTCGTGTTTCCCAATTTGTAGAAGGTAAAGCTGTTGAATAGGCCCGTGATGATGTGTAGGGAGAATTTGCCGATCGTGTATTGGGGCGTGCGCCAGTAGTTTACAAATGTCCGCTGCACCACCGCGAGGACTTGGGTGTGCCAGGGCATAGCGAATTCGCGGTTGTCAGCTATTTGGTTCTCCGAAGCCTGGGAGAGGCGGACGGCTATCAGTTGGTTGATCTCTTCGATACGCGCGGTGTGGCTTGCCGAGTTTGACCAGACTTCGGCCCAGTCTTTTTCCTTGCGGTTGGGGTCTCCGGCGCCGATCGCCTCAAGCATGTACTCCGCTGGGTTCTTGTCCTTGGGACAGCGTGGGGCGCCGTTTGATTCAAAGTATTTTATCATCGTATGCGAATCATTGCCGAGTGGCCCGTGGTAGACTACCCGGCCGCCGCTCTTTAGCAGGATGAGGTCGTCAAAGTGTTCGAAGAGGACGGCGCTGGGTTGATGGATGGTGCAAAGAATAGCTTGACCGGAGCCGGCGAGCTTGCGGAGGAAGCGGACGACGTTGAAAGCTGCATTGGAATCCAGTCCAGATGTGGGCTATTCGGAATCGAATTAGCACAAGTTGCCGAGTGATGAGATGTGAGGTGCTTACCTCGTCAAGGAATATTAGCAACTCTGGCTTACTCGCCAATTCAACACCGATGGTCAAGCGCTTCCTCTGCTCTTGATTCAACCCATTCCCTTGGCTGCCAACGGTAGCGCCTGCAATGTCTTCCATCTCCAATAGCTTGATGATAGTCTCGACATATTCATACTTCTCTTCGAGAGGAACTTCCTTCGGCTGTCTCAACAAAGCGGAAAATCTGAGAGCCTCCCTAACAGTGGCTGTAGGCTCATGCACGTCTTGCTGTTCCGCGAATCCAGTGGCACGCTGGAAAGACGTTGGAAGCGGCTTCCCGTCAACCAAAAAGTCGCCCACAACTTTTCCGAAATGGATCCGCTGAGCAAGAGTATTCAAGAGTGTTGTTTTCCCAGCACCGGATTCACCCATCAACGCCGTTAGTTTACCAGGTCTGACATATCCACTCACGTCATCCAACAGGGTTTTACGCCCACCCTTAACTGGAATAGTATAAGTCACACCCTGCCATGTAAACACTGATTCATTCCTGGCAACGCCGGATGTGGATTCTTTGGGATTATGCTCATCACCCGTAACGATCGGGTCCTTTCCACCAGCCTCAACATCCCTCTTCTCCATCGCCCTCCTAACCGCCGCCGGCGCTTGTCCCCTTTTAAACACGGTCACAGAAGCCCCCCCGCTATTCGGCTTCTTAAGCTCAAGTCCTACCGCCGTCATGACAACAAAGAACATCCAAAATGCGATAATGAATCCGAAATTCCGCCAAAGATGCGACCGCGAGTAAGAAAATTGCGTCTGGATATAATCCTCCCCACGAACGATCGTGGTCCCGAGCTGGCTTCCTTGCAGTGCACACGACTGATATCGCGGGTCCACGTTGGGACCCACAGGAACCAGCATTGGCGGGACGCACTGTATGTTGAGATTATAGAATTCGTTCGCCATGAGGGCTTCGAAACCGTACTGGATCGGGTTAATCCAACGGAGCCAAGAAAACCAAGGGTGCATTGATGAGGGAGGGATCAGATAGCCGGTGTAGACTATCAGCGCTTGAATGGCGACACCTGTAATGCGGGTGGCTACATCGAGGCTCGCAGAGAAGGCGCCGATCATGCGGAAGAAGGAGTACATGCTTGCCGTTATGACGAATACAACTAGGAGACTGATGAAGAATTGGGATGCCGTGCGTTGAAGGCCTATATACCTTAATAATGCGGTGATATTTATGTGAGGGTTGGAAGAGACATACCAGACATGAAATACACAACTATGTTCCAGATAAAAACCTGAACAAAGCACAATGGTAGGTCCACGACGAACAGTGCAATAGCGTAGGCCGACGGACGGTAAAACGAGCTACACTCAAACGTCAGTGTCGCCCACTCAAGTTCCCACTGCGTGGGACTACCGGAAAACACTTACAAACTCTTATGCTTCAACAGAATAGGTATAGAATAAAAGGCAGCCGTAAGTTCCGCAAGCGCAAGTAAAGCATTAAATAACAAAGTAAAAAACAAAATACCACCACGAGGAAACACCCCGTTCGAATCCTGCGGGAGGTTATAGAACAAGCTGCCGACGATCAAGCTCTGGAACAAAACACCCCCCCACTTACCGCCGAGGCTCACGGGGTCGCCAATCATGACCAAGAACTGGCGCTTCGTGCACGCATATACTTGCTTGTGGAATGGGATGGCGTAGTTCTTCGTTCTGGCCTTTTCGGTAGCCAGGCGTCGGCGCTCTTCCTGCTGTGCCACGACGGTGCTTTCGAACCCCGCAATGTCATTTTGCGTGGCGGTGGCGATCTCGGATTGTTGGTAGGCCTGCTCTAACTCTTCCGCGTTGCGGGGGACCTGGTCTTCCCAGCCTTGCTTTACTTGTCGCTCGTGTCTGTCCGTAACGCTGGTCAAGAAGTCCGCCGTGGTCCAGCGGGGCGGGCACACGAAGCCCAACCCTTCGAAGTACGCCCTCGCATTCTCTGTAGGGCCGAAATACGCGCATCGCCCTTCGTCGATCAACAACACTTTGTCAAAAAGCTGGTAAAGGCTCTCGCCGGCCTGGTATAGTGCTACGAATGTGGATATGTTTGCCATGTTGCTAAGCGTGCGGAGGGACTCGACGTACTCGATTGCGGTGCTCGCGTCTAGGCCCTTTGTGGAATTATCCCAGCATTGGACGGAGGCCTTCGTGATCATTGCTTCGGCGATTGAGACACGTTTCTTTTCACCACCGGAGACACCGCGGACGATTTCGCCGCCGACTTTGGTATCCAATGTATGCTCGATCCAAAATAGCTTGCTGACTACTCGGAGGAACTCTTTCACGTAGTCTTTTCGAGACTCACCCTCGCGGCGGGACTCTTTGCCTGGGGTACGGGTTTCAAGGGCGAATTTCAGGGTGTCTTTGACAGTTAGGGTTGCGTAGTGAAGGTCTAGGCAGTATGAGTTAGCAGAGTTTAGAGTACGTGAAGTGGGGGGGGGGTTCACCATCTTCAGGATTGTACAAAACCTCCCCACGGTACTTCTTCTTCATAGTCTCGCTGTCCGTCCCACCGTACGTGACGTCCCCATTAACCTCTACAAACCCATCCCTCTGGTTCCCAATAACTTTCAAAAACGTCGAGCAACCTATCGCACCAATTAGCCCCTCTACCCTACTTTACAATAAAGCACATCACAACTTATCACTCACCACTCCCGGGTCTCCCCAAAACCAAACACATCTCGCCAGGCCTAACACACCCCGAGAACCCATGAATAAGGGTCCTGATCGCATGCCCACCACCTCCCTCCTTCCTCCCGGGGGAAAGACCTCTGATCGCCCTCAAGGGCCCGAGAAAGAAATCCCCGTTCGTGGGCTGGAGAACAGCTCCAAGACCCTGTCCTTTAACGACAACATCCTTAAACACAACCCCCAAATGCCGTGCCTTCTCCTGCTGCCTGGAACTGCCAAAGATGGATGATAGAAGGGCTTCGATCTCGGCATTAGTCTCGGGGTCGTGGTCCTCGGCCACGGATGAGAAATTGGTCTTCCGGCGCGACAGGATGCGCATTATTTCATCCTCGTTGAGCTGCGAGGTTGTGCGTGCTAGGTTGGTGTTTTGACGATTGGTGAGCACTGGGCGGATGGTTTCTGTGGTCACCAGGGGGTTGGAACTGATGCTCGTGGTTGTGGGGGTTTTCTTTAGCTTATTGTCCGAGGGGGAGGAGGACGAAAATTCGTTCGCCCGGTGGGGAGGAGTTTCGAGGATGTTATCATTGGCGAGGGTCTTGTCGGAGGACTCATGGCGTGTGGAGGAGAGGGGTTGAGATGGTAATGATTCTTGAGCTGTTCCCGGTGTCGAGGAGGTACCGGTATTGGGAGTTGGAGCAGCAGCGGTAGTGGATGAATCTCCCCCGATCGACGAGGGACCAGGCGTGGACGGCCACCTGCCCGGTCCGGGGATTCCTTCCTCAGTGCGGGAGGGTCTGGCAACGGGTCTGTCCGCCATGGCTAATTAGTAAATCAAGAGAGACTACGTTATCTTTCTTTCTTTCTTCTCTTTCTTGCCCTCCCCCCTCAGTTTGAGTTGCTTGAGAGAGAACCAACTCAGGTGTGGAAAGATATCCAACCCACTACATATAATACCGTGCGCACTTCGGTTGCCCTCCCCCGCTCCACCCGCATCCGACAGACGGAACACAATTTCTCCGAACCCGGACGCCTCCTTCCCTCCTCCAACGGTTCACTGATCATGCCGGTATAATAGTGCACCATTGCGGTAGTCTACCCAGAAACGACACTTGGGGACTTACTGATCCATTCACTGCACCATCCACCTGAATTGAGTGAAAACGTCATGATAGGATATGGTAGCTCCCTTGAGTTACCCACACCTACACACACGCCGCATTCCAGCATTACCGGCATATTACAAAGCGATGGGGTCAACAAGTCTTTCGAAGAAAGGATCGGCCAGGCCGCAACAAGTTAGGTTGGGTGGTTAGGTTAGGTTAACGCCTAGTTGTGTGTGGGTGCACAGCGTCATGGTTTTTGCCGTTGAGGCTCGTATCATACTTGTATTTCTTACCCCATCATCCCGTATTTGTATGATATGATACTCGAGCACGATCTGATATGAAGACGGGATGGAAGCCCTACCCCCCTATCCCCTCTTATTAAGAAACCGGGAGGAATAAAAACCAGGCCCATCATTGTTCACTTGGAGCCCCGAGAGGTCACGATCGCGGTTAGGATACGGTATTAGACTAGATACGTAGTGACCGTGGTTCATGTTAATTATTGCTTGTCGCGATTGGCTCCGATAACAATAACTTAACTTACTGTATCATAGACACTCGTGTGAGCACTCCTTGACCACCTGCTACTTACCGCCACTCTCCAAGGTCCTATCCATAATTTCGCCATGGCCTAATTTACCCTCGAAGAGGCAATTGGGGAAAGAAGGGGAAAGAAGGAAAAAAGGAGGAAAAAGTGTAATAGGGTTAGGGCTACCAGACCAGGATGTTAGGGCATGCCCCGTAGTCCGGAGCGAATACCGACCGACTGACGCGCAAGCGTTCAAACCATCGTAAACAAACAAACAAACAATCACTGCTCGAGTAAATTACAGTATACAAGTACTTGTATATTGTACCTGTATTATGCTCGCACTCGAGTACAGGTATGGTAGGGTACCGGTATGCAAGGAACGTACATGAATCACTCACTCACTCACTCGCATTACTTGTACGACTACATTATTCATTTCGAAAGTGGAAAAGCAATCCCCGCTTAACTCCGTTATCCTACAAATGCGCCGGCACTCATAGACTCGTAGACTACAGCACCGGTATTGTGCGTGCACCAGGCGAATGGGTGAATGAATGGAAATGGCCAATGAAGTGATCCCTCCCCCCACTGGCCGAAAGCAACCGCACTTTTTTCCCAGTCGGAAGATCATCCTTCATGCGTGCCGAGAGGGGAGCGGGGATGTGGAGATTCATAACGGGGCGGGTGGAAGTGGGTGATTTGAGGGTTAAGTTAGGACTATGGATAATGATGACTCAAGCTTCTGCTTTTACAGGGTCGTCGTTCGGAATGGTGATATCTCCAATCAACGGTCTCAGTAACTCCGGCACGATCTGCGGATACCGTACTCGGGTAGGGTGGGTAATCAGCAACATGATCGCCACATATGCTCGCTCGTTTTGCTTTGACTGGAACTAACCTTCGAAGCATCGCCCTCGAATACCCAGTCAAACGCCTTTTTACCGCCTCGCCAGCGTCCTGCACTGACATCCAAGTCTACTATGGCCACTTTGCCACCGCATTCGCGGATTTTATAGGCGTAGCTAGTCGCAATTAGTGCCCTCGATTGGGGGGGGGGGGGTGGGATAAACTAACTCAGCGGCGGGAATAACATTCCCACTCGTCCCAATAACAATGCACGAATCAACTCCACTGTCAATCCACCGGTCGATGCTAACAAGCATGTCCTCATCAAGTATTTCTCCAAACCAGACGACGCCAGGGCGGAGGAGGTTATTGCCTGCATGATGGATAATTTGTAATTAGGCGCTACCAATGGTGTGGGAAAGAGGGGGGGAAGAGGAGGGGAAGCGAACATTTAGGACACTTGGGGATTCTCTCTCTTGGTACTGGTTCTAGAGGTGCACTCTCATCGTAGGCTAACCTTTCCTCTTTTTCCTCCGGGTTCGCGTTCAGTTCCGGACCGGGAGCGCGTAGCGCAAGACTCTGCTTCGCTAGCGGCACCGCGAGCTCTGGAATAATAGGATCGCGGAAATCCTGCACTCTGTAATCGCAGCTTTCACTGGAGCACTTGACGTCGAAAAGATGTCCATGGAGATAATCGATAGTTTCCGGCGGATGATTCGCACGTGCAGATAAGCCTGTGTTATCTCACCGTTAACCCCCACCCGCGTTACGATACTTGTAAATGTAACTCACCGTCAACATTCTGCGTCAAAGTCCTAAACCCTCCATCACCACCTTTCCTCCTCGCTAGCTCCGCGAGCGCAAAGTGCGCAGCGTTGGGCTTGGCCGCGAGCGCCATATGCCGTCTCATGCTGTAAAACTGCCAGACGAGCCCCGGATCCGCTTCGAATGCCTCGGGCGTCGCGAGCATGGTCGCTTCGTAGTTCCGCCACGTGCCCCCCGCCCCACGAAAGGTTGGGAGCCCGCTGGCAGCAGAGAGGCCGGCGCCGCAGAGTGCCATTATGCGCCGGCTGGACAGGAGGTGGGCATGGAAGGTTGGGAGGTCCGTTCGGGGGGGCATTTTGGTTTTCTGACCTTGTTCGGGTGGGGGGAGATGAAGGTGGAGGGGGTTTTATGTGGGGGCAGGGAAGAGGGGATGGCTCTTAATTGCGATGGAGTTTTGCGGTGGGGTTGTGTTTGCTGGGATGTTGGCATCATACCGGCATACTCGAGTGTTACAAATGGACTCAAACCGGGTTCCGAAAACAACCAAAACCCGATGTCTAGCTAGTTATCATAATAACAAGAAATTTTTGAAGAGAAAAAAAAAACCTGTCAGATGAAACTGCTTTTGAGGAGAACAAACTAGTGCCTTTTTTTTCTTAATTAATTATTGCAAGCAAGGGGAGTTGGAAGGGGAGGAGTGAAAATTTTGGTGAACGAAACCAAGGACAGAATACTTATGATACCTCGTGTCATGCTGAAAGATACTGTAGGGAGAGGTGTGGGTAAGACATGATGACAAGGGTAACTTAAAATAAAATTACGAGCACGAGACATGAGAACATTTACCAACTACTTTAATCACAATTCAGAGTTACCATTAACCCACCGGTAGTTGGCTTGGGGTGATCATTTGTGCCGGGGCGGGTACGATATGATATGCACAGCACTATGCTCGGGGGGGGGGGGGGGCGCATTAAAAACGGGAAAGATTTGAGATCTCTGTTGGGTGAGGGTAGCAAATACGAGTATGCGATTTGGGACCCCGCTAGGATCCCTCCACCTCATTGTCTACGGGACTACTTGCCCGGGAGAGATTGGGCTTCACACTGTTAGATGAGGCCAGCAGCTAATCGCAAGAGCTAGTATTAGGCAACACTTAGCACTTGATCGAAACAAGCATACCGGTGGCAAGTTCCTACCACTGGCTGGCGGCTTCCTTGGCAGAACATGCGGGGTACGGCTTGGTGCAGCAGCTTCTCGGTAAACCATAACTGTAGATACAGCACGCTACTCGTATCACTACAGTAGTGGGTTGCATGGGTCAAACCCTTGCTGTCGGCTACTATGAAAAAAGAAAGAAAGAAAGAAAGAACTGGCAGGCATAGGGGGGAGGGGGGTTATTTCAAGATTGGACAGCCTGAGAGAGGGGCTGGGAGGATATTATGTGGTTAGATTAGTGTGCTTATTTTGTTGGAGATGTTTACTCAAGTACTGCACAACTTGGATCATCTAGATTGCAGGGGGGGAGCGCGAGGAATGTTTGGTTCCTTAATTTGCGCAACAAATAGTAATCACGGTTTGTGGGACAATTTATCTGGACCAAAAGGGCCCTCGCATTGCATGGATATACCTAGTTGAGGGCATATTAATGGTTCTACTTATGTGGTGAACATTCTTAGCCCCCATGTACGGTATACTCGAGTATCCTACTCACAGTAGAATGCTTCCCATCGCGCAGGGATTTTATTATCATTGTTGTTATTATCAATAAGTTATTGCTTAACTGTTTTCTTAGGTATGATATCATGCAACGATAATTTTGTTGTAAAAATTTAAATTTAATAAAATAAAGTGACAAAAAATCATCATTGGTGGCCACTTTTACACCAAAAATGCTGTGCTTCACAGTGCCAGAACTCCACCACTTGGAGTGGAGGTAAGTCAATTCTTCATAAAATAGTGGTCTTGAGTACTCTAAGACTGAGATTTAAATTCTGAAGTGTATAATGCGATTTTGCCTGAACGGTGGCCAGTGCGAGGTTGGCAATTCTCAGAGCGGGTATCTTTTTGTATGAGTGTCCACACCAATTCTTGGTGGGTAAGGTCCGCTGGCAGTTTTGGAGCCATTGCCACCAATTGACGAGAACTTCCCACAGAACACACAAATTTGTTGTAGGAATATGAATTCCAGAATCACCATATCTGAATATCTATTGATATATTTATCATTTTGCTCGATTAGGAGGGGGAAGTGCAAATCGCGAACTCCTTGACCCTGGATTCCGGCCATTTTGGTTTGTTTTGGCCGGCGCTGTACATGAGCTCACCGATGGTAAATTTTGTCCAAGAACTATATTACACTGATCCTCTCAGTATATTTACTTCCAGAAAGATAATGGACCCAGCGATGAACACGAGCATTGCCTATTATTCTCGAGTCTAGTCGATTATGGTCAGATTTTTCTCCACTAGAATTGCTTCTCTATGTCAGCATGAGATAGAAGATTTAAGGCAGCCCCGTTCGACTCTATTTCCAACTACCAGCACTTTAACTAATAAAGCCATTTTTACTAAACACAATTGCTCCGAGACCTGTGCGCCCGGGTCATTCGCGCTACTCCGTTTCGCTTGGAGAGTAAGATACCGTTTCTGCCACTAGCCGTGGGAACGGGGATGATGAGAGTGAGGACTTTTTGATAAAGTTAATTTCGAAGGGAAATGGGTCGAATAATTGATAATAGGGAGTTCTCGTTGAGAATTTTTTATCGAGTGTATGGGGTAGTCAGTTTTTATACTATTTGATATCACATGATTGCCGAGTCGTGTCATAAATATATTGATAGAGTGATCGATCATGATCGAGTACGATCGACTACTATGATACCGCTGCTTGAGCATGGTCTGATAGTGTATCCGTCTCTATCTGCCCACCATCCCCGTTGTGCCTTGTTAATATAATATAATAAGCTTTTTGGCACACCTCACTGCTCTAGGAACTATTATTTGGAAATCATGTGGTGGGCTTAAGATACCGTTATAGTACTAAACTTATAGCTAAGCTGGGTGAAGAGTGCCCAAGCTAGAGCTCATTATAGTATACTAAGATGAGGAACTATGTTAGACGTATATAACTGGGAAATCCCTGAATTGGTCTAGGAGGAGGTCATAGGGTAATCCCCGCAGCCGCACCACCGCTACAACAGCCATGTACGCCCACACCGGAGAATAACCTCCCTTTGCACGCAGCCTATAAATCCACAACGTCCCCCACTAGGGAGGTTATCCAAACTTGGTCCTGGATCCATTGGCCTCCTCCCTCTTCCTTGCTATCACTTTCCCCCAATCCGAACGACTCCAGGACATGCTCCCTCCCACATCTCACGACAATATTTAACGGGTCTCACCACCAACATCGCCCAACGCCGAAATAATCTGTGGATGCTGTCGGAGTAACTGCGCGATCCTCAGGCGGCGAAATTCCACCGCTAGGTGAAGTGGCGTTTGACCACTGGGTGTGGTTTCGTTGACATCTATGCGCGGGTCAAATAGGAGGACGCATACGACTTGCGTATATCCGTTCCTGCAAGCAGTATGAAGGAGTGTTTCTCCCCTTACCCTGGTGTTGGTGTCCACCTCCGGATGTAAGAGGAGGCGGCGGACGATGACCGCGTTTCCACTGCGTACGGCGGCATGGAGGGGTGTTTCTCCGCGGAGGTTTCTGCGATTGGCGTCCACTCGCCTGTCCTCTAGGAACAAGTTCACGCCTTCCAGATTGTCAGCTTGAGCCACTATATGAAGTGCGGTATTCCCAGCTGCCGAATCCACTCTGCCCACGTCCACTCGGGGCGAAGACAGTAACAGGCTTACAATCTCAAGAGAGGACCTACTGGTCGCAACATGTAGTGCTGTTTGTCCACGGAGGTCCACTATATTCGGCTCAACCCTCGGATTCGAAACCATGGTCCAAATAACGAGGATATGCTCCGACACAACCGCAGCATGTAACCCAGTCTCCCCTTCGTAATTCAGGGTGTTAGCGTCGATGCGCTCGTCCTCAAGCAGACATCGCACAGCAAGGTGATTCCCAGCAGCAGCGGCCAAATGCAATGCCGTCCACCCCAGGTAGTCCTGGCCATTCGGGTCAAAAAAGTTAAGAAAAAATCGCACGATAGGAACGCATCCCCGCACTGCAGCAAAGTGAAGACAATTCTTCCCCGACGCATCCCGAACAAGCAAGTCTGCGCCGGCGCCCTGGACCAGTATCTGCACGATTTCTCCATGCCCCCCCTGCGCGGCGAGTAGGAGGGGAGTCATGGATTTGTAGTCCCTCCAATTAACGTCGACGTCCCCCCTGTGCGCCAAAATCTTGACGAGATCTACACGCCCAAGCTTCGCCGCGAGGCCCAGGACAGTACGTCTCTTGAAGTCTTTTATGTTTGGGTCTAGGCCTGAGTTCAGGAGTGTCTCGAGCACGTCGGTGCTCTGTAATAATGCCGCCCGGTGTAACAGGGTCTCCTTGTCTATAAAGTCTAGGATGCCACGGTCTATCAGGTTCTTTACTGCTACCACGTCCCGCTGCGAGGAGAGTTGGTATATCAGACGGCGACCTTGCTTGCACGAGCGGGAGTGGAAAAGCTTCACCAGGAGGTGTTTCATGAGGAGGTGGCAGATCTGCTTGTTGGTCCGAAGGAGGGCGCATATGTCTTGTGGTGGGAGGTGGTCTGATATGTCCAGGATGAGTTCGTTGTGGAGGGAGAGGAATGGCATGGCTGGCTAGTTAACCACCCTGTTGGAGTTAAGGGTGCGAGTGAGGAGTACCGGTTAGATGATGATTGAAGAGAGGGGAACCGGTTTGGGAGAGGGAGCTGTCCATTTTATAGATCAAGAGATACGGACTTTGTAGACCTGGTGGTGGGGTTAGAAGGTAATGTTGTATTGGGGATTTGGGATGATGGGACTGGTCTTGAGAACATAGAATGGCTTGATATCGTAACTTCTCAAGGGCCTTGAGAAGGGGCTTTTCAAGTTGAAAAGTGCCATCTCGGTGGAGGTGATACGTGACAGGTTCCCACAAGATTATATGCCCATTTAGGATATAATGTATTTCCAAGTTGTGAATCACCTATTTCGGCGATTATGAGAAATGGTCAGGGCGAATCAAGATGGAATGAGGAAACAGGCAAGACTTCTGGAAGGGCATCATTGATGTGGATATCTCTGCGAAGTAACCCCTCAGCGTCCCTGAACCATACGATTCTCAGGCGGTGAAAGGTCATCCACCGATATAGGTCCTGAAGGTTATATTGCAGCTGATTGCACCTATTCCGGCAATGATAATAAGTGGTCAGCGAATCAAGATGGAGTGAGGAAATAGGCCAGATTTCTGGAAGGGCATCATTGACGTGGATATCTCTGCGAAGTATGATAACCCCTCAGCGTCCCCGAACCATGCGATGCTGAGGCTATGAAGGGTCACTAATTGATATAGGTCCTGAAGAAGGTTGTATTACAGCTCCCTTGGATATATGATATCCCGAAAACAAGCGGTTTGTCTTCAACCCCAAATTCTCCTGTGATAATGACAGTATCATAAGTTGAGGGACGGAAACCCATAACTACGGGACCTCATTTCGAGAAGCTTAACCTACCCTAAATTTTAAGAATGGGCCAACAGTCAGCTTTAAACCCTGGATCTAATCTCCCAAGATACCGCCACCCTTTCTAACACCGTCGCTCTCTTACTACAGATCAATAGTTTTCCCCCACACCACTCCACCACCACCATCATCACAACAGCAACTCCCGTCGCAACTACAGTACAAAAAATCAAAAACCCAGCTACTAAGAAATGGCGAGAATTTCCGCAACCACTATTAGAGCCGCCAAAGCCCCCAAGCACATCATTAATATCGGAATGTCCCCAGACGAATACTTTGAGCTCAAGATCCACATCAAGTCCATTGTTGTCCCCGGCACTCCGGGATTTGAGGGTAAGCGTTCCCGCAACAAAGTTGAGTACCGCAGGTGGCTCGGCCAAGCCCTTGAGGAGATTGGCCCGAAGTTTTTCCCGGGAGGCGGGAAGAGGTTGGTTTGGCCTGTAGACTACGATAGGTGTGTTTTTTGTTGCCTAATTTGATTTATTTCCATTTCATGGTAATTGGAAGGCTTGAATCGCTCACTTTGGTATCATAGGATTTATGGTGCTGTTGATCAAGTTATCCAGGCATTGGGTTATAAGATTAGGAGGGATCATAAGAAAGTTGAAGGATTGGAGGTTGATAAGGGAGAGAAAAATGATGAGATGGGAATGGTTGAAAATGGTGAACATTGCGAGGGCGGACTTGATGATACCAACATTGACGAAGATGCCTTCATGATTGATCCGGAATTTGCGCAGGAGAAAAAGCAAGTGATGGAGATCTCTGCGATGGGCCAGAACGACGTGGACGGGGAAGCCGCGGGAGCAAAGATGGAACCAGAGATGGAACCAGGGCCCACCGAGTTGGAGGACTTGTTTGATTTGCTGAGAGTATGTTTTCCACCCCCCCTCCGTGGCGATTTATTTATTTGTATTGAAGCTAACAGCTGCTTGTTATAGCCCGAGGTCTTTGCTGAGTTCCCGGACCTAGCTGATGAACATTTCGACTGGGCTGGGATTACAGATTCCCAACGTCCCGAGCCGGTGCGTTACCTGGCCAACTGAGGCCAACCCGATCTCTCAGTTCGGAGTGCTGAAGCTAAACTACGGGGAACAGAATGTTCGCCTTCTCTTGTTGATCGCCTAACTTGGCACCGACGTTATCCCTCTTCCGTTGGATACTCTAGGTAGTCCTCGGTACTGTTTGCTTGCTCGCGTGTTCTTGAGGGGTGAGGAGAGAAGGGGTTGTTTCTGTAGTCGTAGTCTGATCTTTTTCACACCAAACCCAATAAAAAAAACGTTAAACAATTTATCTTTTATACCCGGATTCGGGTTGTATTTGCCATGTATTGATTTTCACGGAAACTCTGCCAGGAAAAGATTGCGCCTTGGGATCCCGACGTAGGTTGCTTGGTCCAGATTATGCCGTCATAGAATCTCAATCGGTGGACACTGGACCAAGCATGTTGTCTGGATATATTAGAATCTAAGCGCAAGATCCGAGAAAACAAGAATGAGTCAAAACTGAAATCAATTCGTTTCACGGGAGGTGACACTATTGTAGAGAATTTTCCTAAATACTTGTTCAGTCGCTGCTATTCAGGGGGCCTTTATTCCTGCTTAAATGTTTCCACGAACGAATTATTCCTCCAGACTTTATTACATGGACGCTATCGGGTGGCTTCCCGTTGACGCCTAGATCATGTTCTCTAACGTCGGCTAGCTAACTTTCCCTTCCCTAAAACACTGCTGTGGGAGGTTCACACATCTTCCGGAAATTGAATAATTACCAGCCAAGTTCTTAAGACTCAGTGTGAACATATATACTCCGTACTAAAACATTTTACTGGGAAGTGAGTCAGCTGCTGAAGCGAATCGCTCTGCATGTGAATATTTCTCAAATCCTCACTGCAGAAACTTCGACAAAACCAAACCTCCGAATTTGGCTAAAACAAGGGCAAATCCAGTATAACGTGCTACGGGAATACCTCCTACGCCTATGCATTTCGTCTTCCCAGCGTTGGTCATCAATTGGGATTTTCAGACTTCCGCTTTCTAGGCGCATTCTAACTGACTAATTCCCCTGCCTGATCCGCCCCCCTGTTCAACACGGTATTTCATCGACGGCGGAAGCCCAGGAATTTGGAACCCCACCCGCCCTTGACCCGCGGGGGTCGCTCATCATTCGGAAAAGAAAAGGAAAAAAAAAGAAGCACTCCTTCAAACCTTATAAGTGTGACCACCGATCCTTTTCCGTGGCCGGTTGGTTTGGATGCTCTAGCTCTGCGGTGGTGGGAAGGGGGAAAGAAAAAAGGCCCCCATGGAGGAGAATGGGAAATTGGGAATTTCTCCCCACGTCTTTCTGCGGTGGTAGCGGTGCTAGGTACTCTTATTTAAGTATGACAGATAATATTATTATTATGATAATTACGATAATATTATTATTGGTACTATCACAGAATTCCCGGGAATGGCCTGAACATTCTTCCGAAGTGAAGGATTTACCGGTATCTGTGTTTCCAGGGAAAAAAACGCCAAACTATCTTATCCGATAAGCGAGAACTCACGTGATTTGCTAAAAACGTCGAAGATGGGTTTGCTCACTCGGGTGAAGCTCTCCGTTTCCCGATCCATTGCATTTGCCTAGCCCTCGGTGATGTCTGTAAAACAATTACTGTACCACTACCGCCACTCGTTGCCACACCGCCACACGGGGTTAAAGGCTGCAGGGCTTTTGGCATCTCTATTTTTTTCAATTAAGGGGAAAGGTATGATGATGGCTACCGCGAGGTGCACTGTCAAGAATATGGGGAATGCAAAACTAGTCCCACAAGAAACAAAAAATCGCTGTTCATTGAGCAGGATTCATGTCGCTTTGAACCATAAGTAATACCATAGGGAGCAACAGTATCCAGGAGCACGATACTGTAGGAGATATTACTCGTGCGTCTCGGCCAAGAATTGGTTTCCCCATTTGTCGTAGTGAGTGCGGGCCGGTACTTTCCACCAAATAATTATAAGTGTATGGATATTGCGAAATATAATATTTTGTGAACGTGCAATGAGAAAGTTCAAGATCATTCCATCTATTCCATAATGCCAGACTTCAAGCGGAAGAAGTCTTCCTACATCAACCAAAGCCGCTATTGATGCCCTTCATGTGTGCTCAGGAATGACCTTTGAATAGTTGTTTGTTTGTCTGCAGGTGAATAAAGAAACAACAAGACAGATTTTCAAGTTCTCCACCATAAGTTACTACTTTGGTGGAAAAGTGCCAGTCCACACTCACTACCACAGATGGGGAAACCGATTCTTGACCGGGACGCACGAGTAGAGTAACGACGCCTAATCCAGAGGAGAAAGTTGGCGGTTGGAAGTGGGAACTCTTGGCAGATATTTTGGGGGGGACTATAGTACCTCACGGCGGGAAGTCTGTGACCTTTGCGTATTCTTTGCTCTTCTCCGGCGTTGCCTTGGGCATGACTGCAAAGGCTTCTGATCTCCGACTCCTATCATAACTTCCATTTATGCACAGGGCGCAGCCACTCTATTTCCTGAAAGTAATTTCTTATCTGGCCCCTGTACTCACAGAAGGCTTGTGCATGCCGATTTACGCATATTAATTTACTCCAAAGGACAGGCCAAAATACATGGATATCGGAGCTCAGCCTCTGCCATCATACCTAAGTAGCTTGTAGTTGAGAAATCCGCTGTTCTGGCACGGGTGTGGAGGGCTCCGCGGAGAGCACTAGCAGCAAATATATCTTGAGGAAACAAATTTGTGGGTGGTTCCTGACTGACACCAAGACTCCGTGTTCGAGAGGATAGTTAAGATCACCGGTACAACTAAATCTGTCGAACAGTCGTTTGTTTCGGGGTGTTTCTCGCTTTCCGTGATCTGGTCCAGGTAGTTTTTTCAGACCTTCAAGTCCGTTAAGAGTTCCAATATGACACAACAAAGTGCTGGCATGGGACAATAACAGGAGCGATCTCTGGTGGTGAAATATTGTTGGAGGTTGGATGCAGGAAGGCTGTATTTGATTATAGAAGTTGTGGGAGTCTGGTGGATCTTTCAGGGGTCTGATTGATTGTTGTGGAGCTTTAATGATATACGGAGAAGATTCCCCAGATATGGCCTTCTTTTGTTATCACGGAAGTGTGCGGAGGAATGGGGACATGTGTAGAGACAGATAAGTATGGTGATCTATGGAAAGGTTAGGATGCTTTGACTATGCTTTATTTGTACACCTGTCTTTACCGTTGGTTTAGTTGACGAAGAAATGTGACAGAGAGAGGTATTTACCATACCTTCCTTATCTTTCCCAGTGCACAAGTTCCAAGTACTTCCTCTAGTTTTACCGTCTACCACTGTGATACCGATATCCCACCTTAGTATCATACACCTTAACAAAGATTGATATCGCAGATCCTGGGTCATGGCTAATGCTTCCTAATATCAAGTATCCCTTCTTCCGTATTGCGCGGTGCTTTGTGAGGAGAGTCCAAGGGTTGTGGTTGGGGTAGATTGGCCCCAGCTATTTCCCCTCCACCGCTCATATGACCCTAGCCTTATGGCACTATTTCGAACGACGAAATCCTCAGACACCTTCTAGTTGCCACTTGGGCCTCGTGTCATCCGCAGAAAGGGTCACAGATCCGTTACTAGCAGTAACCTGTCATACCTGACTTTTGAGAGAGAATACAGGAAATTTGCAAAGTGGCCAATGGAGAAAGGTGACCTTATGAGGTTCTCACAGTAATGAGGATATAACTTAAGAATAATAAGCTGAGAGCTTAATTGTTCTATGCTTCCTTCTATCTACTGAGGGGGATCGAGTGTTTAAAAGGACAAAGAGTAAACCAACGCAGGGAGAATCCTAGACGGCCACTTCTTCCCGAGCACGCAAATGAGCTTACTAGAGAGGTCCGTGTTTCCATCCGTCTTCAGTGTTGGATATCGTCATCTAGCCTACCACCGGTTGTGTCACAGCGATGACTATATGTCGTAGTATGACATCTCTGGGAGTTTTTTTTATATATTTAAGGGACCTGTTTATCCCACCTGGAGAGTCACAACTAAGTTTTGTTTCCGGTATACTTCCGTCCATTTTTTCCAATATTGCGACATTCAGGTCCGCCATATCCACGAGTGATTAGCGGTGACCCTCGACAAATGGGGGTTTGATAATAATCCCCACCATCACAGACCAGTTTGGTCATTTTCTCACGGGATTTTATGTAGAATTGGGAATCTAGAGTTGCTTTCTTGAATTGAGAGAGGCAAACTTTTTTTTTTTTTGACTCTTCATAATTATTATTTCTTCCTTTTCTCCCTCTCTTCCGCCAAGACACACAGCAAAGCACAGACCTCACACCTGGGTTGTATGGTCCAGGGCCGGATTCCGCCATCTCACAACAGGACTTGTTCTTCCTATGTCTTTATTGAGGAAGACTAAGGGCGTTAATCTCCTGACTCCAAGTGACGGATCATTCAATGGCAATCCATTGCAATTGGGGGGTTAAAACCCTGGGCTCCTGGCTGCACAGGGTCAACCGATTCTCCAATCTTAACCACCGAGCCTCCCAGGTATATTTCACGTGATATCTTTGTAGGAAGGGGTATCATATTTATCCTGCTAAATTAGCCGGTGATTTTTTATATCCCTTCGTCCGGGCTCTAAGGGCAACAATGTCGCTTTCTAAGTACAATCCCAGCCTAGCAAACGCCAAGAACTCCAGAAGCCTTTACGGCATTAAAATTTGACACTAAATGCGTTATTGGAGCAGAAGCACGACATCTTCAATAGACGGTATCAACATTGATCGCTGGCAGCTAGCGACAGGGTCCCTTCGCGTGCGAAGAGGTGCAGCAGGGTGCCGGGATTGGAAAAGGCTATGTTTGGCTCTATGAAATGCCGGATCTGAAGGGGGTTATGTATTGCAGATGTAGAAGCACAGACAAGTGCATAAAGAAAGAGTGCCGCAACATAGTATTCATAACCTGGGAGAACCCTTTTTAGGGGACTGCACCCGAATTTCAAGAAAAGCGCCAGAGTCAAGAAGTCGAGAACCTATGATACCAATAACTTGACACAAAACCTGCAGCCAACCTTAAGCCCTAGATCTCTATCTCCCATGGTAACATGGCACCTCAGATTGAATACCTCTCTTAATGCTACAATGCCGCCAGATCCCCAGGTCATCTGTGAAGCCAGGGCTGATACTCAAATAGTCAAATTATATGCTTTCTCTGTGGTCACTTGCGGCATAGGTGCTAGTTACTTATTCCCTGAATATAACTACGACAGAATACCACCGCTGCCACTAGAACTAAAAGGATGACAAGAAGCTGTTTCGCCGCCTTATACATTTGTTAGCAAAAGTGGTGCGGGAGGGGCTGTCTCGGAGCGGCCGGAAGTGTGGGTTTAGATTAGCGCTCGGCATGACCGCCTCACCGTCCTCTGGGGCCCTGGTGGGTGGGAACCCGGCCACGGGTTACCGGGGGAGTTACAGCTCAGCAAACCTATTGATTATGGCAGGCAACTTTAACCGCCTGGAAAACAAGACCTCACAATCAATGAAAAAACTTTCAGTCGAAAACAGTGGCCCTTCGGGGCTTTAGGAACAGGAGGACGAGCAGAAAGAGAAGGAGAAATGACGGAAAAAAAGAAGATAAGAAGGGGGGAAAATGGTAGGCGGCATACTAAGAACCTGGTCAAAAGACAGTCTATCATGCAGATGATACGGGCACCAAGCCCGGGAATTGTGTGGCCTGCCTTCGGCAAACACGAGTCAAGTTTGGGTTAGGTTTGATTGATGATTCGACTAGGCAACACAGTAAACTCAAGCGCATGGGTGTCGATCTTCGCAAGCAACCGATAAATTTTCTTAGATTTTCCTGAGGCGAAGAATCTTCTTTCCCCAACAGGAGGCTTTACATGGAAGGGATAAGAGCCGACTCTGGAATATAATCCGGAGGGATCCTGTCTTGGGTGATTTGGTTCGATTAGTTGAAAATGATTTATCAAGGTGACATCCCGGGCGGCCAGAATCTCGATACTTCAATTTCGTAGATCACTTCCAATCACTCACGTTTTTAATCTAAAGTCGAAGCCATCCGCAACCCCGCTCCAATAGCCACTAACACTTGATGGCAATTAGAGAACTCACCTCTTATACCTTGTATGTATCTAATTTTATTTTATCTTGGGGATCGCGAAACATTTTTTTTCTGTCAGGGATATAGCATAATTGCCATCGTTGACTAGTTTCCAAGTCGCTTGGTTATTGCAAATCACTGGCACTCAGTTGTCAGAAGTGACCCTGATGCATCAAGAGGGATGGACTTGGTTCTAGAAGTTAGTTATTATTTATTTTGTTAGCAGGATGGAGCATTATGGCTCTAATTACCGGTGGAGGTACAGTAAATCAAAGGGGATATAAGAAGTCTACGAAGTGAGGGGTAGTGAGAAGAAGAGAAGAGATGAGATGAGATGAGTAGCGATGAGTAGCGATAAGAAGAGAAGATATGAGAAGAGAAGAGACAGAAGGAGAAGGAGCGCGATTGACGCGGTCAAGAGAAGTCGTGGTAAGATGAGAAGAAGATGGGAGACGGGAGCTCTTCCTACCTATGCACATAAGGGTGCCAGTTCCCCCACAAGTGAAGAAAAAGGTGCGGCGGTCAGGAGAAATTAAAATACTATCCTGCGACGCTAGAGCCCCCGGGTGCGTGTAATGCCAACGAACAGTTCCGAACAGCGAAATTTGTGAGGTTTTCATCGACGAAGAGTCAGGCCTTGCAAGGTTCGGAGACAATTTGAATGGTGAGACGACCAGGCTCTCAAGCTGAGTTGGTTTTCTTTATTCCCGATTGTGATTCTCCGAAGGCTGGCTGGTACACACGGATAGAGATCCCCGAATAGTCGTCATTAAGCTTATAAGCCCTTCACGGCCGGAGATCTATTCCGACATCGACAAAAGGGCCGTTTGGAAAGACAGGAATGGTTTGTTGGCACGGGTCGGCCAACCACCTTGAGGTTGGGGGAAAGGCTTGGTTCTTGATCGCCCTCATGTCCGGGACTGCCTGGCGGAGTTCCTATCGATGATGAACCTGGATCCAAATTAATACTGCTCTTGCATAAGTTCTATATCCAGCAGAAATGAGACCCTCCCTTCCCTTCAAGAAATGTTGCTCTCGGTCAAATAAGTTATGTCCCACAACCTTTTACAACGGGGAAGTTCCTGTTGTCAGAACTGGAGTCTGTGAGCAAACTGTCAATTGTGATGAAACAAAAACCTTGGAGTATGCTTTACATTCCCAATAAATTCTCAAGTTTTCTATTATAACTTTCCAAAATAAAATAGGATTTGTCTCCCGTCGTGGTTTGCTAATAGAACCGCCCGGACCCGGGAAGCTTCTCCAGACGCCTGGCTTTGACCATGCCAAGTCTTGTGTTCGTAGATACTGCAGTAAAGCGCCCCCACCCTTAACTCGGAATCACTCCTCCAGAGCCTAATTCCCATTTTCCTCTCTACATCCCTTTAGGACCCTTCATTTGAGGTTTTCATTTCCATTACTCTTCGTTTCTTATCCATGAAGCTTTTATTGAGAAATCGCCTTCTAAGACCACATTGTTGGTTTGCTGGCCTATCTGGTGCCATCACAGGATATCAATCGGCAGTCGACCACATAGTCTATTATCCTAGAACGTAAGCCCATGTTCTAAAAGTGAGAAGGAGTTAAAATAGTTGACTCATTTCATGGGAGGTGGCGCTGTTGTATGGGAGCATAAATATTTGTTTCGTTTTTTCGTATGGGGGTTTAGTTTGGGCTTGGGTATTTCTGAGGGTAAAGTCCTCTTTCGTTCGGGCGGCTACGCTCGCCGATTTCCATCCTCAAGGGAGAGAGGAAGCAGCGAGGTCGCAAATCTTCACCCCACAGTGCTATCACGGAGCTTGTTTGATGACTTATTAATTTGGATACTCCACTATCATAAGAAAAAAGAGATAAGCCCGACCGAGAAAAGTGAAGAATTAGGAATTTTGATTTTATCTTCTCCCGTGGTGATCGCGCCGAATTTCCCTGTACTGTATCGTTCCTGGGGACCCAAAGTGCTTCTGTCCCTCCCCTCGAGATTACACCAAGGAGGTCCCTCCCCTCGAACAAGCCCGGTTCGGACCGACACCAGCTACTCTGAGGGTCTCGAAACATACTCTAGGAAACCTGCTGGTTTTCCCTAATCCGCTGGGCTCTCGACCGTTGACCTCGCTTTGACAGCCCGGTTCTTTCTGAGTCTCCGGGAGTGGCTGTAGTCGCACTTTGGCGCAACTGCTCGAGTAGACCGCTGGCCATGGGTACACCACTACTTGGGCGTTGGCTGACTGCTGTTCCTACTAACCAGTGCTTGCCAAAATATAGAAAATTCGCCATCGTACTATCGGGCCGTAGAGGGGGATACAGCGCCTCAATTATATAATATTATCTCGTTAGCTGTTACCCAGAAAAATAAACTCACTTTCAACCGCAAATACTACGGTGATGATAGAATTCTGGCGGACTGAGAACACGCACACCACTTGGACACCTCACTATCAGAAGCTTGATCCGCCCTATATAACATGGGAGTGAACCGGAGCTCAACATAAAACCCTAAATCCTCATATGTTGAAATGTCATAGCCCTACCTCACAAGGTCACTCTCTTCACACCGGCCGAGCCATAACCACCACCATCACCACTCTAAACACTACAGCAACTTCAGCACGAGTGGAATGAATTAACGAAACAACTATTAACATTGGCTACCTGTCACATCACAAGTGCTCACTCGCGCCTAGGGAGATTCCCATCAAAGCTACTATCATACCACTCCTGCTACGACTTCAACCTCTGCCGCCCACCTCCACACTACCAAAAGAAAACAGCTCGCTGCGGCCACCAATACCACTGCATCATATTCAGCAAGGTAGCTTCTGTAACCACCGCCGAGAAATCAGATAGCCAACAACAAGAGAAATAATGGCAAGAAAGCCAGCAAAGACAGTCAAAACAGTCAAAATCCCCAAGCACATTTCCGAAATCGGCATGACCCCCAGCCAATACTTTGATCTAAAAGTCCACATCAAGTCTATTACCCTCCCCGGCACCCCCGGATTCGAGGGTAAGCGTTTCGACAACAGGGATAGCGAACAGGTTTATCGCCAATGGCTCGATAGCGTCCTTTTGGAGATTGGGCCGAAGTTTTTTCCTGGGGGCGGGAAGGGGTTGGTTTGGCCGGAGGACTATGATGGGTATGATTTTTCTTGAGTAATTTCTTAGCACCCGAAGGGTTTGATGGGCTAACTTTGGCAACGATAGTATTTATAAGGCTGTCCATCAGGTTGTCAGGACCTTGAGTTATAAGATTAGGAAGGACCATGGGAAGGAGATGGAAGGAGTAATGGAGGTTGAAGGAGGGACAGAGAATGATGAAACAGGAGTGGAGATGTCTGGAGATGGTGATGGACCTGCTGGTAATGCTGATATTGGTAAAGATGTCATGGTGATCGATCAGGAAATTGAGGAGAGTTGGGAGCGAGAGAAGGAGGAGATGGTGACCGAACAGTGTGGTCGCGACCAAGAGGCGACAGAAGAAGATTTGGAAACAGCCGCCATCGAGTTGGAAGACTTGTTGGATTTGATGAGGGTACGTTTTTCTTTTCCCTCTTTCGTGACTTATTCGTGCGAAGGCTAACCACTGTTTACAATAGCCTGAGGTGTTTGCTCCGCTGCCGGATTTGACTGATGAAGATTTCCACTGGGGTGAAGTTGCGGACTCCAGATGCCCGGAACTGGCGGCAGGTGGGCATCGAGCTAGCCTCGGCCAATGAGGTCTCTCACTCCGTAGTGTTGAGGGGGAAGTTTGGGGAGCAGATTGTCAGCCTTGCCTTCTCCGGGAGTCTGCACCTTAGCATGAATGTTCTCTCACTTCATCCGACACTCGAGGTGGTATGATAATATCTTTTTGTAATTCGTACTATGCAGCTGTGGCTCTTGCAAACGCTTTTTTAGACTTAGTAAAATAAAAGTTTATCTTTATTATTACGATACCTAGATTCGGATTAACTCCCCACATCCCACCGATTTTTCGTGGAGCTTCCATTGCTGGGCTGGGTAAATTTCGATATCCACAGGCTAATCTATATTTTAACCTCGATCTAATGATCGTTGACACCATCCACTGGATATCATCGCCCAGCTTATCGTAAACAATGCCAAAGAGATGCCGATATGTTTTAGGGTGATGCCTCGAGCAGTTTTTGTATATCTGAGGGACATATTCACCCTACCAAGTCAAGCAAGTCGCTTCTACTTTGATATGCTCGCCCATATGCTTTTGCCCCCTAATTACCTCGATCTACAGCTTCACCGGGAATAATTTAGAACCTAAGCGCGGGATCTAGGAACGAGAAGGCGTTAAAATCGTCCCTGAGAGGTGAGACTGTTTTCCACTACCTCCATCAATATTCATTCGGTTTCAATACTGGACTCTACCTGTATTGTAGCTTAGGTACCTCCATGAATACATCACTCACCCTTTCTAGCCGACCCACTTTACCGCATCTACGCTATTCCTAACAAGGAATGCGAAAGAAGACAGCCTACAAGCCTCATAGGATTGCTGGCGCCATAGATACTTCCCCATACCCAGACTTTTCTGGCCCTCGGGAGTAGCAAAAAGCAAGCAAGCAAGAAAGGAAAAAAAGGGCACCATCAGGAAGGATGGAGAATCTAAAATTATGTTCTATGATACCCTCCCGTGTTTATAGTATCGAATATCCCCACAGTTTGTCAATCCCGACCAGTGGTAGTACCGGTGGATGAGAACCGAACCCCTAGGATGTTATCAAAGTAGCGGTACTGTATCCGCACCCGTACCTCGTAGCAATTATCTGAAATCACGACAATTGTGACAAAACCACCCAACCTGTCACAATATGTCTCATTTTCAGAAACTGGCTGCTAGGTATCATGGCCTACCAGCCCGTACTCATGCCATACACACCGCTCGGCTAAACAGTCTCCAATGGGGGCATCACGAAAAACCGGCGGATGACGAGCAGGGATTAGTATGTGCGATGCGCTCGAAGTGTGCGCTCGTTGGCCCATGCAACCCAACGCTCAACCCAATCGGGGTGAAAGCTACCACAACCTCAATAAAGCGATTCCCCACGATCCTATCATACACTCAATTCCCGGCAATCTTCACCCTACTAGTAGAATTTCGATTTCAGTTTTCCCTCACTCCGAACTCCAAACCTCGATTCCACAGTGGTGATTTCAAAAGCTGCCATTTTCAAGACTAGACACAATGGAGGAAGATCCAATCTCAACACGAAGTTCTTTCACCCCACAAATCCAGCAGGATCGCCAGTAATGCCCCCATCCACCGGTATTGCCTTACCGACGACGAATAAAACTTTGATACTTGTAGCGCAGTGAATTGGGCTCAGGATATCCAGAAGCCATTTTTCTAAGGTTACCTTAGAAGCCCGTATAATCCACTACTAGCGCAAATTCATCAGCGGAAACCAGCCAGTCAGCCCGCGATAGGTTTAATTTGATAGGTTAAGAGAACTGCGAATATCAGTTATTGTAATGAGATCCAGCACATCCAGCACGCTAATCTTATACCGCGTGAGGAAAATGCGATCCCTAGATGCGGAGACGGTAGACCACCAGGGTCTCTACCGGTACTCGAGTACAGTATCCCTTGCCCTCTCTGAAGCTGTCCAATCCTTAGCCAAGAACGCTAAGCTTCTCCTAGAACGGTTTGAGCTTTGTGATCCGCCGAGAATATTTAAACCTGTCAAGGGCGCTGATCAGTGAAAAGACCGAAGCTTCTATTTACCGACCAGGTTCAGCTAACTACTGCCAAATCTGGCCTTGATGTGCCTGGCGACCAGTTTGGCTGTTTCATAGCGGCCAACGGACAGCCCTTCACCCTTTCTTCTCCTGCTCACTGCGCAGAGGGTTGGGTGTTAGTGTGCATGGGCCTAGGCGCACATTTTGAGCGCTTACAATACCGGTAACTGGTATTTCTTTTGCTGTCCTGCTTTGATAAATTCGCAGTTTTGAGGGCCGAATACCCCTGTTCTTCACCCGCCAGCTTCGTTGTGCCAGTTGAAGGCTGTACGAGCACCGATAATGTCGTGCGCGATATTTGTGAAACGGACTGCTATTGCATACAGCCAAAAACTGGCCGGAGCCTCGGGATCTTAGTCGTATGCAATAGCAGTCTGCTTTACAGACGCCACGACATTACGAGCAGTCGTTTGGCTCATCGATGCGGCCGGCGGAGGATCCGAACGTCTTCGGAAAGTCCAACATCAGCACGGCGGAAAAAGGGCCGTGCAGGTAAAGGGAGGGGCGACGTATCTATGGGGAAGGGCACTGATATAACCCAAAAGGATTATTAGCTAGAAAGGAATGCTTCATGCTAGGAAATGATTTCCTCCTTTTCACATGGCGCACTATAACTTCAACTCCTCCTAGGAAGCGATTCTCCCACTCCTAATACGAGCACAGCCGCGTCCATAAAGTTCTCATACCCTGCCTTGTACCTCAAGAACTATCACTATCATACGCCTCTAAGGGTACTTGGAAGGATACAAAAACTTTCACGAATGCACCCGTAGTGAATGGGAGATCCCTTCGTCGCGCTTTGATCCCCTGTTTCTCAGTTGCCGGCGGCAGCGACGCCAAACTGGTTTTTGATTTTGGAGTGTATGTTGAAAAGAGCGCCTTAGTATCATACCGTCCCATCACATGCTGAGGGATTTGTGACATATTGTCTTGAAGGCATTCACCAAATACTCAACCTACTCCATTCCTTGGAGCCAGCATACAGCCGACGCTAGCGCTATGCCGTAAATCTTCATCTGAGGGAATCGCCCTCTTAGCCCTGATCCATAATGGACAAACACCCGTTGCGGAAATGAAAAGCACCCAGAAACCTTGGCATAGCCCAGGCCCAAAAACACAAAGGCTTCCCGGTAACTTCCACCCCCACAAGCTCGAATGCTGCAGGTGGAGAAATCGACCGCTGTAAACCCCTTCGCTCAATACAGGATCATAACACCTCACTCGTCTCTCGTCCTTCACCATCACCACCAAAAGGTAACACCCCCAACTACTGCTGCCATGATAATAATAATAATACTAGGGCCAGTTTGGCGGGAACGGAAGGCGGGTCGACCGTTCCGTTCACACATACAAAACGACCATTTCGAAAAGGAAGGACGACCATTTTTGTATGGGGAACGGTCGCAAACTGAACGGAACGGTCGTTGCCAAACAGGCCCTAAGTATTATATTCCGCCAACGCCACAGCTTCCACCGCTCAATTGCTAGGAGAGGAAAAATTGGCCCTCAACCACAAAATGGGCAGAACCTCCTTATCAACGTCAAACAGTCCGGGAACTCCAAGAACATCACGGAAACCTAGGAAACCCCGGGCAATAACCCGACCCGAAACCCCACACCAAGCCTACCGCCCTCCCCGGATCCGAGGGTAGGCATTCCGGCCCATAGAAAGCGATAACGTTTGCCCCCAATGGCTTCATCACCCCCCTTACCTAGGAGGTTGATCCGAAACATTTTCCAAGAAGTGGGAAGGGGCTGACTTGGCTGGGGTTATGGAGGGTGGGTATCTTTTTTTCCCCTCTTTCCGGTATTCAAAAGGAGGGTTTGGGGGTTAGTGTCTTTATGATATATATTAACTTATATTATGACAAGATTTGTAAGGCTTCTCAGCAGGTTATCCGGGTCTTGGGTCTGGAGACCGGGAAGGGGTATGGCAGGATGATTGGAAGGGGTGTGAGCTGTCGGAGAAGGGAGAGAGGATAGTGAGATGGAGGTGGGGGTGGTTGAAGATGTTGAACTTTATGGAGGGGAATTTGCTGATGATAATGGTGTCGACAAAGATGTCAGTGGTTGATAAGCAATTTGGGTAGGAGAATGAGCAGGAGGATGCGATGGCAGTAGCCGACTAGGGATATCCTTGCGAGGAAGAGATGGAAGCGGAGTCCACCAAGCTGGGGGACTTGTTGGCTCTAATCATGGAGTATTTTTACCCCACACCGCAACAGTTTCCCGCACCCCTAAGGGCAAACGGCTGTCTCCAGTAGCCCGGAGCCGCTCAGTTTCCATATTCCATTGTTATACCCGACCAGCCATGATCATCGAGACCTCCCTCATTTGTGAGTACTCAAGCTAAACTTTGGGTAGGTGATTATCCGCCTTCCCCCCTCGCTTTCGCAACTTGGCCTCGGCACTCTCCCGCTCAGGTTCGGCGCTCAAGATGGTACTTCCATGGTTTATTCGGTTGCTCTTTCTCAGAAAAATCGCCTAATATCGCGTAGTGGCTCAGGCCATCACAAGATCTCAATCGACCGGTCCTGCATACCATCGGGAGTATCTTGGAATACAAGAGCAAGATCCGAGAACCAAAAAAAGTCAAATTGCTGATCCGCCTTAGAGGAAGCATCACTATTACAAAATATTGTCATTAGAATTTATTCTTTTTTAGATATGGGGCCTTTGCCAGTATTCCAGCTTGGGTTTTCCGTGGCTAAGTTACTAGCTCCTTGGGGCGGCTGCACAGTTAATCCGGGTACCCCACCGTAACAGGAGAAAAGAAAGGGAAGAAAAAAACACCCCCCGAAGAGAATGGAGAATTAAAATTCTACCCTATCTGCTGCTGCTGTTGCCCTGACAGTACTAAATCCCTCAATGTTGAACCAATGTGAATCGTGAGTAGCTGTATTACCTTCAAATCGGTCTCTCGAGAAGTCGGCCTATTTACTGGTCTAGTACTGTATCCGATAGCGAGACATCCACTCCTCTGAGATCTGGAAAGTATCATGCAAAAAATCCGAGTGGATTCTCCCGATACACCGAGTCCTCCACTGTACTGTACTCGTACACTCACAGTCGCTAGTATTACTTTGACACCCGGGAGTCAGTATTTGTACTTGTATCTGGTATAGAGCACTTGGCGGAGACAGCGGTTTTTCCCCCTTTCTGAGCGGTTGTGTAACAATGGTCGTACTTTCAGATACAAATTCCCAGATACAAGTCTTGGACCCCCTGAGCTCCAGGGCGCCATCCGCGATCACACCCTGGGGGACAGCCAGACCGCTCGGAATGGTACTACCACTATGGTACGTACCAGAACTGTATCACCGCTACCCCTCCAGTACCACCAGGAGCCCACCGAACTGCTGCGGAACCGGGTACCGACGACATGGAATACTACATACAGCGCATGCCCCACACTCAAGTCCTCCGGCCACCACGGACTCGGACAACTCGCCCTCTTCCAAACCTGCACTTTGGGAACAACGGCACTCAATGTATGATACAGGCATGTGAAACCAGAACCCGGCACTCTTAATCACCTGGTTAATATCTGGCCTAGACCAGTTCATAGCTCTTCATTGGCCGCGCACGGAAGATATGAGGCATGTGATGTGTCCTGGCTAAAGGGCGGTTTGCGGCAGGCGGGTTCAGGAGTAGAGGAAGGAGGGGGAAGACAATTCACGGCCGAGTTTGGGCACGATTGGGCAAGAGAAGTGCCGGTCCGTGTTGGAAGCTTTAAAAGCCTGGAGGACCTTACGGTTTTCCCGACCACAGTTTTACCTTCTGGGAAAAAGTGATTTTGGTATAAATATTGTATTCCCAAGTTAGCGGTGGGCTCAGGTGTTGAGATTAAGCCATGGGATGCTGCAGCACACCTCGCCGTACTCCACTGGGCTCCTGTACGAATATAGATAGATACTGGCTGAGAATCGGGGGCCCGAGACTCCCTATTGGGTTTGCATTGACTAGTATCACACTTACAACAATCCTAAACCATTTTTTCCGCACGGATTTTGGTCACTACGGCACATAATGGATACTTATCCAGAAGCAACAAGAACCAGTATAGAAAAGAAACTTTGCGGGCCTTGTTCTCACGATGGAAGGAACGAAAAGACAATGACGATTAAACTACTGATACTCCCCCCTTCACAACCACCCCAGCCGGGAAGCTCGCATATCCCTATGGCCCCCACTCCCTCATACAGCTACTCAATATAAATAGGTCCCATGCAACTCGACTTTCAACAAAGAATGGAGCCAGTACTGCCTCCCCAACAGTACTGGTATGGACACAATTCAAATGATAGAGCCGAAAACCGCCAGCTTAAGTTAACCACTCATTAAAGTAGGCATGACAGTTTCCAGAATTGCCATGCTTACCGGCCACCCGTAATAGCTCCTCGGAGTTGTAATGCGTGGGTTCAGTAAGGTTGCCTCCTTGGGTTTATGGAACTTTTTATGCAAAGGCTAACCCCCAAAAACAGACTGGTTAATTATCCCGTAAAAGCTTCCCCCACCCCAATTAGTGAGAGATTCAAATAAGCTGGCTAAGAGCCTCACAACAATATTTCTAGGTTCTGAGCTATCTAGGCTCAGAAAATCTAATAAATTGAGGCGGTGTCCGGGGGAATGCCTTCGTAGGATACACATTACCGCCGGGATTGATGCTAGAGCGCACGGAAACATATCCCCGGATACAGTACTTGTGCCTTCAAACACCCCGGTGAAGTGATGAGTATTTACTAACCCAACCTATCCAATCCGCCGTCCCATCGCAAGAATAAGCACCTGGGAAGACTGGGAAAAAAAAAACAGGGGGAAAAAATGGCAAGCACAGCATATATAATTCATCTCAAAGGACTTCGGGAATCATATCATACTTCTTGGGATATCCTTCTGTAACCAATCTCCAAAAATACTCCATGTACTGTACTCCCATTAGAAGCCATCTCACTCCTGGTATTTCGAAACAGTAAATCGAGATAAGGCCCTTTACAAGGCATCCTTTCTTATTTTAAGCCAGTGTAGCCGCGATCAACGGCTCCCGTTATTCTCATGAGACACCAGAACGAGAGAAGAGTAAAAAATAAAGATAAAAAAAAATAAAGGGAGACAGAAAACGAACCCCAGCGAGGCAATCCGGAAGTCTTCCAATGCGCTACCCCTCCCTTCAGTAGAAAGTGTTCCTCGTGGTATTATACTTGAATAAATGTATGATACTGAGGCGCTATGATAATAATTATCACAATAATATTATAATAATATTATTAATCATGTTCTGGCAGTGTTCTAGGGATGCCCTGAGGAAAGAAGCAATTGGGTCCGGCTGGGCAGAAAGGCAGGACTATAGCGAGCGGCTCTCGGATCATGTGGAGGAGCACGTGCTTAACCCTTCGTCGCCATGTAGTGGCGGCATGTGGCCTGTCGTTTGCTTTTTTTCACGAGGCATGTCATCGAGTGATCGTGCGTGGATGGGCGCACGCTGCGAGAATTTTTGCCAAGTCCTGATTGTGTTGGGATGGAGCGCCTTGAGCGGCAAAGGTTTCTGTTATGCAATAATCAAACGGGAATAGCTCATAACTTCATCGCGGGCGTCTCAAAGAGTTTCACATAGCTGAGAACGTTAATTTTTAAAAAATTTAATGTTGTAAAAGCGTAACCATACCCGTGCATTTTTCCAGCCCAAATGTAACAACAAAGCTAAAGCAACAAAACAAATAAACAACTACCTCCTACCATAAGGGTTAGAGATCTCATTCACCCTCTTTTTCTCTCGCTCCTCTTCAGCACTCGGGATAACATATCTCCCCGGCACCTCCCGAGTATAGCCAACGCCCCTCTCGTCGTCTCCTCCTCTGCTGGGACCCTTGCCCAAGATTTTGGTGCGAGCGCCCAAACCCCGCGCCTCAGCGGACGAATTGACTCCTTCAGCATCACGCCTGAAAAGATACAGGATATCCTTCATACTCAATTTGGCTGCCTTAGCATTTCCGAGGCCGCCGTCACCATCTCCGAAGGCCGCCTTTGCAAGCTCTCTTTTCTGATCTTGGAGTTGAAGGATACGTTCTTCCACTGAGCCGGCAACGGTAATTTTGTAAACGACCACATCGGTTTCCTGGCCAATACGATGAACTCGATCGATAGCTTGCTCTTCGACAAACTGTATCTAGCGATCAGCACTGACACAAATAGGGCTATAGGAAAACAAACCGGATTCCAAAATGGCTCTAGTATAACCACTCTACAAGCTGCAGTCAAGTTCAATCCTAACGCACCGCACTTCAAGCTGCATAACAAGACCCCGCACCAGCCTCTATCTTCTTTCCCGGGCTTAGGTGCGTACTCTCCCTCTCCCCTCAGCCTTCTCAGACTGGCTTCCCTATCGTCGTTTTTCATGCTCCCGTCATACCGAGTAAACGCAATTCCATTCCTATGTAGGAAAGGTTCGATAAGATCTAGCATACTAGTGAATTGGCTGAAAACGATAGTCTTGTTCTTCGACTTGAGTTCCTTCCTTAGTACAGCCAAAAGATACCTAATCTTCGTAGAGATGGTGGGGCTAGGATAATCCTCCTCAGACTCCTCCTCAGACGCCTCTTCGGCCTCATCATCGATGAGGCTGTGGATTTTGCGAGTTCTTGGTCGAATGTCATCATCCTCATCTGATGTATCTGTTCCTTCTTCAGCTTGACTCCCTTCATCGTCCTCTTCATCGTCCTCTTCTGCATGACCTTCTAGTTCGGGTTCGTCTCGTTCGTCATCACTATCGAGGACGATTGGTCTCCTCCTATTATTCACCTTTTTCGCCTTAATCTTCTCCTTTCTCTTTGCCTTCTTAGCAGATCTTGAGAGCTCATCCAGATCCGCCCGGCAATGGGCGCATCTTGCCTCGCCGCGTTGTGATTCCTCCCTTGTCAAATCTGAAAAACAGACGTCGCACTTTTTGGCATCGACACTAAGCCCACCAAGTAACCCAGCCAGTTCGTCGTCCAATACGTCATCAACAGCCGTGGCTGGCTTGCTTGACCTCTTACGAGGTGTAGCCAAACCAAGCCCAGATTCTTTATCCTTGTGAATCTTTCCCGCCACGAGCTGTGGATGATTACAAGCTATATACTCATTAGCATTGAAACTTAAATGGTATCTCGAGGGAATTTACCTTGCCGTAACCTCAGCAGTAAAAGTAAAGCACTCGTCATGTTCACACCACCAAGACCCTTGCCGCCAACAGCTCCAAACCCACTCAACATTTTCTCCAAGTTCTCCTCTGTCCTAGTTTCCAGCTTTTCATAGAATTCCTTTTCCCGTGCGTCGAAGTGAACGGCGACCTTTTCCATCTTTCTCGCGGGAAGCTTCATCCTACTCTGACCGCCTTCCGCCTCAAGTTTTTCGCCGTCTTTCCTGAGGACATCTTTGGTTCTACGAAGCATAATTGCCCCCAAAACTACTTTGAGTCTCTCCAATGCAACGCCCTCGCGACCCTGGGTCATTGGCCTGGCAATTTGCTCCTTCCAAACCGCAAGATCGTCAAATGGGGCAACCCTCAAGAATTTAATAAGACTCTGAAGCTCCTCGATTTTGTTTTGCAGGGGTGTTCCTGTAAGACACCAACGGTACCTGGCCCTTAGTGCGCAAGCGGCGAGTGAGCCTTTGGCGAGTCTGTTTTTGATCGTATGAGCTTCGTCAAGTATAATTCTCCACCAACGTAAACCGAAACATCCGACCTGCTGTCCATGCCCATCACTCCCCTCGGCAAAGGAGGAATCCTTATGTTCGGAGCGAACAACATCGTAGGTCGTGATCACAACATCATATCGCCGTAGCTTACTTGGATCTCTAGCACGGGAAGGGCCATGGTGAACACAAACACGCATTCTATGGGAATCGGTTGTCCTTCTCGCAATTTCTGCCTCCCATTGCTTGATAAGAGCTAATGGAGCAACAACAAGAGTTCCTTTCTCAAGATCAGAGGGTAATTTCGCAGCAGCTTTCTTGGACTGAGGCGAAAGCGCAGAACTAGAGCCATTAAGCGGGTGGTTCGGATGCGGATGTGAGAGAATGAGCGAAATCGACTGAATAGTCTTCCCAAGACCCATCTATCACCGCTATCAGCTTACGAACCTAAGAGCCAGGAGAGCAGCACTCACATCATCCGCAAGAATGCCACCTCTTGCCTTCCCCTCTTCCCGAGTAAGTAGAAAAGCCAAACCACGGATCTGATGGGGAAGAAGCGTGACATTCAGGCCATCAACCACACTCATATCCTCATCCTCCTCCTCCTCCTCTTCCTCCCCCTCCTCCTCCCCTTCCCCTTCCTCCTCCCCCTTAACTTCCACCTTTACTCCCCCATCCCCATCCGATGCTGGTTCGCTATCTTCCTTGGTATTAATATCCTTCATTAGTTCAGTCAGTTCCTTGTCTTCATCGGCGACGACCTTCTTAGTCTTCTTTCTTCGGCCTCTTTTGGTCGTAGGAAAATCATTAATCCCCTCCAGAAGCTCCTTGATACTCTCGGTAGTTTTCTCATGGTCGACATACGTCCCACCATAATATGTCCCATCCGCGCCTGGAATGGCGCCCCCTCCAGGTATAGAAAACGTGGGCGGGAAGCGTCTACTCTGTTTAGTAAGGTCAACTACATTCTGTGCGCCTTGATTGATAGATGTAAATCCAGAACTCGAAGGGGCCCCCCGATAGGTAGAATGAAAGCTAGGGGCACCTTGAGGACGAGGAATGACGACAGGAAGCTGATCATCGATGGCCGTAAGATCAATCGCACTGGTTGGGTTTGTCGGTTTGCGAGGTCTCCAGGCGTCTTTAGGCCCACCGAGAGGCAAAGGCTGCATAAACTCACTCCTTCTGGCAATCACAGCAGGAACATGTCGGTGAGCCGCTGCCAAAAAAGTCAGTCAAGAGCTTCGGACCCACAGGAAAATAGCAAGAGGGACAAGTGAATCTCTCAGTCCCACAAAAGGAAACTCAAGTGCTTACGTTCTTCTGGATGTCTCTGCTCATTCCTATGCCCATCGTGCTTAGTATAGTCTGACCCCGAATCACCCTTGCTTGTTCCATAGTCTAGCCTTCGATCTACCGCAGTACTAGCCTGAGTCCCTGATATTGATGCAATAGTTGACTTCATGGGAGTCGTTGAGCCGAATGTTGGGGGCTCATGAAAGCGATTATTGCTAGCGGCGAATCCTGGTGGGGTACCTTTATCCAAGGTATTCTTGGGTCCATAGGGACTGGAAATCGATGAGGAGGACGTCGGAGTAGCTTGAGACCTATGCAGAGGACTCGGAGGTGGTGAACTCATTGTGTATGAGGAATGTTATAGTTAAAGGGGCGAAGAGGGCTGTTAGACGTGGAAAAATTAAGAGGATTTGTCTAGTCTTGTGCTGGAGGCCTAGGATGTAAAAACCATCTACAAAAAGTTGGATAAAGATATGTGGCGAGATAGGGAGGTATGCAGACGGTATAAATCGCAGATAACACCTGCTCTCTCGGGGAAGGATAAACAGACCCTCACTGTTGCTTGTCTGATACTTTCGCGTGTTGTGTATGCAAACCAAGGGTATAGGGTTGGCCGGGCAACCGAGAGCGAGCGCCACAACTGTTCCTGTAGCCACATGATTTGTGCTTCGAGAGTTTCCAAACCTCTCAAACCATTGTTAGTAATTTATCTACTTGTACCGGTGCTGCTCGGTACCCCTCTAAACCGGCAGCACAAATAGTGCGGAAAGGCAGTGCTAGGTGGTTAAGTGATTAGGGGGATGTGGGATCCAAACCAAGCACCATCCATCGGACCTTGGGGGGCTCTCTGACCGCATTTCTCTCCATTCCAAATTACCGTATTCATTGTCACCAACTTATGAATCAAAATCGGCGTAAAAGTGCGTTTCAGCAATCATGAATTACGAGTAGAACTCGTGCGATACTCACACAGGGGGCTACCGTACCGTACAAGTGCTACCGGCATGGTGCTCAGTAGTGGCCCAATAGCCCGCGCTACTTGTGATACCGGCACCGTGTTTCTGTACTGTACCCGTGCATACACACGGTACTCTACTCCGTACTTGTACATATTTTCACATAAGCAGCAGAGCTAAACTACGATGGGCTCAGCTAAGCAAGTTAACAATGTCACGAACGCCACGTCGCCATAGTTACGATACAGTAAAGAGATCCAGCGGCTCCAGCTCGCTCAAGCTATACCGCGTCAGGTAAACATTGTTCCTTCTCGGGGTTTCTTGTCTCTGGATGCGGAGACCAGAGGCCCGAAAGAGATGCCGTGCCGTGCCGTAGCTTCCTTCCTAGGGGGACACAATGGCTTTTAACAGAGGGTAGCATGACTTCAAAGGCAGGGAGTGGCGCAGAAGGATTTTCGTCCCCCTGGGTGATTTAGTCTACGAGTAGACTACTCACCACCAAGAAAACACAACTTCAATCCGGCGACCCGAGTACCGGTACCACAGGTGAAACGATGAGGGAAAGGGCCCTCGCTTCAAGAGAGAAGTTGCACACTTGCAGCTCATCAATAATCATCAGGCTTGATCGATACACTAATCCGATCTCAGTACCGTATAGATTTAGGGATCGATCTTGCCATGATACCAGGCGTCATTGTAATCGAGAGTTTGTGCGGTCGAGCAAACGAGCTCACTCCGTGTGCCGGTACCACGACGAAATAGATCGAGTTAAAGGAGAATACAATTGATTCGGATAATGATACATTAAAATGAAGCATAATTTAACGTTTTAGAACCTGTCAGACTTCCATCGAGGCCCACCCTCATTGCCCACTTCCAAGAGAAAATAGCAATTTGGGTCGAGATCATCACCACCGCCACCGAAGCAGAGGTAAAAAGGCTTCACTCTTGGGTCTCGAGGAGATAATCGTCATCCCCCAGGTTGGAGAATCTGTGGCTCTGGTTAGAGTTTCAGATAAGACGATTTACTATAGAAATGATCCTATGAAGTAAAATCGCATAGTGAGAGAAGAGGGAAGGGGGGGAGAGACTTTTTTATACTCCTCATGAGGAGACGCCAAGATTTGGATCTGTCGGCCAAAATTGAAAGGCTCGCAGTCACGTTTGCGAAGGTAGGGGTCTCGGTGCTGATGCGGTCAGAAACCTAATCGTAGCTGGCTGTTGGTGAGGTTGCTTCAGTTGGTCTAGACTAAATAAATTTACCCGTACTCGTACACAGACCGATAGGACATTCTCGATTTGGAAATTTCATATTTGAGCCTCTTTTTACAATATTACAGTATGTTACAAGTAGAGTAGGATTTTCAGGGATTACCACACCTGTGTTGAACCATGGAAAGAGCATGTATGATACAAGCCACAGTGTAGTCTAGTCGAGTATGATAGCTGTAGAGTGAATGTGAGGTATTGATGTTACTTGGAGATAGCGAATCGCTCTTCCCTCGCCGAGTGTTGGTGCAGAAACCTTCTATTCGTCCAATCATCTCTCGTTAAACGTAGACTGCCCTTGCGGGAAACAATTAAATTTATCGTTGCCATCTCTATATCCCACTCGTACGAGTACTAGGGACCATTGCACTATTCTTGGGTTACGCCACCCTACGCGTATTATTCCTCCCTTACATTTCTGAACTTTATCTGAATTTACCCCTCCTCCTCTCTTATCCTCACAATCACCACCAGCCCCACGGAACCCAGTCAATCGACCGCCCCGAAGATTTCTAGAGCTCCATTAGCTAGCGCCTTCAGCCTCCAGCTCGGATATCCGGATTGAGAAAGTCTCTCGATCCAACCACACTTCTTCTCTCGCTCCCCACCTCACTCCTGTTGTGGTAGGTGGATTGAGCGATAGGAGAGTCCTCTCTCACCAGCATATGAGCAATTATCTTTGGCGCTACTATCTCGAGAATGACGTTGGAAAGTTTCAGCGTCTTCTGGCGGGCTCGGCTTCGGGCTCGTATTCCCGTGGCGCCAGCGGATCTTCGGCGGCGGGGTTAACGACATACTCTCCCGCTCAGTCAAAACAGCACCAACCATTTAGCGATGGAAAACCCAGACCGGGATCCCCACCGACGAACATCGTTATTACGAAACAGTCATTGAAAGGATTGGATACTTTTGGGAGGACTATTTTGCACTTGGCCTGTAGCACCTCCGACAGCGGTGGTCTCCCGTTTGTGGGAGCGTTACTTACACATCCACTCACCGACCCGTGCATACAGGACTTGGAATCGGGATGGACTGCGTTACACCGTGCACTTTACCACGGGAATATATCTGCTGCCAGAGCTATTCTTTCGAATAACTTATCCACTGTGAAGGTTAAGGATCATGCCGGAGACAGTCCATTTGAGGTGTTTGAGGCTTCAGTTCATGGAATTGAAAAGCTGTTTTCACGAAAAAGCAAAAGTGACCCTCATTCGGACAACGTGGAAGGCGAGGATGAAACCTTACCGGGCCGGCAAGGGCGGGAAGCTTCTCATTCTGACGATGAAGGTGGCGACGAGATTTTTGCCTTCGGATCTAACAAGAACTTAACCTTGGGCTTTCCGGATGGAGATGACCGCTCCTACCCCGAGCGAGTGCCGATCCAAAGAAGCGAGAAGCAGCTTCTACAACTGGTTAAGGACAGATTCCATAATACCGACGGAGATATCAAAGAACTACTCGGTTCCACAACATTATTTGCCCCGTTACGTATTTTGGATGTTCAACTGTCTAAGCTTCATACTGCTGTTTTAACCAGTGACTTGAGTAGTAACCTTTATGTCTGTGGGTTTGGTCGGGGAGGGCGATTGGGGTTTGGAGACGAACAAACCCAGTTCACACTTCGCCCGTTGGCGTCGCCGCTTTTGCCAAAGCGGAGAGTTACTGGAGTAGCTTTGGGGCTCGATCACACTGTCGTTGTTTTCGATGAAGGTGACGTTTGGACATGGGGATCCAACACCTGGGGGCAGCTTGGGTACACCATCCAGCGGAAGACTCCACAGGACGAACCTATCCAGACGACTCCACGGCAGGTTTTCGGACCTTTGAAACGGGAGAGGGTCATTGGTTGCGCAGCATCGAGAATTCACACAGCTCTGGTTACTGATGATTCTTTGTTCACGTTTGGCAAGAACGATGGCCAACTGGGGATTCTTGACTCTTCAGACGCAAGAACGCTGGCATCACAAACAACGCCTCGCAAAGTGGCTGCTACGTTTTTGACTGTGTCGTCCAAAATATGCGATGTTGCTGCTATCGACAAAGCTACAGCAGTACTTCTTAATAATGAGGAGGTCTGGATTTTGGCCAACTTCGGATATTATAAATTGAAACTTCCTTTCCAAAGAGGATTGTATTGGAGTCCTGTATTCCAATTTTCGAAGCACAGCGGGGGCCATTCCCTGAGCAAAATTACTGGTGGGGGCGATACACTATGTGTACTCAGTGTTTCGGGTGATATTTTCACTCTCGATGCCGCGTCGTTCATGAGAGAAAGCGCTGAGAAGGGTCCAAGAACCGGCAAGATTACAACTGTAAGAGCTTGGAGTTTGAAGAAGGAACATATGGCTGCTAGAGATGTAGATGTTGGTCATGATGGATCTATCATTTTGTGCACAAAAAATGGAAGTGTTTGGAGAAGGGTCAAACGAGTGAAGAGGAAGGAAAACCGTGCTCTTGGAATCGAAGGCAGCCGGTACAAATTCGAGCGGGTGCCTGGGTTGACCAAAATTGTTGTTATTAGAAGCAACAATTTTGGAGCATACGCTGCCATCCGAAGGGATCCCAATGTCATGAAGACCGGATTACTGGTTGACGATCACATGCTCTGGAAAGATCTTGGACCTCTCCTACCTTTCACTGGCGTATTCGGTAATCGCAAGCAACCGGACGATAGCAAGGACAAGATCCAGATCCGCACACCTCCACGGACACCAGAGGGATATGTTACGGCTGTCAAATGGTTCATGAGTTCTTCTTTGAAATCGGAACTTCGCGAGTACCTTTCTTATCCAGAATTATCCGGATCAGAGGACTGCGATGTCTTGGTGTCGACTTCAAATTGCCCGGAGATTAATATACCAGCTCACAAAGTCTTCCTCGCTGCAAGATCGCCGGTTCTGAGAAACCTCTTTGTTGAGGGGGCTCAGAGTGCTAGCGATGTAGGTGAATTCACTCCGTCAACCACTCCCGAGGAGAAAGCGCGATTAGTGTTCAAGGACATCAAATTACAGACACTACTGATTCTATTGTACTACGTCTACGCTGATTCCCTTGTTGATATTTGGAATCAGAACAACATTCACCATTCTAGAATGCAACACTATAGAGTTATCCGGTCTGAGCTTTCATCGATTTCCTCCCTGATTGGTCTCGATCACCTCGCAAAGGCCCTAGAAGTAGCTCCTCATCCTTCCTGTTCCATGAATAGGGATTTTTCGAATGCCCTATTAGGTCCTTCGCGCTCGGAATTCGAAGAATCAGCAGATATGATGATTGAACTTGCAAATGGGGAAAGTATGTTGGCCCATTCAGTCATCATGAAAGCTCGCTGTCCGTTTTTTAAAGCTCTATACGGTAGTAGCGGGCGGTGGCTCATCCAGAGGCGCGAGCAAGGCATCGTCAAGGTCGATATGAAGCATATATCGAAACCCGTCATGGACATGGTGGTCAATTGGCTGTACTCGGACTGGGGTGTCGAAGGCTTTGATGGTGTCAAGGTTGGGAAGGAGAGTGGAAAGGTTGAAGAATTCATAGACTTTGTCTTGGAGGTATTAAGTGTTGCGAACGAGCTGATACTGGGCAGGCTATGCCAAGTATGTCAAAAGATCCTAGGGCGCTACGGTAAGCAGTTCCTTGGCCATCCAGTTTATTCGTGGCATGACTCTAATTTCTGCGCTGGCGATAGTTAACACGAGGAACGCTGCGTATATGTTGACGGCTTTGGCCGGCTGTTCGGAGAACGGTTTCAAGGATATGTGTATGCAATACATCTGCTTAAATATGGAGACTATGCTTGAGAATCAGTAAGTGATCGGTGTTCTGCCTTACTATACCTTGGCTAAATTGTCACAGCCTCCTCGACGAATTAGATGCCGATCTCATGATGGATCTGGATGGTGTCGTGAAGTCCGTTCAGCGGCAGCTTTTCCCACACTCCCGAACCGGAGTCCAAGAGGAGCTACTTCGAGGGATATATCCTGATATGCATGAGGTAGCAGCCAAGGAAAAGGAAGCCCTGATTGCATCGTATTTACCGGAAGGAAATGATACTGCCACTCTTTCTACTTCGTTCAAGAACAGCCGAGTAGGAAGTTATGCCGGGACCCTGACATCTTTCGGATCTCCTCATGCGCAGAAAGCGAAAGTAAAAGCGAGCAAGGAGTCTACTAGAATAGGGGCCAGCCCAACTACTGAGCCACATGCAGGTGGGGAAATGATCTTTGATATGGATGGGGAGGGCTCGGGAATTGGTTTTGCTCTCGAGGTAGCCAAGGCTGAGGAAACAGGGCTTCGAAATGCGTGGGCTTCTCCAGGGACCCCGTCCAAAGCCACCCGGACAGGGTGGTATCCTAGTCCAGCCTCTAGTATCCCAAGAACATCAGGTGGCTGGGTGGATGTAAAGGGTAAAAGCATTGATACCCCCTCATCCAATCCGGACTTACAACTTCTGGCCGGTGGTTCGCCTCGTTCGCATGAATTGCCTACTCCGACAAAAACCCCGACTACACCACCCAAACCATGGGGAGCTTCTCCGATGTTGTTGGGAGACAAGAAACTAGACATGAAGGAGATAATGAAACAAGCATCTTCATCCAGGAAATCTAATTTGTCGACCGGCCTGTCTTCTGAAGGAAAGCTCGCTCCCGCCAAGTTATCGCAAAAGGAGCGAAAGCGACAGGCAGCACTTGTTGCAGCTGCGTCTTCAGAGTTAACCGTTTCTACTCAGATTGAAACTCCGAACACAAGCTCTGCGAAGCCCGCATGGGCAACTGCGAATACCAGTGCGCGAGTTAGTCTTAAAGAGGTCCTAGACAGCGAAATTTCGGCACCTGCGCCACCTAACACGCCGACGCCCCAGATGCTAAAACAGAGAACCGGAGACGGTGGCGGGCGGGCCTTCAACCGAATGATGTCGACAACAACCCCATCGGTAGTTCCACCTACCACACCAACAGCCCAAACCACACGCTCTTCACCAATCCCGGGCACATACCGTCCACGGCTGAAGACAGCAGCCCCCACCACTCCCCCGCAGCCTGCATTGCTCCGAAGGTCGGTATCTGCGACCCCCGTGGACCCAACACCCAAACTTTCACTTGCAGACATCATCTCCCAGGAAGAGGCCCACAAGGAAGTCTTCCGTGAGCACACCGCGAAACGAAGTTTACAAGAGATCCAAGAAGAGCAAGAATTCATGAGATGGTGGGATGCAGAATGCGAACGAGTGAGGCTTGAGACAGCGGTAGCTCCAGAGGGGCCGGCGCGGCGCGGGGGTATGAAGTCTAACGGCAGAAGCGGAGGTGGGTGCGACCGAGGGGATGGCCAAAGGGGAGGAAGTGTTGGTGGCATTGCAGGTGAAATTGCAGGTGAAGGTATGGGCGGCGGTCATAGTAATGGTGGTGGGAGAGGTAAAGGGCGTAGGGGGCGAGGCGGGGGCAGGACTGGAGGTGGGGGTTCTGCAGAGGTAACAAAGGTTGGAGGTCCGAGTAAACGAATGTGTTCCTAGTATATAGTTGGCGGGTTTGTATTTGAACTGGCTGTGGCATATATTCAATGTCGATAAAGGGTAGTATTCGTGTGATATATGATAGAACACAACCGGGAGTAAGTTATTTAATTGCTTCGCAAGCAGCTGTCAGCGGGGGTCAATTTATATCCTCCAAAAATTTCAAATATGGATGGTTTGGTGCTAGTTCTAACAGTCCTTGTTTTAGGTTATACTGATCATGATAATAATAATTATTATTATTTTTTAATTATTTTTAGCTTGCTTCGGTTTCCGCTCGTCTCCTGAGTTGACACTTGAGCTCTGCTAATTATTTCACAATATCGTGCCATCAATCCTCTTGAACTGAACTGTACTCGCGCGGCCGGGTTGAAGTTGGACACCTCGAGCAGCAGTTCCCACACAAAGTTTACGGGTGTTTTGTGCTTTGCTGGTGAAACCGGATAGGTAGTACTAGGATAATTTAATATTAAATACAAAGCGTCCAGCTTCAACTCGGCCGTGCTAGTACTGTCGCCAATTTATCGCCCCTGTTGGAAGCCTCTGCGTGTTCGGGTCCATTAAATTTTAAGAAATACAGAGAAACAAAACAAGGCAATAGCTGAAGTACCAGATGAAAGTTCTTGGTACACACCCTCAAAAAATACCCCCACATGATCCGCCAAAAGCACTGACTGTACTAGAGGTGGGCCATAATAATGGTGCAACAACATTGCAGCACATGTCGATACAAGGTATCAACATGAGATTAAATATCACCTCACTGTTATAGTCTACCCTGGTTCTTCGCATTTACCGAATTGATTTTAATTACAGTTATTGCTGTGAATTCCCTTCGCCCTCATATTGAATTTGAAGGCTTAAGGTTGCTCAGATTTTAAATATTTTTGGGCGGGAAATATGGCGTCATAGGTGTTCTTTTGGATTTTACAGGCGTTGCGGTGGGCAGGGTTGCATTGTATATGGTGTTACAACATTTGTGCCAACCCTGGTATCATACAATTACCCCTCCCTTCTTTGGGAAAATTAACCATTATGGTAGTAGAGGCGGGGGATGCTGAGTTGTTGTGACTTATATGTTCTCCTACTCAATAATATTATAATTTATTTATCCTAGTAATTAAGGTGATATTATGACTGTGGGCCAGCGTCTATTGTTGAATTATTAGATGTTTTTTCTTTAGGAAGTTATGATAACATTGACGTTTCGCATAAAAGGGGCTGTGTGTACCTTCTCGCACAATACTGAAATGACTAGAGATTCAATGGGGATGGTGCTAGTATTGAAGTCTTAAGGTTCTGTACATACCTGAGAGGATCCTTCAGTGATAGTTTAGCCCCCTACAGACGACCAGGTGAAATTACACTTAAGTTACAGCGCTTAGTCGAAATCGTGTGCATTGCACTCAAACACTTCTGCCTCGATATATCCCACACCTTTCTCTTGGAGGGGGAAAGTATCAAGTCGCATTTGGGTGGCCCGAGCATGCGAGTTTCCGCACGGATTGTGTTTTCACCCATCAGCAGTTCAGTAGATGTCCGCATTTGAATTGGGGAGAAACCGGGAGAAATGATCAGCACCCCAAAGGAGGGTAACTACACTACCGATACCACCACCACCAACACCCCGGCCCCCTCACTCTACCGTGTTCTGCCGGACCCCTTTATCAATAAAGCTAGTGCGGGGTCCACCATCTCCCCCCCTCTCCACCCCGAGGTAAATTCCTTTTCCTTATTTTTACAAAGTACTTTTAAAAGGGCCTATCTCCATCGCCGCCTCCACCCCCACTATCGGCTTTGCGAATATTTCTCGAGGATTAGATCGCCCTACAGTTACGCTAGGATGCCATTGCCAGATACTTTTTCCGGTTTGTGTGCTTCCTTATCTTGGGGAAGTATTGTTAACAAGTTTGGAAAAAGAGTCCGTACGCATTGCGGTGATTGGGGGGACTGGAATTTCGGCTTTAGAAGCTGAAGGATTTACAGTACTGAAATTCCAATTTCTCGTCCTCAAAATTCACCTTAGCCAGAGCTAACACCCCACCTTAGGCTGTTGCGAGCCTCGATATTCAAACACCCTACGGCGCCCCCAGTAGCCCCCTCACGATCCTCAAAACGCCACAAAACACCCCAATAGCATTCCTCTCGCGCCACGGCCTCCACCACGAACGCACCCCGACGGAAATCCCCAACCGTGCCAACATCGCCGCTCTCCGATCCATCGGCGTTCGCTCCATCATCGCTTTCTCTGCTGTCGGCAGCTTGCAAGGACACATTCGTCCTCGGGACTTTGTCATCCCCTCGCAAATCATTGACCGGACGAAGGGGCTTAGGGCGAGCACATTTTTTGAGGGCGGGTTGGTAGGGCATGTGGGCTTCGCGGATCCATTTGATTCGGCGCTATCTAAGGTTGTGTTTGACATCGGGAGCGACGGGGTGCTGAATGGGGAGGGGGTGAAGATGCATAAGGATGCGCTGTTGATTTGTATGGGTATGGTCTCCTCCGGGAGTTGTGGGACGGTATGACGGGATTCTAAAAGCTAAGGGGAGGTAATTAGAGGGCCCACAATTCAGCACCCGCGCGGAAAGCAATCTGTATAGGTCCTGGGGTGGGGACGTCATTAATATGTCTGCACTCCCAGAGGCAAAACTTGCGAAGGAAGCTGAAATCGCGTATGTTATGGTTTGCATGTCTACCGATTATGACTGCTGGAGTATTCCCCCTTTCCTGCCCCCCACATCCGGTACTAATGATATTTTGATAAGAAACCAACGAAGCAGCTGTAACTGTCGAAACAGTTATGGGTAACATGCACGCCAACAGTGCAAATGCAAAGCACCTTGCCGCTGCGATACTCAAGGAATTGGCGAAGGAGGAGCATCAGGATCTTGTGGGCGCAAAGCACTTGGAGGGTTTGTCGAAGTGGGCGTGTTGTACCGCTCCAGCGGGAAGAAAGGCGGAGGTGGTGAAGAAGATAGAATTTATGCTGCCGGGGTACTTTAGCTAGAGAGCCTTTTTAGAGACTTGGTAGTCGTAAAGCCTAGAGTATAGACACACGATACCTAGGAGGTAAGGAGGGGGAGGGTGGAGTCAGAGGAGGAATGTGTCTCGAGACTAGAAATCCTTACCAAGAAAATTATGGACACCACTTGCGACTAGGATAGTATAATTGTATTGAAGGATACTACTCGGGTCCTCCTACATACCCTCTCCTTAGCTTAAGCATTTGTTCCACTTTTCTTAATTCTACCATAACACAGGTTATCTCACAGTCGTATTAGAGTTTATTAGATTTGCAAAGTGATTGAATTGATCAAATCTATTCACTCCAACAACCATCACGTATAGCAACCAACTTTATCTGACAGAATACACGGGCATGGGGCGTATAATCCTCAGAGAAACAAATTATTGTTTATGTTCTAGAAAGTGGAAAGAAGCTGTGGGGGAATAAGAAGTAGTTGAAGGGGAATTTTGTAGAGCTTTGTGGATGGGGGAAATAAAAAGCGAAATCTTTCCCACAATTCTGCTATCAGAGAAACCTAGACTAGGTCAAACTTTTAGTAAGTCAGTCCCCCGCTTCACAATCCTAGGCCTGTCTCAACCCAATTGGCATGCGATAGAAGATAACGACTAGCGTCCTCTATCGTCGAATGTGTGACTTCGATGGGACTGTCCTCAGGAGGTTTGGGCCCTTCCTCAACTCCAACCTCAACACTATCCCCCAACAAACCCTCCTTTACCTCCCACCCAGCACAAGGATCCACCGGCTCTTGTACCGTTTGAGAAATCTCGGGGCCCCACTCCTCGACAGTCCCCCTTTCCCGCCGGGGAACCAACCCCCACTCATCCACCCCCAAAGCAAGACCCTCCACTTTTGGGAAATGCGAAACCTGCTCCCGCATGTCCACCCACGGGACACCAAACCTCTCAAAAACCTCGGGAGGACAGCAAGCAGCGGGGCACTCATGCCTGGCCCAGCGTTCAAACTCTTCAGGAGTAGTCTCCACAGCCGCCATGACGAAGCGCACAACCAGATTGATCCACTGAACGGCTCGATCCACGCTGATTCCCGCATCCGCCTGTCTGAACTCCACAGTGCCATACGTCTTCAGCGAACCGAAGTTGTATTTGAAAAACTTGTGCGGGCTGATCAGGTTGATTAGCTTTCGTAGCGTACGCGCGCCATCCAGCTTCTTTATCACTGCGGACTTCGTAAAGTGCTTGAGACTGTCATTGTTCCTGTTCGAATGAATGCACCAATTCCTCGCGGGGCGGCGGTGCGCTGGGTGGTAGTGGTCCAGCGCGGACTCAAAGATAATTACCGCTTTCGCAATGGATTTTGCGGCACTGAGATCCCACCCGCACCCGCGCCCGATGTGCACGTGCAGGCCCGTAGTTGTGTTGAACCGGCAGTCGAATTGGCCTGTCAGATGCTCAAACACAGTTGGTATCACCCACTCCCAACTCCTGAACCTCATTATTGGTGTGCATATCTCCACCACCTCGCCCGGCACCTTTTCCCCCGTGGTCTCGTCGATGTAGAAGGGGTCGCAACTCTTCTCCTCCATTAACTGGAATTTGCTTCGGTCTGGCTGGTCGTTCGGCCGCTGTGGGAAGATTTCGGTTTGGATGCTTATACCGCCTGAGTGGAAGAGGTTCTGCATGCTCGTGCGGATGGCTTCGAAGATGGAAGGCTTGGGCGGGAGGAGGGGGGAGCGCGGGATTTTTGTTATGAGGAATTCGAGCTCCATGCCCACCGTTATTATAGAGGAGGTGTTGTCGGTTTGGAGGGCGTTTGCCGTTTGCTGGATTTCGGAGTGAAGAGAGAGGAGATTGGGTTTTATTTTCCGTCCATCCATGGTCTAGGTAGCTGATGTTGGGTCTGCCGGTTAGGTTTATGTTCGCAATTGGATTTTTTGGGTTGCTTACGGGGGGGGGTATCAGAGAGTTGTCTGGATGAGAAAATTGATAGAGTATCGAAACCGAATATTGTGGAGTGCCCTGGAACCGCCGAAACCCGAAAGGTATTGTAGATGAATAGAGTCGGAATTCTAGCAAAAACTAGCCCCTGGTGAATGACAGAAATGAAAAACACCTATTACTAGCCATTATGCCAGCCTTGTAGGTGAATGGCTGCCCCCCCCCTCCCCCGTTCCGGGTTCACGGCATCAGTGGGGCCATTGGTGAATGGTATCCGTGTTACCGCATTAGGGCCCGTTTGGTTGCGACGGTTCCGTTCCGTTGTCCCATACAAATGACCGTTTCCCTTCCATTCCAAAACGGGAGAATTGGAATGGCGGTTTGGCAAACATGAAGGGCATCGACCATCCCGCTTCCAAGCATCCATAACAGAGAACGGTTTCCAATGGCGAAACATCACATGAAAATTTTTACAATAGTAAAGCAAACACAATAGCAAGTGATTGCCATTGAGCCCAGCCATCATACAGGCTCTATACTATTGCTACCACAATCACAAATCGTTACCAACCCTGGGAGAAAATAAAAAATATACATGGTTAGAGTTTATTTTTGAAAACCTCTTATAGTGCCACCCAGGATAAACTGGTGAAAAGTTGGACAAAAAAAAGCTGGACTGGGAAGAAGTTTATACTTAATTCAACAATCAACTCTTTTACTTTTGATTACATAGGCAGTATATCTGCCACTGATGTGTTGCTATAGTGTCTATGAGATAAATTTTTGATATTTTATGTTCCTGAAGTAGTATTAAGTTTTTCAAAATGGGTCAAAAAAGTGGGTCAATGAGACATGTATTTAGAGAAACTGTTTAACAACCTGAGTGATTTTCTGTGAATCTTGGTATAATAATAGTATTATAAAGAATTATTGGAAGAAGTCCTAATAAAACCTTGCATAAGAAAGATACAATATATCATACCAATCTTAATGAAAGAGTATGGGAGATATAGTGAGGAAAGATAGAGTACTTAATATAATTGGTTTCTTCTTTAGTTTCCTCTATTCTGAAGATACAGATTCAAAAAGAATCAGTTATTTGACAAAAGTATGCCCATAGCTTAATATTATTCTGCTTGCTCTGTATTTAGTAAGTCTATAGTTAATTGAAAGCTATTGCTGCACTGGCAGGCCTTAACAATCAACTCAGTTATACTATTATAACATAACAGTGTTTATAGATGTAAAGACTTTCTCAAGTTGGACAACAGTGGGTAGTAGATAAGTCATACAAGAGTGGAAGAGTAGAATAGTAGTATATATAGTTGATTTTTCAAGTATGATATCATACCTCACTGGCTTGAGGCATAAACATTCCCATACCCAAACTCCTAGCATTTGCATTTTCTAAAATTATTTTTAATTAAATTTTTATCTTAGGTAAATATTCATGACAAGAACAAGTAGTGTACAAAAACACATTTTTTATTATAAGGCAATTTACTTGTAATTTTTTTTCCCTCAGTCTAATGAAACACATTGTTGGTTTACCAGGAGGAGCGCCATACTACTCCGAAGAAAAACCCTTCGCCCAGCAGACCGGGTGCCCTTCTGTATGATAGAAGGATAGGAGAAAAACAGGCATAAACCCAAAGTGCTCTACAAAGGTTTTTGACAAGAGAGGAAATATTTAAGACGAGACGCCACGGGATGCTGTCAAAGGTTTACACCTGGTGGAGAGTCACCGCTGATATATCCCAGCTCTCCCCTTTCCCGGGGGGAAGTAGAAACGTCTGCACCATCCCACACTCAGGACACGACTCCCAGCTACTGTACTAGGGATCTCCAGAGCCCCCACCAAGCTCTAAGATTCACAGCAAGTGATAATCCATGTCAATGAAATGCGAACCCACAAGGACGCTCTCGCCCCCCCCCCGAACTTAACCCTGCATATCAGCCTAACCCCACAACACCGGATATTGGCCACAGATTTCCCCACTCTGGAGTTCTCCGAGCCCATGGTAGTGTGGTAAGGATGGCCCAGATGAGATTACAACGCACACTCCAATCCTTCCAGGGGCGCAAGTTCAAGCGAGTTCTCGCCGGATCTACCCCTCTGATAGGATGGTAATTTTTAGGGCTCACTAAATCGTAGGTGATCCCATTTGTGTCATGTAAGGAATCATGAGTTATCACTCGGTGTAAATCTTGGAGCTAGGAGGGGATGCTCTAGGCATCCCCAGCCCCCGAGGATCGCGCCTTGGGTGAGGGAGGGTATGGCACAATAGTGTTACACGCCAGGGTGCCCAGGAACGAAGTGGAACCCACGTGCCGACGTTTCTATCATACCGATCTTTCGTGGAAAGGCGAGGGTTGGCAGAAGTCCCTTAAGCGGGGCTTTTCTCCAAAGCATTGGGAGAGTTTTCAAAGTAACCCTAACCCTGCATATTTCCCTTTCCCTCCAGGGCTAATGATGAGCTGTGACTGCGATAACCGTAGCCTTGTCCTTGTGGCTGGACTCAATGGCAATCACTTGTTAATGCGGCGAGAACGACGTGGATATCATTCATCAATGGCTCTACCGATGCTGTGAACCCAGGAGGGGATTGGCCATTCACTTGCAAGGCTTTCATAATGGCTTGTAGCAGGTGTTTGGATGGCTTGCCATTGTACTCAGGCTATCAGGGGAATTAGCAGGTGGGCTGGTAGCAAGATGGTTTGCTCGATTCCAATTGTTTCTCAACGATGCGAGCTCAATGGCACGCTCGGCACTCCCAAGTGAATGGCATCCATGGGATTATCTCCACTCTGGGGGGGTATATATACCCATATCCCGACCACCATCCCCCTCTCTTCCTCAACCACACTCCTCAGTCTGTATCATCAGCTACAGGATACCTTTCAGTCACACCTTCTCTACCGCCCGAGTACAACTATCACGATTCGCAAACAACCATCACGCCTCAACAACACCGCTTTACTATCAAACCACTTCCAAGTACTGCACAAAAATGTTCTCAATCTCCCCCCTCCCCTCTACGCGTTCTAATCTTACGTTCGACTGACTGACCACCTCCACAGCATGTCTGAAGCCACTAAAACCGAACTCCCTAAAGAATTCTCCGCTGTTACCAAGGCGGTCAAGAAACTCAAAAAGTTACACGCCCACAATGATGAGCGCATCAAGTTTCTCAAGCGTCAAAACAAGGAGCTTAGAAAGATAGACTTGTGGCGCGCAAAGGAGATGGATAAGCAAGAGTTCGAGATCTGGAGACTCAAGATGTTTTTGAAAGAGGCCGGATACGACCCCGAGAATCTCCCGCAACCCAAGGGACTAAGTTTTTGTGGGCCTGCCATGGACCAGTTCCATATCAGCGAAGCCGGCCCTTCCTGTCCCCAAAACGAAAAGACTTCCCTTGGACCCGCCTCCGTCTCCCCGTTCAAGTATAGTGGGCCGACCCTCAAGAGAAAGTGCTCCGAATTCGACCAGGATGAAGAATTCAACCCCGATCCCAAGAGGAGGGCTCTCCCGTTGACAAAGTTTATGGAGGGTAATAAATATGCTTGCGAGGAGACATATGGACAGTATTCAGTCGACCATCAGCTTGAGCAGGATGTCCTGGACGCTAAGGGCAGGATGGATGAAGACGAAGATGGGGAATCGGCGGATGAGGTTGAACAGGTGGAAAAGGAAATGCCCGAGACCCCGGCTTCGCTCTCCAAAAAATATTTGGTCGAGAACAATCTTCCCGCTTCGCGACAACTTGGAAGAGCATGGGACGAGCCTGCACAAAAAGCAAAAGAGCCAACACCACGCAGGAGGGCGGAGGACGAGCAGTTTGAACGGGAATTGGAAATTGCAATAAAGATGTCTTTGGAGGACCTCGCTCAAAAGAAGGGAAAAGATGGAGGTGAAGAGGAGGAAGAGGAAGCCGAAGAAACATCATCCGAGTGTGAAGACGAAGGGGAGGGCGACAGTGCTGTGGAGGGAGAGGAGGGCTTTGGTGATGAGGAAGGAGAGGAGGACTTTGGCGATGAGGAGGGAGAGGACTTTGGTGATGAGGAGGGAGAGGACTTTGGTGATGAGGAGGGAAAGGAGGACTTTGGTGATGAGGAGGGAAAGGAGGACTTTGGTGATGAGGAGGGAGAGGAGAGCTTTGGTGATGAGGGAGACGAGGGCTATGGTGATGAGGGAGAGGAGGACTATGGTGATGAGGGAGAGGAGGACTATGGTGATGAGGGAGAGGAAGGCTATGGTGATGAGGAGGAGGGCTATGGTGATGAGGAGGAGGGCTATGGTGATGGGGGAGAGGAGGACTATGGTGATGAGGAGGAGGGAGAGGACGCCAGTGAAGAAGGATGCGATGATGATGAAGCTACATCGCCCTCTGACCCCTTCGAATATTACTCAGATGACGAGGGAGAGGTCAATGGCGGTCGCAAGCTATCTAGGGAGGAGGTTTCTGCGCTCCAGCTTGCAATCGAAAGATCTCTGCGCCCTGCCAGTGAGAATGGGGAGAGAGTAGAAAAAGAAGCACCCGCACTTACACCTGCCCAAGATCTGGGCGCAGGTGAGGACGACAAGGAAGCCCCGGCATCTGTTTCCTCCGGACACGAATCTAGGCAAAATTCTCCCGACATCCAACATATGGCTGAGCTACTTCTGGAGCTTGCTGGAGAGAGGGCGGAGGAGGAAGGCGGGGAAGGAAAAGTGCCAGCGCTTAATTCCACTGGACATTCCAGCGATGAGGGAGAGGTCGAAGCTCGTGGCCCGCTCTCCAAACGGGGATATTCCGAACTTGAGTTAGCAATTGCTACGTCTCTGGAGAGCCTTAGAAAAGGGGAGGAGGGAGGAGCGGAACAATCAGCACCGAGAGCCCGGAAACATGTTTCCAAAGGTTCGGACCAGGAGGAAGAAGCACCAGACCTCGAACCCTTTGAATATCACTCCGGCAATGAGGGGGGGTTGGATCTCAAGGTCTGGAGTCTCGAGGACACCGAAGACGATTCTGAGTTGTATGCTCCTCCGAGCAAGTTCTCCAGAGCAAATTAAGCATCACAGTGCCGGAATTTATATCATCGACGGGTAAAAAGTAAAAAAAATAAAAAAATAAAAAAATAAAAACAAAAACAAAAAAATGGAAAAAAAAAAAATGGAAAACAATGGAAAAAATGGAAAAAAATAAAAATAAAAATAAAAAATAAAAAATAAAAAATAAAAATAAAAATAAAAATTAAAAAATTAAAAAAAATAAAAAATAAAAAAAAATAAAAAATAAAATATTTGCGAGAAGTTGTGGATCCGAGTCTGGGAGGAGCGGCGGGACGTCAATGGGTAGTAGTGTGACTGACTACTTTTTGAGTATGATAGCTGAATAGTGGTGAGAGGGAGTTTTCGGCAGTGTGGCCCAGACAGAAAGGGGATCGATGAGATGGAAGTTTTGTGAAATAAGCTTCTCGTTAGATAAAATAACAATAAAAATAAAATAGTGTTGACACTAACAAGTCTGGCCGATCAGCGAAACCAAGATATCGTTCAAAGGCTGAGCTGAACTGGCCGTTTGGTTTATATTATGGCCGAAACAGATCAAATCTTCTTAACCCGCGGATATAATGCTTCACGGGCTTCGAGTATAGTATCATAAAATATGACTCGGCACGGTGACCTTAAGATTAGTAAGTATTCCGTTTCGCTATTCTTGGCGGCTGTTATCGGATCCGCTGTTGTTATGTCATGAGTACATCTTAGGCAATGATAGTTTTTAGAAATACCTATAACATAGATCCTTAAGGGTTGGCTGCCATGACCTTCATACAGTCCTTGAGCAAAAGTGTTTATGAATCTTTTTGGTCAAATGTCTTACATTTTTTTCATAAACACCTTTTTGCCTTAGAAATATACTAGGAATGTAATGCTACTAATGAAATATAAAAAACATGGAAATTCCCCCCAATACCACAATCTCTTAGGTTCAAGTTAATATTATGTATGATATCACACCTCCAAAGAAAATTTCTAGGAATCATTACAGCAATGTATGACCTTGGAAATCAAAACCACTATCCGACAAAACTAACATTTCTCCTCCTTACTATCTTTAACTTATGTCAATTCGGTTATGATAGCAAAACTCATACTTACCTCCAAATAGATAATAAGAATCCTCATAGCCCAAAATCAGTAACATAAATACCAATATAAACGACTCTTATCAGTCTGCAAAATGGTGAGAACACCCGCCGAACTTGAACGTCATCGCAAAGGGAAAACGACTCAAATGATCCTTATTCCAAATTATCAAAACGACCAATGCACATACTTGTTACCATACAGCAGTGCCAAATTACCAATACTACAAGATCTAAACAACCTCGTTCCAAATAACTATTAGTACAGTTACTCATGAAATAGTTAGTTAGTTATATTATAAAGTGTAGTGAGCTTGAGCGTAGTAACTGGCTACTGTGGTATGGTATCACGAACCCTCTACATTCAGTGGCGGTCAAAAGGCAAATTCCTACAATCCAAATAATATCTCAGGACCGATCACTCATCACACCACCCTTTAGCAGTCGGTATGCAACAAGAACCGTATAATTTTCCAGAGAGATAAACTCGATTTGAAACATCCAGGTAATTTTCAATTTTCCAAAGTTGAAATTAACTTACAGAGAGCCCGTAGATAATAATGAAAACAACACTCCAAGATTTGGCATAGGCTAAAAGGGAAGGAAAGCAGACAATGAAAACACATATCTCCTATACAATTATCCCCCACTCTCGCCGTTATGCCAACCCTTTTTTATCGGTCGCCTTGAAGAAAGTGAATTGAAGAAAACCCATAATAAGCAAATCCGTCCCCTCCCGGTGCCATACCAAACAGCTATGATAGCCGCTGAAAAAAAAGAAACAAAGAAATAGAAATCAAGTCAAATAACCTCCCCGCTAATGTCTGATCTATCTCCCAAACGAAATCCGGATAACGACATTCAGAGAGAAATAAGAATGAGAAAAGGAAAAGGAACTGCAAACCGAACAGAAATCTATCAAATGTAAATAAGGTCTAGCCTTATCTAACTAGCTAGCGAGATCAGGTTATCGTAGCCGCGCAAAACACCTGGCTCAGTCTTGAATAAGAACTGCACAAGCTCAATAAGCTCTTTGCGGGTTTCAGGTGTCAATTGCTCTTCCGGCGGAGAAAGCACAGCGGCGATTATTGGGACAAACTGTTGCGTCATCCCAAAAGCGGTTTGATTGGAGTTTTTGTCTAAGGAGATATTAATACCACGAGAGACGAGTGATTAAAGGTACACTGGGGTAACCAACAAAGCTGAACAAGCATTTTATAAATTGGCTCGTTCTCTTCATAATCTTCCTTAAGCGGCAAAAGACCCGCAAGGGCAGGGAGAACGTCGCCAAGTGGAACACTATCGGGATGTGCCATTATCATTCTAGAAATACAGCCACAGGCATTATCCAGCATCCGGTGGTTCTGCACTTGCAAAAAGGGCTCTAGCTTATGGAGAATGGCTCCATAATTACCGGTGATCTCTTGCACTGCTTGAGACTTGATGCAAAGCATGCCTACAGCATACGCAGCATTCGACTTCGTCTCTTGATCCTCGTCTGACAATCGGTGGAGGAGAGATTTCATTAATTGCTGGAACAAGTCAGCAAAAGGCCAAAAGAAATACCCAAATAATAAATGAGTCCAATAAACTCTATATTGAGAAACTTACTGGTGTGTAAGGTGTGCATCCCTCCTCCATATATTTGATACAATCGGCAATAACACCCACACTTGTCGAACGCTCTACCGCCTCCGAGGATGAAGCGTACTTTAGAAGTAAAGTCCCAACTAATTTCCAAATTTCACCAAACTGAGTTCCCAGAGCTTTAGAAAGGCCGAGAGCTACATCCATTGCGCTGTCAACCAGAATCCAATCATATTCGGAAGATTCATACAGCTCAGGAAGCTCTTCGTCTTCTTCGTCGAGCTGGGATGGATGTTGTTTCTTCAAGATGAGAACAAGCTGATGTGAAAGCTCGAGTATAATGGCCCCGGTAGTATCCACTAAAAAGGCGGGGCCGCAAAGAGAAAGTGTCTCCGCGACGTTTACACAGATATCCGTTACAGTAGCCCTAGTCATACAAAAGACAATGTTAGAATAAACTCTTAGAAAGCCAGCGACTCACGACCCTTGAAAAGAAAAATAACAAGTCAAAAGTAGATTTAGGTTCGCAGCATGTGCTATTTAAGCATCTAAGTAATTTGGGCATAGCTAAGTGTAGTCATTATTCCGCAAGAGGGATAAGTGAGATGGAAAGATGAGATGACCAGAATCAAAAACTTCAAAGCGTTGAATCACGACTTGCCTATCAGTTTCAATGCTCCAATTGGCCAATGTGCAATTGATCACAAGGTTGCCAAGACGCACTAACTCCGGTGACGGCTGGATCTTCAATGGCAACCCAGGAAGCCACTTCGGCATTCCCTTATCTTGCATCACTTGCCAAAGGGTAGCATAAGCCCTCCAAAGCGTGCTGATACTTGCCTTCCGGACGCCTTCGTAGGGATGTTGAGCTTTCAAGGCCAATAATTCAACAGTCTTCTCTAAATACTGGAGATAACCTTCCTTGCAATGGCCAAGCACCTCCCCGATAACCTCGGCGGCAACTTCCTTCTCAAGAGCAACTGCGTTCACAGCGTTCAATTCATCCCACAAAGCGTCATCGTCTTCGTCATCCGCATCAATGTCTGTCGGCTGTATCTCGGCTTGGATATCCTCGTCCAGAGAGACCTTCTGAGTACCCACAGCACCAACGCTTGTGATTATAACATCTTTTGTGAGTTCACCGACTTCCACATCAATATCAGTTTCCGTTTGTTCCAGGCTCTGGAATAGAGCTTGGGTAACATTTGGGAGGAAAGGCGTGAATTCTTCCCTGTAAACCCTAGCCATAATGGAAAAGAACATAAAACTAGTTTCTCGTAAACGAGGATGACCTAGATTGAGAGCATCCATAGCAGATTGCATCAAAGGTTGAACGTAGGGTGTAAAGGCTTGCATTCCAACAGCTTCCGCAATATTCCCCATAGCATCAACGACAACGCCCCTCAAGTCTAGTTCATCTTCGGAATCCTTCACCAAAATGTATGGGAACAGAGCACCCATGGCCGCCTGGAAGTAAGGAGAAAAACTGTCCTTGGCTGCATGAGCGGTAGAACCAATCCCCCCCACAGCAGCGGCCTTCAGCTTCAGGTCATCTCTCTGGAACATCTCGGATAATCTTGGCATGAGGGTAGGAAGATAGGCCTCAACATCTTTCTTGTCAATTCCGACAAGTACGGCGTCGATTGCGTTACATGCTGCCTTCCAAGCGTCCGACCCATCACGGGAATCGAGTAATCTGATAAGTGCGGGTATCAAACGCGAGTGCTCCTTCCCCATATCCTCTGCGAGATCGTCCGCCAATTGTGCAACCGTGTGCAATGCCGCTTGTCTGACTCGAGCCTCGGGATCGGATAAAAGCTGAAGGACAACGGGGAATATCGAGCTAATCTGGGTGGCAATGAAATCGGGAGCACCCTCTACACACATTCCCAAGGCCAGGACCGCCGCCTTTCTATACTCTGGATCCTGGCTCCCAGTATACTGGGGAAGTATATTAAGCAGCGGCACTACCACCTGACTTGGCGGAAGGGAGGCAGAAAGGTAGTCTAGGAGTCCCAGTGCAGACCTCGCAGGAGTCGTCTCGTCGGTATCTTCCAGATCCTTAAATTCCGTCACAATCTGAAGGGCGCGTAGGGTGAGCTGCTCGCCGAATTTCAAAGATTGCATCTTCATCTTCTTGTAACGCAAGCAAGACATAAGGAAAGACATAGCTTTTGAGCGGAAATCGTCATCCACATTAGTTGAAGAAGCCAAATCTGAGAAGAACTGGACCAGGTCACGAAAATGGCTTGAAATAAGTGTTGAGTCAACAATCAGCAAAGTTTGGAATACCTCGAAGGCTGAATTAGCTTTCTCTTCGTCTGCCACGTCAATGAGTTCTTTCAACACCCCAACCATTGAAGGAAGGACTTCTTTGAACGCAGCAACACCATCAGGATGCGTCTCGGAGTTGAGGGACTCGGCCATCTTTCCAAGAGCCAGTAAGGTATTCAAGCGGACAGCCATGCTTCCCTGGTCGTTGATCGTCTGAGAAAAAAGGGGCAAGAATTCATGCCATTTGTCTGCAACCGCTTCCTCCAGGGACTCAATCAGGGTAAACAGTATATAGACACCAACTTCACGGTTTTCTGCCCTGCCGGAAGAGGCTGCTTGTACCAAGAATCCTGGAAGATCCGTCCACTCACCGGCCGGCAAGTCAATCTTAGCCATGGAAGATATAACACGAGCGGAAGAGTGTTTGACCAAAGAGTTTGTTTCTTCAATTGTGGACTGAAGAATTGACTCTCGTAGTTGGGGTTTGAGTTCCGCTGGAATGTGTGAAAGGTCATTGCCCCTCGCTACCCAAAATTTAGGCACAAGGTTCCTAGCCTCTACAGCTGCGAGTTGACGGATTTGAGGATTTGGGTGAGTCCGCAAGAGGTGGAGAAGAGTGGACAGGGATTCCGGTTTTGAATAGTAGTCACGACGGAGAGTCCCTGTAGCATGCTTGACGATATTGGTATCCGCTACACAAACAAAGCAAACAATTCAGTATAGAACAGTTAACAAGATGTATAGAAAGGAGAAGATCCAAACGCACGAGTAAGGACATGCTCTAAGAGCTGAATGAAACTATGTTCATCCATCCTTGCTATGGTTGATCCTTATCCGGGGAAAGGGGGGGAGCCGTGCACGCCGTTCCAGTAAAGCAACGATTAGTTGTTACTTGTTCAAGTTCTTGAGAAACGGCCCAATGCCGTGAGTATTTGTCTTTCTGAAGCCCTAATAACGGAGTGAGGATAGGAATCAAAATTTATGACTTTTTTGAAGCGAGGGAGTTGTGGGTGGTTGTGTGTAGAAAGCCTGGAAGGGCCGTTTCTCTTTTGTAGGTAGCAGTAGATGAACTGTTTAAGGGGAAAAAAAATAGAATGTGAAAAAAAAAGGGACTACCGCACAACTGCACCCAACTGGATCTGAGCCAGCAACTGCACTGTGACCCCCCCCCCAAGCAAACTAGAACCCACAACCAGCTGTACAAAAGTTTTTTTTCGGGGGGGGGGCAAGCCAGAACCCAGTTCCCTCCCGGATTACCAGCCAGCCAGTCGCAGGAGGACGCTGTAACTGTCAGAGATGGATCTGGATCGAGTATGAATTTTAGAAGTGCCCTCTGCTTCTGCAGCGCATACCCTGTGCGTCCTTCTCGATCAGAAACCGATGCTTTATTGCGATTCCATGAATGCTTCCCTGTCATTTTTCCGTGATGTGGTGGGGGATATGCATAAGAATGGAGGGGTAAGTTACTGGTACCAGAGCGGGGGGATAAGTAGCCGCAAAGGTGTAAGCGTTGGAGGGGCTCAAAAAATCTTGTTAGTCTATCACCCATTTCATCGCGTCTCCCGCCACGCGTGTATCGGTGTTTGCCGCAGCGATCGACTACTCGTGCAGGTCCTGGATTTTGCTACTCACCGTCTTTGTAATATCTCATTATCTTCATCCATTATCCTATCCCCCATTTTCCCTTATAGGCTTCGCAAACATGCCACCATAGCTGCCGCTACTACTGCTACCACTCTTCCTAAACCCCAACACACCCTTCTTCCTACAGATCCCATCTTTTTCATGGAAAAACTCCTTCCGATAGTCACTCCAAAGAAAGAAATTAAAAATTTGTGAAAAAAATATTACATACAAAAAAAAAGCTCCATCTCTCATTATAATATTATTATATCCAAACATTATGATATAATAATTATAGCACAAGACCTAAAGTGATATCTCCAGCTCAAACCCTTCGTGGCCCTCCCTCAGTCTATCAATTGACCCACAACCCCTAAGAGAATAGCTATCACCATCGCCATATCATCAACCTTCAATTGCCGAACCTAATAAGGTTTCTTCTCCCAATTTCGATCCCTCGCTTGAGGATCGACAGACAGGAAAAAAAAAACCCCTTTTATCAAATTTTTACAGGTCCATCCCCACTGTCGGTGGGCGTAAAAAAAAAAAAACACTCTTCACATCCACTTTTACAGACCTTTATAGAGTAGGGAAGAAAAAGGCTTCGTCTCCCACTGGCTCCCAAAGCAGATTCATCGCAGAGCAAGACAACGTGTACCCCCCACCCCCTTCTATTACCTGTACCCACTTTGCTAACCCCTAGGAGGCATTGGAATGTGCCCGTCGTTACTCCCCTTTGAAGCGTGTCATCCCTAGTATAGCTAACGCCAAATATTCATCCTCTCGTGAGGGGCCAGTTTCCCCGACCAAGCATTTCCCCCTGATAAAGCTCGCACATTGAAATAAGACTATTTGGACACCCCCTTTAGGATCTATTACCGCCGCCGCCGGAAACCTGGCGGCTGGGTATCCGCAACAACCCTCCTTCATCCGACCTGAGATGTTCGCTATTGCTAGGATGAAAGAGACTTCAAGATCAGGTGACTACCTAGAATTAAGTTCGGATGGAGACCCGTTCGGGATGCATCCGAAGGCAAATATGGTACCCTGGATTAGCGGTGGGTTCCTAGAACACCGGCACATATACAACGAGTCTTCGTGGGCGACTTCCATTTGCTACAACGAATATCGATACAGATCTCATTTTCGGGACAACCAACGTCATTGAGGGTACACTGGCCGAAGACAGCAGCGTGACCGATGAATTTGGTGTTTCGCTAAAAGAGACCACTGGAGGTGATATATGATACTTCGAATCTAGTTCGGTTCCCCTCCTCCACAGATCTCTCTTGCGAATACCAAGTTTTTGGAAAGGTTAACGAATTCAGAAAATCAACTGATCCTTGAAATCCTGTATCAGCAGGACCAAATCTGGTTATCGGCATAGCCTCATTGTTATATCATGAGTCTACTCCGGAAATCTAGTTTTCTAGTTGATCTTTTTGAAAAGTTCCGTTCAGGGATTTTTGTCCACGAAGCGAGGACTAGACTAGAGCCGAAGCGAGAGCCATCATATCATTTCTAGTACATCGGTACTAAGTATACAACCCAATATCTCTCTGCCCAAACATAAGCATCGAAACCGATAGGGAAAGGAGGCGCACGACAATCAATCGGGAGCATAGTATGTGTTAACATTTTCTCTCCCGACTACCTTCCAGCTTTGAAATACCGAGGGACCTGAAATCTTCTCAGTTAAAGCGGGGCGTGCTGGTAGCAGCACCGGATGTCAGGTCTGCGAAACGCTGTCGACACAAATGCACCGATCCCACCTCGTGGCTGCTCAAGGGGTCGCGTGCTGCATGAAGTACATAACTCACAAACTTCCCCTCACGGTCTGACATACCTATTTCAATCGGACGGAATTCTAACTCCCCAAACAAACGATTCGCTTCTCAAGAAAAAAAAAAAAAAAAAAAAGCTTGGCTACCCATCATACCCGTAACAGAAAGCTCAACACATTTTCCCATATCTCAATAAAAGTGAATCTTTCAACAAGATTTCCTGACAGGCACACGAGTGGACATGCTGCTGCCCCGCAGTCTCGTTGCCAGCTGCCAACTTAGCCAAAATATGATACCTGCGTCAATGCCCCACACGCGACACCAACTCGTGTCGATAAAAGCAATAAGAATCCAATGATGAAGGAACGTACAAACCTTCCAATGGCACTGTCAATAACAAGGTATTTCCTCACCGCAGGAAATTTTTCCCGGCACAGGAAAAAAAGGAATCCACCTTGCACAGTTGAAGCAAGTCCTTTATTCCCCTACGAACACCACAGCCCTTTTTGCATCAAATTTCCAACTCAATCCCCAAGATGGGACACCCACGTAGACTGTACCCGTCTCAGACTACCAGAAACTGACTAATAGGAACCTTGAAGCCTTTGCCCGCTGGAGGAATCAAGATGGGGCAGTAGTCGACACCAGCCTTCGGAACCCCGCTACATGCCAGAGTCCCAAATCATTCCACTTCGTGGTTCCTTCCGTGGGAGGAGCCTTGTGGGATATTGGCGAAAGGAGCTGTTTCTCTCACGTAGCAGCTAGTGCCCCTGGAAGAAAACTACAGCAGAGACTTCTCCCTACTTCTTACTTTCCCATTTCCGCTTTTCGATGCTGGTCCACGACCCTCCTCCAAGGCACGACGCGGCTTGCGCTATCTGGCCCAAAAGTTTTGGCTGCGCTGCAGCATAGCTTTGTGGGATGTGTTATACACACCACCTCCGCAGGTAGCCCCTGAAGCCGCGACGATGGTTCAAATTCCGGCTACAGATGACATGAGCAAGCCCGACAATATATCTACGATAAACCCCCCTTTTAGCGTGGCAGGAGTGACACGGTGACCTATTCGTCAGTTTGTTCCTGCGGGAAGAAATTTGTCCTGCTAACTTGAAACCGCCCTATCTTCCCACGTTTTTCCAACCGGAAAAAAGCTGCTGACATTGATTGAAAACACGGTTCAGCCGTGCGGGAGCCCGCGGGACTTCCGCCAAAACCCCCTCCAATTCCTTACGTCCATTTCTGGGCCGCATGGCTGCCCCAATAACCGTCGACGATCTTAATGCCCCCCCTCGTAAGACTGGGATTTCATCAAAAGTATCGGTAATGGCCCTAGAAATGTCACCATACTATAGTACGTTCGTCCCATCTCATCTAGCATTCCATAAACAGAACTTTCTTTCCTTTTTTCCTTGGCCATCGCCGTTCTCCAATCGACTCAAAAGAAAAGAGGGAAAAAAAGAGTGGTGTGTAGCCACAAAGATCTTCCCGCTGCATTCACTAAAAAAAACAAAAGGTTGTTCCAGGCTCTTTTTAAGTTAGATAAATTCGCTGAATGATTCCCTTGTCGTTCAATCTCTGCTGTCTCTTTCTCGGAGCGCAGTAGAAATTCGAATAATTGAGCCAAGTGTTATGTCGTCGTTAGAGTTGCCTCCTCTGGCACAGTACGGTTTTTTTCTTTTTTTTCTTTTTGTCTCCCAGAGGGGCTAAGCAGCTCATCTTTTGCTGCCTTTTTTCGCCCTTTTCCAGAGTAGGGAATTTTCGACTACACAGCACATGGTCCAATCATTCGAGTTTCTGCGGTAACCAACTCAAAGCGAGCCGCCCGGGCAGATTCGATACTGTACTGTACTGTACTGTACGAGTACAGTACCGTGCTCGAGTACGGCACATGGAGGCACGACGCAGCGTGAATTGCGCAATTCACTTACCGCAGCTCACCCAAGACAGATCAGGAGTGCAGAAAGAGAAGGGAAAAAAGAAAGGCAACAACAAATCGTCATGTATGTCGAGTAGACTAACAATATTTCAAATACGTCCGGCCATCCGTCTCCCTAACAGGCATGGCACGAACCATATTAGTACGACTCTGTACTGTACCGGTATAAGTGAGGCTGGATTTATATAACCCACTACCCGGTAAGGCTTTATATCCCCCGCGCCCCCCGCTGACCTCCCGAACTGCAGGCCTTTCAATCAAAATTATGGTATCATACCGCAGGTGCTGTATAGTACTAGTACTAGTACAGTGCACTGCGAGCGAATGCATTAATAGATTTACCAATATCACCGGTACCGCACGTAAATAGTTTCGAACGGGCCCAGACCAGAGTGGGCTCACATATTATACTATACGTACCGTACTGTACTCGAGTAGACCACAGTGCCCACCCACACACGCACACACAAATGTCATGCGCGTAAAATTCAGTGCTCGATACGGCAAGTGAAAAGGCCGCAGTGATAAGGAAGGAATGCAGATCAAGTCGGCAGAGTCGAACAAGCGTTACAGACAGGTATGATAATAATTAATTACAGTATATAGTTCGTGGTGGCACCGTATATAATAATTATAATAATAATAATAATTATTATTATTATTATGATATTATTATAAAAGAGTTTTTGATATCGGGGGGGGGGGGCTTTTTCTTTTTCCCTAATCTCTTGCGATTACCCGGGAATGTGAGAAGGCTCCACACGATGGTGGTGATGGCGATGGTGGGAAGTGTAGATATAGATAGGTACAGGTGTTTTGCCAATTTACAGTACATGCAGTGGGAAATGATGTGCATACATGTACTAGAGTGTCATACAGTACTGAATTCTAACTATATGAGTGATCGCCAAGCCTTTGAGGCAAATTTGGAGGGAGTATCATACCCGTAGAGTTGAGTTGCAAGATAGATATATTGCCTTCGCTATTGGGGGCAAGAAAAAAATCCCCAACAGTCCTAATCTATCATAGGCAGAGCTTATCTCATCCGGTCCCGCAGGAAATACCGGTATGATAATATTATGATGGTATACGGCACAATTTTGTCTTACTATGATATTATTATATAGACGCTATGATATATCGAAATCTTTGTTGTTGTTAAAACCCAATTCCCGCCAACACATACTATTATTATTACCCGAGCCCTAGTTTCCTCATTTTTTCCCCCACCTTTTTGCTCACTTGCACCACCACCACCAAGAACTTGCGAACCCTACTGTATAACTCGTAAGAGAATAATAAATACCGTATCATACGGTTCCCAGTGCTCCGATACCAATCACAACTCTCCACTTCATTCAGACAAAGGAAAGGACCTTCCGGCGGCAGCAACCCTGTTGTTTTTTTTTCTCCCTCCTCCCAAGGCTGACAAGGACGGAGGGGGGGGGTTCCTGGCAAAGCTGTACTGCACTTGTACTGTTTGAAACACCGCCGGTTGAAGAAGAATCACGAATCAGAGAGAGGCCAGTTCGAGAAAAGAAAATATCTCAGATAATGTTAAATTACCCCCTTCTCAACTCGCCAGGGAAATCGCCGTGCAAACGCACGTTCGTTCCCCAGGTTAGACTACCGGTAAATTTAAGTTACCTGTCAGTAAGGATAGTTAGAGTACGGTACTCGAGCACGGTAGGTAGTTCTAGAGCGCCACCCTTCCAACTGGCTGGCTGAGAAAGGGAACCGACCATCTTGGCGAGCGATCGCCAAGAAATGGGATAAGAAATGTTTCCATCGTATCGTACTCGAGTACCAGATCCTATCTGCCGAGCTGATAAATGATTTACTGTGTGTGTGATATAAACTCAGTGCGCGATGCAACGTCGAAAAACGCAGAAGAAAAAAGAAAAGAAAAAAAGATCAACAAGGCCGAACCCACCAACCAAATGTTAGAGTAGCAATGTTCGAGTCGCAGTGATTTAAACGCAACCTTCCACCCTCCACCCTCTCCAGACAAATATATGGTTCCGCCTACGAATACGGTACCGGGACAAACACCCTACATGCAGAGGAGAAGAAGACTCGTCGCCAGAAGCAGCAGCGCGAAATTGGCTTTGGCCAGTTATGATCGCTGACCGCAACCGCTCTGTACCCTACTATCTCTCTATTTCCTTCTAAGCTTATGGGGTATAAAAACCAGAATTGATATGATAAAGCTTTGACCCAATTGTGATCCTTTTGATCAAACAATTTTAAAGGGAAAGAAGGAGAGGAAAAAATCTCACGGAAAAAAAAAGCCAGCAACCTACAACCTTTTTTTCTTCCGCAAATCGACCTGTCCCCCACGCCCAGAGAGAGAGTCCAGCACATCTCTCTTCCCATATTAAAAAAAACCCCCATTTTATCATCAATCAATCAGGATCCCGGAATAACATCTCGACATTGCCCATACGAGGATGGCGAAAAATTTCCCAGGATTATTGCCAGTGCCTCGACCAATCCGAGGGGGGGCATCTCTTCCTCTTCATACATACCCTTCCTCTAGATCGCCTCGATTCGGGGCACTACCACCACTACCCCCCAACGCAAAAGGCACGTTATATAACCGGTTTCTCTCGGTAGGGATTACATATCGACCGTCAACGAATGTCGCATGGGCAATCTCTCCGGATTGTGCTCGGTGGCCTAGAAATCTACCACCCCATATCCCCCCCGCCATCATACGAGAAATATATGAAAGAGGCCCGTGAGAGAGCTTCCCCATCGCGCGCTCTCCGACATGCCCGGCGTGCCGAAAGTGAGGGATTTCACGGAGCATGCTACCGACGTGGCGGGTTTTCAGGAAGGGGGGGATGACAGTATCGGGCGGTGAAAGGAGAACGCGGCAAAAAAAAAAAAAGTGAGTAGGACTGTTCCGAGTTATATTTCCAATAGGCAGAGACATGCAATGCGAGTGACGGGAGATGATATAACCTCCGAAAACTAGTTTTGACCCTTTCTAAATTGGAGGCGCTATCGTAGAATGCGCTTCGAAACACATACCCCACCCCCACCTTTCCTGGAGCGCAGACGCGATGGTGATAGGTATCATGACATGTTAGCAGCGGGAACTGGTTCCATGATAAGTATCATACAGTTCATTGAGAGCGTTCCCTACCTAAGCACTACCATGACCAATATCGCGCACCAACAGAAAAGGAAGGCCTAGGAATGGTAGATCTCAAGATACTCCACCCTCCCGGGAGTAGGAAGATGGGAAAAAGCGATGTTCTCGAGGTTGATGGAGAGAGAAGGGAGGTCAGAGGACATCAAACCCTACAATAAACGCTCAGGAGAATCAAACAAAACCCGCAGGGCAAATTCTATTACGATGACGACGAATCGATTGCGCACACCCCACCCCAAGCCGGCGGGCGACTAGTGCGACAGCAATCAAGACCCGTTCGTCACCCCCCCCCCCCCACCACCACCACCACAATCACCAGTAATCACTCCACGCCCCCGCAGCTCATGAGAACAGCAAACACAGCAACACCACCCAACACAAGGAATATGATAACGACAATGATAAGAAACACAAGTCTAATCACCAGCGATAACGTCTCACTTCAGGACCCCCACTAATTCACAACTCTATTTTTTATAAAATAACCTAGCACACACACGCACACACCCTCCCCTCCCTGGAAGCCAACCGCCATCGCCGCAAGGGCTACAGTAACTATCAGTATGATACAGCAAATAAGCGGCGGGAAACCCCCGAACCAGCTCGTCGAACATTTATCAAACGCCCTTGCTAACTCATACCGGAAGAGGAGGACAGCAATCTTTACTAAACCTCACTCACCCACGTCACACAAGCGCTCAGAATAGACTATCCACACCCGACAAAGGTGTATTGCAAGATGGGGGGGAGGGGGGTTATCAATGCACCTATATTTTCCCGACCAAAAAAAAAAACTCCAGCAGGATATTCCACCTCACGGGATATCACTCGCTATGCTTGGTTTGGTGCTCGAGAACTCCTGCCGTGAGGACAGGAAGTTAAGGCCAACGCTCAAGTTTCTCTCCATGTAGGCTTCTGTGCGTTTACTGGCGGCGTAGGAGGATTATGTCGGGCTTCGGGAGTTCCCATTAGTCGTAATATTACATGTGGGTGGTATCGTGCGCAGAAGGCTCCCAGGAAGGGGGAATACAGGCGACTAGGTAGGTAGGTAGTAACCAATCTGATATACACTCCTATGTACAATCTACCTTTCGCCGCCCCATCCATTAACAGAAGGAAACATCGAATGAAATTGATGAAAAATTTGAGAAATCCCGCCAAGCACAGATAAAAACACTAGTCAGACAAGGATAGAGAGAGAGAGGAGAACGAACCCCCAACCAACCGACAAACCAGGCAAACAGACATAGCAACAAAAAAACATCCCCCATGTCCATATTGAGTATCCAATCCTCCTCAATTCTCTTGGTCATGCTACTACTATCCACTTCCTCGCCGTCGTCATAACCGCATTCTATGCCGGAGAAGAAGGAAAAAAAAAAAAAAAAGAGGAAATAAAAGGAAAAAGTCTCCCAAGAAAAGTATAAAATGGTTTTTTTATCGAAAATAAAAAAGGAATCAAGGGCCGGCGAGCGCAAATCCTCCGCGCGCAATGTAAAGGTAACGGCAGCAGAAGTGATAAGATAACAGCAGGACAATCGGAGAGGGGGAAGAAAAGACGAAACAACTAGTAGCACGACCGCCCGGCCAACGGATAACGGGGGAAAACAAGAGTGGAAAACAAATCAAGTAAACAAGCAGGGCATCCTAAATAATGATAAGCGCCAAAACGTAAAAACATATATATGTGACTCCATCCAAAAAAGCTCACAGGAAAAAATACTCAAAAACCCAAAAGCGGGGAATTCCATTCGCAATGAGGGAGGGTGGAAAAAAAGGAAAAAAGAGAGGACCTCTGGATAACCTTAACTCCATCCAGCACCCCTTGAGCCTTCCCCTATACTTCCTGCGCCCCCACCACGACTACCTCTTCGTCGAGCGGAGGATCCGGTTGAGCCGTCCCTGCCGCCTCGCTCCTGGTCCAGGCTTCTACGAGACTGTTGGGCACCTGACATATCGCTCATCGTGAAGAGGAGGTCGTCTTCCTCGCCGTAGACCCCGGGCTTCGTGTAGCCGAACGCTCGTCCTCCTGACGGGCGGGTTCCCCCCCCCACGGAGCTGGATGCCGACCCAGTAGTGGGGGGAGTTGAACCGCCTCTTCCTCTAGATGGAACCCTTCCGCGAGACGAATGCCCGGGGGACCCAGAGCTTGAATATGCAGTGCCTCTATGAGACGTAGTACGTCGCTGCTGAAACCGGGGAACATCACCCTCGGCCTGTGACGCTCTTATGGGGCCGAAAGCAGGAGCGTCATCCCTGTCGTTATCGTCGCGCGCTTCAGGCCCGGATTCCGAAGTCCCGGGCAAATTAGTCGCAGATGCGTTCTGAAGGTCCAAAAGGCGGCTCATACTTAGCGGAGCCGTGTCAATACTACCGAGACTAGCGCTCTGCCGCATTTCCGGGCCATAGGGAACTAATGAATCAAAACCAAGGGAATCACTATCAAGGCGCTGTTGCTGTTGAGACACGGAATTTGACCGACGCGGACCAAAAGGACGAGGAGAGGATGGTATGTCAAGGGGAGATGTAGTAGCAGCGGTTGTCAGACGAGAGCTACTACTCGCCCTAGAGCTCGGGGTGCGCTCAGGCCTGTCTCCACTGCCCAACGATATCCTCCCTGAATGGCCCTGTTGATCGCCGTGCCGCGATGCATGCTGCGCAGTCAGCCCCGCACTCAACCTAGAAGGGATAGCGGGCGTATGAGGGGTATGAGGGGTATGCGGAGAGATAGGCTTTCCAGGTAAAGAGGAAGACGAAAACCCAGTCGAAGGCATCATTGCAGGAACATTGGACAAATGTCTGCTCGATGTCGAGGGAGAGGTCGAAGATGGCTGAAGAAGGAGGGATGATGATATGGAGTCCGCCATACTTATGTGCGAATCTCTCATCTTCTGATACTTTGATAATGCATTTCCAGTCCGTTTACTCGAAGCTTCCCCCGAAGAGTTTCCAAAACTCTTCAATGTTTGATTTTGGCCATTGGCCAATAACCTCATAAAATCTCGTATTTGCAAATCCTCATTGGAATTGGCTCCAGTGTCGGCGTAGAGACCAGACCCAGGAGCGGCCGACGAGGAATAGCTAGCCTTTCCACTGCTATTATTATCATCGTCCGTGCGACTGGCACCTGAAGCAATACGTGGCCGACGCGAACCAAAGCTACTTGTAATTCGAGTCATAGGCTGTGCAGCTAACGGAGAAGGCCCAGTATTCGAAATTGGAATAGCATGCTGGGCAGATGTCGGCTCAAAACTTGGTGGCGGCATTTTACCGGACGATGGGGGCATAGCTCCGAGGCTTGGCCGTTGTCGATGAAGGGGAGCTACAGGAGCTGATACCCGATTTAGGGAAGTCCTCGGTGATGATGCTACCTGATCAGAGTTCGCCGGTGAAGCTGATAACGAAGGGGACTTGAACGGCTGCATAAACGACACGGAAGATCGACGCTGTGCACCACCATCCACGCTCCTGAGAGACGCTTTCGATCCGTGCATTGATCGCAAGCCGGTTGTAGGTCGTTCAATAGGCGAACCGGTAGGGGATGCCCTATCAGCCATTTCTGCAGCAGATCGTAGAGCAGACAGTGGGCTCGCCCCAATCGGGTTGGCACCCTGTTGGTGAAACGATGACAAACTCCCGTAAGTCTGGTTGAACTCGGACCTCGGAGGTTGATTCATACCAGCAGATGGCAGCGAGCTCATTTCTCTTCCGGAAGGCTGGGAGGGGTTTCTTGGGGCAGGCGGCGGCCGGAAGAAGTGTTCATCCAAATTCAAGAACTGGGAGCTCAGCAAGGCTTCTGAGTCATCCACCCTAAAATCGCAGTTTCGTCGATAAGAAACGCGAACTTTGATAGAACCCGCCGGACTGTCCACTTTCTCAATCTGATACGTCTCAACAACGTTGCCCTCGTCTTGACACAGCGGCACATGCAAAAGATCAAAATCCTTTGGGGTGTGTGAATAGTCATTCCCATTGATGACTCGACAATTAACCTTCAGCGGGCTCGGGTTGAGCTTGGACCTCAACAACCGCCGACGAAATTTCCAAGTAGGCATAAGCCCGGCATATGTATACAATGCACGAAACATTACTATACCTTTCTTATAAACAACGGGGAGCTCTGGAGCAAGCGCGACGTCAAACGGAGCACTGATCCAAACCATATAATTAGCCGAAACTCTTCAAAAAATGTAGACAAAAAAAGAAAAAGCCAATCACAGAAGCTTGGATGAGGAAATTAAAAATACAAAGAGCGAACTAAATGCGAAGGGGGCGGGAACCCGGGGGACTGTCATGGGGATAGGAACGGAGATCAAGCTTACCTCAATTCTACTGTCCACCTTTCCAATATTACTTCGTGTCTAGCGGGCCCCCCGCGCACACTTCTTCGGGGTTCCGCATTCAATCCAGCTCGGGCCGCGGCCGCGTCCGTGGCCTCGTCCACATTCCATTTCTTTCCATCGGCATCTAAAATCACCAAGGATTGGTTCGCTGTCAGATCTCTGGTATCGAGATAAGTCTCAATAATTAACGGTGGAGGTCGCGGTTCGAACGAGTCTCCATACCGCCACAAATCCAACTCCCTTCGAAAGGCATCCGTCTCGTCAAGCTCGATATTGAACTACACAATTGGGCAAGGAGCAAGGAATCAGTAACCAATGCTCGGGGACCAGGAGGGAAGAAGAAAAAAATAACAATACGAGAAGGGCAGCCAGCGTACCCATTTGTTAACCTTCTTAACACCAGTCTTCGACGTCAATGGTCTAATCTGCGCTCGTGTCTGTATGATGATCATTGCAGCTTTCGTGAAGAAAGCTCGTATGATCTGGTTTACCTTATCTCTATTCGTTCTCTCACCACCGCCATTATTTCCCGCACTAGCTCCCGATGCACCAGATGAGTAACCCCCATGCGATGCTCCCCGTGAATGCCCTCCACCGGGTGGAACATTTGTAAAACCCCCAGAACCAGAAGAAGTGCTCGAACCGTCCATCCCAGCATAGTTGAAGCCCGTAGAAAACCTCCTCGTCTGTTCAATCTCGCCTCCTGCCAAACCTCCGGCAGGCGTCCGCCGCCGCGGTGAATCCCAGGGGAGCTGCGGTGAGTCTCGTCCGTACATTATTCAGGCTATAGGTGAGCGAGAGATAGGACGAAAAGGTAGAGGTGGTGATTCGCAGGTGGAGGATGGGATCTTGCTTTGGAGAAAATATGGAGGGTGGGCGGAGCTTATGCTACTAGGCAAAAATGTCAAAGTTGGTTATGAAAATGTCCAAGTCCGCGATAGCCATCACATTTATCTAATCCACTGTGAACCCCTGAGTTATTACGTTCCCTCTCTCTCTCTCGTCCCCTCTTGCACCCTATGCTGTCCCCCTGCGCCACGTAGTTCCTTGTATGTTTTTGCAAGTCGTTGAAACCCGTGGTTGGCTCGTTTCCGCTCTGACGGGATGCGAGTTTTACAAGGCCGTGCCTCGCGGGGGTGAGTGACCGATGGAGCCTCTCAATCAATCGTGGGGTGGCTCGCGCGAGCTCGAAACGGGCAGTTAGCCAGGAAGGGAGTGTCACTGGTCGATGTAAACTTTGTCAAGGGTGTCAATAAGCGAATTACTCTACGGGCGAGCCAGCGCCGTAAAAGGCCTCGATAAGCTGTGAGGGGAAAAGAGAACAGGGAGAGGGTGGAAGGGTTGGAAAGGTTTGGAGGTGGCGGTGATGGAAGAGGTGTGGGTGTGGGTGTGAAGGATGATTAAACGGCTACAATGACTTCCTTAGCTGAGCCAGATGACACCGGGGCGCTGCCTGTGAAACAAGAGGAAGGCTTTGGGTGGAGGTGAATGGCATGCATACCTTGGCCAAGCTGAAGAGGAACGAAAATCGAAGAAGCACAAAAAGGAAGGAAGCAGGATAGACCAGGGCGGTGGTGGTAGCGGATGGGGAAGGGAGAGAGGGGGGAAGTGGGCAGGGCAAAGAGGATACGAGGGGGAGGGAAGGGGAAGGAGAAGGAGAAGGAGGAGGAGGAGAAGGAGAAGGAGAAGGAGAAGGAAGCACTGATGGCTGAAGAAGTGACAGTCGAGAGTCCCCCAAGGGAGGAGCGAGAGTAGCAGGGGAAGGGAGAGGGATTGGGGGAAAGTTGGATTAGGAACGACGGGGACAAGTGGTGACTAAGTGAGTGGGTATGTAGTTATCGTTGTCAAGGACAAACAATAGACAACTACCGGTAGGCAAAGAAAAGAACCAAATAGATATTCCACCCGCCGTAGTTGGACAGGAAAGCAGAAGGTCTCACGGGCTCCCTACCGACCAAGCAGCCAGTAGCAAAATCAACCAACCAATCAACCAATCAGTCGAAGGAGAGAGCATGTACGAGTACTCGAGTACTCGTACAGGTACTTTATCAGTGCATCCAAGTTCGTGGTTCCAAAAAAAAAGTCAATGATCCCTGTCCCCCATACCTGGTCCAGTGACGATGAGTGAAAATCACAGCGAATGGATAACAGACCGCCCACCGCTGCTTGTCTCTGCTGTCGTGCAGAAGACGGACTACAACAACGATAGTGTAGGGGGGAAAGAGGGAAGCAATGGAGGGTCGAATAGGCTACAGTACCGGCACGGTATCATAATATGTACAGTACTTGTACAATCCGGAGCTGGGAGTGTTCCCCGGAAATAGCTATCGTACAGTATCAAAGCCATGTCAAGGCGATTCTGACCTGTCCGACTGATTGCACCGTTGCGCCGCTTGGTATCGGGGCCCCGATAATGTGGAGAAACAGATATCACACCGATATCATAATCAACCGGACCGCACACCCGTAAATTATCTGCAACCTCTGATCTTCGATCCGCCCAGTTTAGATTGCCCGCGGTACTTTTCTACGCACTGTAGCCACCTGCCTGCCATCCAGCCAGCTCCTTCCTGCACTCGAGTACAGTATAGTACAGCATGCCGTGCTCGTCGTATATTCAAGTGCTTGAGCTCTCTCTACATGCTGACACCCTTCTTCCTCTCCCATCACATCTCCCACATCTTCGACATCTTCCACAGAACAATCGCTCACCATTTATCCATAGCACGAACGCGTGCGCAGGCTACCGGAAGTCCCCTGCAACTTCCTACCCACCACCCCTCCTCCCTTCATCACACCAGAGCGCAGCAATCCTCGGAGAAGACGATATACAGGAACAATGCATATATACAAACCGTACATACGGCAAAAGGGCCATGACTCAAATAAAGACCCGGGGAAACGTAACGCGCGCATCCTCTCTCCCTCCCTTCTCTTTCTCGCGGGTACAGTATAAAGATAGTACCGGTACGAGTACAAGTACGCCGTACTGCGCTGCGCATCCACCAAACGAACCCAAGCCATCCAGCAGCAGTGAGAGCTTCCCCCCGTTCATCCATCCATCGCACCAGCACAACCCATCCCCCACTTCTCATTTCTTGGCAAAATACATCACCACCCCAAAAAAAACTCGGACCAGACCAAACCACTCACCAGTCACCAGTCACCCTACCTACAGTAACCATTCGAAATGCAAAGGGAAAAAAGAAAGAAAAGAAAAAAAGGGAAGGGAGAGAAATGCGATAAATGTAATAAAGATAAAATGAGAAAGAGGTAAAAAAAAAAAAAAAAAAAAAGATGGTGTGAACAAAAAGGAACCTGGTGCACACTCGCAGCCCGCATCTGCAGACGTAACCCAACATCCACATCCAACCCATCTCGCGTGACCCAATAGGTAGTTCGGTGCGAGTCCGCTTAGCTTCTCTGGACTGGAGCTCTTTCACCTCGAGAAAAAACAAACAAACAAACAAAAAAAGAACAAATCCTTCTTTCTCCGAACCTTCCTTTCCACCGTTGTCCGTGGTCCGCGATGCATAGGTAAGGATGCATTGTACTTTGTATCGCGACTTATGATGCGATACTGTGTGCAGCGCAGCAGCCACGATTTACAATGAATAAACGGCGGCGTATCATATCATGGAAACTCCCATTGCCCTTTCCTTGCACTTAGCTGCGTCGCTACTTCACAACCGGTATCATGCGCCAGGAAGAAGTCAACCTCCACCCTATTCGATCCATTCACTCATTCAGAGTCACGGCTCACCACATAGACTAAACCCTCCCTCCCAGAAATATACTGTACAGTACGGGTACAAGTAGTATGATATCAAAGCCAGATCCGAGCCACAAGTATAACCAAACGAGGAGAGACCGCACCATCACACCTAACGGTGATGTGATACCCCGGTAACACAAGAGACAAAGCTTTCCACGCTATGATACGATGCGACAAGGACCCCATGACGGACGATAGGAAGGAAGAGAAAAGAGAAAAGTCCAGCATCGTAAAGACTAATCTGGAGTGTCCTTGCCCGAGGTCCCCATAGGCACTGTAGACTATGGTAATATAGCGTGCTCGTGGTTATGTATGACACGATAGCTAAAGGTTTGACTTGACTTATCCCCACCGACGTCTCCATAATCTGGTAACACCATGCGTGTTACAGAAGTAGAACCACTTGATAGGGCTGCCGAGAATGATAGTCTACTCGTAGGGGTAAAGGGTAGTTCTAGTCTAATTAGCGAGGTCCAGCACCTCCCTCGGAGGAGATACAAGTACGAGTAGACTAATGGTACGATATTACGGTACTTGACTTGCCCGGGGAAAGCTGACTCACCCGAGAGAGGCGGTGATTCTCGTCACCCCAATATTCCCGACACCCTGTCAAGCGAATAGTCTACGAGTACAGTACTGGTGCTGGTACCGGTAGTCCACGATACATTGCAAAAAAAAGTCAAACCCCCCCCCCCAGACGAGGTCGCTCCAAGTTCACACGCGATTGAACAAAGCAGCTAAATTTAGTGAGCGCCAGGTTTTAGGGAGCGCTTTCTTTCCTTATCGCGAAGAACCGGGGTGCGAAATTGGACACTCTCAAATTTCCGATCCAAACGTGCTGTATGATAGATAATATTATAGTGCGGAACAACTTCTACTTGTTTATCAACCATCTTGCTGTTGGAATACCGTACTGCGCTAGCAACTATGATAGATACTCCCAATCATCAGTGCCCCCCACAAGACCTTTCAGGTACGAGGTTGACGCCCAAAATTGAAGAGCAGAATGGCATGAAACGACCTAGTATATAAACCATGGCTACGGCGCTTCACGCCTCTCCGCTCAGTCGTAACTCCAAAACCGTGAAAGGGAAAAGAGGATTGAAAATTAAACATTGTTCAGTATGGTACAAAAAGTATGGCAAAAAGTGGGTGAGAAAAAACGTGCCAAGACCGAGCTGGGTTTGCTGATATGATAGTCTAGGGAATTATCCCACACACACGCGGATCAAGACCCACTCTACAGTACCGCAGACAGTAGTTAGGAGGTCCTGAATATGACTACCGTACTCTTCAAATGAAAACTCCTTACTATACCACCGGTACGCTGCTCATCTTTTCTTCTTCCTTTTTTTTGACGCCTGCCTCGAATCGTCCTCGTAATGGAATGACATTCGTGAACACAACCCGGTATTGCATAAGGCCGAAGATTCAGAATTTGTGCCTATTTTGGCGGTATGCAATAGCAGCTGTGCTGTGCTCACAAACGTCATTCAATTAGTCTACGAGTACAGTGCAGTGCAGTGAGTGCACCACCATCGATTTCAAAAAGGTCGTCCGCCAGCGCCGGACCTTCCCAATGACTTTCTCGTTCATTTCCGCTTTCCCACTTTCGGATGCTGTATGATCTTTTCACACTCTCTAATCTATACTAGTACGGGTATGATAGTAGAAAACGAATCCGAATCCCTACCCAAGGCAAAACCACAACAGATGAGTAACGTAACGAACAAGGATCAGTGCTAGTAGACTACCGGTTGGGAGGTTCGAAGTTCTCGGGACGTGGAAGGCACAGGTGTTTTCGACAGAGGTGTGTTTCTCGGAACATATGGTAGTTAGGGTGCATAGTGAACCTTTTGGGTAGGAGGTAGGTAATACTATGTCTAGAGGAACGGTCATTTTATTTCGCACCCCTTGTCCAAACTACCCTGACTTGTACAGTACGAGTACCCGTACAGGTACTTTACACACCGTAGTCTATAACACTAGGCAGAAATAAAAAAAAAATTTAACACCAATGTTAGCGTTGCTTAGTGCCCACTTTCTTATTTCCTGGTCTAAGTGATATTAGCAACTTACGAAGCATGGAAAAGCCAGTCAACACATCTATCCTTGTATCGTAGCAGTTTATAAATTTACGCGTACCGCTCGGAGTAATGCACCTGTACTTGTGTTCATTTTGAGGCGTAAATTACCGAGAACTTCGAACCCGCCTCTACAGTACGATGCTCGAGTATAGACGAGTATTATTATGAAAAATTGTTACCCTACTCGGACCACTTCCCCTCGCCACCTGCCACCAAATATGATACTCGAGCACCAGTTATCATACTGCATAGCAATTACTCCCTCGCCACCTACCAATTTATCGTGAGCAATTACGAGTACCGGTACCGGTACTGTAAGACTCCGCAGCGAGCGAGCGCGAGCACACTACGAGTACAGTAACCTTAACTTCACAAGACTCAGCCAGTCTCTCAGAACGTTAAACCAACCACAGCCAATCCCCTTAAACAGGAAATCAAGCTTACTTCCCACCTCCATCCTTCTGACTCCCATTCGCGTCTGTACTACCGGTATCCTATCCTATCCTATCCTTTCCTGTGCCACCTAACCCCCAGCCTCCTCCTCACTACGAGTAATATCAAAACCCTCCCACCAACCTATCATACATACCATACACAAGCGCCATCGACTCAGAAGTTTAAAAAAAGATATATATCTACATAAAAAAAAAAAAAAAAAAAAAAAAAGGAAAAGGAAAAGGAAAACACCACACACGCATGCACACATGCGCAGAAATGATCTGCGCAGGGATAAGAAAGAAAAAAAAAAAAAAAGGTTGACACCTTGTTGTTGCTGCCTTGTGCGGGTTGGCTTGACAGCCTAGTCTTACAGTGGGTATGTATGACATGATATGCAGAGTACCCCGCTGTTAGGGGGGGGCGAGTTATGGAGGGGTAAATGGGAGGTGTGGGGGGAGGTGGGGTTTGTGTCAAGTGGAGGGGGGCGAAGGGAGGTACTTTTTCGATATCTATGTGTTCATGAATCTATTGGTACGGCATGGTACGGCATGGTGTGCCTTAACACGTATCCTATGTTACCGCACTTGCAAGGGGGGGAAGATAGCAGGAAACTACAATACCGGTACTCGTACTTGACAATGCTACTAACTTTATAGCTACGAATTGTTTAGCTAACCAAGTTGTTATTATAGTCTACACCCAAGAACCAAACAAAGGAGTAGAGTAGAGTAAAGTATGATAAACCCACACACACTACTATATGACAAAAGGCTAACCTATCGACAAGAAGTCATCAGCTCTTCATAGCAAGAAGAGAAAACATAAGGATACACATTGGTGATACGCTCCCGCAGAACCAGACATGCCCCATCTACCGGTATCCATCTCGACCATCCAGATAATGCAATGCATACCCGAAACAAAAAATAAGCATAAACAAGAAATATCAACCCCCCACAACCCAGCTTGTGCCAAAGCAAGTAGCTACAAACACCGTGAGCGAGAGGATATACAAATAATAATAAAAAGAGGAAGAGAAAAGTAGAAAAAAAACTTTTACAGTCACAAAGGACTACTGGTACTCGCATAAACTCCCACCTCTATCAGGCCCTTCTGCCTAGCGTATTATCAAACTACCCATCTACCCACTCAACTAATGAAATCACAAAAGCCCGACAAGCTTCTTATTCCTCTTGAGCAACTTCTCCAACTTCTTCTCGATCCCTTCCACCTCCTTCCTTGAGGCATACACAATCTTCTCCAGCTCCTCGACAGAAGCGTCACCAACCTCCTTATCGCACTCGTCAAAATCCAGTGCCTCAACGGTCCACTTTTGCCATGCCTTTCCCCGCCCGTGGCGCTCCTCTAGACGGAAATAGCGCTCCTGCTGCTCGGCGCTGAGGCCCGTCATTTGGAGGCCCGTGGGGGTGACGACGAGACTGATATTCACGACGCCCCCGCCGCGAATTGGGTACTGGTACGGGTGGCAGTCGGGCTCGACCGTTAGGATTGGCTGGCTGTTGTTGTTCTCTATTACGGCGGCTTTGATTAGTTGGATCTCTTCGGACGTTATATAGTGCTCCCATTTCAGGGTTGTGAGGGGTTTAAACATGTCGAGTTTGGAGAATTTTATTTTTGCCGCTTCTTGGAACTCGGCGAGGAGCTGAGCTGTAGTCTTTGCGGATTGCTGCTTTCCATCTTGCTCGACTGCTGGGGTAGTAGGCGTGCTAGGAGTAGAAGCAATAGGAGCTGGGATTGCTGCGGGAGTAGGGGTCAGAGTAGGGGCCGGTGTAGACACAGGGGCCGGTGTATGGGCTTTAGTAGGAGCTGGAATGCTAGTGGTAGTAATAGACTCTTTCACAGGGGAAGGAAGAGATACAGTAATAGGAGCAACAACTGTCTGGGGGGTAGCAGCGTTGGAAGCCTCCATCTCCTTCTCCTCCTTCTCTTCATCAGCGTAGCCTCCGCCTGCGACAGGATCTCCTCCACCAATCGTGGTATCCTTCTTGCGTCCCTTCTTCTTCATCCTGCCCACTACAGGAGCTTGTGTCACAGATCCTCGCTCAAGCCTCTCGCGTTCCCTCTCTCTCTCCTCAGCTTCCTTCCTCGCCGCTGCAATCCTCTCTTTCTTCAGCGCACTCTTTGTCTTGCCTTTTTTAGAAGAGTGCTGAGAATTAGGCGGGGGACTGACAGGCCTGCTGCTTCCACCATTGGAACCGGTATCGCTCTCGCCAATCCCAACCCCACCTCCAATAGGCGTCCTGATGGCTGGAGAATGGATACTAGAGCTAGAAGACAAGATTCTGATCATCCTTGGACCCTGCTTGACGGCGCTTGCAGCGGTCGGAGGCGCAGGAGATGTTGGGGTCGTCCCCTCACAGGAGACAGTACTGGGCGTCACAATGGCAGGAGAAATAGCACGATGTCCAGAGGAACTAGCAGCAGCGGCAGTAGTATTAACTGAAGGCAAGACTGGCTTTCCCTTAGCTTGTGTAGGGCGAGCATGCTCATCTTTTGCAGCTTCAAGACTTTCGTCCTTTTTCTTCCCAATTGGCCCTGGCGGTAGTTTCTTTGGTTTCAGCGTGCTAGCGATCGGTGGCAATGCTAATGCGTTCTCCTTAGTCGATGGGGCCAGAGCCGGGAATTCGTCTTCATCCACCATCCCAGGAGTAAGCTTTCGTTCTTGGGGAGTTATTCCAGAACCTACGATAAACATCAAGTAGAACCATTTAGCCTCAGCTCATCAAACAAAAGGGAATAAGGAATGTTGGTAGATGGCGGCAGGCATTCCGGAACCGGCCCTGATTTCCATGTGCAAGTCGCCTCGTCTTTTCATTAATCATTCGCACACGAGGCAGGGCAGCAGACTACTCTTTTGACATTAACTCATAAGCATATACAAATCGCCGGGGTGAGTCTAAATACTGCGGCAAAGAAAAAGGGAAAAAAAGCGTCCCAATTGCGCTATTTCGAGCGCAGAGGACATGCAAAGCGACTTGTAAACTGTACTGATGACAAGACACTCGAGAGGTACAAAACTCATTCGCGCCGGGGATAGCGTGGATTTTTTTAAACTGAATGGAAACCTTCCCCGTTTTGCACTCCCCTAGCTCTTCATCGAAGAATTGTGCCACAAAAATAACGTATCCCATGAAATTAGAGCAACCGGATGAGACGTGACAAGGAAACGAAATTTAAATCAAACAGCGGAGACCGGAACAGGATGAAGTAAGAAATACCAATAAGGCCCCCCGTTTCCCAACATCGAACGCCTTGACAGAAAATAGAAATTTGTATCGTTGCCCTACTGCTTGCCCGCTGCCATGTGCGAAGATAATGTAGACATTGGCATAAAATGGAAGCTCGTTGGCTCAGCCCACCCGCCAACCTACCATCTACCGTAGTACTGCATATTATTATACGCACCTTGCTGGCCAGCCTGAATTCCACCTTGGTGATGTTGCATTTGCTGCTGAGGTTGCTGCTGTTGCTGCTGTTGTTGCTGTTGGGCTATTCGAGCCTGCAAGATGCTAGGATCCGCTAAGTCTCCCACTGGACTTGGTTTAGCACTCCCCCCTCCCCAATACGAATCAACATGCATACGTTTACCATCCCCAACTCTTCCGCCCAGCCCAGTATTCCCCAATGCACCAGCTCCATTGCTTCTCATCAATTCTCTAAGAAGCGCATCTGAGCTCTCGGATTTATTATGATGACCGCCAAGTCCCAGTCCTGAGAATTGACTACCAAGACCATGAAGCCCGCCCATAGGAATACCACTCATGCCTGGAGCCGGCGGGGTTGGTGCACTCTTCAACCCTGGAGGCGGTTGCTGCACAGTACCTCCAAGCATACCGCCACTAAGACCTGGCGCGCCACCAGCCCCATAGAACTGTGCGGCAAGCTGCTGTTGGTTGTGCAGCTGTTGCTGCTGCTGTTGCTGCTGAGCCTGTTGCGGCATCATACGAAGTTGTTCGGTCATATGAGCAATGTTCCCGCGAGGATTGACAGAGGTAGATGCTACGGCCGGATTGTCATTGGCAAAATTGTATCTAGAAGTTTGTCTGGTATGCAACGATCCACCATGCGTCTGCTGCTGTTGCTGTTGGGGATTACCCATAGCGCCAAAGGGACTGAACGACTGCTGAATTTGTTGCTGTTGCTGCTGCTGCTGCTGCTGTGGATGCAGGATACCGCCAGGAGTGAGCACCCTCATAGCCTGTTGATGTTGAAGGTTTTCTTGCTGCTGGAAAGCTCCAAGAGGCTGCTGTTGAGGATGACTCGCCGCAACTTCCTTAAGCAAATCTCTCTGGGAAGGGGTGTTTCCTCTCCCCGTCAAATTTAGTGGCACCAGCCCGGGGGCGGCCGCCATCGTACCAACGGGGGGCTGTGGTTGTGGTATGTCACTTTCCGCCTCCTCGTGCTGCTGCTGCTGCTGCTGCTGCTGTTGAGCTCTCAGTCGCTCAGCATTCTCCCTCCGACGCCTTCCTCCATGACGGTCAAACATGGGAGGCATCTTCTCCAGATCGGCAATGTCTTCCTCAGTCATACCCTCGGTTGAAAACACAAAGCGGAATTTGGGGTTGGAAACAGCTCGTACGCAGTTTTCGAGACGCTTCAAATGTTCCTGAACCGGAATTGGAAGCTCTGGTGCGCTCGGTTTGGTAGGAGAACGAAGAGCATTAGTCGTAGAATCTTGTACAGATGACGAAGAGGCCTCTGATGTTTGAGTGGGAACTTGATTATTGGTCGCTAATCCGCCAGGTGGCTTACCAACAGGACCAGGACCCGAACTGCCTCCTGATCCAGTCGAAGCTGGCGCCTTTCCAAGACTTGATCCACTCTTGCCACTTTCTTGGCTCTGGGTCTGTACCATTGGGGCAGCAGGTACACTGCGTGGGCTTGGCGTGGACCCTTTGGATAATATAGCAGAGCCTTGCGGTTGTATTACGGGAGCCACAGATCTGGCGGCGGGCGTTGGGGGGTTCTTTGCCCAGTTTGCTGTAGACGGTAATGCAGAAGACTCTCCATTATCGCCAATACTTGACGATCCACCTTGATGTGAACTAACCCGGGCCATCTGCGCACTCTGCTGCTGGGTAGGCGGTGGATGGACTGGATGAGTGGGGGTTGCCGTAGTGATAGGAGGCTGATGCTGAGGCGGGCGCGTCTGAGATGGAGCCCCCTCTTGCTGGCGGACAGTAAAGGTAGACATTTGTTGTCGATCGTAGGAATCTGCCTCTTCTCCGGGCTCATGAAGAAACATACAATTTTTATTTGGACAAGCCTCATTACGGAGATAGGCAGAGCAATACTTCGTTGTCCCGTAGGTAGCTCTGTCCCCCAATTAGCATGTACACGGCAAGCAAAAACCAACAACAATCAGAATACCTTAAGGTTCTGTCGCCATTCTGACTACCATCAACAGCGTCAATGCAGACTTCTGCATCCTCCTTTTTCGCAAAAGTAACGTATACCCCGAGACCCTGAGCACCTCCGCTGCCTTGATACCCATTGCCGGATCTATCCTGAGCAGTGGTCCTTTTGTTGACCACAATCTTGATAATTTTCCCATATTGCCCAAAATAACTCTTTCCTCTCAGAGTTTGAAGTAGATCCTCCTCAGGTATGCGGGGGTTGAGACCAGTCACATAGACCAAATTTTTTTGAATAACGCGAAGACCAGAAAGGTGTTTACGGTTTAGAGCATCAATCTCACGTTTCTGAGCTTCGAGTTTACGTTTCTCATTCTGCTGACGATTCTTCTTGTTCTGGTCGGCTCTCATCCTATATCAAACAAAAAGATTAAAAGTTAGCCCTTTTCATGATAACCATAATTTCTACCAACATTAAACAACCGATAAAGGGTCCGTGGGCCAGGGCATCGTAAGGGGAATGAAGTAGTAGGGGGGGGGTGTATTGGGTAACTCACTCTTCGGCAGAGATGCCTTTCCATTCTATGGTTTTCTCATCGTACGGACGCCTGCAAGCGGGACACAGATTATTCAAATTATTCTTTATATTGTTATAGCAGAATTGGCAGATCTAAACTCCGATATTAGTAACTTCCAGCAGCGGAACAGGAATGCCGATTAAGAATATAATCTACCTGATAGCCGCAAGGACAGGGCCTGAAATTTCTATCTTGGATGTCAAACTCCTCAACACACAGAGGACTAATTTTGGCGGAAGGTGAAAAAAAAAACCGTCAGCAAGGGGGAAACGCCAACAAGGCAAGCAGGAATGAAAGAGGGGGGAGAGGGTTGGGAAAGGCGATTTACCAGAACTCCTCTGTATCATCGATGAAAGTATCTTGTTGTACTCGAGACATGGCGTGCAATGCGAGGCTGATGAGGGCGGGCTTTGCCGTCAGAAGTGTAGATATTGATGGAGGTAGGTGAAGGCGAGTGGGTTCGAGAATGTCGGATAGAGTTTATAACAAAAGATAACAAAGCTTCTTTCAGAGTGTGAAAGGGAGATTGAGCGTTTGAAAACGATGAAATCTCTAACAAGTAGCTAAGGCGGTAGCGGTGGTAGCGGCAGTAGTGGGGGAAAAGGGCGGAAGGGAGACGTGTAAGTGGAAGGTCGAGAAGATGTTGACTTTGAGAGAAGGCTTTGTCTTGGCTTAACCCAAACCCTTGGGATAGCAATCAGCCAATCAAGTTTGGCTCATCGTATGACTAAGGGGGATTAGCGGATAATATTAACTCGTAAGCCTGAGTTTGCCGAGCATGCGCAAGATCTCGTTAACTGGTATTCGCAATTCTGTTAACCTGTTAAACTAAACCTATCATGGACTGATAAGGGGATTGATGAAGATCAGAGGTCTGGTGGAGATAGTGCATTATACGAGTTAATATCCTCGCCCATTCACCATGCCTGCTCTCATTCTTTTTTGCTGACACATCGCCCTTTTTAGGAAAACAATGACCTAATTACGGGCCAAGTACCGGCATCCTGATTCAGGGCCCCAAGAGCAGGATCTAATATAAGTAATAATCTCTTCCCGCACCTCGTGAGTTTTCAAACCAACGGGCGGGGGGCATCACGATTGACACCCAACAGTGATTCGAGTGCTGTCCTACTCTTTGACTACGCACGATAGGGATCCGCTTGCCATTTCCACTCAACCCCTTTCCCCTTTTCAGCCCACATCCGCTTTCAGTCAAGATGTCATTGCGGATCAATTCATCCACAGTTATCGTGCGGTCGCTCCCGGCGGGTGCTCGCTCCCCCGCTATCAGACTTGCCCCCACCATTGCTGCGAGGGCATACCACTCCGGAGCCAGAAGACCGGACGGAACAGAACTTCCCAATATTCGGAAAGCTGAGAGACCTCGTGAGTACAAACCATTTATTTAAGACATTGAATTCTACGAAATTCTAATTAAACCCCTACACAGCCATTGGACCCCTAAACGCACCTATCGTGAACCCGTAAGTCCGAGAATCCCCCCTCTAGCCAATACTCAAACCCAAAACCGAATCCAAAATTAACCATCTTGCTCAACAGTGCCGACAAATACAAATCCAACTCCGAATCCCTCCACGCCTACGGCCGCTACCTAATTTCCGCCCTGCCAAAGTACATCCAACAATTCAGCATCTGGAAAGACGAATTAACCATCTACATCGCGCCCTCGGCCATCTTACCCGTCTTCGCCTTCCTCAAGAACCACACGGCGGCGCAGTACACGCAAGTGAGCGATATAACAGCGGTGGACTACCCGACCCGCATCAACCGCTTCGAAGTGGTCTACAACCTCCTGTCCATCCGCCACAACTCGCGCATTCGGGTCAAAACCTACGCCGACGAGGCCTCGCCCGTTCCCAGCATTACGGGGCTATACGATGGCGCGAACTGGTACGAGAGGGAGGTGTACGACCTCTTTGGGGTGTTGTTCGTGGGCCATCCGGACTTGAGGAGGATCATGACGGACTATGGCTTCGATGGACATCCGCTCAGGAAGGATTTCCCGCTCACAGGGTATACCGAGTTGAGGTATGATGAGGAGAAGAAGAGGATTGTGGTGGAGCCTTTGGAGATGACGCAGGCTTTCAGGTACAGTTTTCTTGGCTCCCTGGGGTTCGGGGAATGCTAACCCCGACATACAGGAACTTCCAGGGCGGTAGCAGCGTCTGGGAGCAGGTTGGGAGTGGGAGGGATGATAAGCCCGATTCGGTATGTCTCCTCTACCACTGCTATTTCATTGCCAGTGCGTACATAGCTAACGAAAACAGTTCAAACTCCCAACACCAAAACCAGAGGCGAAACCAGCGAAGAAATAACCCTCAGCGCCTATTTCCACTCCCCCCACCGTTCCATCTACCACCCAGCCGCTTCCTTCCTTCAATCTTTCTTGAATAAATCAATTCCACAAATCGCACCCACCCACCCACCCACTCACTGCATGTACTCTACCAAACCAGTCTGCGCAAGTCTATCTCCCCCAAAAGCAAGCAAGAAGGGAAGAAAGCAAATTCCATGAAATATAAAACTACACAATGCGACCCCATCATTGAAGCAGAATAGAGAATCAAAGAAGAAAAGCAATTTTTCCAACACCCACTCCGCAACCCCAACGCCCATCAATTGAACAAAAACATCAAAGCCCACCCATCCGTGCCATCAAAACTGAAAGTGGAGAGGGGGGAAACACCACAAAGAATTATACTAAACCACTCAAAAAAGAGAGAGGGAGAGAGAAGGAAGGAAGGAAGGAAAATCAAGAAAACAGTTAAAGAAAAACTACCAGTTCCAAGTCCGATTAGCCGCCGTAAAAACTGGCGGCTTCCACTGAATCAGTTCCGGATCCAGCGTTCTCTTACCCTTAATCTTCTGCTTCTCAACCTGCTTCTGCTTCTGACTCAGGATTGCATCTGTGAGGCAGATGACATGTTGACCTTTCTACAAATCCCCCCCAGATTCCATTCCAATCAGCTCCTGCGCTTAAACATAGATAGATGGATGGGTAGGAAGAGAGAAGGGAGTACATACAAAATATCTCAGCATATTTAAATTCTGCAACGTATGGATAACATCCTGGGTAGTCATAGCGCTCATGCTCGCCAACTCATCAATAGTAGTTTCCAACCCCTTATTATTAAGCAACAAGTCCACGATGGTATCTTGCCAATACGCCCGATAGCCGAGTAGTCCCAAGTCTGATAGTGGTTTCTCCGGGGATCCCAGTTTTCCCTCGCGCTTGCTGAGCTCGTAGGAGAAGGCAATGAGTAGTTTTCCGTATCCGTGGCGCTGGTATTGCGGGAGCGTGAGGATGCACGCGACGTTGTAGCCCTCGGCGGACTCCTTCTCCTTGGAGAAGTAGCCAATCATGTGGCAGCCGTATTCATCTCTTGTCGTCATGATGTAGAATAGGAAGGGGTCGACGTCGTAGTACAGCGTCTTGTGGTCAAGGAAGCACTTTGACAGGAGGCACAGGTTGCGGCACCAAGTGCGCTGACGCCGCCCGTCGATCTCGAAGAAGGAGACGGCAGAGTCGCGGTAGATCTCATTCCCAGGAGGATGCATAAGTGTGCACTTTGTTCGGTGGCGTTGGAAGCGCTGCTCCTCGCCGAAATAGCTGAGGCAGAATTCGCAGATGAAAACCATCTCCTCTTCCGTGTACTCCACCGGGTACGGTGAGAAGTACCAGGGTTCCACTTCGTACTTCCCAATCTGTAGTTTTGATAAATTGCGCACGCGGGAGATCTCGTGCGCGGATTGGGTCATTGAGCCGGAAGTCCTTAGTTTCTCGATCTCGTGCTCCTTTGAGAAGGTCTCTGGCGTCCCGCTCGTGCCACTCTGCTTTGCCGAAGCGGCGCGCGCGGCGGTGGCTTTGGGGTCCGTCTCTGCGGAGTCCTCGTCAGCTTCTTCATCCTCGGGGGTGCCCACATCGCCGACGGTCTCGGGTTGCACGGCCGGGTCGTCCTCCGCGAGCGCAGAAGTGCGGCCCTTCTTGTTGCTGTTCTTTTGCGCGAGCGTCGGTGTCCCGGGACCCAGGCTGTCGCCCCTCCGTGGTCTCTTCTGCGCCCTGCTAGCCGTAGATGTTGGCGTCTCCCGGGGCGTCGAGGCCTTCGCTACCTTCTCCGGCTTCTTCGCGGGTCTATCCGGACGCGGCCATTCCACCTCTTTCGTCAAATCTAGACGTGTGGGTGGGACCCATTCGTCCAGACGCTTGTTGAACTCTTCGTAGTGCACATAATAATGTGGCGTGCCCTTGCGCGTTTGTATCGACAAGATCTCCGCCAGACGGTGCTCTCTCGAGTTATCATGGTAGACGTACAGCTTCACGCCGACACTGGAAGGGATGTTAGCCTCGTTTGATTATCGAGCCTGAAAAAACATCACTCTTGACGGGGGGTTAGGCATACCGTAGGGTTGCTATGGTGGCGATGGACTTTTCTCCGGTTTGCACGTCGGGCGTGCCGACTTCGGCGCTGGTATCGCGTGTAGGCATGGTTTTGGTGATTGTGAATCGATTACGAGTGGTTTTTGCTTATCTAGATGGGTGGTCCTAGAGATATTCCCCACGAATGGGAAGGAGGCAGACGCGTTGATGATGAGGTGACGTTGAGGTCCTGGCACGTGATTTTGGTCGTTTCAGGGCTCTATTGATCTGATAAGATGGAATCACCCTGTGTTCCTGAGCGCAACTTGAGCTTAATTTACTATGACCATTGACAAGACTTTATCCCATTCGGTTCTGGCCCGGAATTGACATGCCATAAAAAACTGTGATAATCGGATCTCACGCCGATAAGGTCAGTCGTATTCTAATTTTAATTTACCCCAGCGGAGGGCCGAAAGACCGTTTTCTTTTTTTACCATATCCTTCTCTCCGATCCAAAAGAGGGAATTCTAGACCTCTGAGCGTAAGGTCCAATTATTCTAGTTTTTACGGTACCGCACGGTATCATAGCCTCCTCTCCAGCAAAACTCTAGGCTTCATAACAGCTGGCCCAGTCTCACAATAACCCCTGAGACGAACTCTCTTGCTCCCCCAATTCACAACAAGCACCATCCCAAGGCACCTATGATACCCCTTCCACACTCAAGAAAGCCAGCCCACACCAGAACATAAAAGGGATGGCCTTAGCCCTCGCTCCCTACTCGAGTATAGGCACAATACTGCACCATCCAAAGCCCAGATGACCTAATAACACAATACCTACAAAACCTCCTCACTAAAGGTCACTCGTTGGTATTCCACATCACACCCATCACCACCGTACTGGATACTCGTGCCAAATCAATTCCCCCCTAAAAGAATCTTCGAAGAAACAAAAGAGAACTCTTGCCTGTAGATAATTCCTGGATCACTTCACCTGAACTTGAATCGGCCAGGTGAACAAATCACGTATCCAAAAATGCTTACCTGACTGTTACTAATGGTCAACCCCCATGCACTGCTATTGAGGCATTAAAAAACACCTTAAAGCCTAACACCGATGGCCGTATAAAGCTATCAACACCCCCGCTGACTACAAACCATCTAGCAACTTCTCGACTTTCCCGGGTCTCCACATCCACACGCACTGATCGAACAGACCTGGCCACCCGCCTGGCAAAGAGGGGACACATCACGGCCACCAAACGGAAGGAACAGCGGACGAATACAACACCGCTTCTCATTCATAATTAATTTTACCCATATTACGCAAAGATACTCCCAACCAGCTTCAAAGAGCACTAATTTTCAACGAAACAGAAAGGGAAAAGAATGAGGGAGAAGGAATCATTACTCAAGAAATATTTAAAAGAAAGGGAAAAATAATGAATGAAGGGAAACAAGAAACAAAAGTGGGAACAAAGGGGAAAGATAAATGACGAGTCCCATATCCAATCACTCTGACCAAGTTTTATCACTGGCACGTCAACTATTTTTGCTCAACCGGGGCGGTAGCGGCGGGAACGGGATTGACGGTCTCTGGGTTTGGCGGCCCGACAGCAGCGGGCGCCGCTCCAGTCTCGGGTACCTCTGGGTCCTTAGTCTCCTCCTTCGTCTTCGCCTCAGGTTCAGTGGCCGCCGATGAGTCCGCGTTAGGTACAGGCGGGGATGGTTCAACTTGGGCGGTTGCCTCCGTTGGTGCTTCTACTTTAGGGGCTGTTCGAATTAGCCCTCGCACTGCGCGTTTTCAAGCAGAGTAGGGCAAAACGCGACATACCTTCAGTAGTAGCAGCGGTGGGTTCGGTGGGTTCGGTGGGCGGCGGAGCGACAGCGACGGGGGCGGCGGCAGCGGTACCTGCAGCAGCAACGGGAGCTGCAGCATTCGTGGCAGGAGCGACGGCACCCTCTGGTTGTGTCGCGGCATCGGTTTTCTTCTCCTTCTTCTTACGACCTAAGATTGAACGGCCAAATTTCTTGAGAAGGCCCAGAGCATTTGGGGGCTGTCATTCATCATCATCGGGTTAGCCACGTGTGCTTCGGACTCAGCCCCAAGGAGGGGAAAATAAGAAGAAGGAAGCAAACTCACAACACCGGGCATCGTGAAGGATGGTTAAAAAGCGAAAACCCTTTCAAGAAAAGACTAGGAGAGTTTGTATCCGTGGTTGGGCAAACGGTGAAGATGCGAGAAGGCGGAAGAGAAGGAGTGGAGGGCAATCAAAGGAAGGAAGGGAAGAGAAAGGGAAAAGGAAGGGGGAAGATGAGCAAGAGAGAAAACGGGGGGAACACAAGAAATCTGGGCGGATGGAGATTGCGAATACCAAGACAAAACGGATAGGCAGGCAGACAGAACAGCAGAAAGGCTAGACTACATAACAAAAGGGCGGAATGGGGGAAATAAAAATACCGTAAAGAGGGAGCTTTTTAAGGGCCTCAACGACTGCACTTGAATACGGTAGGTAAAGCCTGACACGAGCCCAACCCAACCCCAAACCTAACTACCGGTACCAGCGCGGCCGAGTTGAAGTTGGACACTTTGTATGGGAGTTGCCATTTTAACTGTCCAACTTCAACTCGGCCGCACGAGCACCGGAGCATTTGGTGAATAGAAGTTACGGTAGCGAGTGGAGACGTGAGAGCAGCTCTGATTGGCTCGAGCGTGAACCAGAACCTCCAGCGGGCCCAGGCCGGCGTGGTCAAAAGGCAGGAAGGCATGGCTTGGCGCGGTTAAAACCAGTTGGATGGCGGGCGCCCGCGGGCCTGAAAAAATATAATATCATACCTTACCCTTGGAACCAAGTCCCTTGTCAATCTTCGCAACGAGGTTGTGGAGATGCTAGGTTCTGGGCTATGAAAAATGAGAACAACCAAAGCGATCAATGGTATATATCATACAGTCTTCCATGCGCGTAAAGTTTTATTTAATACCCGTATGATACCGTATCCTATGGAGGAGCTATCATTACTACTTGTATCATGATACAGGACACTAGTAAGCATGTCTAGCCACCCCTAACCCTCGTGTTCTGACCTCCCAATTTTGCGGCAGCCTACCTGCACCGCCGCGTTGTGGTCGGCCGGGCCAACTGGGGGCGCTGCGAAGGGAAGCTAGGCACCAAATTAATTTACTAGCGCTCAAGTCAAACATTCAATTTTCCCTTTTCCCGAGAGGGAAAGTGGAAAGAAAAGAAAACCGACCTTGTCGTCCGTGCAAAGAAAGGCCTTATCATAATAATATTATTATAAAATAAACTCCCTACGAGTACAGTACACTGTACAGTACGTACCGGCTTTAAAAGTGCCCGTGCTTGTAAACTCGGCGGAAATTTTTTTTTTTTTATGAAAACGAATGAGATATCATACGGTACCATACAGTATCACACCAACGATATACCACAAGTACTGTACTCGAGTACAGCGTGAAACGCGGTTCCAGACCGCATGAAATCAGTGAGGGGACGATGGACCACAGTACCGGTATGATACCCATACATTTTTTTTTTCCGCAAACCTCGTATCACAAATTTTAAAAAAAGAAACAAATTCTTGGACAGGCGTTTCAGACAAGATCGATGTCTTTCCCTCCCTCCCTCGCCAACCAGCTTTCACCGTGAGATATCATGGGTAAAAAATAAAAAAGGTATGATAGATATAATAGCGAGCAACTTCAAAACCCGCTCTTTTTCTGATCAGGTATTTTTTTTTTTTCGCGGGATCCAATACAATTAGTAGGGGCTTGCTGTACAAGTAGTTGTTTCCTTCCTTCCTACTCTGGGGAACCCGTTCGGTGCTCCACAAATAGCATTATGGTATTTTCCAACTTTTATGGCATTTGTTTCATGGTATTTTTATAATTAGAGGTGTGTGCCAACATGGCAGAAATACAAGTACCATGGTATGATTTTTTTTTTTTTCCAATCTAGTACCGATATTTCTTGCAATATCATAAAGGTTTAGGATAAAAATATGAGAATACATACATATCCTTTCCCCGGATGTTGAGGTGATGCTTAAGTTCTTGATTACTCTGGTTCATATTTTTCCTTTACAGTATCATACTTTACAATAACCGATCTCATATCATAGCAAAGATATGATATATATTTCATCTTTGCTAAACTGTGGCTTGCAGCATACAAGTAGTGATTATATTTGGGGGCTACTTTAGTAACAAACGAGTGAAGAAGAACCATGTTAGAATATGGCTTCCGCCAAATGCCTTTATTTTCAGAAATACTATTATATTTTTATAAGAGCTTGTATCATAAGTAACTTTCAAGAAATACCATAACATTTCTAAATTGAATACTAGCACTACTCCGAAGGATGGCGCTGAAGCAATACTGAATAGGGCATATCTTGAGGATCCTGCGGGGGGGGGGGGGTACGAGTGACCTCCAAAGAAAGAAGTGGGGGATGAACTGGGAATGTCTAAAAAAGTGAGTAGTATCGTAACTCCAAAGCAGCTGGTACGGGTTCTCGAGCCAGATCCTATTTCTTTCTAGACAATATGGTATCGTACTATTGAACACCGGTAATCCCCAAGTCACAGTCTTGACAGTCCGGTATACTAGTACACCACGAGAACTGGACGGGTGATGAGTATGGATCAGGATCAAGTAGGTTTTTGTTACCCTACTTTGAGGATTTCCCTTTTGCCCATTAAATTTAACACCCCTGGTCGTCACTAGCTTAGTTTCGTCGTGTGTACGGTAATGGCTGTAGATCGCCGCCCACTACGAGTACCGTACTTTCCGAGTTTTAAGGACCCCCCCCCGAGTACAGGGGGTGATGTGGGGTCATCCCGGTGATTTGTGTTCTGGGAGCTGTTTGGCTAAAGTGTTGCAAAGTAGTACTCGAGTACCCGAACCTAGGGATTAGAGAATTATATGGCCAATCGTTCGTGCGCGTCTGTGCGCGCAAACAAAATTATCCTCAATGTTCCCGTATTTCTTGCCTCGGGCGGTGAGAGCATGGTAATTCTAGAGTGCCACAACGAGTGGGAGTCCCTTCTGGAATATTCGTCTGGAGACTGGGATGGGGTGGTATGGTGGACCGGTAACCTGGCTTCATGGAGACGGTGGCATCGTGGGTGCTACTACGAGTAGTCTCACATGTGATTTGGATCCTTCGAAAGCATCAACGGCAAACATAAGTTTCTGTGTAATTGGAAACGATGTGGCGGGGGCTAATTTGGAAATGGACGGAGCACACAAGTTAGGGCAGTATATTTCTATAAACGTATTACAACATCTGGGATAATTGAATGATAAACAAAACACCATTTTCAGCAGATGCGAATTCAGTGATGAGAAGAACTTTGGCTTTGGCATCATGACTGCCGTGATAGGCTGTTTAGTGGGCAATATATCGGGAATTATACCAACCTCGAGCCGTAGTAACCTTGCCGAGCCAATTCGCTCGCGTTCGCGAACGACCGGGCACCACCATGAGAAGGGAGGTACCGGAAATATTCAAAGTAGGCTCCCGGGTAATAGCTGCCGAAGTTGCATTGCAATATCACGTCTTGATTAGCATCATCCTCAAATCAAACTGCTTGAAACGAAAGAGAATCGAATAGGGTATGGGGAACATTTTCAGAAAACAGCGCTATCCAATCCCTATCATCCGGTATGATACTAGGGCCACTCCTCGTCCATGCCTTCCAAATGCCCCATTGAAGCAGGAAAACTGAAACCAAATCTCACTATCCCATCTTAGCAACAGATCAGATAACTGTGACGTGAAAATGAATGATAAAAGAAAACAATGAAAAACCAGTTACAGACTCCGAAGAAATATAAGAGACCGCAGCCTTGCTGTACAAACTGCCCCTAAACTTCCCAGATAGAAAAAAAGGCCGATGTTCGTTAATCACCTTTCTTGGTGTATATAGAAAAAACTTTTTCTTCGATTGGGTAGACGTAGGAATATGGCCAAAGGGAAAAGCATCCGTCAGCTTGAGGCGGTCGGTGGGGTAAAACGAGGAAAGGTAGAGGAGGATGGGATAGCAACTCCCAAAAGATACTCCCGCTCTCAGAGGTTTAGTCCTCTTCCTCTCCCTGATGATATACGTGTTTCCCTCTAGCAACATCCTTCCTCATAGGCTGCCCGGACCCCGTGAAACCAACTATAGAAGAAAAGTTAGCCGGTGGTTCTCGCGTTATGTGATTGGAGGGGGGGTGGTCAAATATAAAACGTGTACGAACCTCGACCATGCACACCCTCCGGAGTTCTGAACATGCTGCTCTCGCCTATCTTTCTGGCCTTCCCAGTCTTGCCCTTTACACCCTTAGAAGCAAAGTCCTGCCACTTCTTTTTACCCTCCTCGAGCACCTTTTTTTGTGCAATTTTCCGCCCGGTTTTCAGGACTTTCGAGGGGCCATCAGCAGTTTTACTGGACTCTCGCTTGCTCGCCTCTGCCAATTCAGTATTTATAGTAGCGGGCTGCGAGATAATGGCGCTGTTAGAGATAGCAGAAGTAGTGGGGGTAGACGAAGCAGAAGAGGGGCCGATGTTATTCCCATTGCTGTGGATAGGTGAATTGTCGAGTTTACGCTTCTTGCTAGCAAAGTTTGAAGCTGGCTTGATATGCTGTGCGTGTAGAGTCTCTGTAGCGTTATATTGGGTAAATTTGACGATGTAGACTGGGTTTTGTTGTGATCCCATCACCGAAGTAATCCTGGCCGGATAAAGCTGGTTATCGCCGCTGGTCCATCTCGCGAGGACGTTGTCGCCAACTGCATAAATACTGTTGCTTCCCGTTCCAGCACCTCCTACCTCATTGGAAGTACTAGGTGAATCCCGCTTATTGTTGTGATTGGTGTGGGTACGATTGTGGTGGGATGGAGGAGGGGACGGGGCTTGGCCGGCTTGTTCGGCGAGAACGGATTCTGTCAGTGCGATAACTTCCTTCAGTTCCGTGACCAGGCCTACCAGCTCTGGGTTTTCGGGATCTGCTTTAAGCGCAGCTTCAACAGACTCAAGCTATAAACAAGGCGCAATGGAGACGTTAGTCAACATTGATAGATGAATTGATGAAGAGGAAGAAGGGGCAAGGGATGGGAAGGCTTACCTGTAGTTTGTATTCTTTTAGTTCTGCTTCCATAGCTTTACGTCGGGTCGAAAATATCGGGGAAATAGATCGGATGGGGTGGACAGTGCGGGAGAATAAATTCGCCTTGACGGTCGGGGCTCGCTGGTTGATGATTGAATCGCGAAGAAGACAGTCGGTGAATGTCGAGAAAGGCTTCACCTCAACCTTTGTGGTCTTGGCGCCGCCATTTCTATTAAATTTTTACCCTTATTTGCCCTCCTTACTCAGCAGAAACTAAAATACCGGTACCAAATTCGCATCATCCAAACGAAAGATCGCTCGCTCGCTTGGGGTCTCAAAGTCGACCTACCAGCACAGTACCGACGCACTTCCTGCTACCTAGGGTATGGTATTCTGATATTGATCGAAGAAGTGATAGACAAGCCTGGGAAGTCATCTTTCCAGTTGGCTGATACCTGTATCTCGACCACCACGGAACAGACTTGGGGGAGTTGAAGTCTTTAAGGTTGACTCGACATACCAGTACCGGTACAAGCATAATTTAAATGTCGGGCAATTTATTGAACCGGCTCCGCACACCCTTCCCAATGGCTTGTACTAGTACAGTACTCGTACTGGCCCCCAAGCACGGTCCAAGAAATGATACATGGGAGGAAAGTTACCGCCGTGCGGTTTTGCGGGGGGGGCCGTTCAGAATATTCACCAAATGCGATACGGCAGATGCTTCACTTCCGCATCGTATTTGTACATGCGGGGAGAGGTTGGTTAGGCTATGTTTTGGGTATAAGCATCGCATGCACAACGATAAGATCATGGTTTTCAAGGTTATGACTAAAGACAGATGATTAGACTATGGGGCTCAGCTCCTTTCATAAGCTCAGCACCGCATATCATGGTGCGCACAATGGTGGTCTGCAACTGGAAAAATCACGAGCACTACCAGTATTACTACTTGGCTAGGAAGGATATGGATGAAATTTAGGTTGCCACCCCTTATCTTCTTTTAAAGAGATGCGCACGCATCGAAGCGGTAGTCCTTGCGAAAGAACTTTCTAAAGGGTGCGATTGTGCTATGACGTTAGCACCGTAAAATCTCGTGGAATACACCAGTGCTCGAGTGCTACTTGTATCTCCGTCAGCCCTGTAATCTCCAGATTTAGAGACAAGCCCCTGAGTAGGATTAGTGTTTGCCTGACACAATAATGTCAGCCTACTCGAGTGTGTTGGGTCTCATTATTTCTTATTTACAATTCCGTTAACTTGTCAGATTAAACCCATCCTAGGTTGGGATAGTGGAATTCACGAGATTTTACGGTATTAGACCAGAGTACCGACCGGTGTCGTGATGCTGCTGCAGTACTCGAGCAGAGGCACAGTACTGTGCTGTACTAGAGAATTTGCATAGTATTTAGTTATTACAACTGCTGTTATATGGATCAGGGAGGGAAGAAAAGGAAAAGAAAAAAGAAAAAAAACCTTTCTACTGATTCCAGACCCTCCCTCAAAGTCTAGGCCTAGAATCAGATTATACTATGATAATAATATTATTATCATACCATGTTCACACATTTTCATAAAATTAGGAGTTTTAAATTCTCATATCCTACATAATGGATTATTTAATAACAACTTATTTTTGAGAGAAAATTAAACTTTCAAGCTCCTGCTTAGGACATATCATACTGGGGAGGTTAACTAGTTCTTAATAATAATATATTAACTACTATTTTACTATCAGCTAAGTATTTTATATAATATTCTAGGAACTATTAGATAGCAGTCAACCTTAATATATCTTAAAATAGGCTAGAACTGAAATCTTTATCTTAAACAAATATTTATCTAGAAAAGAATAATTGTTTTTTTTTATAACTATAATAGTAAGAACTTATTTAAAAATAATAATTTTGTAACAGATTTATATTATAAGAACTTATTATCTTATTAAAAATATCTCCTCTATTATTTGATAATACCTTTAAAGCTTAGAAGTATAACCTACTAGTATTTTTAAGTATTTTGAGAATCTTTAAAAAATTTCTGAATACTATTAGGATATGACTTAAAGTGTTGATAGTTATTCTTCTGAGAAGATACTAGAAGAAGAAAATCTCCTATATCCTATAGGTTAGTTTACATTTACATCTTTCTTTGTATTTTATATATCTAGAATAGTACATTTAAAAATTGTCTAATCATGTAGGTAATTTTACAAGAATAATATAAATTTAAGAATTTATTATATTCTTAAGATTTCTTTTTTGTTACTTAATGATATATTTGCAAAACTTAAAAGATATGATACTTTGATATTTATATCCTGTATCTGAGCATTTATGGACTATGATACATCTATTTATTATGAAATTAAAGAATCCTTTTGTTCTAATATTATTATGTAAACTTCAAAAGATTTTAACCATTGTGGGTACCTTTTGGCCATAAAAAACTATCATAATATTAAAACTTTAACTATAGAAAACTATTTTTTATGATATAAAAGAGCATGCTATTATCTTCCAACAAACTGATTCCGATTCTTAGGCTAAATAGGCTCTATTTCGTAACTTTAATCCTGTTGACTATTGTCTCAGTATCATACCGGCATTTTTTGCCATAGTACCTCTTTCCGCGAAGACTTTGTAAACCGGAGTGTACGCTGCCGGTATTGTGGTAAAATTTTATTTTTTTTGATCGAGGCTCCAGTTGCCCAGACAGCGGGACACAGCCAATGAGAGGGGTTTACGATAATAATGCGGAGGGTCGGGGAGTGAGAGAATCATGCCCTAAAATCCGTTCTACTCGAGTGCAACAGAAACTGACTGAAGCAGCCAATGAGGATCTCAAAGAGAGGAATGGTACCCCACTAATGTCTGAAGTCATTGCAAGTCCCCTCCCCCCTCCCATTCCCCGGTCTCACTCACAGGTATGTGCATTTGTAAGCTATGCGGATGAGCTTGTCAGAGGTTGCGCTGCTGCGACTAGACTACGAGTACCGGTATGTTATGCAGACGAAGAAATAGAGATAGATAGGTCCAACCCCGGAGTTAGACGGAGGACAGACAATTTCTCCGTTGGTCGCCGTGATGCACAGTATCACGGGGGTGATTCATACCGTGCCTGCCCGGGGTTGCAGTTGCACCGCTACCGTATGATACGGGGGAGAGGGAGAGGAGAAGGAGGCCGGGAACTGCCCAGTGCCCACCGTTCGGTACCCTACCGGTATCGCCATTCCCACCCTCAACTCGGCACAGACATCGCTACAGGCACAGATACTCGCATCACACAGAAGGCTGTCATAAGTGACAAGCTCCATCACCGCATCGGAAAGCGTATCTCATAACTTTACATTTTGTTCTATCCGATCTTATTCACCGCCTTATCCTCCGGGAAATACTGTCCTCGCCATTCAAATAGCACGAAATAGGACGAAATTCATCTACCACTGTTGACTGTTCAAAAACCTCACCCACCACTACAATTTTAACATTCTGCTATTCGAGTATGCAAGTATCATAGTACTGCAGCTTCCTGGGGTCCGAATACCGAAGTTCTTGCCTCATTTTTTCCATTTTTCCATTTTTTTCCAGTTAGTGCTTCTGCTTCTTCCCCATCTTGACAACTGCCATTTCCTCCATTCATCTATTCATCCCCACCACCATCTCGTTCCCCAAGCAATCGTTCCTTCCCATTCCCACCTACCTTCTACCTTATTATCTCCCCCGCCTGCTCCTATTCCCTTCAAACCTCCCATACACATACTCCACCGCATCACCTACATTTCCATTTTCGTTCTCACCATCCTCGCCCACCGCTGCTGCATCTTTGAAAGCTGCAGTACCCTGTCACGTTGTGCAGCCCGTTGCCGGAACCACTAGCGGAACCCATTCCCACTTCTTGTTTCCTCGCGGCTGCACCATCTTTATCCGTTGGCAGCGCTCTCTTACTACCGGTATCTCTCTCTCTCTCTCTCTCTCTTACTATTTCCCACCAAGTTAGACTGAAGGTGAGTTTGGTGTGTGTGATAGAAGCCCCAGATTTCCTGTCAACGCGCGCTTCCCTCATCCCACTACTGGTACCCTCGAGTGCTGTCCGTGTTCTGTCCCTCACCCCTCTTCGCACACCTTCTATCCTACACTCCACCCTTTACCATACCCCCCTCGCCCTTATCCCGTCTTCCTCATTTTCGCCCCTGCACCTTAGGCTTTCCCCAATCCTTCCTGCCCTCCAAATTCCCTAAACCCTCAAACAACCTTTACTGAAAGCCAACCGCCACCGAACCTCTTGCCACCATCGCTGAGGGAACCCATTTTTGAGTCCCGCAAACACCTTCGCTTGCTTGCCCTTAGTCAAGTGGCATTCCTTTTTATCACACATAGCCTCTATCCTTTTTATTCTCGCAGCTTTCTGTGATTACTATCTCAGAGGTGTCGTCATCCCCCATATTCACAGACCCAAATAAAAAAAAACTTCTCCTGAGTCAGACATTCTTCCAAAGCCTCTTTTATACTTCAACCGAAAACACCCTCACCGGAATTGTTGGTTGAAGCACCTTTTTTAAAAAGGGACTCGGGATTGTCGGTGATTTTTGCTCGATAATCGGCAGCAAGAGCTCCAGAGCCTTCCTTTAGCAATCGAACCATTCCATATCTCGGCGGTTACTGCGCTTGGCTTGGCTGGTCACAGCGGGGGCCAACTTTATCGCTTGAATTTTTGTTGCTTTTCTTTTTTAGCATTGGCTTAACATCTGGAGCTTGGTTTAGTTGATCGAGGTATTCTTGAGGATTATACCGGCCAAATTTGTGCAGAGCGACAAGAATAGTTGCTTAACGGTTCGATCGAGTCGCAATTAGGATATGACTACGGCAGCACCAGACAGTCTTTACCTTTCCCCGGATCAGCAGGACCTCTTGCTCGCCGCACTTACGTCTAATTCTTCTTCTTCCCCGATGTTCAACACACCTTCTCTGTCCCATCATCTCTCCCAATCCATATCCTCGAATCGTCGCTCACTGCCACCACAATCACACGACACCCCGGACTCGGTGGGTTCGCTATATGGGAATGGGACTCCGCCTCCAACTGCGGCCTTAACCGGCAGTTTCTCAGATGGCACACCGTTGATGGGGGAATTAGATTATCAAGATTGGGGTGAGGATTTAGATGTTGATAATTGGGACTATGACCTGGGGCTTCCAGCTGGCGATGCGGACAACAATATGGATAGTCATGCTGGGACTCCAGCCTCGGCGTCAAATAGTGGTGGTGAAAGGGATGGTGAAAAAAGAAAAAATCCACCTGAGGCTGAAGATGGGAGCCCAAGTGCTGACCCACATGACGCTGAACCAAAAAGGAGAGGTGGGTTTTTTCCGTTTTCCGCTCCTCTATCATTGCACTGTACAGACTTGCATTTCATGAATATAAACCATATGAATCCATCAATCCATCTATCCCTTCTGTTCCAAAGATATTGCACCATCTCATAATCTGGAATTTCATTTAATTATTTTTCTCTTTCACTGTGATGTCCAATTGTGCGAGCCTCAATTTAATCCCCTTCCTATTTGCCCTGAGCGTATCTCTAGCCCAGTTGGAAATGAGTTTAGGCCTTTTGGCCATTATCCGGTTGATATGATGTCTGAGACTAACGGTTGGGTTAATTCCTAGGAACAGATGACAAGGCAGCAAAGAAGCCAGGTCGTAAGCCGCTGACGTCAGAGCCGACTTCAAAGCGCAAAGCGCAAAATAGAGCAGCTCAGCGGGCTTTCAGGGAGCGCAAGGAAAAACATCTCAAGGACCTTGAGCAAAAGGTAGCAGATTTAGAGAAGGCGTCAGAATCGGCCAACCATGAAAACAGCCTCTTGCGTGGGCAGGTAGAAAGGTTGCAGATCGAGCTTAAGGAATACCGGCGACGATTACATACCGTGGGACAAAGTGGATCACCACTGCTTGGTGGTGCATCGAAATTTCTTAGTAAAAATAGTGTTGGCACTGGTGGTTTCCAGTTTGAATTCCCAATGTTTGGTAATGGCCTCTTCCTTCGAAATAGCGAAAACAATTCGGGGTTGAAGTCGGGTGCACTCCTCGACCGATTGAATGCCGCTGGAGGGACGTTGGCTGCGTCCGAAGAGCTTAAGAAGTCAATTACCAATACAAGTAATGGTGAGAACTGTGAATTATCGCTGGTCTAATATAGATTAGTACCGCTGTTTTTAGGGGTAGGGCTAATCGGATATCTCAATCAGTCTTTAACCAGAACCAGAATAATGATTTATCGTCAAGTTTGCAAAATACCCCTCGCCTGAACGGTGGCCAGAACTATGCTTCTTCTCCATCCGCATCATCAGTATCGCAGCATGGGCCCGGCTCATCGACTGGAACGAGCCCTGAGCCAACGAACGGTACGGTTGAAGGGACAATCACCACAACACATAACGGCGACAAATACATTTGTAAGAGTGGGTCGTTAGACGGCGAGACAGAAACAACATTCTGTGAGAAATTGAGTATGGCCTGTGGAAACCCACATAACCCAATTCCAAAAGCGGCCCAACTGGATAGCTCCTCCTCCTCCTCATCAGCCACCACAACCACGAACACCAACAACAATACCTCCTCAAACACATCACTCGGCTGGCTAACGCAGCAAAACGGTGGTAACTTCGACCCAGTCCTCTTCAGCGACTACCGCGATCCTGTAAACGACATAAACAGTGGAATCAACATGTCCTTCTTTGACGACGCCTTTGCAATACCCCACACATTCAACACGGATCTCGGCTCACCCTTAAACCTCGCGCAAACACCTAAGAAGTTGGATCTCCTGGCAGAAATCGACCAGATCAACGACGCAGACCTAGATGAGGACGAAGAGGAAGTCGTGCCGGCAGACGACCCCAAGCAAATGCTCTCTTGCAATAAAATATGGTACAGCTCCTCTCCCTTCCCCATCACTGGAATACCAACAACGCTGTGGTGTGGAGCTAAGACTAAAGCAAGTGACGGAAATAGGGATCGCATAAGTAATCACCCAAGGTTCGTGAGTGGGGAGTTGGACATGGACGGACTCTGCTCCGAGCTTAGGAGTAAGGCGAAGTGCTCGGAGACGGGCGTGGTGGTTGCTGAGACGGATGTGCAGGAGGTATTGACGAAGGTTGGGGTTGCGCATAAGGATATTTTGGGGTGATCGTAGTGATTAGTTTTGCGCATGCTGGGCGGGGGTTTTTGTTTTTGTTTTTTTATATGATGTGATATGGTAGTTTTGATTGATTGATTTGTTTTTTGTTTTTTTTCACTCCCCCCGCCCTCTACTTCTTTGGTTTTTACATGTTCTTTTCTCCCCACAACCAGTGCATGGGATTCACAAATGAAGATGTTTTTTTGCTCTTTTTTTTAGTTGCTGTTCTCTGATTTACTGCCTGTTTCTTGTCTTCTGGGCCGATTGCCAGATGGGTGAGTCGGGGATTGCCCAAGCACAGAGGAACATGGTAGCGTAATAGGAATGGATCAAGGCTGTTGAGCAGCGGTCGATCCTAGTTAACTGGCTAACCAGCAAATAAGCAGCTCATGGAATTTCGTTTCCCTTTCCTCTCACGGTTTTCTTCTCCCCTCTCTTACCTTTACTCGCCTGGCTCACAGGTTGCGTTCCTTATACCTTCATAATGTATTATTACCTTCTTCATATCTCTTTCCTTGCCGTATTCCGCGCACTATTACTGTACTACACAGGCTTCTATTTTCCTCACCACTCGTGCGTTGACTTGCTCGCGCTCCATTTCTCTCTTTCATTAACAAAAACGGATTCTCTTTGGGCCCTATGTCTTATTCTCCCTCTCCCGGTAAGTTTCATTACCTTACCACCATTCATCCATTTCATATCCCACGCCGAAGCACCTGTACCGCATGTTTTCTTTCTTTCTTCTTTCTTTCTCCCTCCCAATCTTTTACTCGACATCCGTGGGCACAATGTGGTCGGCCACTGTACGGTTTATACTGGTAATTTTTGAACATAGCCCATCACCGCAACCCATCTCGGGGATTCCGAAGAAGAAAAGTAAATATGAATGGATAAATTCTCCCCGCACAAATACTTTTATTGGGAATTGATCTACCGCTGGAAGCTATTAAGGACTTAAAAGGAGGTAACATAGTCTAGCGTGAAGAAAGAAACTGCTTCTTCTGATGTACTGTATATATAATTCGTGCCGTCCAAAACCTACACTAGGCTGCAACATTTTCAATCGATTATATCTCACCATTAGGGCCTCCATTTCCTTCAATATAATATTACATATATATAAAAGCTTCTACATTTATCTCCTTAGTATTCCCAACAATCTAGAGGGGCGGTTTTTTTTTTGAATCAATATTTTAATGTTGTTCAGGCGTATAATCATTAATGCTCTGTTTGGATGCCACGAAATCATTCCGTGGAGTATCATAAATTATTGCACAAAAGTGCTGTACAGTACAGTACTGGAGCAGTGCATGGTTCGAGCGGTTCAAAAGACGCACCAGTAATATCATATAATTTTCGAATTCTATACAGGCTCTGCAACAGCCCAACTAATCCAAAAAAGAAAGAAAAAAAAATCCTAGATGCTGTTTTCTCCTTTCTCGTTCTTTTTGCCGGTGCGGTACTGCCTTGGGAAGAAAAAATTGTTTTTTTTTGATTTTGATTTTAATTTTTTTTGATTAGTTGGCCGTCCGCAGAGGCTATTTATTATAATATTAAATTTTGTAGAATTTGAAAAGATTATATTAATAGTGCACCTTTTTGAACTGCTCGAACGGTAGCATTTTCAAGTATTAGCTTTTGATATTACTTGTAGAGCAGGTATTTGTGCTAGCACGCATCTAGTTAGTCCAACCAGCGAGGTAATCCCGTCTTGTACTCGTAGTGTCGAAGCGTTTTTAAAAAGGACTGCTATTGCATACCACCAAGATCCCAGCAGAATGGCCAATTTTTGGTGGTATGCAATAGCAGTCTTTTCTAAAAACGCTTCGACATTACGAGTACAGGTACTCGTACGAGTATTGAGTAATTATTGTGCTCGGGCATAGCCGGCGCCAGTAGAGTCCTCATAATGGATCACTCGTTCCTATGATTCCCGGCAGCGACCTCGAACACGACTCTCAGCCATTCAATGAATTATTAGCCCATAGGCACTGCACCTCGCAAGAAACTTGCCAAGCCGGGCCGAAGAGCAAGGAATTCGTGATTACTGGCATCATAGATTACATGATAGGGAGGGTAGTTTAAGTTGGGTGCTTCATTCATTCGTTCGTTCAACTCTCACTTGCACAAGCACCTTCGTACGATAGTCATCCTGCTCTCTCGATAGCCCAATCAATTGTGCAACTCGACTTACCCTACGCTTGCCCACTATATCCTGGCCCCACCGAATGCCTACCTTCGCCAGGCGGTTCACGGGATGAAGGGGGAAAGTAAGTAGTCCATATCGAGAACTGTGTGGGTTTCTCTCGGATCGGGAGAAGAGCCAAGCCGGGTGTTAATGGAAAACTCATGGTGAAAATAAAAAAATTAAAATTAAAATTAAAAAAGGTAGAAAGATATATATCTCTCTGTTCGACAATACATGATACTTGTATTATTGGGCAGGGAAAGTGGGTCAGACGGGAAGTGAATCGATCGGAATGCACCAAAGAAGTGGAAATGTGAAAACGTTGATCGAGGCCCAGTGCACCAGCGCAAGAGGTATAATACTCCCGGTATCACGTCATTTTATATTTGCCCCCTGCACGAGCCGAGTTCGGTCGGGGGTTTGATTTTACTCGAAATTTCGTGCAGTGAAGATTCACATACACAGCGATTCACTTCTGCGGGTTTGACCCACTTAGTCTACCGGCTCAACACCGGTGCGTGGTTGTCGGTAGGGAGGGAGGAAGGAAACATGAATATATTTCGGAACATTGCGGTTCGGGAATAGATTAAACTACGATAGGCTACAATACAAGTCAACATGATTACTGATCCTCGATGAAGGTCCATCTGTTTAGACTACTCCGGCTCTCGCAATACGATATTGGCACCCAACCCCCTCTCCGCACCTCCTCTCGTCCGCTCCACGACGCACTCGCGATAACCATACAAGTATTCCGTAGTCCCAATCTACTCGTATTGATCGGGTAGCTCGTGCTTAAATTTAACCCCCGCGAAAGCTGGTTGCGGGGGGTGGAGGGGGGAGGGAGATGAAAGGTGGCACCCTTCCCTCTTTTCTAGCGCGAGATGCCGAGATGCCGGATGCCGGATGCGGTATATTACGAGTGCTGCCGCGTTCTGTAAAAGTTCTTACATCATACCCTTACTGGCACTGCGCTCCCAGGACATAAATTATCATACGAGCACTCGTACCTATCGGCGATAGAACAAGGGCGCTTTAGGCGACCGTTTTTGGATAGAGTACGCCTATTGAAAGCATTTATCGCAGTAGTTTGTTTACTATCATGCTGAATGATAGAAGGAGAGGGCTAGTGGCACTCGGAGGAGCATGGGGACCTTGGCGAAGTGGCTGCGCGGTAAATTATACGACAACTCCTGTATCGCATAGTCTAGGTAGTGGGTGATGTCTTGTGATGTTTGTTTTGCTGTTGGAGGCTTGGATTGAGTTTTTGTTTGATCGTGTATCTTAACTTGAGTTGTCTACTGTGGAGAGAGAGAGTTATGTGTGGAGGAGGGATGGGAGCCGAAGAATCTCGACTTATCATACTGCATATGCCACAGTGCAGGTGGTTAAGGGTAACTGAGGCGAATACGGTGGGAATTGTTGGCATGATATAAGTTAATGAGCCGGTTTGAATTAATCTTATGATAAGTTTTGAGCATGTTGAAAGTCAAGTACCGTATGGTAGAGAAGAATTAGTCTAGTAGCGGAACAATAGGAAATCAGCAGAATTTCCGCTTGTAAATGAATAGAGTCGTGGCCACTTTTTTCATAGAAAGTAATAGTCCCGGTTGCCACTATTATGATACTTGATAATACATATAAATAAATAGAGACACGTTTGGCAGGTATATTAAAATACTTTTTTTTTATTTTTTTTTTTTAGTTCAGATTCTCTTAGTTATACTATCACTGGCATACAACGACCTTCAACTTGAAATAATCTATTAGCTATTATAATAGGATCATGAGGATCTATACCTGTCATCTATAAGCAAATCTTATTATTCTTATCCGTTGGATATTCAAAAAGATAAACTTATTCAGAGATTCTATATCGAGACTGGGAAAGCTTCAGGCGATAGTACCTTTATAGGGCAGTTCATATGAATAGTAATAAGTATTATATATATTCGAGTTTAGAAGAAAATTTAATTTGAAGAACATAATAATAATTATTATGATAAAAGAAGTAACAAGAGAATCTGATGATAGTGAATATTTTGCCCAGCTACTTACCCTAAACCTCTATGATATCGCCAAAAATACCGAATTAAGAAAAGAAGGGAAAAAAAAAAAAACCCCCCCACTATGATCTACCGGTAGTGTCCCATCATGCTTTTTTTTTTTTTCATTTTTTTTTTTCAAAATACCTTAGTAATAATATTATGACAGTTGTAGCGTGCCGAATAAACCTCCAGTTTATTTGATTCCAGTATATTTACTTGGAATTCCAAGAAATGCAACAATTATATAATATTATATAGTGACAAGCGGTAAGAGGAATGCTTATGCCATCGGGTTTCCAGTAAGATCCCAGGATACCAGTGAGGGTGCATCGACTAGTAGTGGTAAGAATTATAGGTTTCTCTACCCCAGAACCTAGCAAAGGATTTCATGTATTTAAGAATAGCCTTCCCGACTAGCACGAGCGATAGCTTCACACAGATGCATAGAGAAGAATACACTTGATTGAACGGCGACTCTATCGCTTCCTTTCCGCGTATTTTCACTCATGTGTGGACATATGCGGACCCAGTCGTTTTTACAAACGTCATCGAATTAGGAGTATGATACAGCATAGTGCAGTACAGTACCCGTACCGCACAAGTTAATCCAACCGACCGACTACACTAATCTATGAGCATCCACTTCGGTTCAAGTTTTCGCTTTATAGTTCACACAAGAAAAGAAACCCCATGCTACCAATACCAATATCAATATCTATTAACCACTTTCCCCCCCACCCGCAGTAAAAGTACTTAAACCAAGAAATCTACCAACCAATACACATCCATCCATCCGTAAAGAGCGTAAGAAAGAAAGGACACCCTCAATTTCTATACTATACCATACCATACCATACAAACCAACGCCACACCGTGCCAGACCGGGCCTCGCGAACATGACACGACAAGGTATGACTCCCGCAACAAAACCAAAGAGCAAATACCATAGCTAGAAAGGTAAAAGAGGAAAAAGTGAGAAACCAAAATATGTACTCAAGCCAGTATGAGTAATAAGAAAGAAGAGGAAAGGAGAAAAGGGTGCCAGATGCTCTTTGTTTATGGAAGAAAAAGAGAAGGAAAGAAAGAAAAAACACCCAAAGTCCCCAACCCGTCCATGCTTACATATCTATCATGTTCATACCATCTTACGTGCGCTCCTTCAGGGCAGACCAACTAGTCCTCCTCAGAACTCTCGTCATAATCTGCCGGCACGAGATTCCTATACGTCCGACTTCTCAAGTCTTCTTCTAGCCCACCGTAATTATCGTCCGGGACGTATCCCTCGCCGCCGAGGTAACTCAGCGCAACGGGTAGGAAGACCAATGCGTGCGTAGCGGCGACAATGACCAAAGCAAGCCACATCCTAAAGTAGTATATTTCGAAAATCTTTGAACGGGTGAATGCGAGCACGCAGACGCCTATTAGTTTTGTTACGGTGATGCCGGAGAATACCTTTTTATTATTATTAGCCGCGGGGGAATATATGGGGAGAGGGAGGAAGGGGACTTACGGAACCGCCGACGTTGGTGAGAGCGCCGAGTGCTCTGGCGTCCTTCCCGCGGAAGCCGCGAGCGCGGTCGACTGCACTGCGGCTGGGAAACATGAAGGCTCGGGCGATATGCGAGCAGAACTCAACGCCGATACCAACGCAGATTACCAGGTTTACTAGACTGACTGCGTTAAGGCTTACGCCCCATAGAGCCATTATGCCCATAATGTCTACCACGATCATTAGCACCGTAGCACTAACTATTAATCCGGTCTGCGCGCTTCCAAGCAATATAGAAGAGACCAGGAATATGCATGCCAGAGCTGCGAGTAAGAGTGCCTCTGTGAGGCCGACGATGGAAGAGTACTGGTCAAAGAAAATGTAGAATTTGGAGTAAGGGAAGACTTCAAGGCCAGATTTTTGCGAGAGAACCTCGGAAATGCGGCGGGCGGAGGCATAGGCGTTTATAAAGTCCTTCTGACTGCGGAGCGGAGTGTGGGATGTGCGAAAGTGGCTAGCTTTTATGGTCTTGCGGTCGTGGTCGGGGACGATTGCGTGTGAGTAGGCGGCTTTGCCGGCTACTGGGCATTCTTCCCCCGTAGGAGCTTGCAGCCAGGTGTCTAGGTAGCCCAGGAACTCACCGCCTTCTGGCATACCGTTGAGGGTAATGTTCCAGGCTGAGTCTCGGTCTTCGAAGCAGACCTTGCAGACACGATCGCTATCGAGCTCATCGCAGAGCTCGGAAGGATTCCTCTTCTTGACTCTGCAACAACGATTGAGGGAAGGATTCAACCATATAAAGAAGTCGTCGATCCAACTAGCAACAGGTTCTGCAATATATGAAATCTCGGGACGTTTTCTCTCCTGTTCTAAAACATTTGACAGTGAAAATGTATCACACGTCGAGAAGCGCCCACAAAGTGATTGCTGCTCTTCCCTGGCGGTAACGTTATAATCCTTGGTCACAAAGTAGACTGGTGGCCCAACGTCCAGGTAATCGTAAAGGTCGTTGAAGTAGCCAATCAAGTATGAATCACTGGGAATGGCAATTCTCTGGTCTAAACACCGAAAACGTTAGTACCCAGACTCGGTGATAAAACACGCTGTATCATACCCAGCCCAAGCTCGACCTTTGGCAAAAGTGCGATTCCGGCGGCGAAAAACCCCAAAAACAAGCTCACGATAACCCGCTTAGTCCGTTTCTGTAATAGAGCGGGCGCATATCCCTTCCTTATAAATTTCTGCAAAACTCCTTCCTCCTCCATAGAGAATCCAGGTGCATTTCTAATTCCCTCCCCCCTTAGATTCGACATTATGCCTCCTCCAACAGTAGCAGCAGAGCCATTACTCTCATAGCCGCCAGACGCCCTAAAGCAGGGGAAACAATCCATCCTGTTGCTCTCGACCCTCTTCTGGTTCAACGATAATACGGCCACGAACATGGTAACCTGCAAAAGAGCATTGACGAATACTGCGCCGGCGGCATAAATCGCAAAGTTCCTCACCGCAGGCATAGAGACGACAGCTCCCAGTGCAAAGGCGATAGTTTCGCAAGTTGCAGAGAGTAAAATGCTCGGGCCCATTCTGCCCATTGTCTTCCCAACGCGAACCTCCACTCTCTCATCCGGATAGGAATAGTTGACTCTTTCGAACTCGTGAACGATCAAGAAGATGTTGTCCACACCAACAGCAAGAACAAGGAAAGGGATGACCTCGGCGATAATAAGGGTTACTTTAACACCCATTGCCGAGAACAACCCTACACTCGCAGAGACGCTCATAAGGACAATGATGATCCCGAAAATTCCGAGAGTGAATTTAGTTTCCACAAGGAGCTTACTGCTCTGGTTCAGAACGTGAAGGATTGTTAAACTTGTGCTTCCCAGGGCAAAGCTGGCGTAGATGAACATGGCGATATAGCTGATAACAACGATCTTGGCGTCAGTGTTGGTGCTCTTGTTCAATTCCTCCTCGAGACTAACTTCCGTTGAAAAGCTCAATCTCAATCCTCTCTCCCTAGCTTCGCCCTGCACAGCAAGCAGTGTACTTTTCAAACTCTGCTCCCAATCCATAGTCTTCACAAGCTCCTTGGATCCCTCTGCATGGTTGTTTAGAACCCAAGTAACGATCATAGCCCTAGAATCCAAAACATCGCCAGTATCCTGCCATCCTCCAAGAATCAAGTCCTTATTCAATGGTTGTCCGAAATCCGGTAGGCATTGGCTCTGTACAGGTTGGGCTGCACAAGATCTCAATTCCCTCTGCCACGTCCCCTCTTTGACATTCCAGAAGCTGTTCCCAAAATATCCAGCAACGCTCTGAACAACGCATCCAGCATCCGTAGGCTTCAAACAAACATCGTCCAGAGTGACTCCATAATTCAAACTCTTTAATCTTCTGATGCGATTCTCAACATCAAACCACCAACTCAATACCTCATAACTCAGAACTGGAGAAGCTCCTGCTTCTGTGGTATCATTAACCAAGAACGCCTGCTGTGCGCGGTAGAATGGATCAAAATTGTCGTCAAAGAATTTCTTCTCCAAAGCAGCCTCGGATGTAGGGCTAACCCACAACCTCACAGGGTCTGTTTCGATGCTGAACCTGAGCCAACCTAGGCTCAACAAGCCAACAATTATGGCGCTAGAAGAGATTGTAACAGCGGGGAAAGATGCGCATGAATGCCCCAACCAGGAAAACAAGTCATCCAAGCGTGAATTCAAGAAATATTCTCTATAGGGCCTATCCATCATCCCAGCCCCTACGACATCACCTTCGTCCTCATCATCGCTCGGAGCACTGTCTTGCAATAGTCTGGCACGCTCGGAATTCCTCTTTTTCAGGTGCTGGTAGATTCCAGCAGCGGTATATCCTCCGACAAGGATAAACAGCGAAATCGAGTAGATGAGTATAACTGCGAAGCTAAGGCAAGGAACTACCCCAACCTTGCATTCCTCCCCTACTTCAACTTCTTGAAGCGTGGGACAGACAGCAGGACAATCAACACAAGAACATCTGTAGGCCACATCGCTGTCATTGCACCTCTTGGGTGAATGATCCATGGCCTTCATTGGGGCATCCAGTCTGCCCCCGGGGGGGAAATTGATCTGAAACGGTGATCCAAATGGCTTCTCATCTCCCAGGAACTTTAAAAACGCAGGGTAGTCCTTCGCACCCCCACCAATAAGATCCATAGCATATCCATTGGTGCCAGAAAACTTGACATCCTTACACGAATCAAAGAATCCGCTTCCGTAGGAAGGGGAGACCAAGTAATCTAACTCAGTGACTATTTCCTTCCCAGTGCTCGCGGTTTGGGTAGCGGTGACATTGAGGAACAAAGATTGATCGGGTGAGCAAGTGAAGGTGCAGAAGAGGTCGAAAAAGTTTGCCTTGCAAGCAGGGCAAGCGGCGATGAGTGATTCGGCTCTCTTCAGATTTTTCGACAAGTCCCCGAGCTAAATTCCCAACCACCCAGAGTGAGCAAAGCCCCAGCAGCAAGCAGACTGAACTCCTCCCAACGCACCTGATCATCCCCACAGCAGACCGGCCCCTCCTTCCAATCATCTCCACAAATCTCCACCAACCGTTTCCTCGTCTCAGAGCTTGGTTCAGTAGCTGGCGTGTTGTCGGGACATGGCAATTGCGCCCCGAAGAGGGATTTCTTGCCACACTACGCATCATCATTAGCATTACTGAGCTTAACTGTACCTCGGAAGATATTCTCGAGAAGTCCAGGGGGTAGAAGTTGAGAACAGTACCTGACCGCGCAGTGCACAGACTCCAGCCCTATGCACACTTGTCACCGGGCCTGACCTGTCGGCTAGCACCGGGTTCAACCATGAGAGCAAACACAGGAGAATGAGCGAGAGTAGTAGTAACCGGGGTATGTGAAGCACCAGGAGATGCTTCATCTTTGGAGAGGGTTGTTAGGGTGTGCAACAGTAAAAATAATGGTTGTTGGTAACCTTCAGCAATTATGTCACGAGTCGGGTGAAATCTAGGATATCTTGAAGCCAGGATGACCGACTAAGCGGGTTATGTACGAGGTAATACTATCCGATCCTGTAATGAGCGAACCTGAAAAGATGATGTGCAAACTAGGGCAGAAGGAGGGTGACAATAGGGTTTGAGTGGAAGTCTGCAGGTGGAAGGAGGATAGAAGGAAAGGTTGGCTGAAGAGAAAGATGGGGGATGGTGGATGACGAGAACCGAAGCAAGGGCAACGGAGAGACTCGAGATGAGGCAGCAGCCGAGCGAGCAAGAGGCAGGCCCTGAGTGAAATGTGGGGGAGGGGTGAGGGGGAGGGAAAGAAACAAAGAGAGAGTGAGAAAATGAGAGTCAGAGGACGAAGACGATGGAGAGGGAGAGAGTGGCTGAAGGCTGAACGGTCAAACCTCACGCTCCTTTCCCGTTGTTTCTCTTGCTTTTCTCTTTCTGCCTTACAGGACTCCTGACTCTGTCGACCAACAATTAAACGGTGAAAGCACAATGGAAATTCCAGTGAGGTAAAAGAACCGGTAGAAGGACAGAGGAAAAGCCTTTCTTCTTCCCTTCCTTTTCTTCCTCCTCCTCCTCCATTTCCTCCATATTCTCTCATACTAAACGGACTAATCCATCCAATTCTATAACACTGAATAACGACAACAACAATAATAATAATACTTGCTCTTCTTCCCTTGAATCCCCTACCCAAACTTACAAGTACCGGCAATTCAGGCAGAAAAAAAAAAGTCGAGATGCTGGCTGGCTCGTTGATGACCGTCTGATGACGTGCTGCTGCAGGATTGGGCAAGACCTCAATCCCCTTGGCAGGAGAGAGAAAGAAGAAAAAGAAGAGGGAAAATATCCATCGAGAAATTCCTGCCCTGAGCGAATCAACGGTCTCCATCCGATAATTTAGTTATCGATGAGTATGTACTCGAGCACCAGCGCCTTCTCTCCCATGGTCTCGTGATCATCATTTTCCTTTCCTTTCCTTTCTTTTTTTCCTTCCTGTCAGATTACCGGTGCCGGACAAGTTGTTTCGGTGATGGCCCTGACAGGAACAATTATTATGTCCCGGAACCCAACGATAAGTCGAGCTATTAGTCGGATGGATGACCGACGCGCCCAGCCGTCCGTCGTCCTGATGGAACTCCTGATCTGGTTCGAGAAAGTCCATACAAACACGGAAATACCGCTCATCACAGTTCACGATATACTCGGGTACTTGTACAACTCGACCCCATGGTTCATCATAGTATCGTTATTATAGCTCAAAAGAGAGCAAGCTTCAATCCCAATCCATACATTATAAAAACCCGCAACCCAAATTGAATTCCACCCAATTCAGTCCAACCCCAGTACCGGCAGCACCTGCGAACCCCACGGCAAAGGCATCCGAACTCGGATGTAGCGTGAAAAAGGAAGGGAAAGAAGAAAGAAAAAAGTAAACATAATCATGAAAAAAGAACCTGGATTCCCTTCTCCATCACAAGCGCCCTACCCTCTCAGGTGATGATACAAGGAATGCTATGTGGATTCCCACAACAGTTAGCAGCATGTTTGCGTCCTGGTCCCGGGGGTAAAAAAAGGCGTACCAGCAACAGGAGATACCATCACAATCGAAACATTTCTGCCCTGGGGGTTTCCCCAAACCACCACCGCCCAAACCACCACCGCCCAAGACACCACCGCCCAAGACACCACCGCCAGTGAGGGGTGACTTTTCTTTATTCGTGTCTACCAATTGCCGAGCGGAAGAGGAGCACATGGTGTCCAACTGGGACGACGAAGACGAATGAGAATAAAGATTAAATGTTCGAACTTGTTATTTTCTTTGAAAAAGGCTTTTTGTCTCGCTTTACGCTAAGATGCCGCTGTATACACTGCGCTGCTCCGTGAGTGATGGAATTTGTCGGACTTGGTCATTATAGCAAATTTTGTTAGCCGTAAAGCAGGTTAAGGAAATGATAGCGAAAACAAAATTGTAACAGTGAGTGAGTGTGGCTCAGAATCTAACAGCAAAGGATACCTCATCAAGGTGAATACAGATGGGGTTGTAACATATTTGACACGGAGAACGGTTTCTCAGGCCGCTCCGTGGATGCGATATCATCATTGGGGATTTTAGAAGTTCTCATGCTGAAAAAGCGGTAGAGGTTAGGTATCTCACCTTTTATATTCGCACGGTAAGAGATCCCACGCCGAATGATCCTGAGGGCGAGTTAGTAGCCAAAGAAGACGATGGAGGAGGGAGGGAGGGAAGGGGGGTCAAATAAATGCTGTCCCCGGCCCTTGAACAAGGAGGAGAAACCAATGGTTCGGGGGTTTGCAAGCAAAAAGGTTAACGTGAGGGTTTGGCCCTCGGATGACGTGCCGGTATCATACCGGCAGGATGTTTTTTCTTTTACTGAGCCACATCAGTGCACTACGCCACTCTTATATCAGTAAAGTCGTCGTCAGTCTCGAGCCTCTTGGGTATGGTAACAAGAATTCAGGGGAAGACCCTGCTTATAATTTAGATTGAGGGGTTTTACTCGCAAACATCATCCTGTTAAACGGGTATCATACTGGTATGATAACTTACCCCCGGGATAGCTCCTGAGCAAGATCTCCATGCATGACGAACGCCACTCGATTGCCGGAAGATCATAACAATGAGCGGAGCACTCAAACATAGTCTACGAGTACCTGTATTGTACCAGTAGACTACCCTAAGGTAGACTACCTTATGGCACACCTCCTCCCATCTCAATTCATGTTATCACTCAATGCATCGGTATTGTAAGCGAGAGCTAAGCGGGGTATGCTGTGGTATTCGCGCGGCCTCAGTTGAATCTGATAGTCTGCGACTACCAGTACTCGAATAGATTTCCGCACGAGTATTCGCTCCATGCTGACGCGGCAGGAGGCTCAATAAAAAGTTATTATGGCAACCCATACCGGTTACCCTCTTCTCTTCGTAAAGCTTTCTGCCATATTATGTACAGTACCAGTACAGTATTTCGGGGCTACCGCAGACAGGACTTGGCCCTCACAGCCTCGATTCTCATAGACTACCGCACAGTACTCGTACTTGAGTATGGTGAGGGATGGACCGTGTGAACCCTCAGCGAGGCGCAGCGAGAACTTGCTGCAAAGCTCCTTGATTTTAACTACGGGTACGAGTACTGGGTACATAGTACGAGTACAGTAGCAGGCCAAGCCATGCCGCGCCTCGCTGAGGGTTCACACTGTCTGTCTGTAGCCGGAGTATGGATAGACTATCATGCTTTGCCAAGGAGATAGTTCAGTTTCAATTTCCAAAGGATTATCAACAGCCACTCCTATAAGAATTATATAGCTCTATTAGAGATGATAAAGTAGCTGATCATCTACACATTAATTGTAAGAAAACGAAGATTAGAGTGCTTGCCATAGGTTTCCCTGTATTTAAAAAAATCTACGGACTTAAAAAGAAAAACACGAGCGCGTGAGTGATAGCCACTGCAGAGAGCACAGGAGTGAGGTTCTTCCGAAGTATGACACCGTACTTCTCATACCAGTGGTCCCACGCTGGTTGCTGCTAGAAATTCTTCGCTTTCCAGCTCCCGGACGCCTCCCCCCCCTCTTATTCCTCTCGTTCGGGTCCTTCCTGAGTTCGATTCTTCCTTTGTTGGTACGGAAACGCCCGGACCGATCGTTTCTCTCTGCTCGAGTCCTCTTTAGTCTACAAATACTTAGCGGCCATCTTCTGTCAAGGCAAAGTGTCCCGCGAATCCGGCGGAATTTGCCCTGCATCCGCATCAGCACAGTTGCTCCAGATCTTGCCGATACGTAAACAGATCACAACATGAGTTCCGCAAAGTCTGTCTCAATAGCTGGGAGCACGGGCCTGGTGGTGAGTACATACATTCGTTCATTCATCCTTTCGTTACCTATCTCCATGAGGGGCTCTTATTCTTGTCTTTACCGCTATGTCTCCTAGAGACTAACGTTCGTGTGAGAAGGGCTCCTTCGCGCTCCAGTACTTTCTCTCGAGCCCGCAGACTTCCCACGTGTATTCCTTAATGCGCCGTCCTTATCCTCACCCAATTACCGACCCCGAATCAAAGCTTAAACCTCTCATCTCGAGTGACATCACGACATGGGCTGCAACTCTTGGTTCTATCCCCACTACCGTGTTTGTCTCTGGCCTTGGAACTACCCGCAAGGATGCCGGCTCTTTCGAGTCTCAGCGTAAATCGACTTTGACCTTAATCTTGATCTAGCAAAGGCAGCCAAAGCAGCCGGCGCAAAAACATACGTTTTGATCTCCTCCACTGGCGCAGACTCAACATCTCGGTTCCCTTACATGAAGATGAAGGGAGAGTTGGAAGATGCGGTTATCGAGATAGGGTTTGAAAGGACGGTAATCCTAAGGCCAGGGTTAATTGTCGGGTCACGGGAGAAGACTAGGTTGTTGGAGTACCCGCTCCATGGTGTGGCCAATCTCCTTGGTGCTATCTCGGGTGGAAAGTTGAAGGATGGGTGGGCTCAGGATGCAGATACTATTGGGAGGGCTGCTGTCAAAGCCGCCCTGGAGGAAGGTGTTTGGGAAGGCAAGGGGAAGCAGGAAGGCGGAAAGACGGTTTGGCACCTCACACAAGCTGATATCGTTGCTCTTGGGAAACATGCGACATCTTAAGTGATAAATCACAGTGCTCGAGTACTCGAGTATTGGGTGGGAAAGGTATACTCGAGTACCTAGTGCGACTGCAAGTGCTTTTATGTGTTTTCCTTTTTCTTTCTTTCTTTTCCCTACTTTCCCCGGCTGTGAGGGCTCACGGGCTACTCGTACTTGTACCTAAGTACGAGCACAGTGGTTACGACTTAATGCTGCATAATATCAAATTGAACTACCAGTGCAAGTACTCAAGTAGGTCGACCCATACGGACATAAGCTATATCTCTAATGTTTGCTTCAATAATTGAAACTCATTTTGAATGCATTTTTTCATCACTCACTTGGGTCATTTCCTAGCAAGATGCGTATAAAGAGCAATGTGGTCAAGGTCCCAAAGGTACACTAGGTTGAGTAATCTGTGGGCCGAGGCAACAGCTCTCGTTTAATTGAATGCTGACCGGGGTTTGAAGCGAGCAGGCTACCTCATACCGGTACTGTACTCGAGCACCAGCACAGAAGGCTTGACACATGAATCACTTATGAAATAAAAATGCGAGCAAAGTAACGTGTGACCAATTGTGTGGGTGTGTGGTGCCCCCATGTAAAGAGCGGGTTCCGAAATATTTAATGCAGGGCACGAGAACTGCCGTACTCGAGCATAGAGCTTCACCGTGCTATGCATGTAAATATAACATGGGAAGGAAAGGAGGGGGAAGGAAGTGGAGGGGAGGCCTGAAATCTGTGGTGCGAACAAATGCGTGGTAAGTTAGCCCACGGATACAGTATCATACTCGGCGTACTCGAGTATGGCTTTGTCCCGTAACTTATTTATTTATGGATGTGAGGGGATGGGAAAAAGACGAATTTTATGGATTGGAGAACAGTACTCGTACTGGTGCCGCCCACGAGTATCATAGCGGGCGGGTAGCCTAACTTAAATTCGCAGTTATTCCGGGAAGGAAAAAGCGGTTGTGAGGTAAGTTAATTTATGATACTGCAATGTTTTCTTTCCTTCACCCAGTTCCAAGCTTGTCAGTCAATGAACCCCTTGGTATCTTATCCCTTTGATTTATAGCAATTTTGTTTCACAAGATACCGTTTTCCCTGTTTCGTTTGTAGCCTTCTCTCGATCTCTCATTCTTTTTCCATTTTTTCTCTCTCCCCCTACCTTTCATACTGTATTTTCTCCGTGCGATCGGTTGGGCCTTTCTGACTTTCGCTGCTGCTGTTGTTACTGCTACCATTTGCTGTGGTGGTGCCGGCAGTGTCAATTAGACTGGCTACCGTAGTCTGCAACAACCGACTCTAGCAAAATCTCATCCACCGCCAACAGCCTCTCTCTCTCCCCCCTCCACTCGATCACCTTCCACTTCATCACCTTCCACTCAACCCTTCTCACAGCGCCTTGTCTCGCCCGCTTTGCTCTCTCTCCTCTCCACCTCTCACCGCGTCGCACTGCTGCTCATAACTATTCATTCTTCGCTCCACCTAACTCCACCACCACCACATCACCGTTCCCGCTGTTTGCATCCCCATTCCACTCAACCCACAACTCACCAATTTTTTCATCACCACCACCACCGCTACCACCACCTTTACTCTCCTTTCCTCTCCTTTCCTTGTGTTGACCTAACCTCTACCCTCACCCAACACACTGCTACTCCATCTTTCATCAACCCTTATTCCTGCTCTTGAAGCATCTCTCATCTCCTCTCCCATCTCTTCCATCACTCGAATACCTAAAACCCCCCCCTTCCTACATCCATCAACGCATTAAAGTTTCATCAACGTTGCTCCCAAACATCCGATGGCTTCCGTAAGTTACATCCATGAACCCTCGCAGATCGCCCTCCAGTCCGGGTCTCCTCCGCTATTTCTAGGCTCTATTGTCTCTCGTTCTGCTTCAGGTAGCTTCGACACCAACATTTTCCCCTTCTAACAATGTCATAGGTACCTTCGCAACCCCGCCCTCCTCAATTCGGCGCACATCACCAACAGTATGTCCCAAATGGCTCCGCGCCTGGAATGCCTCCTCAGCCTGTCCAACTTCCTCCCCAAAAGGTAATCGAGAAGGCAGGTGTGCGAATTTTGTGCATTGCCGATGTCAGAGGTATGAATTCCGTCCTCCCCCTCACGTGGATTTTGACCATATCAAGTTGCTCGGCTATGATATATCTGGGGGATTGCCACTAAATTGTTGTCTACCTTTTTCGTAGGAAACCTTAAATCTTTAAATGAATTGGCCAAGAAGGCAAACGCGGATCACGTCCTTCACACTGGTGACTTTGGCTTCTACGATGATAGCTCTCTAGAGAGAATTGCCGACAAGTTGGACTTTCAACCCCGATGCAGCATGAGTGTTGGCTGACTTTTTCTCTTCAAAGGACTCTGCGACATGTCGCACAATACTCCCCCCTGCTTGAAGATGGCCTCAAAAAGCGTATCCAGACTCCTGGTCCTAATAGCCATTCTATAAAGCAGCTCTTTGCTCAGGTCGAACACCCGTTGTCTGAGCTTCCCCTGTTTCTCAACAAGAAATACACCCTGGACGTGCCCGTATACACCGTGTGGGGAGCGTGCGAAGATGTCCGCGTTCTTGAGAAATTCCGCTCAGGCGAATACAAGATCAACAATCTCCACATCGTCGATGAGGCGAATTCACGGCTGCTAGATGCCGGTGGTGTTAAGCTTAGGTTGTTAGGTCTTGGAGGAGCTGTTGTCATGCATAAGTTGTTTGATAATGGCGAGGGAAGGACAACGATCCCTGGAGGACAAGGGACCATGTGGACTACGCTTTTGCAAATGGGCGAGCTTGTTGACACAGCAAACCGGGTATTTGACCCTGCGGAAACCCGGATTTTTGTTACCCACGCTTCACCAGCAAGGGAGGGCTTGCTGAATCAATTGTCGGTTACTCTGAAGGCGGATTTCTCGATATCCGCTGGATTACATTTCCGGTATGGCAGCTCATACAACGAGTTCAGTGTAAACCCAACTCTGGATCATTATAGGGGCAAGTTAGCCTCGTCGAAAGCATCTTTCAATGATGTTTGGGAAACCGTCAAGGGTGAGGTCCTGCCCGCCGTTCAGCAAAACGAAGCTCAGCAGGCACTCTTGAATAATGCCTTGGATATCGTAGAGAAGATGCCCACGAGCGCCAACGGCGGCAACCCGTTTGGTGGTCCGGCATCAAACACTGCTCCTGGAGCTGGGCAAGTCGATGAATCTGCCTTCAAGAATATGTGGAATTTCAACTTGGCAGACGCTGCATTTGGCTGGCTTGTTCTAGAAGTTGAGGGTGGCCGCATCGCGACGGAGATGAGAGCGCAAGGGTTCAATTTCGCCCATAGGGGTGGAAAAGGAGCTTCTGCGGCTCAGCAGCAACAGCAACAGCAACAATCGTCGGTTGCGCCTACTGCATCAACTGCTGCGTCGGCACCAACTTCGAATGCTGGAACTGTTAATGTTAATGTACCATCTGGACCCTCGGGAGCTAGCAACTCCACTCCACAAAATGGCCCGGCAGTTCCCTTCCTTCCGTCAGGACCAAGGAGTCAACAGCAGCCAAAGCCCACTCCCCCTCAACCAAGGCCTGCTACGACCCCAACTGGACCGAAGCAGCCTACCCCACCTCCTGCTCAGGTCGAACCACCAGTCGCCCCGAAGCCGGCGACACCCCGTCCAGTACCAAGTGGTCCTGCAAACAGAGCTGCCACCCCGGTCGCTACGCCTTTGCCGACACCAGCAGCGGAGAAGCCATCTACTAGTAACGGTACGCGTACCGAATCTCCAGCTCCTCCCGTTGTACCCAAGATTGATACTCCTGCCACGGCTCCGGCCACAGCTCCGGCCATAGCTCCAACCGGACCTCAACATCAAGAGGCTAGCTCCCCACAGGACCGCCTAAAACAGTACGGATTTTACATAACCGGCGTCAATAACGCAGACGCAGTCCGAGCCCTATTCTCCTTGGAAGTCCAGAGTATGATTCAACGCATAGAAACAAAACATCCCAAGAGTCGACCTGATTCGACCTACTTCCTTGCGTACTTTGAGAGCGCCGAAATTGCCAAAGAAACGCTGGACCAACTACCAGAAGACTTGAAAATAAGGCGTTCTCAGAACGAGAACAAACCGTGGGTCAAATTGATGATGGACGAGTATAACCCGTTCAATAGCAACCCGAGACCCGGCATGTCCGACAGCAAATGGGGCCGCGGAGCAGGCGCCGGCGGCGGCAACACCAGCGAGAGTGATAACAACATGGGTGGCGGGTACAGGCGTGGTGGCGGGCACCGGGGCCGTGGCGCAAGAGGCTACAGTCGTGGTCCGTATAGAGGTGGACCCGGTGGAGCCAAGCGTGGAAGGAACCTTGAGGGTGGAGACGGAGGATCGCAACATCAATCTACAGACTAGATAAAATAGCTTTCTCTTTTCCTTTCCCTTTTTTTCCTTTCTTCTAATGATTTCTTTCCTAACCTTTTCATGGGATCTTTGGAGGAGGAGGGGGAGGAACGAGGTTTGGGAAAAGGAAAAAAGTTCTCTGGTAGTTGGTTTGTTTTTCGGTTCTGTTTTTTCTTCAATGTGTGGTTGGGGTTTGTACGTTGTTGTAGCTGGAAGTAACGGTTGCCGCCGTCATTGTTGCCGTCGTAGTTTAGTAGCAACTTATGGTGTGGTGGTTTGGGAATGAATTCTGAAGACGGCGCGAGTGAGCGAGACATCATTTCGGCAGGAAGGAAGAGAGAAGGGGGAGGATTTGAGTGGTTCTTTTAGCGTATGATTATCTCTCTTATCGTACTCTGTTATTCTTGTCTTCTTTTTCTCTTTTTCTTTCCTTCCCCCCCCTTCCATCAAAACTTTGGGGCTTTTATCATACTTTTACCCTAGCTTAGTCCATAGCATTCTATCGAAGACCACCGTGTTACCTGCTTGATAGACAACGATAGTGCTTTCCATGATGTCAGCCTTGGGTTGATTGCGTCTAGTTGTCGACGGGGTAGGGAGCGGGGTTCTTTAGTATACACTGTGAAAGCGGACAGAATACAGCACGGTCCGAGCCTCCGACCTGGATGGCTCGCTTCGATACAGATCCTATTGAAGTATAGTATAATATTTGCCTCTCCACAGTAAAGCATAATATCATACATACGATTCCACGAAATAAGCACACAATATCCTATCAATCATAACCGCTCACTCGAGGCCCTCTGATCCTGAGACCCCCCCTCCTCCGATGTGTACAGTACAGTATCATACAGGTATGTATGATACTAGGTGAAATTGACACGCCGGGGTTGGGGAAGAACCCTTTTCTGGATCCGTGGCCTGGGGCCCAGTGGGGGGAGAGGAGTGGATATAGTGAGGAGGATCCAGTGGTATCATACTTTGTTTTTCTATTATTATTAAATTTTTTAATTTTTTAATTGGGTCTGGGTGCTAAGGGGAGTTGTTTAGGCTTTGTTGGATGGTGGTGTGGTAGTGAACGAAGTCAAGCACGATAATTGAAATTCCTCCCTAGGATATCCAAAGTATGATAATATTATACAAGAAATTCTAGTACCGTACGGGCTTTGGAACCATACCGACTTTTCATACGCAAAGGCATACCGGTAGTTAGGCATGGCAAAGACAAATTGACGTTTCGGCGGCTAAAGTTATTTGATTGAAGTTGGAAAGTATCTTAGCCGCCTCAGTTTCCCATACGAAAAAGACGAAAAAGCGCCAGGACTTAATGTCACTTTTGCTCTTTGGTCGATAAGGCGTCTTGGGAAACGTGATGTTTATTCTTGACAACCTGGGAGTGAAAGCCCAAGGATTTCTTTTGGATATGCGAGTAAATTTTTTTTTTTTTTTTTGATGGAATAGAGGTGGTGTTATAATGTTGTCAACATGGCTGCGAGTACTTTGGGTGTAAAAGGCACTTCTACAGTACCGGTGATTTTTGTTGCCAGCTTCCTACCGGGTCCGATTTGGCTTGGGAGCGAGAGAGAATTTTAGGTTGACAGCTCTCAAATTTGCTGCCTTGCTACCAGTAGACTAACTTTATCCCTCACTCTGGCTGTTGGGGGTTACCCGGCTGCCAAGCCCCTCCACCGCACCAACGGGTCAAACACCAACTTATGAAGAGGGAAGATATCATAGAACTAAAGAACCTCTAATCCATCCCGATCTACTACTGAAAAAAAAAAGAGAAGAAAACATCATCCACTAGCCGGAGAGTAAAAATGCCGAAGCGAAAGAATCAATTCACCAATCCACCCGCCAAATCCCCACGCCTAACCCACCCCTCCACCACCACCACCCTCCCAGCGCGCGCTCACGCCCAGGTTGCCAAATCACTAACCTCCGCCCTCCCAACCTACCACAGGCGCATCTTCCGCGTACTGAAGAAAGCTCGTGGCTTCGAGACCGTCAAGTTGATCCGGCGGATAAAGTCCTCCCGCGCCCCCGCCGCTGGCGCTGCGGCACAAGCTACGGGGCCAACGACAAGGTTGGAGGGGGAATTGGAAGCGCTGAAGAAGGTGAATCTGGACCTGCTCGCACGGGCGCATTTGCGTCGGTGCGTGGGGAGGGATGGGAGGTGTGTTCGGAGCGGGGTTTTTGATTGGGGGGTTTGGAGCGTAGGGGAGGGGGAGGATGGAGAGGGGCGGGGAATGGGGAAGGTGGAACATGATGTATGCGCTAGGTTGTATGGGACTAGAGTTGTTAGGGAGGTTATGGGTGATGTGTTGGGGGGTGTCAGGCGGATTTTGGGTGTTGATGAGAGGGAGGACATGGCACGAAGTGGTGGTGATGGGGAGGAGGAAGGGAAGAGGAAGATCGAGGAGAGGTTGGGGAGGAATAAGAAGGAGGAGGAGGAGAGTTTGGGGAGGAATAAGAAGGAGGAGGAGGAGAGGTTGGGGAGGAATAAGAAGGAGGAGGAGGAGGAGGAGGAGGAGGAGGAGGAGGAGGAGGAGGCTAAATCTGCTAGTATATCGACTTCTGCCTCCAATAGTGACGGTAACGACAGCGAATCAGAGGAGGGGGAAGACCGACAAGATGTCTGGGGGGCGGTGAGCCCCGTATCCTCTAGCGACTGGTCAGCATCTTCGCCCCCGAAGCCCAAACCAATGCCAAAACAAAAACCGGGGGTAAGTACCTTCCTCCCCACCCTCATAGCCGGTTACATCTCCGATTCCTCCGCCTCCACCTCTAGCACCGCCCCACCCAAACACAATAAACGCCCCCCCGAGAAGAAACAGAGGAAAAACCGCATGGGCCAGCAAGCCCGCCGCGCCCTGTGGGCGAAAAAGTACGGGCAGAACGCTGCGCACTTGAAGGAAGGAACGCAGCGCAAAGAAGATAGGAGGGGGGGGGGGGAGAAGAGGAAGAAGGAGGGGCAAACGGAAGGCAAACTTCACCCATCGTGGGAAGCAGCGAGGAAAGCTCGGGAGGGTAAGATGGCGGTTGTTCAAGAGGCGCTGAAGGGTGGTGGGGGTAGGAAGGTTGTTTTTGACTGACTCTTGTGTTGTGTGGTGTGAGGCCACCCCGGCGGCGGTGGCGGCGGGATTTGTATATATAAATCAGTATATGGTATAATGGTACGGCGGTGGTGGGAGAATGTCACTTAGCTCTCATTCGAACATTACTATTTTTTCATAATTTACTTTTGTATTTGCGTTTGTATTTACACGCTATATAGCTCACCGAACCATGAGACAAGCCAAAAACGAAATCTCTAGATGTTATGCCCGCAGTCGCTCACTATAAACGACCTAATAAATGACAAAAAAAGCCAGCCTGATGCGGGGGTCGAACCCGCGACATTGAGGTGTTCTTCACAGGATTTTACTCGCCGTAAAAGCCACACGCTCTACCACTGAGCTAACCAGGCGGATGTATGACAAGAAATTTTCGCATCTATTATTCCCACCACCATTTCATCTATTAAAAATCAATCAACAAAATTAAGTTTATGCTATAATCACTTGATGGAATAAACAATGGAAAAAAAGAACAACTTCATTATCACAACATGACTGGAACTACTACTTCATGAATGACTAGACCACTTAGGGAGTACAACGCGGAAGAAAAAAGGAAAGCATCCCCCCCCGCTTCGCCTTGGCATCATAATTACACAATTCCCCCAACCTAGAGGAAAAATTGAAAAATGGTATGGTATAAAAGCCAATTAAACCCCTAAGAATAATAAACCTCCCCATAGGCAGTACATCAATCCATTCATCCATCCACCATCCAGCCGGCTTGTTAGTTTGGTTGAGAAATGTAAGTAAACACTACAAAAAAAGTAATAAAGGAAAAAGTTAAATCCAATGCATCGCTCCCTAAGGAGAGAAGGAAGGAGGGAAGAATTGAGGGCAGGAAATTTTTCAGAGCTATCGTGTCTCCCTTCATGCCCGAGGCGCAGGGCAGGAATACGAAAGGATGGAGGAAGGCAAGCCAGGTCAATCCTGATCAGGAGTCGACCCGAGTGGCAGGCTATCAATCATTTTCAACATCCTAATATTTGGCGAAGGGTCACATGAGAAATTAGCCTGACCAAAGAACACCATAAAAAAGCCAAACGTACCCGCAGATCAATACGCAAAAGATTCACAAAAAAGGCACAACGCATGGGGTCTCGAATGGTATACACACCTAGTATTCTCCCGTGTAATTTCCTCGTTATCGGCTTGCAGCTGGCCAAGTTGCGCCTTGAGTGCGGCTACCTTTAATATCACAATTCTTAGCCTCGTGTGTTCACTAATACAGTTGTGAGAGGAAACATAGTTTCCTCAGCAGTGACTCACATTAGTAGAAGGAGATTGGGTGGCTGACAATTCCTGTAATACATGCTTTCTTAACTTCTGAAGTCTCCCCGGTTTGTTCCCCGCGAGGGGGCCTGTCTTCTGTGCTCACCTGGTGTTTGATTCGTAGCTTCAGTTCAGCAAGCTCTGCCTCGACTACTTTCATTTTGACTGCCGATTCCCTCTGGGAATTTGTGAGTGCTGCTTCCTTCTCTTTAACGAGGGCTTCAGCAGCGCCCAATTGCTCTTTCAAACTCGATTCTATTCCCTCTGAGTCCTTGGCGGCCGTTTCAATCGCAGATTCCTTAAGTTTGACAAGCTCCTCAAACCCCTCGGCCTGTGCCTTGAGTTGCTTCACCTCGGCTTCGAGGTCAGATTTCTCTTTGGTAATCGTTTCTAAACTATTAGATTTTTCTGTGCTATCAGCTTCCAACGAGGAGACCAATTGGTTAGTTTTCTCGAGGTCAGTTTCTTTTGCCTCCACAGCCTGAAGAGCAATCTTCTTCTCCCCCATCAGGATATTGAGCTCCCCTTTCAACGATTCCAGCTCAGCGGTGACAGAAGCCATAGAGGCTTCCTTCTCCTCCTTAAGAATTTCCATCTCGCTGCTAAGGGACCCATTCCCACCCTCTAGGGCCGCTTTCTCTTCCTCCAGGGCCTTCTTTTCCTTCTCCAAAACTTCCTTCTCCTTCTCAAGAGTAGCCAAAGTAGCCTCAGCTTCCTTCTTTTCGGATTCAAGTTTTTCAATGACTCCGTCCTTGCCTTGCATCCCGGACTCGCCAGCCCCAAGCCTGTCCTTCAGGACCTTAGTTTCATGCTTCAGCTCATCGATCTCCGTCTGGTAAATCAGCTCCATCGACTTATAATCAGCTTCCATCGACGCACGGAGATCCCCGACTTCTTCGGCTGTTGATTTCTCAACGGCGGCGATTTTTTCGACCACCTCCTTGGCCCCTGAGACCTCTATTTCGAGGGCTGAAATCTTCTCGAGAAGCTCCTGATTTGAAGTCTTCTCCTTTGCAACCTCGGACTCGAGCCCAAATTTAGACTCCTCTGCTCCCTGCAACGATTCCTGCAACTTCTTGATCTCGGCATCCTTGGATATCGTAACCTTGTCAAGTTCTGCCTTCGTCATCTCAAGTTGCTCTGAAAGGGTGTCGAAAGCAGATTTGCCAGGGGCCGCATCCAGGGTGGCTTGTAACATCACTCGGGAGGCTTTCTCAGTTGCAAGTTGGTCCTCAAGCGAAGAGATGGTAGAACTGTGACTCTGCAATAACTCTGACATGCCTTCTGCTTTCTTAAGTTCCCCAGCCATGCGAAATATCTCGGCGGCATGGGCCTCCTTGGTTGAATCTAGTTCGGTAACAAGTGCTTCGTACTTTTCAGAAAGCAGAGTGTACTTTCCCTCGTTGCTGGAAGCTAGTTCGGTCTTCATTTTCTCCATTTCGGTAACATGTTCGGCGTGCTGGGAGTCAAGGGCAATCTTATGGGATTCCTCAAGCTTAGAAGCCGCCTATACAAATGTTAGCGACTAGGCTCCTGCGCAGAAAAATTGCTACTGACCTCAGCGCTATCCGCCATATCCTTAACTGCCTTTTCGAGATCCACTTTGAATTTCGCCAGCTGATCTTCCTTGTCCTGCAATAAATCTCGTGAGCAAAAACACAACTGATGTGTGCAAATATGAAACAAACCGTCAGTTGTTTATTCAAGGTCTCCAAAGCGCTCTGTAGGGCGGTGACTTCTTCCTTCCCTTGCTCTTGTACCGACTTGATCTCGCTTTCAGAATGCTTCGTAACCTGTTCCAATTTCCGTAATATTTCCCGAGTCTCCTCTCTTGTAGCATCCAACTGAGCTGTCAAATTGCTGACTTGTTCCTGGCTTGACTTTGTCAACTGGTCGATCTTGCTTTCCCATTCTTTGTCCTTGTTCTCAACGCTGCCAGAAGCTTCTTTTTTGAGGGCTTCAATATCTAATTCAAACTGCTTCTGCTGAGCTTCACTCTCCCGTTTGACAGCTCCAACTTCCTCAGCCGCCTTTTTCTGAGCAGCCTCCAGAGCTTCAGCACCCTCCAACTTAGTAGCCTCAATCTTCATTAGCAGGTCCTCCTCCAATACCTTAGCCGAAGATTTAGCTTCTTGAAGCTGGGTAGATAAAGCCTCGGAACTCTTCTCCAACTGCTCTCGGTGCTCCTGAGTAAGCTTCTCGAGTTTGGCCCTGGATTCCTCGGCCGCTGCCTTCTCAGCATCAACTGCCTCTGCTAATTCCGCTGCGTGTTTTTCTTGGAGTTCTTGAATATCCTTTAGTTCCTTAGCCTTGTTTTCAAATGCCACCTTTTCCAGCTCATCTTGTAGAAGCTTGACAACATTACCAAGCCCATCAATTTCCTTCTGGCGAGACTCAAGCGCCTCCATATTCTTTTCGGTGACACGCTTAGAAACTTCATGTACGTCCTCAATCTGTCTCTTTAACGCGGTGATCTCTTCGCTGAGCCTCCCAACAAGGCCTTCCGCATCAATTGAACTCTGGCTGTTGGCTTCCTTCTCAGCTGCAAGAGCAGCATTGAGAGCTTCAACCGCCTTGTTATGCGCCGCCTCTTGAGCTTCAATAGCCTTTTGAAGATCATCAGTTTCCGCCGCAGCCTTTGATGGAATTAGTTTCTGGTCACACCGTCATGTCGAGGACAGAAATACCTTTTTAGCCAAGGAAGTGCTATTGGATACCTCCTCAGCATGGCGTGTTTCTAGAGACTCAAGAGAAGTCTTCAGAGTATTAATCTGTGCGAGAAGGTCCTTTTCTTTTTCATCAAAGCCACCTTCAAGAGCCTTGAGCTCTTCTGCATGCCTAGCGATCAGCTTATCGTTCGCATCCTTCATCGCTGCCGCAGATCCCTCAACCAGAGCCGCAAGATTTGCACACTCCGCCTCAGCATCCTTACATTGGGCCTGTAGCTTCTCGTTCTGTACATAATATATAAGCCCCAGATACACTATAATCTAACACATGTGATGATACCTTACCTTTTCTTGAATGGTAGTGATCCTTTCTTTGAGAATTGCCAGTTCGGACTCCAGCTCTCCAGTAGCTATCTTAGCATCTCCATTAGTGGTAGGGTGACCGCTTGCCCTGGAAAGCTGCTCTAAAAGCTCTTTGTTCTTTTCCTCTAAATCAGACACCTTGACTTTCAACGCTTCCAACTCTTTCGAAGTAGTGCTCGATGCACTAGCAGGTCCATTAGGTCCCGCGGTTCTCGCACGTAAAGTCGAAGTGCTAGGCCGGGGGGGGAGGTTGGAGATTCCAGTGGCTCCTCTTGCAGTCACAGAGACAGGTCGTCCAGTGGCAGACGGCGGTCTAGGTGACATAGCGTTGTCCCGGGTTGTGGAAGCGGCCGAAGGGCGCCCAGCAGTTGAGGTATTAGATGACGCAGATATCGAAGGACGTGACCGGTGTGCGGATGCTGTAGGTGTGGTCGTAGAAGTGGTGGTTCTTCTCACATTGCCAACGGCACCTGCGGTGCTTCCGGCAGAGGATCGGCGATCAGCGGTGGGACTAGTTGAACTGCTCAAAGTGGATGCCATTCCCTTCTTCTCGGGCGAGCGAGTAGTATTTGCAGCTGGAGAAGCGATTGCCGGGGTTCTCCTAGAAATACCGGATGCTGTGGCCGTCCTCGAGCCAGCAGCTGGAGGGTTGGCACTGCTAGTCGATCCAGAAACGGTCCTACGTGTTCCCGTATTGCTAGGAGTGCCGGTGGCCCCATTAGCTCCAGCAGATCTCTGTGGGGGTTTTGATAAGCTGGTGGTTCCAGTTCTCCGAGGTGGGAGGCCAGAGACTGGAGCAGCAGAGCTTGATCCAGTTCCGGCAGGACGCCTAGCCGTTCCCGTCACGGTGGGTTTCTTGACCATCTCCTTTTGCTCCTCCCGATGGGTCTCCTTAACCGGATCAGAATCCGGTGTAGAAGACACCTCCTCCATCACAAGAGTGATAGCCAAGTCTTGGGGAGCTAGTACCTCTTGAGGAGGATCTGACATATTTCCTGTCGCGCAGTAATTAAAGGTTTACCAAGTTAAAATAAAAAAGGGGGGGTTGAAAGGCTGTTTGTTCCGAGAAGAATGGTTGAGATGAGGGATGACGCCTTTTGTAGGAAAGCAGCAGCAATGGACTGGCGTGATGAGATAGAAGGGAGACTGTAGGATATGTCAATGGGATGGGCGAAACTGATGCGAGCGGCGGTCAGTCAAACAAACGCGTGCAGGTCGAACCACGTCAACGAACGTTTTGAGATGGATGGATGGGATGTGGGTTTTGGTTATCTTGGCTTGGAAATGCGGGGTGAAAAACGAAAGAGAGGGAAGGGGCACCGGATAGAACGTAACAGTTTGGTGGAGCAGATAGTTTTGTTTAGGGATGTGAGGGGTGGGCCGGTTATTTTATGATGATATGCAGATAACAATGATTTAGCAGGGGATGGGGCCAACACACATTGAATTTGCCGGCGTCAAGGTTGCACGCTTTCAGAAAAGGTTCGTCCCTGGCTCTTGATTGGAGATCTCAATCCCGAAACAAGCCCCTCCGAAGACAAGTCCTGGGATACGATAGTATGGATGAGCGTGAGTGTGTGTGAGTGTGTGTGCCTGAATGTCAATGACAGCAGGGGGGGTACGAGAGGAAGAAAGACTGTATGAAGGGAAAGGAGGAGAAAGAGGAGGAGAGGGAGAACAAGCGGGGGGAAGAAGATAGGAGAAGAGATGGAAAAGGAGAAGAGAAGCGGAAAGTAAACAGGTGGAACGCGGACAACCAAAGTCATTTCATCTCTTTGGTCACTGGCGACTTTCACACCTACCAAAGATCTCTAACTTGACCAGGCTTAGCCCCCCCCAAAATTTTACAAGTAAAGCGACCGCTCGTACTCGAGTACCCTATGATGATACCGGTACCTACCGCTACTTACCTACTGACAAGCAGGAGCTTCCCCTCATGAAACCGCGTTTCCGAGCAAAAGCCTCCCTCATCATGCGCAAAAATATCGATGGAAGAAAGAAAGAGAGGACTGATGTGGTGCTCGAGTACTGCACCGACCCTCTAACAGCACATGTAGCCGATATGGCCTATCGGCCCCCCCTCCCTCTACGAGTGCTAGCACAGCACCAAGTAAGTCGATAGCAGTGTACTTGTATCAATAACAATAATGACGATTACGGCACCTCCCTTCCTCCGTGTTCGAGTACGGGTAACCCGACAGAGTAGCCGCTATCCTCAAGTGCAATGCATGAGCGCACTGCTTATGATGGTATCCCCCATACCCGGCAGGATGCATCACCGTTAGACTTTTCACAGTCCCTGAATACTATCGTAGCAACAGATCCCCGTCGAAAGGAAAAAAAAGTATGAACACATGCCGGTGTTGGTACTACGGTAGCACCGGCATTATCAGAGATGTAATGTAATGTAACGGCATAATTAATTTGCGCCCACCCCGCGAGCACCGTATTGCATACCGTACCGTACCATACCGGTACTCGAGTACCAGATCAAGGGGATATCTCCATAGTAAAAAAGGAACTTAAGCCAGCAAAGTTACGATTTTTCTTTTTCGAAAGAAAGGGAGAAAAAGGAGGAGAGGAAAAGAAAAAAAAAGAAAAAAGAAAAGAAAAAAAAACCATCGTAGCAATCATGTGGATCACGAAAGGTAAGGCAGAATAAGTACAGAATCCCAGCTCCGTTAACCCCAAGCACCGCTATAAGAACTATGCAACCATATCCTGAAGGGGCATAAAGCACTGAAACTACAGTCACAAGTGCAAGAGAAGAAGAAAAAAGAATATAAAGAATCAGCAGCTTTAACGAAATCGGAAATGCCAAAGACCCTTGGTAGAGGTTGAGGAAAGGGGAGGGAAAAGGATAACCCATGGTTTTAACCTTGCCCTCGAAACGTTTATCGTTGTATCATTAGCCTTGGGGAAGGGGGGGTAGCTTTTTCTTAAGATCCCCTGTCTCTGCGACTCGAACACCCCCGGTTCCAACACTACCCCTTCTAAGTCTACCCTCTTCACCTTCCATGGTAGCAAGCTTGCTATCTGGAGAACTAGTCCTCCTAGGCCCGAGGTTTGCCTCAGTTGCTTGTGTGATATCTGGGGAAGGGGGATGCTTATCCGCTTCGCCGGTAGCCCATGGGGTTCTCGCATCTTCTATGCCGGGTTCTCTGCCGGGTAATGGGCGGGGGGCAGTGTGGGAGGCCGATGATTCCGCTGGGAAACGACCTGCTGTGGATCCAGTTTGATTCACAGTAGAAGCAGGGATGCCCCAGGGTGCCCTGGTGGTGAAATCGGTGTTTGAGCCAATCGTAGGAGACTGCGTTGGGTTTCTAGCCCATGGTGCAGCTGTGCTGGTGATAGGATTCTCGGGAGCTCGAGTTCCAGGACCAGAGCTAGCACTAGATCCAGATCCTACCCCACTTCCGGTCCCAGTTTTCGGACCGCTTGCATGGGGCGCTTGAGTCCTAGCAGTAATAACCGTGGCATTGGCAGAGCCACCTGCCCCGCCCCAACTAAAAATGCTCCCAAACCTGAAGTGCTGAACAACCGGAAACTTCCCCAGAACCTCCGCATTAAACATCTTGATCATTCCCTGGGTCATAGCCGTAAGCAAACCCCGTCAAAATTTAAACACTCGGAGGACGCTTACTTTGTTTATTTTACCCCACCCTCCTTGAACACCAGAGATATCATATAAAATCGGACTATGCTCCCAGAAAGGGCCCTTCTTGACATCATATATAAACCCGATAGCCCCAAAGTAAAGGTTTCTCAAACGCTCCCTCTCAACGACAAGACTCTTAACCACATCTCCGGGTTTCGGCACATCTTCCAACCCCTCAACATTCGCCGGAACTGTCGAGTTCGAGGACGAATCGGTCGGGTGGTGGGTAGTCAGCTCAGCACTGCCAAAGATATACGGAAGGAACGAATGATCATCAAGCCCCCAAACCCCATGAGAACCCGCGGGCTCAAGGGTGTACGTAGTCACGAGCCGTCTAACCAGATGAAGGTATGTATCAAGACACTTGAGAGCCAGTCCGAGCTCATCCCTCCCGGCCCGAAACCCACCAAGAACCCAAATCCCGCAGAGAAAGGCCAAGAACGAAAGCTCGTGTCCGGTACCGTAATCCAGGCGTTGGGAAGACCCGAACGAACCGAGAAGATACGGGAGTAATTCCTGCTTGGCGGTGACTTCACCTTTCCCCTTTGGTGAGAGCACCGATGCGGGTAGGTGTTGGTCGAGAAGTCCATCGGGACCCCCGAGAGCGTCCTCGACAAGAACGTACCAATGACGGTAGGCGGTGTTGCCGAACCTTCGCGGCCCAGGGTCCGGTGGAGCTCGGGTCACCAGGGCTTCTAGTTTGTGAATGAGCTGGATGATGCCGTCGACTTCGGGAGATACATGAATGGTAGGGGAGGTCAGTGTGTAGTTCTGCGGGTTGCGAAGCTCGCCAGTTACTGGGTTTAATGGAGATGCCGAAGCATTAAGGTGAAGGATGAAGTTAGTTATCAGTCTGTAAGCTGGTGAGGTGATAAAGTGCGGAACGTCCTCTTGGACGTGAATTCTTTTGGCCGGGATAGCAAAGACATGTTTAGCGGGGTCGATCGGCTGAAGGTCAGAATCGGAAGCCATGGTGAGAGTTGACTATGTAAATGAGTACGATGGGGTTGATGGGAGGATGGCGGTATCTATGAGAGTGGAGAGATGGGAGTTCAGAAAGCGGAAAACACCAGGCGAGCTATGGATAGATGGGGTGGTAGAGGGCTATGAACAGGAAAGCGATCTATGGCGGGTGAATGGGAATTTCGGGCACGGGGATCAGGGATCTAATATGACCGTTGACGTCGGTGGGGAAACACGAACAGAACCTTATCGTAACACCAAGCTTTTGTTTTTTCCTCCACCGGACTGGTCAGAATATAAGCTCACACGGGGAGAAAACAATAATACCCAAAATCACGAGTAAAATAATCACCGGATATTTCCCCGCTAAATATGATACAAAAAAAAAAAAAACCACATAATTTAGATTAGTCAGGCATTTCACCACCATAATAATGTTATTGTTGTGTCGGTACTCGTACCTGCATCCTCCATGTGATAGATCCAACCCCATCCAACCCAAAAACATAGCCTATCAAACCCCAGTGGGAACGCCTTTGAACGCCTTTTAAGGCATTTTTAGCCCGTACAACCAATTGCCCGGGATACCTGCAAGATCTGTTGACATATAGTACCGGTAACTCAAACGTGATAGTGTGCCCGTGGGGGTCTGGGAGAGTTATTTGATCTAATTAAATTTAAATTTTGGTCCAGTCAATACAGTGCTGAAATCGTTGTCGGTCGGTCCTCGTGCTATCGCAGCGTGACAACATACCTATCAGTCATCACAACGTTCTTCAGATATTTCTCGCATTGCAAAGGAAATTAGTGCTCTTACGGAGGTGTGGTGATGGTCCGCAATTCTAATTAGAGACTATTGATTGCTTGGGGAGTCGGGTTCTTCACAGGTGCTCACTCGGAGACCTGTTCCAGGGGCTGAGTTAGGGGAGGTGATTTTGGGGGGTAGAAATGTTAGGACTTAAAAAAGGCCTCAAGATGGGATACACCTCTTCCCGTACTTGGTCTGTGATCGCTTTACTTTTGTGCATCTTCTGGGGATTGGATCGGTTGGTTTTCGCGGGGTTGCTGAAGTGCGTGGGGGCTTTGTTTTACTTTTTAGAGACACTGGGGCTCATGGAAACCTGACTTATGATAGCAGAATAAATAATGATCTAATATTAACGCTATGCTCAATGCACCCCAACTTTCTACCCCAGCCGCTCAAGAACTAACTATCATACAGTGTCACACTATTAACGCCGCTAAGGCAACTTAAACCCCCCCTTCGCCAACTTCTGAAACACACCCTTAGGATCGTAATTCTTAGAAACCTTCTTTAATTCCTTCACCTGCGCATCACCATAGCTAGCGATAACCTTCTGGTCGATAGCAGCGTCATTGAGGAACAGGTACTGCTCGAGCAGGCCCTTAGCCTTCGCCAGGTCCTCGACCTGCTTGATGAAGCTAATGCTGAGCGGGAGTATGAGCTGATCGTCGGATGGGAGTGCCCAGGTGGATGTCAAGCAGAGCCATGTTTGGGCCTTCTCCGACATACCCATCGCGTTTCCGCCGCGAGTCTTGCCGTGAGCTACGGTGGATGCAGCGACGGGCTGGAAAGTGAGGGTTATGCTGAAGCCGGAGACGGAGGAGAGGGCAGTGTTCGCGGTGTAGGTCTCTTGAAAGAGGGTGGCAATCTCGCGGTAGAATTCTGGGGAGACACCGATGCTTATGGTTCGGAAGTCATGTCTAGACAACATCGCAGCCATTAGAAGTTGAGCGATTTTAAAATCATGTGGGTGAAAATGGAGTACTCACCGAGTAGGAGGTAGAACAGGAGCCGAGTCTCCACCGACAGCCTCCCTCGCCATTTCTGGCAAAGTCCTCTGCTTGCTGCTATCGCTCACGGGGCCGGCCTTAAAGATAGGATCCAAGGATGCCGGCTTCTGACCGCTAGTATGAAAAACAGTCACCAAGAAACCGGTGAAATTCCCCTGCCCGGAATAAGAAAGGCTGGGGATAATCGCCGCATCAGGGTCAGTCAGCTGGCCATTCATCTGATACTCGGCGATCGCATCGGTAACGTTATTGATTTGCGGGGGCAAGAAAAACGTGTTGCCGCCCCAGACTTTCCCATTGGGAATCGGGATGGCGAACAGATCGAGTCGAGTGACAATCCCAAAGTTATTGCTCCCGCCCTTGAGCGCCCAAAACAAGTCCTTATTCTCAGCAGCAGATGCCGTGACTATGCTCCCGTCCGCGATAACAACCTCGAAGCTAGCGACGTTGTCACATGCCATTCCGTGACCGGTTGAGAAGTAGGAGTTTCCGCCACCAGTGGTTAGGCCGCCGACGCCGACGCTGGGGACTCTACCTCCGACAACGGCGAGATTGTGGGGTTCAAGGAACTCGTAGACTTTGATCCACCTATTCCCCGTGCCGACGGAGACGAGATCCTTTGATTCCGAGAGCGCCAAGGTGGTAAGGTTTTGAAGAGAGATGAGGATTCCGTCCGAGATGCTTGCGCTCCCGGGGAAGGGGGTGTGGCCGCCGGAGCGCACGGCGAATGGTACGGAGAAGAAATTGATGATTTTAACCGACTTTGCCACATCCTGTGCTGAGGTTGGCATGAAGATCGCTTGCGGGGGCAACCATGCTCTCGTGGACCTATTCCGATTCCGCCGTATCAGCACCATGCTCGCTCACTCGCTCAACCAAACAATTGGGACGGGAGAGCTCGAACTCACCAATTGATACTCATACTAGCATTATACCCAGCCATACCCGGCAACATCGTTTTATTAGGGAATAGCAGAGTAAGAATCAAGATCGCGATGCCTTGCCAAACATTATAGTCCCCAGGAGTATGCCTTAGCTCACTAATCTTCTGCAAACCTGCGGCCGGGACGCCCAAGTCGCTGGCGAAAGTAGTGACTTCCGAAGGAGTGATCATGATGATCGCTTTGTTTTTCCTGCAGAATAAGGTGAGAGAAGAAGGAGTTGTTATCGTCGTCGAACGAGGATAGTGGTTCCAAGAAAACTCTGGGGGGGGAGGAGGGAGATTCTTATATCCCTATCTACCTCCCCCCCGCGCCCCCTATCCATACGCCCATCCCCAATCCCAATCCACCGGCTCCAAATCATCCGGGCAGTCGAGTACCCGGGTATACGTATACACAAGCAACAAACCTCTCCAGACCGTGCGTATGGTGCTAGGATACATTAGGGCAGGGGTATCGGCGAAGAGAGTGTGAATCGCCTACTTCTCACCGGAGAGAAGGGGAGCACCGCATGGCTACAAACGGGTCTGTACTTTATCATACCATGCTTGTACAGTACCGGTACTCGTACTGTAATTGCGCCACTCCAGTCTAACCCAAAATATCCTTCCCTCCCCATAGGGCTCGACCCCCCTGGGAGGGGAGGGGAGGGGGGGGCTGCCATCCCTTCGTCTGTCGTCGGGATCTCACGCTAGAGCCGGTTGTACCGCCACTTGAGGTCACCCCTTCAGTGACCGACGACATGTTTTTATCATAATATTATGAGCTTGGTCTTTGAGGATCGGGGGAAAAATTGTACGTACAAAGAGGTCGTGAAAAAAGCGGAGAACGGATGAACGAAGGGATGATACTAGTACTTTCTTTTTTCACATTCTTTCATTCTTCCCCGGGGGATACTTATTGCTGACCCGAACTGCAGCCCTGCCACTCAGCTTGGGCGCTGATTGGCACGCCGCTGTGAGAAATGATCAAATAAAAACAAAGTATTCTTTAGAGCAGAGATGCTTATCATACATAGTATTTGTCGAAGTACTGGTGTTTGGCATATCCAGAGTTTCTTTTGTCAACCGAATGGGTGGAGTGCTTTTTTGGGGGGTATCATATGATACAGTATGATACGATAGAAACAAAGTGGAGGTTTGTAGAATGGCCTGAAAGATTTTTCTTTCTTCTTTTGATTATCAAAAATTCAATTGCATTAGGACCGAAAAAAAAACCCCACTTTGCCTTGCTCTAATGCCGGGTACCTTACGAGTAGAAGTAATAGTATACAAGTAGTTGTGGTGGTATGCTATCATAACGTATCTGCTGTTCAGATCCGACCTTCCGCCGGGGATAACTTGCCTCCAATAAGCTTAGAATCCCCTATTTCCTGGCACGACCATAGTACTAGTACAAGTGCTAGCATCGGCACTCATATTATCACCAACCTTTGTGATTTGTCATTTGCTCTTTGCCTGTCATGCTAAGCCTTTCACAGGGTAGTGTTTGGTAGCGGCGGGTCGAATTTGAGTTCGTAGTCAATGCTGTATCATAGAACAATTATTGTGCCCTGATAGCGACACCGCAGTAGAGAAGAAATACAAGAGTTGTGAAGTATATGATATGATACGACATGAAAATACCCATGCTATTTGTGTACATGCGCCAAACATAGTGCTGTTTATCTATCCTCATTGCAGCCGGAGACGCTCAGAAAAAGCAAGAAACACTACGCATTTCTATGTGCCAAGCTGGACCTCAAGCATACTGCCGATCCATTCCCCCTTTCCATGATATGATATGTTACTCCTACCCGTCAACACTACCGTCAACCCAAATTACCAGTACCGGTACAGCATCAAAACTCGCTTCGCATTCAAGGCCATGGTACAGTACAGTACATGGGTAGTTTAGTGACCAGTCAGAGTACGACAATCTTTGAGCCCCCCCACTCCCATTCCGGGGAACAGCGCTCGCTGGTCACTCTAGCTAGAGACCACGCTGGGCTCTCAGGTGGGCTGGTGGTGAGAGAGAGAAAGAAAAAAAAATTCCCTCGTATCTGTGGTACCGCATGCACGACGGCCTTGTCTGTATAAGCGCGGTTGGCGAGTTTATGGTGCTCCGGCACGCTCGTTTTCGCATTCGCCTTATTACGATTACGTGGTTGTGGGCACGTGCCGGCATGATGCTGTACGAGTAGATTGCTGTGAGCACAGCGACAGCTACGGTAACTGTTAACTTGCCATTGAAGCGCTCGGGCACTGTGCCAGTACAGTACCGCAACGGAGGGATGACATGTTCACGCCGGCTAAACTACCGTACTCGGGAACTCACGAAGCATCCAAACATCTTGCATCCTAGGAGAGATTGTGGGAGGAGTTAGATTAAGGGTTAGATTGATTACGGCAGTGCCATGATACCGCATACGGTTCTTCTGCGGTTAGTCATACGAATACGTTAGGGTAAACACCTTGTTAGTATGCACGTATTACCCGAGTATAAAAAACCAAAAAAAAGGTCTGCAGGAGGCGCTGGAGCCAACCAGGGGGGAGTTGGACAGATCCACCCTTCATGCCAGGTACTTGTACAAGTACGGCAAAGCTGTCATGAACTACGATACTCGAGTGCCCGCGACAAAGGCACCAACAGGGTCGATGCGTTCCCAAGCTACTGTTGCTGCTTCTAGAATGCTTGAATTCTAAAGTTATTTCTTTGGGTTGCTGAAGTGGCTAGTGATGGGTGGGGGGGAAGGGACCTCGATCAACATCGAGTCGAGGAATGGTCGAGTGAGAGTGAGAGTTGGACAGAACTGCCTTCGTACGAGTACCGTAACTTACAAGTACTAGTACACTCGACTCGAGTACCCTGGGGCAGCCTGACCCCCTGAATGGAACTGGCTTGACTCGGCTTGGGGCGGAAATATGATATTGCAATAACTTTCAAAAACAGCATACAATATTTCCTAATACTGTACCCAAAACGGGCTAAACTTCAAGGAGGAAATTCATGTGATAACCGTGAGAACTCGAATAATTCAACCTCGCGCTCGGACGTTGGAGTTGCCTTTGCTGGTAAGGCGCGGTAGAACTTTTTTACTTTTTTCGTCTTGAGCTGGGGTCTAGGGTGTAAGTTTTTCCCCAAGTGTTTTCACCCCCCCTATCCAAGAGAGGAAACCTTTTGGACATCTTGGCGCGAGGTCCAATTATTCAAGTTCCGTCAGTGGTCAGATAATAGCAGATCACCCTTCCACCGATTCTGTGTGGATGATGGAGAATACGGTAGTGATGCTATGGAATACTTGGCCTGTTATTTTTCCCTTCAGATATGTTTTTGCAGGGCGTATTTTGAAATCGATGACTACCGTACCGTGCTCGATCAACGGCATGCCAAACTGGCCCTAAACCTATCTCGGACTGATACCGAGATTAGCGACCTGTGATAACGGGGAATAGGCGAATTTCAAGAGTTAAATCCGGTTGGTATTTCACTCGGGTGTAGGGATACGGTAAGTCCGGCTACACTACTTACCATCCTTGCCGGACTTGGCAGCGTTTGAGCTTATTTTTTGGTTCCAAGCAACCACGCTTCTATGATACCGTATGCCAATCGCTAGATTCCGCCTCGAAAGTTGACTCTCTCCTCCCTTATCACTATATATGATACCCCCCCACCCCAAAAGCACGGCACGCTTCATCGCCCCTATTTTCCTCTCACATAGTTTTACAACACCACATCAAACTATCGTGACCCCTCTCTCCCCTCTGCCCCCACGATGGCTCTTTGCCTAGGGGTACAGTTAACATCTCTATCCTCTCCTGCCTTGGTTTCGCTTGTCTCTTGTCTGCTTGATGGGGGAGTTATCTGGGTTCGCTCAGTAGTCCTGTCTTGCTAACAGGGGCTCGCTTAGCTTTGGCACGGTCGGCTTCTCCTCTTCGCTTCCGGTCGGCGCTGGCAGTGGTGGACGCCTTTCTCCCCACTTGCACGATCCCTGCTGGGGAACGTTTCGACTAGTAACTTCGGGGTCTGTCTCGTGGTGAGATATGGCCATACCCTCCTAGTTGCTCGGTTCAAGTCTATGTCGCCTTCCCACCCTCCACCCTTCCTACTCCTTACGACCGCCGGTGGGATCCTTTCCACTAAGTGACACTATCTCTCAGAAAACAAGGAACTACATGAGAGACGCGGTAATACGGCAACGGTTTGGTTTTTTCGGTCGGGTCTTCCGAGGACTTTGTCCCCACCTCCACTTTCCACTTCGAATGCGTCGGCTCGCACCCTACTGCCCTCCTTCCTTAGGCTGGTACCCTACTACCGCATCCACTCTTTGGGCCCCGCACTGAGGCCTCGAATCTCGGCTGGCGTGTCATGGTATTGCACTACCTCTGTGGCTTAGCTGGCTGGGGGCATTCAGCCTTTGGGCTCTTTGCCGGCCTCCTACTTCGGCTACTTTTTCCGTCGCTGTTGGGGGGTTTTGTTATCTACATTCGGCACTCTGGCGGTTTGGTGGGCAGGCGTTACTTTCGTTTTGTTTGTAGTTTACGGGGAGAGTTTTTCCTTATGCTTTCCTGCCTAGCTTGTTTGGTTTTCTTTCTGTTAGCTACGTGTAGTTAGTAGGAGGGGGGCTTTTCGGGCGAGGAATCCCTGGGTGGGCTGGCTTCTAGGCAAGACCCCTTTCGCGTTCAAGTCGTGGAGTCTGCGGACAAGGCACCTGAGTTGGCTTGCCTTGGGGTGTGTGCGGTTGGGCCCATACCAGAGGGTCTTGGGGGTACGGGTTTTCTCTTGGTCCGGGTTGGGATGCGTGGATTTTGGTTTTGTTTCCGCCATAGCTAGCACTGCATGCAAGTTCTTGTACCTTAACAATGAATATATGATAAAAAAAAAAAAACCCCCAAAAGCACGGTATCAATAGCAACAAATCTTTCAATTAGTTAGATAGCTAAGGTGCAGGTGTGGGTCCCTTCCTTCATTCCTTCCTTCAGGAACGCGAAATATGGACAGCCTGACACGTGAAGTGGTGGAAGCGGAATATTCCATACGTTTCACTCCCTAGTAACGCGTTTCACCCAATTAACGATCGCGCCGGGCAAACGATCAAAGTCACGAAAAGGAACAATCGATTTGAGTGCATCTATGATCCCGACGTTCCGAATAAGAAGTCACTATCGTACGTCGATGCGAGTTCACGATCAAGTATTTGATGCCTCCTTACGGCTATACCTGTAGGGTATGATATGACACGATATGATACCGGAAAGCATTGCTAACCTATATTGGCTAATTATATAATATTATCATAATACCATAATAATATTATTATTATTGTTATTATTAGGGCATTATCGCCTTATCATTTACCCTCAGAGTAAGCAAAAGGGATGGAGAGAACACCGTACTCGTCGTACTCGTATCATACGTGTGTGATACAGCCCAAGTTACAGTACCAGGTCAGATAATAAGTAAGAGGGGGGTGGTTTTGTTGGATTACCAGTTCTCGGGTGTGGTGCAAGTACAAGTAATACTCATAACAGAAGGCAACTCAAATGGGAAGAGAAATGTGCGAAAGACGTTGGAATTCCCCTTCTCGTCCACGCAAGGGGAGAACACCGCAAGCTCAGCCACATATGAGAACGAATTATTTCTCCCATGGACTCCTCTCTCTGCGGCGAAGTCGCTGGGCCACAGTTACTTTATTCCGATTCGGGAAGGTCCGGAAAATGCATGTCTTACTTGTACTCTATTACCGGTAGTATCATACCAGCCCATAGGGGAAGGGGTGGGATTGCACGAACGCCTTACCAGGAGAGGCAACTGCGACGTCCTACCACGTTTCTTCTTCTCCCATTTGAGCGATTCGCTTACGGAATCCTTGTACTGTACTGCACAGTACTCGTACTTTTACAAGTATTAGTTGCTGCTGCATTCACCGCCCTGGGTTTTGCGGGGACTGTCGTAATTTGTGCCATCAATGCGTAACCCATGCTATGGAGGCTTTTGGAAGACTTGAGTGTCATAACAGTACCGGTACTCTGTAAGCGTGCAAGAGGTTATATTCAAAAACAGGGGGGGGGTATATGCATTTTCAAGCAGGTACTGTGCCATAATATTATTATGATAGACAAATTGTAATTAATCGATCGGATGTCCAACCTCCAGCTCAATGCATCAAATCCCCCACCCCACCCCCACCAAGAAAGTGACACTTTCCAGGCTCTTGATGAGCAATGGAATGCTTCGCGCTTTCAGGCGAGCTACGAGTGCCGTATGCGCGGCACATAAACTAATTTTGGACAAAAATCAATAACAACCCAGCACCACTTCCTTATATCATACTATATACCATTGTGCGGGGTGTAAGCCCTCGCCCAACGACCGGTGGTTAGGAAACCTTTTTCCCATCACCAAAAAAATTCTCACATCCCCTAACTTACCTAGTACAGTACAGTACAGTACCGTGCCTCCCTCGCACTCGAGTAATTGAGCCTCATAATTACCGTACCTCCCCCACGATAAAAGGTACTTGTATCATGCAAGACGATAGGGAATTTCTGCGCGGGGGGGGGTGGGGGGAAAGCCTTGAACATGTACAAGTACTGCAACTTCTCTTCTCACCTTCCCCAATGCCATTGATTAGGCGAGCCAGCTACTGTAAAGTGCGGACCAGGGTGCCTCCTCGTCTGGTACCGAACTGGGAAATTGCATACTGTACCGGTAGTACAGTAGTGTGAAAACTCGAGAATGTAAAACCGAAGCGGATGATTGGCTCATACTGGATTGGCGGTGAGTGGCTGGCTGTTCGGATGTTGGTGGATTTTTTATCACATGCTCTGAAAAGTTCTAGCAAGGGAATTACAAGTATCATATTTCTCCTGCTGGTATGCCTCAGAAGACTCTCTGGACCACGAGCGTCGGTATGGGTATTGCAGTACCGCACCGTACCGCAGGATGCTTGTCCCCAGGCAAAGGAGTACAAGTGCCGGCCGGTAGTGGTTATCCGAAAATTGCGAGCTGTGAGGTTGTGTGGGGGCTCAGATAGAGGGTATTATATACACTGACATCTTACCTTGTGTTTTGGGAATCCATGTTTTCGGTTACCTGTTGCCTGAGACAAGTTTATATTTCTTCAAGCCGGGTCCAATATATGAAATCAGCGGACGTCATCATCTGGGGCTTGAATCACGGAAGAGCGTGTCTCCGGACACGGGTACGCGAGACGGCGTATTCGCAGTTGGATTTGTCTCTCCTTCTTCGGCTTCAACCTCTTTAAGCACGGACCCTCCTCAATCGGTATCATAGTTCAGGAGAGAAAAAGACAATTCTATTTTTCTATACACAGCACAGCATCGGATACCCAAGCATCCAGAACCCGAAAAACAGAAATAGGACATACACCCCTTCACCGAATATCACCCCAAACCCAACCACACCCGCAATAGCACAAGCCCCCACCTCAATAAACTGGAAACACCCCGTCAGTAATGCGCTCCCCTCCCAGCGAGAGAAGCCGGCTCCCGTCGAGGCAGGGTTTGACATACCTTCAAGCACATATCTCAGACCCTCCTTCAACTCCTCAATCTTCTTCGCCCCATCCACTTTGGCGCCCCGCCTCTTGCCCTCCTCGACGATAGCCTCCTGCAGCACCTCCGTGACGTCCGGAACCGGCCACGTGGGGCCGCACAGGTAGAAGGCCCCGTCCTCCTTGATGTACGCCTCGATGATGTCGTCGAGCGATTGGCGCATCCGGTCCTGGATGTATATCTTCTCGGGCTGGTCGCGGGAGAATGCGCGTCCAAGGAGGGTCACTATGCCGGCGGCTTGGTAGGCTTCCCATTCCTCTCCGTAGAGGTATTCTTCCCGCTGGTGGCGGGAGCCCATGTACAGCAGGACGGAGCCAATGTCCACGCCTTGCGACTTTTGCCACGCGCGGTACTGGACGAAAGCTCGGAAGGGTGCGAGACCGGTTCCGAGGCCTGCCATTATGAGGGGCTATGGCGGTGCGTGAGCACGTGTATGTTTCTTTATTATTATCACCATGGGGTAAATCTTACCTGCGTGGCCAAGGGAGGAAGTTTCATGACACTGGGTTTGACACTAACGGTCACCTTCGCTCCAATTGGCAGACGACTGAGATACCTCGTCGCCTGTCCGAACCTATCCCTTCCCTTCGTATCCACCCAATTCACCACAACTATCAGGAGATGCACACTATTCGGATTGACCTTCTGGCTGGAGGCGATAGAGTACTCCCTCCTCTTCAACGGGCTGACAATCCTGACAAGCTCGTAAAAGCTCGGATGAGCCGACTTGTACTCCGCCAAGATATCCGCAAAAGTGACCGTATCCACCTCTGCCCTCCTTTTAAACTCCGTAGCTCCCTCCGCCGACGACAACGTAAGCAAGGCCTTCTTCTCCCCCTCATCCGTAGCAAACTCCGCCAGAGACTCATAAAACTTCTTCGGCGGCCGGCCAAATATGTCCACGTTCTGCGACAGCGCTTGGAACACGGTGCGCATCTCGAGCACGTCCGGGTCGTCTTTGGACGGGACCTCGACGATGTCGTCCGCGTTCAGGCCGTAGAACTCTATGAACTCGGAGACTTCATCCGGGTCGTTTTGGGAGTGGATGCCTAGGGCTTCGCCGATTTGGTATTCCATTCCCGTACCGCTTAGGTCGAACTCGATGTGGAAGATATTGCGGTCGTAGTACTCTGGCGTCAGGCGTCTGTTCTCCTGCACTTTGACGATGTAGTTCTTCATTGAGAGGTCCGGGCGCAGGGCGGATTGCACGTCGTAGGCCTCTTTGAAGGCGATAGCCTGCGCTGCCGATTGTGAAGTCTTGAGGGCCGGGGCGGGCTCCGTGGTGTGCTTCTCCTCGTTAATGGCGAAGCTGGTTGTCTGTGGGATTGTGGGGAGGTGGCTGGGCTCGTTATCTTCTAGGGAATCAGCCCATTCCTTTGGAATCTCCACATTGCGCAATGAACTGTCGAGCCTTTCGTAGGCTTGGTGGACGGCGGAGGAATCGACGTTGAGGTATGAGAGTTTCTCAAGGGGTGCACTGATGTTGGCGAGTTTGGCGAAGGCTAGCTGGATGAGGGCGTTCTCCACTGCTGCAGGGGCCTCCTCTCCGAGGGCTGAGGGGTCCGCGATGATTAGGTTGATGGCCTTCTTGGTAACTGCACGTCGGAAAAGTGCTGGGAGCTTCTTCTCGAACTCGTCGTCTTTGATAGTCGACTTGAGAAGGATGATCCCGCTATCCTTGGTCCGGCTGGCAATATCGAACTTGGAAAGAAGCTGGATATCGTTGACCACGGAGATGTCCGCGCACTCAATGTGGAAAGGTGCATCGATGGCGCTGGAGCTGGCCCTGATCTCGGAGTGAAGAATACCAGACAGCGGGACGTTATCGTACGCAGCCTGGAAAGAAACGCTCTTGCGGGGATCCTCCGAGAGAAGTCTGGAAATGATTGATGCCGCAGGTGCTGAAGCAGCATCGTCACCGTCCCAGAAAACGTACTGTTGGGCATGGCTGCCATCTCCCAAAAGACTGAAGGCGTCCATAGTGGATGCTTCGGCGGTGAGCTCCTCTTCAGGAATCTCGACAACAACAGTGCGACTGCGGGCAATCTGGTCGAAGATCCAAGCGAATTCCTTTGGCGACCAGACCTGCGCTCTGGCATACTTGACATCGACAATCGGCGGTGGGAGGGTCCAGATATCAGACATTGTGATCGCTGCCACGACATCGACGTAAAGAGCCGATTGAACAGCGCTATCCTCTACCGCAGCCTTATTTGCTACCTGCCCGAGAACAGCGATTCTCTTGACAGACTTGGGGAGTGCCTCGAGGAAGTGCGGTTCCGAGAATGGTCTGTAAACACGAACGGCGATAACGCCGATCCTCTCTCCAGAGTTGGTGAGCGAAGCGGCGACTTGAGTCGCTAACAAGCTCTCGACAGATCCAAAAGTGACCAACACAGCATCAGGTTCATCATGACCCTCATACTCGAACAATGAATAAGCGGTCCCAAGCTCCGCGTTGAGACCTCTCAAGATGGCATTGACCTTTGTACCCTGGTCAGCCTTCTTCGGCGCCTCCTTCTGCTCCCCTAGGATGGAAGAGAAGACGTTCTGCAAGCTGGTCCGGTCAAGAACATCCTTGATCTTCGCGGACTCCCGGGACACGCTGACGCCATCGTATATATGCACCATCGGGAGGACAGTAGCAGCAAGGGTAGCGAAGAGCGCCATGTGCTGTGCCTCATGCGCGGAGAACGAAGCCAAAAGGCCAATTCCGGTCTCCTGCGCAACGGTAACGGCAGAGGCATAGTCTGCGACCAATTTCGCGGAAGACACTTCATAATCGACGGCAGAAACGTGAGCGACGAACGGCGAAGAAACGCCGTACAAAACGCTCAATTGGTCCAATGCCGAGCGCATGTGAATAAGCGCCGGAGAGGACGCAATTATTGACTTCGCAATAGCCTTCTTCTTCGGATCCACGTCGGGGGAGAACACGTATCCGAGGAGAACATTCGCAGCGCCCAGTCTTGTTTCCATGGCATTAACAGTGGGGACCACCCCACGCACATTTGTCTGCTCATTGCCACTCCAGAGTCTCGCCGCTTCGTCCAGCGAGAAAGTGTCGGGGGAGTATGTGAACAACTTATCCGAGAGGGTATATGCTACTTGCTGGACAAGTGTCTGGGCGGTTGTGTACAGTGTTCCGTTCACGGATGAGATATCTGCGGGAATAGAATGGGGGAAGACCGGTGATATCTCTTCGAGAGGGTTTTTTACTCCGTTTTGGTGTGCCATCTTCTCTGCCAGTGATTGCTCCTGAAGTTGAGGATGCAATGGGGATTGTAGGAAGATTTGAGATGGGGAGGGAGAATGGAGAGGCACGGGGGAGAGAAGGGGGAGATGTAGTAGCAAATGTGTAGGGATTGGACGCTAGCTTGATAATAAGGGATCTCTACCTCCGGTCTAAAGGGAAGCTGGTGGGGTGGGGGGGTTAATTAATTAAATAGCAAGGAGGGAAGAAAAAATAAGAGTGAATGAAGAGAAGAATGAAAAAACCTTTCAAGCATGATGCAGGACCGATGAATTAACAGTATTTGCACGGGAGGACCTAGACCGGGGGAATAGCCGTGAGACTTACTAAACAGCCTTACTCCCTTACTCTTTATTTCATTCCATACACCTGCTTCCCTAGAAAACGCGGAGGAGAGCGGGGAACGAGCGGGAACGAGTGAGTGTGGGGGAATGTCTCTACTACTCCATTATACTCGCACGGCGCTCATTCAGACGTTCTAATCTGTCATTAAGAATCCCCACGCATAGTACTGTACTCGAGTACTCCACCTCCAGAAGACCGTTACAGGGTAACGGTCTTTCCTACCGAATGCCGTTCTCGAGAAATTGAGTTCGTGCTTCTCAAGATTTTTTGTTATATTTATTTATTCCTATGATATTTCTCATTTTTTTTTTCGTTGTTTGCAGGAGTCTGGCCAGTGCTCGGGTATTGGTGTTGGGGCACGTTCGGAGGTGAAGTTGAGCACGCCATAACAGGTGACTTTGACGTTATCATAATAATAATAATTTCTTGCACCACAACGTAAACAGTTATTACTGCAAGGGGTTGTCAAAATTTAATGATCTCGCATTGTGATAGATTAGATTAGATTAGATTAGATATAGACGTTTGTGATGCTGGTATCATACTGACATCCCTTAACCCGAGCTGGTTTTTAGGGTACCATAGGAAAATCCTGATACAACCCAGAATATGATTCTTCTTTTTCTCTTTCATTGCGTTTGTTGCGCTTATCTCGTGATTGATCATTGCTCCTTTTGTGTTAGGTCTCAGGAATGCCTATTGATTGCTGCTTATGATACTCGAGTATCATACTTGTGTGCTTTGCCCGTGGGATCGATGATCCCTACATTAGCGTGGCGCTTCGTAAAAGTTGCGTGAACCAGCGGGGGAACTGGAACGATTACCGGTAGATTGGGGGCGATTAGATTAGATCTGCCCAACGGGGGGAGAAAAAAAGAGAAAAAAAACCGCAACCCTCAAACGGTTCTGACAACGAGAGTCGCCCCGCAGGTGGAGTGATCCCCGAGGAGTTGAGGGAAATACATACAAGAAGAGCTCTTCTACCTCGAACATTCCCCCACCCCATCCCCACCAACTAACCACTAACCAGAACTCAATCACCAGCACAATGTCCAACAACGACATCTACCAAACGCCGTTGGCATCCCGCTATGCCTCGGAGGAGATGGCCCAGCTCTTCTCCAACAAGACACGTTTCCGTACCTGGCGTCAGCTCTGGGTGTGGCTAGCGAAGGCGGAAAAGCAACTGGGACTACCCATCTCTGACGAGGCTATTGCCCAGATGGAAGCACACCTCGACCTCACTGACGAGGATTTCAAAGTCGCTGCGGAGGAGGAGAAGCGGAGACGGCATGACGTTATGGCGCATGTACATACGTTTGGACAGGTCGCCCCAGCAGCGGCGGGGATTATCCATTGGGGTGGTATGTTCTCTGATATTGCTGCCTCAATTGATTGATACTGCTATTGATACGTAGGGGAATGATCAGCCACTAGTTGTTACTGCACCGACAATGCCGACCTCCTCTTCCTCCGTCAGGGTCTCGACATAGTCCTCCCCAAGCTCGCCAACGTGATCTACAAACTCTCAAATTTCGCTCTAGAACACAAAGACTTGCCGGCACTGGGCTACACCCACTACCAACCGGCGCAGCTCACAACCGTCGGGAAGCGGGCCTGCCTCTGGATCCAAGACCTCCTCTGGGACCTTCGCAACCTAACCCGCGCGCGCTCCGATCTCGGCTTCCGCGGCGTGAAAGGCACGACTGGGACACAAGCCTCCTTCCTGGCAATCTTCAACGGAGACCACGACAGAGTCGAAGAATTGGACAGACTGGTCACTCAGCTCGCCGGCTTTGAATACGCATACCCGATCACCTCACAGACCTATTCGCGCAAGGTGGATGCGGATGTCATCTACGCCATGAGCTCCTTCGGCGCGACGTGCCAACGCATCGGCGGGGACATCAGGCACCTGGCAGCAACGAAGGAAATGGAAGAACCTTTCGAGAAGGACCAAATCGGCTCGTCGGCGATGGCATACAAGCGCAATCCCATGCGCAGCGAGAGGATGTGCTCCCTCGGCCGACATTTAGCGAACCTGTGCAAGGACGCCTTGGATACCTACTCCCAGCAGTGGTTCGAGAGGACTCTGGACGACAGCGCTATCCGCAGGATCGACATTCCCCATGCCTTCCTAACAACCGACGTCCTCCTACGCATCCTCGATAACGTCGTTAGCGGACTGGTAGTCTACCCTGCCGTCATCGCCCGTCGCATCAGGGAGGAACTCCCGTTCATGGCGACGGAGAACTTCATCATGCGCATGGTCGCCCTTGGTGCTTCGCGTCAAGACACGCACGAGGCCATCAGAGTCCTCTCCCATCAGGCTTCTGCCATCGTCAAGCAGGAGGGTAAAGATAATGACCTCATCGAGAGGATCAAGAAGGATAAGTTTTTTGAACCCATTTGGGGTGAGATTGACGGCCTGATGGATCCCAGGACTTTTGTTGGTAGGGCGCCCGAGCAGACGGTGAAGTTTATCGAGAAGGAGGTTAAAGTGGCGCTGGAGCCGTGGACCAGAGCGCTAAGCGGTGAGGTTAGTGAATTGAATGTTTAGATTTGTCGAAAAAAGGGGGAAATTTTTCCCGTGGAGTGGAATGGGCGATTCGTTTTTTTGTACAGTCTCGAGCTTTCGAGAAACATGGGGTTAGATAGAAGAAGGTACCCAGAATATGATAAGTGGCCGGTGAGCTGTGATATTGCATGTATATTATGCATAGTCGGTAATAACCTGATTTCGTCAAGAAGGGCGCATAATAGCTTCGCCCGTCGCTATCAAGTAGTATCAAGCAAAGGGAAAAAAGGTTGATTCCAAACGCCCCGCTCTCCCATAGCGACACAAAGCAAAAGTAGAAGAAAAAATAGAAGGAAAAACGCCAAAATTAGATCAGACTTCATCTCATCACACCGCAAGTGCTATACCGAACATCAACCCCCCATACCAACAAGCGCCTTCCAAGCCTCCATATCCCTAACTCTAGCCTTAGCAACCCCACCGTCGACCTTCTTCTCCCTCCCCGCCCCCAGTCCATCCCCACCACAAATCGCATCCGCCCGCTTCGCAACCAGCTCCAATCCAGCGAGTATATCCTCGACTTTAGCGACGGCCTTCCTGTTCTCCTCTGTCTCGCGGCGGGTACGTTCTAGCTGCTCTTCCATGCGCAAGCATAGCGTTTCGCGCGCTTGGTGGGGGCGGTATTCGTTGATGAGGTGGTGCATGTTGAAGAGGATTGTTTCTAAGTGTGCAGTTTTTTCATGGAACTGAGCAAGAAACAAATCAGCTTCGCAATCCTCAAGGAAGAAGGAGGGAGGGGGGGAGAACAAACCTGCTCCGGTGCCATCCCCATAACCCCCACCAATTCCAAATAATTCAACAGCAAGGATTTGCTCAGCCTCCGAAGCTCGACCGTCCTATCGACCGTGAGTTCCTTGCCTTTGTCTGCTCCTCCTCCCCCGCCGCCGTTGGCTGCTACTACCGCAGCCGTGCTTGTTGGCGGATACAATTGTCGAATACCAGCCTCCTCCAGGGAAGGGTACCGCTCGGGAACCATCCATTCCTCGCCGAAAGCGCGGTAAGACCCGGCCGGGGGTGGGGGGGGGACTAGGTAGCAGAGCGGATCGGGGAGGGTGTCGTCGGGCGGCAGTGTACCGTCCTCCAGGCGGTAGGATTTTAGTGCTGTGAGGTTTTCCTCGGTGAAGTGAGTATAATATGTTGGTGGGGGTGGAAATGCGCTTGAGAGGGCGCCGGGAGGGGGTTCTTGGGGCATTTCCTGTGGTGGATACTTGTGGTGGATGAACTAATGTGTTGGATGGATGAGGTGGAGCTTTGTTTTGCTCGGAGGTGTTGCAAGTGAAGTCGCGAGCTAGGCTCTGGGAGGAAGGGTGCGGTTGTTAGGCGTTAATCAAGGAACGACATCGGCCGCATCTGCCGGTAGCCGAGCCCAGCACAACATCAAGTTCCTTCCACTCCGATCTTGGCCGATACTCGAGTACGGTAGCGTGATAAGGCATGCGGCCGTGACACCCTGTTGGCTCTTTCCTCCTCTTCCCCCCCACAGCTCTTGGCTTCGAATTCCTACTCGCCCGCCCCAATCAACCCCACCCCTACCTGATCTTATACCCGTTTAATCCGGCGCAACTTCGTCCTTGTGACAATACCGGTAGCCCACCGTTTCCCTCTCTTCCCCCTCGAGCAATATACGGTAATCCACAAGAGGGGCGCAGGTGAACCTCTTTTTCACCGGCTCCGCCTCTGCACCTCTGACTTAAAACCCTCCTGTAATCAATTCCTTTCTTACCCTAACTCCCACTAACTAGAGCGTGTAATTGCTAAACTATGACAAAACAAATGGACGTTGAAAAACCCCTACAGTCCCCTCCAGACCACATATCCCCATACGGGACCATGCCTGGTTCTGCCACGCTAAAAGCGCACAACATGACCATGAACTCCGAACCAGGACTCCGCCCAACAATCCGGCGATTCTGGCAGGTCCGTCCCCTCTTCCACCCCACTCCCCCCTACTGACCAACCCCCTCCCTGCAGCAATCCTACGGCCCAGACTGGCTCTCCCTCCTCCTCCTCGCCCTAGCAAACCTCGCCGTCGGGCTGATAGAGCCCTTCCAGCGCATGTTCAGCCTCGATGACCGCACACTGCACTTCCCGCACGCGGAGATAGAGCGCGTCCCCGTTCCCATGCTCCTAGTGTACTCCATCGCCCTCCCAACCCTCCTAATCCTCCTCTCTACCCTAATAAACCCGCACAAAACCTGCAAGCAGAAGCTCCACCAAATGCACGTGTCCCTGCTAGGACTAGCAATATCCCTAATGCTGACGACGTTTATCACGGACACCGTCAAAAACGGCTATGGCCGCCCCAGACCCGACTTGATTGCCAGGTGTAAGCCAAAGGAGGGCACGCCCGAGCACGAATTGGTCGGCGTGGAGGTGTGCACCGAGCAGGATTACCACACACTCTACGACGGGTTCAGGAGTTTTCCCAGTGGGCACAGTAGTTTCTCTTGGAGCGGTCTGGGGTTCTTGAGTTTGTTGGTCCCCCACCCACCCCCCTTTCTGAATACCGGCGGGTAATGATGGAAGTGGAACAGATTCTTCCTTGGCCAAACGCGCGCCCTCCGTCCTGGCAACGACATGTGTCGCGTGGTGATATCGGCCCTACCATCACTGGGCGCACTCCTAATCACGCTTTCCAGAACGGAAGACTATAGACACGACATTTACGATGTTAGCACCGGCAGTCTGATTGGTGCTTCGGTTACATATTGGAGCTATGCACGTCCCCCCCCCCCTTTCTACCTTTTGATTGGCTAACGATTGCGCAGCGAAGATACTTCCCACCATTGACCTCCTCCTCATGCAACTCCCCACTCCCACCCAGAGGGAAGGAAAACGAACCGACCTATTCAAAGGCTGAGTTCGAGATGGTTCCTACGAGGCCGTCGACGCCGGATCTGGAGATGGGACAGAGTGCCTGAGGCTATCCCCCTCCCGATAGGAAGATTATATGAGTTGTGCATTTTCTTTCTGCGCTTCTTATGCGTGGATACCTGTCATATAAATAGTTGGTTATCATGGTTTGAGCTCAAGCCGGGTGTTTCGGATGGTGATGATGATGATAAGGTGCACGCCCAATCGCTCGGCTGGAGAAGTCATTTCCATGTGTTTAGTAAGCGAATAGCCTGCATCTGTATCATGGTCCAATCGATAAACAGTGCTTTCGGCACCCTCAGCCGCTCACCGCATGACACCAATGACGCGATTTACAGAAAAAGCTCACCCGGACCTTGGTACTCCATCTATCATTCTAACGTTCAACTACCAGTATGCTGATTACTCGAAAAAATTAGACACAAAATATGCAAAAAAATCAGAAAACCAGAAAATCAAACACGCCTACCCTTCTGTAGATTAACCTTAAGGCTTCGGGGTATAAATACGGACAACGCCTTTGGTCCAAAATAAAATATAAAAATTGATACAGGTATAAACGAGGGGGTACTGTCAAACTCTCATACGTTCTGAGATGAAGAAGTCACTCATCCTCAAACTCGGCACTCCTCTTTTTCAAAATCTCCTCAAACTCCTTGAGTTCTTCGGGCGAGATAGGGTATGTATGTTCTTTCGCGGGGTATGTCCTACTTCTGACGTCCTCTATCAAAGAATATTCCCGTCAGTTCATACTCTCCACCGAAAGAATGAGGACAAACCTACCTCGATACTGCTTCATAGCCTTCTTGCTCTCCTCGAAAACGTTCGCATACTGCTTCACGAACCTTGGCATGAATCTACCCTCGGGAAAGTTACCCAGCATATCAATCTGTACAAGCACCTGGCCCGAGCACCCATTACCCGCGCCGATACCGATAGTGGGGATCCTCAATTTCTCCGTGATCAGCTCAGCTACGGGGGCGGGGACCGCTTCCAACACCAGACTAAAGCAGCCGGCATTCTGGAGTGCTAGGGCGTCGGTAAGAAGCTTCGAAGCGCTAGCAGCAGTCCTGCCTTGTACGCGGAAGCCCCCGAGGGAGTGTGAGCGTTGCGGGGTGAGACCTATGTGACCAAGGACCGGGATACCAATGGAGGTGATCCTAGATATTGTGGGGGCTAATTCAATGCCGCCTTCGAGTTTGACGGCCTGGGGAAACGTTAGATCAGAGAGCAGGAATGAGGGTTAATCGGATCAGAAGAGGTCAGTAGCAGGCAAGGTATCACCAGGGCTAGGGTTCGGAGGTGCGGGAAACATTGATAGGATGCGGAATGGTGGGGGGAGGGGGGCTCCACGAATTTCCATTGTACCGCCCTCCGGCAGCAAGAATGAGATGCGGGTCTAAAAATCCAGCTGGTTGTATCGGGGAATAGCGGGAAAGGGAGAAGGAGAGAAAGGAGAATTCACCTCCACCCGGCCATCTTGGATCATCCGGATAGAGGAGGAAACGGCGTGCTCAGGGGAAACCTCGTATGAGCCCATTGGCAGATCGCCTATCTGTTGGCATCATTAGCTCCCCCTCTCAAGAACAAGTAAACGCATTTTACCCACCGTGAAAGCGGACCGAACACCCCTCGAGACAGCGCGGCAATGATGCAGTATATCCTAACAGACTGTTTGCTCCCATCATAGCTCTTCAAGAGGAAGCAAAGGGCCAAGCGAGTAATTACGTCTAGTTTAACTTGGTTCGTGTCCTGCAGAGCACAAAGTCAGCCCCCGTTAAATTATAAAAGTGAGACAGGACGAGTGATAATCTGTGAATAATAATATACCTTCATTCCCAAAGCCACCATAGCCAACGAGTCCCCAACGAGGATCATATCCATACCCCCCTCATCAGCGACAAGACCGGAAGGGAAATCATGGGCGGTCATCATAGCGATGGCCGTTTTGGAAGCATGCATACCCCGAAGCGTGTTTATTGTCACCTTTTTCCGCGGGGGTCCGGCTATTGGCGAGATGGGGGAGTGGGAAGAGTACATGAGCCGTTGGCGTCCTAGCGCTTGTCGGCACAATGGAGCTCTCCCGGCGCCCACTGTGGCAGTAGCTGCCCAACGCAGAGGAAAAAGTAGAGATGATCTGTGTAGACTCATTCCAGTTCAGAAGTGAGGACGGTGTTGTGGGCCTGTCGGGGACAATTGGGAGAAGAGGGAATAAAAATGGTGGAATCAGTCAGAGTTAAAACATGGGACCTTTTTTTTTTTTTTTCTCCGTCAGATGTGTGACAGTGACAATGAATGACACTATCCCCAGGTCTTTTTGGGGCCCGGAGTAGCAGTTGACCCGAGGCCATGGATTTGTGTCGGGGGGCGATCATGCTCTTTCTTTCTACTCGTATTTCTATTAGAAATTCCCAACCCTTTTTGTCCCTTCTCATGGCTCTGGATCCCTCTTCCGTTCATTATTTTCCCATTCCGGGGAACAGTGGGGGAGGGGTCGGCACGGCGTTGGCGAGAAAATGCCCCGCCAAAGGTTGAAACGGGAAACACTGGCTAATGAATGGGTTAGTAATCCTCCTCTTTTGGAAGACCACCGAGGTCCCTTCTTCCAGATTTATCCGCCAATTGCCCAATTGCCCCATTTTGGCCAACGCAGCCGCCTCTGGAGAGCTGTGAACGTGCCAAGTCCTTTCCCTCTCACTCTGGATTTTGCGAGCTCGATCTAACCGGGACCGGTCATCTGCATCGCTCGGCATGATAAACAACGTATCGTAGGCCAAACCCCTCTCTTTCTCCCTCTCACCTTCTTGCTCCCCCCTTCCCTCCTGCTCGCCTTGTCCGTGCTCCATCCTCCTCTCCTCACTTGAAGTATAGGTTCTCGAATACAAACTTCAACCCCTCATTCTATTGTCTCGCATCCTCATCCGCGTTCAACTCTATTCCCACCGTTTTCTATCTATCCAGCGTGCCAACCATCTTCCGCCCGCGCCCGACCATAAATTTACCATTGCTTAAAACGCCGCACCCGACCCTTCTCTCTGACAGCTCCACACCACCCCCACCATACCAACAGCCGTCCATTATCTTGCGCTGCACACGTCGCTACATAAACAACCCCACCTCGGTTCCAACTGTCCTTTCAACCAATCCTCCCTCTTCGCCTCCCTCCCACAGATCAACGCGGAAGAGCAGTTTCACTTAAGCTATCTAGGGGCCCGCCGTCATGAGTTCTCCAAAGAGAAGGATAGAGACAGATGTGAGTTTTTTGGTATTCTACTCTTTGCGTCATCGACAATATTGACCGTTTGTTTCCGATACTTTAGGTCATGAGGTATGATCTGCCGCCCTCCCGCTATTCAGAAGGCTTCAAAATAGCTTAACTCGCCCACTCAGTGATATTCCAGTAATAATAGTTTGCTGACCTTTCTGTTTTCGCAGATTGTAAGTGACTTGAACACTGCTTCGAAGCAGCCCTCCCTACCCTCTCTATAACAAATGGCCCTTAACACCACATAGGTTGATGAGCGACTATGAAGTCACTCTTGTCAACGATAACAGTGAGTAGCCACCAAGGCCCTTGTCTAATCCTACAACCCTTTGCTGATGTGCATATAGTGTAACATATCCCGCCCTCGTTTCAGGCCTTAATTTCCTCTACTCACGTGATTTAGGCAAGAATTCTACGTTCGATTCAAGGGTCCTGAAGAAAGTATGTTCTTTGAAGAAGTCTATCTAGTGAGAAAGTCCATAGGCTGGGTTCACGAGTTGGTTCTTGCCGCCGCTGTTGAGATGGCTAAAGACGCGGTCACTTCGGTGCACCACCAACTTCGTCCCACCCCCGGTTACAATCTATTATCTACGGGACGGAGAGCTAACGGCCATTTTCCCTAGCACCTTTTACCGGGGGTATCTGGAAGGTCCATGTCGAGCTCCCCGATCAATATCCATACAAATCTCCTTCGATTGGATTTGTAAATCGCATCTTCCACCCCAATATCGACGAGCTGTAAGCGTGCCCCTCACGAGTTTTCTTGATAGTTGACGGCCGGCTCAATTCACATAGAAGCGGGAGCGTGTGCTTGGATGTCATCAACCAGACGTGGTCCCCCATGTTCGACATGATCAACATCTTTGAAGTGTTCCTCCCGCAGCTTTTGCGCTATCCTAACCCGACAGATCCCCTGAACGGTGAAGCGGCTGCGCTCTTGATGAGAGAGCCAAAACAGTACGAGATCAAGGTCAAAGGTGTGTTCTGCCATTCGTACTATTTAGAGACATACCCTTTAGCTCTATCCGGGCATATCAAGCTAATCTCTATGCAGAATACGTCGCCAAGTACGCCACAAAAGAGGGTGCAGACGCCGCCACAGACGATAGTGAAAGCGATGACGAGATGAGTTCTGTGGGTAGCTTCGATTCTACCGATGAAGAGCCTGCAGGAACCATGGAAGTTTAACTATTTTTGGCCATCTATCACGGCGTTTTGTGACTATCCAATTCCACTCTCTTTAGGTTTCTGGCTCCGGAGTTTTCTCTTTTTTCCCCCTTTTTTTTTTCCCCTTCTTTCGCTTCTTTTCCTTTTTCTTCCTCCTCGCTCTGATCCCCGGGTTTCTAGCGTCCGATTCAGCCAGATTGTTCCTATGAATTAGGAGACGGCGGTGAGAATGATAGGAAAACAAGGCTTTCTCCACTCCTGATGCAATTGGTCGCCGTGGTATTATGTGTGATTTAGTTTTGCTTGCTTGCTTAGCTGATGTACTGTACCACCATGCCGTATGCCAATACGGTAATTTGACTTCCCCCCAGCTGAGTGCCTTTGATAGGGTAAATAAGCGCGAGGCGACGGCCGCTATTTGTCCCTCGCTCCATATCATACCGTATTCGACGGAATCTCGGGGTGTTTTTGCGCTTGTATCTGGCAATGGGTGTCTGAAGGCTCGCTATTGTTACACCCAACCAGCAAAGAAGGAAAGAAAACCCTGTCTCACTTTCAGATTCCTTCTGCCAGATAGAAGTACAAGTACTTTTAAAGAATCGCACCTACTCGCACATTCGGCGGTCCTCAGGCATCTGCCAAATAAATGGTAGTAGGGCTTGTGCACAGTGAACCTATTAAGAAGACCCTCAGCGAGCCTTATTGTGTGCGTCCATCCAAGATGGTCCTATCTTGCCTGCCCCAATCAACCAGAATGACCACTGTACTCGTACTGTACTCGAGTACACACAATCGCCGGACTATAGCATCATTCCCCGCCTACCCCACGGTATATACCGCACAATATCATAGCTGAGAACGCTCGAGAAATACTGTTGCCCTATCCTGTTACCCCCCTATAATAACCGCCCTCTATGACATAACCTCGCCCAAGCAATTGGCTCCCGGCATGGGGAAATACTGATCAACAATTGGTTTTTCAAACTCTCCTATCCGTAACGCTATTGTACTGTACTTGTGCCACACGACATAGCACCCGTATTATACCGTACTTGCACGAGTACTCGAATACTCGTAGCAGCACCCAAGAACCAGTCCCCGGACACAAGGATTTGCAAAATACTTGTGCTCGAGTACGAGTGCAAAAAAAAGGGAAAATCAGTGCGTAGACAGTCTGAGGGGTCCAATACGGTAACCAATAGTCTACTCGTACAAGCCTAAATTCACGACCCACCCACCACCCCTGTTCTAGGGCACATCTTGCACACCGCGATGACCGGTACCGGTACGACAATTCGTGCTATCATAGCACAAGCACAAAATGTACGAGTACTCGTACCTGTACTCGAGTATCGTTAGACTAACTCATGGCAGACCCCTGTTTTCCCACAGGTGTAATTTTGCTTTTCTTTTTTTTTCCTTCCCCTTTTTTTCTTGTATGATACTTGCACGAGTACACCTTCTCTGAATGGGGGTTACCGGTACCGTAACTGTAGAGGATAAAAAAAAAATTCGCACAAGTGCGAAGAGCGGGAGGGAGAAAGTGAAGTCAAGTGAAAATGGGAATGAAGCTTGGAACGGTAAATTCTTGCGCAGGCTCAGCCGGTGTGCACAAGAGAAGAAGAAAAAAAAGTACCGACTGGTTATCACTCGCTGAATGAACTGGAGCTTATTATAAGCATAAATTCTCGTTCGCACAAAAATAAAAAGTTGGATCTCTGACAGGTATGATATGATAGATAGTACCTGCAGTTGTGCGAATTGTGGCGCTGGATTCAATACGCTGCTGAAGAATTAGCTTAGCGGTTCGAGGTTTTTCTTCGAGTTCAACAGCATCCCTTAACCTGTACTCTCGTTCACGCACTTTTAGCGTCACGCTAAAGTAGAGATCATTGATCAAATGGATGAAAGAAGTAGTAATGAGAGCTAAGATTCAACACAAAAGGAGTAATGATCGATGGTAAGATAAGTGCAACAACTGCAAGTAAGAAAAATAAATAGAGGACTGGATAGGCAGAAGAAAAACTTATTCAAGTGAATGAAAGAGATTAAAACAATAGGTTTTGCAAAGTGGAACATTGTAAGTAGCGATGTTACAATAACTACAGGCGAAATAAGTTCTGTGAATCTGATCATGGGGGCCGTCAGGTGAATAGTGAAAGCTATCATAGTTGGGAGCATGGGGGGGGAGCTTAGAGAGAAACCGGCAAAGGAGACAGTATCTTGGTCATTTTTGGGATTCATTTCGTATCAGTTTATGGGTAACTGGGTCTTTCCGCATGGGAGGAAGGCGTGTAGCGTCTTTGTAAGGTAGCCTATCGTACAGCTAGCATGGGTATTCCCTTCAGGAATATGAGGGGAGGATGGAGTGAACTGTAATTGTTGTTCATAAGTAGGATGTAGTAGTTTAAATCCTTTTTGTACCAGATCCCAGGCCAGCTGTTATCGATATCGTGAATGCGATTGCCAAATAGAATACGGTTCTCCTCCCATATGCTGCTGTGCTATAAGAAAAGAATTTATAACTGTAGTATCCAAAAGCCAAAAGAAAAGGGGCATTCAGCTTCAGACTACACGCAACTGGGTAGAGTAGTAGCTGCGCCTCTGATCAGCTATATCTACCCCTCCCATATGTAGATTGTAGTCTACTGTAGCAGTTGGTAGCGCAAGTTCTCTGATTGGCTGGTTGCCCCATACGTGATCAATTAAATCACGGTATGCATCACGATTACGGGGGCGTAGAGGACAACGACGGCGACGAATGGTATAGTTTCTCGGTTCTGGTCGCATATCATAAGCAGTAGTAAGAAGCCTTACTAAAGTCTTATCTTGCCAGATAATAGCCAATACCTGCCGGCCCTCAGGTATGACTCCAGAAATCGTCCCCCAAGGCAAAAGTGCTTGTTTTTTTTTAATTTTCAATACTCGAGGATATTCTGCTGAATTTGGACGTGCTATACCACAAGCGGCAATTTGTAGGTATCTCGGAGCTTGAAATAAGGGAATATTACTGAAATAAATATTGCAATAGAAGATAAACTAGTACTGTTGAGAGGATAAAGCTGCAGCAAGTCGAATCACTGCACGGGAGGTTGGGCTAAGTGGCAGGATACCAGGTCCCAGATATGGTAAGTCTAGATCCTGTCCGGATAATTGCTCAACTCGAGAGGTATACATAAAGGAAAATGTATACCCATGCTCACATAGAGCAAAAACCTTATACCCTTCGGGTATAGGCTTATTGGGAAGTCTAACGGTGTGAACAGAGCGACCGATGAAGCGTATCATCATCTCATCAATTGAGACTTTGGTAGCAGGAATGCAATACTGCTGGAAGCGTTGTTGTAAGGTACTCGAAAGGGGTTCTAACTTTTTGTACCAGAGTGAACGAGGTAAATTTTCTATTGGAGGAGAGACATGGCAGAATCGTTTTAGCAGCTCAAAGCATACTTGCCCCATATTCTGGGATATTCTATTATCCTATTAACTTTACCACTATTGACTTATATTATATTTATTTACCTGTGAAGTGGTGCAAGACCATCTTTCCGCCAGTAATCAGGTAAGGTACTTGAATGATACAAGCCCATATAGATGATTAAGCCAACAAAAAACATCATTTCCCCTGCTTGTGTAGCATACCACTTCCTCGTACCCTCCCTTCCCGCCTCTTTTGCCATTGTATAAGCATTGGTATTGTGAGCGAGATTCGCAAATTGTCCTTCATCGAAAAACAGCATAAAGAAGTCTGCCGGGGATTGGGTATGGTACCGGCCTGTGTCAAGATCATGAATGGGATTATCATGACTGAACAACTCTTGAGGGAGGTTCAGAATCCGCTTATGAGGAGGTCTTGGGTGCTTATAGGGCTCAAAAGGTGGAACGGGAGGTAGAGCTTGTACAAGGGCGAGCTCCCGCCGATTGGCCCTCACTTCCGGGGCCTCCGCCTCCTCACCACTCTCTTCTTCACTCTCATTCTCATCTCCTGCTAGTACCTCGTCCTCCGCGTATTCGTTCTCAAGGTTTCCTTCATTGTGGATAATTTCCACTCCATCTGCTTCTCCTAAGCCTCCAAGCCGTCCGCCTCCGAATCCATAGAATTCTCCTTCTCCCTCATCACTCTCATAAACTTGATTCAAATTGTCCATCGTTGTGACACTTGAGATCGCTTGACACAGTAAACTATTCAAAAGGACTCTTGATATGTGACAGGACCAGTCCTGGGCAAACTCAATTGGTGGTATTTGGCCTGGGTGCAGAGTGCAAAGTTCCTACACAAATCTCCACCGGGTTGTGTAAGTACTTTCTCACCTATATTGGTTGACTAAGCCCTTCTGGCATGTTACATCATGATTATCCAGATAGCTTACCACTTTGCCTAGTTCAGCTACGCTCATGATCCACGCTATCAACTTAGCCTTTAGCCACAGTGTTTCAATACAGGTTAAGGGATGGCGCCCGGCGACAAGTCTTGCGGTTACCGTCGGTTGGGAGGTACTGTATGATATTAGTCTACCTTGGAAAGATTTTCATGTCAGCAGTCTCTTTATTCCCTGAACGACCAAAAAAGGCGAAGAAAATACTGTACTGTATATTCGAGTATCATATCATACCAGCCAAAAACGGAGCCACTCTTTAAGTGAGGGCAGCGTTCCAGGGCCCGGAAAACCATCCTCGACGGTGAAAAGGCTATACATATGATACCGTATACAACAAAAACCCAAGAGTTCATTAGAATTTGTTCTTGGCCATTCTACTTATATACCCTACTATCACAATGGGCGAAGGGTGAGTACTAGTACCGGTACTAGTACCATAACCGCCCTTGCAAAGGCTTCACCCCTCGACGGTACTGTATGATACAAGTAAACTTCCAAGCCAGTGGCGTCCGAAGGGGCCCTCGTGGCCAAGTACCGTATTACACCGCACGAGCACACGGTAGACTATGTACGAATTGAAAAGGCCCACCCGGAAACGACGGGTTTCGGTCCGACAAATTCAGTCACCCTGTTCAATGCAATAATTTACCGTGTCGGAATCCCGCACACAGAAAGATTGCGGAGATTCTGTTTTTACTCGTATATAAGGCCCTCTGGCGGTATCACGAGTTGAGGTGGAGTGGAACGGAGCGGAGTTTTCGGCTCTTACAAGTACAGTACTCGTACAATACATTCCAGCCTTACCTTGTCCCGCACCGCACTGCACCCGTGCGTGACTCACGTGGATTGCCCACGTCCGTGCCTGGGCTGGGCTGGTCCGGTATGTTGAATCGGGGCGAGGTAGACCGAGGCTGATTGGTCGGTGGACCTCCGGAGTTTTCCATACGTAAATTTATGATACACCCGTCCATATTCGGGTGCGAGTGTCCACGGGGATAAAAAGTCAGGTACTCGTACTATTACACGATGCGTGTTTTGTGGAAGTCATCTCTCAGATACCAGTGCATATCGAACGGATGTCGTGAGCATGCGGCTCCCTTCAGGAGACTACGGTAAGTCACTTCCGCCTCAACCCAGCGATGTATCATCGGTAATTTTGTGCGTTGCGGGGAAAGTGGTATCGTACCATCATAGAGGATGTTGTGCCGCCCTTGTCCTGCCCAGGACGGGGATGACTAATGGTGCAACAGGTGCCTCGGATCGGTAAATTTAAATTATTCTTCGGTCATGATGTTCGTGTACCGTAAAAACTCTTGCGATTCACCATCTCAGGAATTTGCATCATATGACGAAAATCCTTAGTGCAATCTTGACTTGCCATATATGGTTAGTGATCTACAGTAACAAATAAGATATCTCACTGCTTTTCGAATGAGAATACAACGTCAGACTAGTCTATATAGTAGAATAAATTGAAAAGATAAACAAAAAAAGAAAAAAGTTATACAAATTCTATACTATTGTCATTATCATTATCAATAGAAATATCTACTGCTTCATTAACTGCCCCGTAGTCTGTATGCCACTCTCCAATCTCCAATCCAGAATATTCCTTGATATCTAACTCATGATCACAGCTTCCATCCACCGGCAGAGATAGCACAACCTTTTGAAAACCTTTATGAACTAGATCAGCTTTTTTCAACTGAAACTGGTAAAAGGAATCGCCCACACAAGATGTAGTGAGTAAACAGTAGTCGCTAACGGTCCATTTGTCAAAGGCCTCAATACTCTCCGACTCGAAAATGGCAGTATCAGTTAGTTCCTGGAGAATTTCCTTGAAGGGCTTATTAATTGATACGTCAAGTGGTTGGATTAAGCTAGTACAGCCACCGGGAATGATGGAGGGGGTGATATTGTGATAGCATAGTTTGTCGAGCACCGCTGATGTTTTGTGCAATCCCATTAAGTCCAAGGTAAAAAGAGTAGGCCGGCCATCCAGAACAGGTACTATGTGCTCCTCTATATAGCGTAAGAAAAGCTGATCATTCATGTAGGCCTTTTCATTGAATTCAACAGAGACCTCGAGATGATAGTGCTGCCGCTCCGGTCCCAGTCACCCACTCTTTCCCCGAAAAATAATCATTGGTGGTACTTGAGGTACCCCATCCGCAAAAACACAGAGTACAAGAGAGGTCTGCCACTTGTCCCAACCATTCTGGGAGGCCTTCACCCTAATGGTATTTTCCGCCACAATATAGTAGGTTTTTCCGTCTAAATATTCGAAAGGAATAGGAGTTTCGTCTGGATTGCAGATGTTTGACTCCATAAACCGACTTAGCAGTGTTTGAAGAACAGTTTCGAGAAACAGATTCAGGCGAGGTTGGGAGTTGTGGTGATTGAATTGCAACCAGTTTATCACAAGAGCCTGGTACTCGATAGGAATCTTTTGTGCTTTTTTCGTAACACTACGCAAGCTAATTCTGTTACGTCCCAGGAATCCAGCAAACCACCCATTGCTGAACCGAAAAACTGTTGGATCTACATCTAAGTAGAGCTCACGAAAGCAAAAACCAGCTTGAATGCGAAACCACCCCCTCCGAACCATCCTTCCTTGTCCTCGGCATTCCATGAAGTCACTATACAACCTCTCCTCCAGCTCCGGCCACCAGCATTGGGTCTCATTTCCACCAACTGAAACCTGAGCTCTCCTCTGGGTATTTACACCTACTGTCTCAATCTCCGCTTTTTTTCTTACCCACTCACTAATCGTCCGCCGTGGGATATTGAATCGGTCTTCTGCTTCCTGCTGTGTTGGCTTTCGGAACTTGCCCACTTTTTGCAGTGGAATTTGATGGTGTTCTAGGAATGTGAGGACTCGGATCTTCTGACGTTGGCTGTAGGTTCGCTCGATTCGAAAAATTGGATTAAGACTTCGTTCTTGGAGTATCCTCTCACTAATTCATTTTGCCTTAGGTCCTCGCTGCCTCTTGGCCACTCTTTGGTTGGAAGGCATTCTCAATTGTGCTTTCAACTACAAACTAAAAGTTCAGAAAAGATTCAAATTATTTCACTTGTACCTATACCTTTGAAGTATGTCTTTCCACTCTCAATCCTATCTACATTCTAGTATCTAGAGTGACATTTTCTTAGTTCTCCAGCACTTAGTTGTATATTCAGAGTCATAAAAGCTTTCTTGAATCATTCATAAGACTCATGTAGTTGGCTCTTTGGTAGCACTATTCTAGTTAAAGCTACTGTAAATTTGGGCTCATCCCGTGTTTCGACTCAACTTTATATCATACTAATCAAAAATCTCATTTTAGATTCACCCCCGATCACTCGGCCCCATGAGTCACAACTCGCTTAACTTTCCCCCCTGTCACTACGCCATATTTCGGAGATACTACATATTTCCGAGATGGTGAATCGCAAGAGTTTTTACGGTACTCGAGTATGATACTGTACTCGTAAATTACCCGGGTGCGATCATGGCTAATATTAGATATCCATGATCTGATGTTTGCGCATCTGCGAGTTTGCGATTACAGTACTCGTAACAAATGTTGCTTGCGGCGTTATCCATGTCTCAGGCAAACCTGCTGGGGCGGCACAACACTTTCCATTGTCGTACGCGTCAAGGAGATGCCAGTATGATACTTGGTGACTTTTGGAGGTATTTGGAGCGCGAGTCATGATACCGGTACTGTGATGGAGATCCATCCGCTCCAGGCCTCTCATATTGGGACCGAGTCCCACAACATATCATAGTCCACCTGACCAGAATTATCGTTTTCATCATGAAGTATCGCCCATTGAAGCTTCTCATGAAATGTTTGACACCTTTGATGAATTACACAGCCCGAGGAAGAGCTTGCAAACTCCTCACAGGTCCTGGTTTGGCCGGATATACGGTACTGCAACCTATTTTCTACTGCTAAGTACGATAATACACAAGTATAATGCAATGATATATTAAATTACATCACTCAGCTTGGCATTTCCGGGGACGCAAACTTATTGGCCCAGCGATCACCACTACCGTACCTGTATCATACCATCTGAGGATGTCCGACTTCGATTCGGCCACGCGAGCAGGTATCTGTGAAGCAAGGCATCGGTTACCGTATGAGATACTATAACCGATTATCCCCCCCTGGAGGAGGAAAAAAAGAAAGAAGAAACAGATCGCCTAATACGGTAATGCCGGGCACGTGGAAATCAAACACAACCAACCCGGAATAACTTTCACATACCGGTATTCGTGGAGATGGTAAAATTTCGAATTACCCATGTATACGCCCCCGCTTTCGAGGTTATTTTAGCCAAGCCGCAAGATTTTGGACCGTTCGTACGTAAAGTATTATGTAAGCAAATGAGTGACTGATGAGTGTTGATTTCAAGTGCTTGGCACCATACCGGTCTGCGGTAGCGGGAAGGTAAGTAGGGTATCATCATACGGGCGGGTCACGGGCACGATACGGTACCGGATTGTGATAAAGATATGACAATATTATCACACCTGTAGGACGACGGCGGTGATGGGGACAGGCGGGGAGGAAGGCTGGTGTCCCGGTCATCTTTGGGAATCGAAGATCCGAGACCGTAGATGGGACGGAAGGAGGGCCCGGGTGGTTGGCCGAAGGAGGGGTTGCGGGAGAGCTGCTGGATGGGGGGGAGGTGTGAGGGGAACTGGGTGTTGGGGTTTGTGTGTGCGATACAAGTAGAAGTAGAAGTACGGCACCGGTACTGCATGCAGGTTGGGCTTGGGTTGGGTTGGTTGTTTTACTTGAGTATGATGCTCTGCGATATGGAGGTTCCGTCGTATTCGTATATTTACAGTTAGAATTCCAACCATCAGAAATTCCAACTAACAGAATTTGCATATTTCCATCTTCTCCCCCCTTTGTTTCTCTCTCTCATCCTCTCTCTCTCTCTATGCCTTACCGGTATCATATTGACACGGTACTGCACCGTACTCGGGTCATTACGAGTACAAGTGTGCTTCTCCTCGCGTGCTTCTCCTCGCGTGTGATCCCTTTGTTCCCTAGCCGCGCCTCGAGGTGGTGTGTGTGGGTGATACGCTATGATCCACCATCCTTTCCTATTTTTTATTTTTCCTTCCAATGTGGGATTTTTATTTATTTCGTTGGTTGCGACATTTGGGTGTCTTATTCGCTGAGAGTGTGTGTGTTGCCATGTGGTTTTCCTGTGCCTCCGGCTTGGCTATCCAATTCGGGAGCAGCACTTTCTTCCATGGCGCTTCCAAAGCTTCTTCTAGCGCGACATTCGTTTTCATCTTTGTGAGGTCACATTCTCCCTCTCTTCAAGGATTAGGCTTGTTATTTTTTTTCTCTTCCTTTCTTTTTGTCCTGCTCCTCTCACGAACTTCCTTCATTCTTCTGCCCTTTTTTTATTATTTATTTAACACTTACCACGAGGCTTGAGCGTGTTTGTGAGACAGCAGGAAAAAGAAAACAACAAGGGATGCTTGGAGGAAAAGGTTGAGGGAAAAAAGAAAATAAATTTAGGGGATTGGTAGCCTGCCTGCCTGCCCCCCCCCCCCTCTCCTATGATAACCCATGTTACGTTTGCCAGTGTACGAGTACGCTGCTCTTGCCGTGATATGGTTTACTTTTCGCGCGCGAAGGTAACCACACTCGCTGCGGCTTGCATGGGAAGTGGGAGGAAGGGAGGGAAGGGAAGGGAAGGGGTTGGTTGATTGGTGGATTGGTGGATGGGGAAAGCGTGGGAAGTGAGGGGAGCATGGCATTTACTCGTACTCGAGCACGGTATCATACCAAGGATAATGGGGACCTCATGGCAGCCGGGCTGACCTGGGAATTCCGGGGGTTTCTTTTTTGTGATTGTTCATCCAACTGATTTTTATTCTATTTTTTTTTCTAGCAAATTCATGGTTTCCGTGAGGGTCTTGGATCGTATCCAATGGCTTTTCTTCTTCTTTTTTTGGATTCTGGTGCATTAGAGCATAGCATTTGTTTACCACCGCGATTACCATATATGCTTTTCTTACTCGAACTACGGTATACCTTCTTACCTCATAGTGAAGTAGCACCCAGTGCAGAAGGTCGTACCTATGGTGGGAGCTAGCAACAGGTGCCCGCCTCGAGGGATGGGGGGAGTATGATACAAGTAGAAAGGGAGTGAAAAAAGAAAAAGAAGTTCTGTCATTGTAGTACTGCACTAGTGCAAGAACAGTACAATGTCATGATGCTTCAAGAAGCATCCATCATCTTGCTCTGAAGGGAAATCCGTGATACCGGCAAGGGGTTTTCTCATTATTATTGTTATTTATTATTTTTTTTGGAAAACTCCCCTTTTTTGAGGCCTCCATCCCTTTTTCCACCCATGAAACCGTCGAGCGAGATAATTTCTCCCCAAACCCACCGAAGCCACCTTGTCTGTCAGTCTACGAGTAGAATATCCGCCAACTGGCTCTTGTATTTCTGACTGTTAGTCTCCGTATGATATAGTACAACCTACAGTCGCCTTGAACAAAATTGTATCATAGAAACCTCCCCTCCTTATTCTCCCTCCTACTACTATACCCTTTCTCCTCTCCTTCATCCCCTCCCCCCAATTGTCACTGTAACGGCACCCTAAGCTCGGGTATTGTCTCCTTGTCTCTCCGCCTAAACCTTCCCCTCCCTTGTGCTGTTTTATGCTACTTCGCACGCTCTCTCCACGATCGGCCAACGACGACCTCCAAGACGTGCCATAATATCGGCCGACTTTATACAGACTCTTATACCTTAAACACTTGCCTGCCTGCCTCACGCTGTGCTCCCATCCACTCTATTCTGCCGCACTGTATCTCCACAAAAAAAACCTCTACGTCCCGCACAGTATCCTCACCCAAAGCCTCGAACATCCAAAGACCATCCTCACTGGCTCCTGGCCCAAATCGAAGATAGCACGCGGGGGAACAACCCTTGTCTTTAGAAACCCAGTTTCTCACTTCCTATCCCCAATTCTGCTGAGGGACCGCCAAAAAATAAAATAAAGAGAGACAATAGGAGCTGATTGTGTAGAAACCAGTTGTTTCTCATTTTCGCCCTACGAGTGCCTCTTCTCGCACCCTGCCCCAACCCATTCCCTACTCACTCCACACCCACCCTTTCACCTCAACCTCACCGCTCCTTACTTACCATACCTTACCTACCTTTCCTCTCCATATCATCGCTCGTCCCTTCTACCCTACATCTCCCGATAGACATTCTAGAAGCCCTAGTTCCCTCCTCCGACCACGTTAATTAAAACCTATTACCCATCAAGCAAGCGAGACTTAACTTTACGACTTACAGCTTCCATCGGCCTTACCTCCCCTCCAACCACCGTACCGCGGCTCACTCACCCAACTCCCTCCCCCTTCACCTATCTGACAAACTTAACGGATCCGACCAAGAACCTTAAACGGACATACGCTCTCTCAAAGAGGATACCAAATAAGTAAATAAATAAGAAACGTCCCTTACGAAACTCACCCATTCTGGCGTCGACATTGGTTAGCTGTTGGAAGTCATGGGGAATAGTAGTGGAAAGCCTGTTGTCTTCACAGAAGAGGGTTCGTTTTTTTTTCCCCATTCCGCCACACGGCCCTAATTCTCGCGTGGGAAAAACGTTGTCTTCGATCGCAGATCGATAATAACTTTATTTATTTTTTTGCCCCATTTTTTTCTCTTCACCCTCTTGGCCGCAATCTTACCTGCTGGATTTTTCTTGAGGGATCAAATAAACTAAAGTGAAAGTGAAATAATGAATATGGAATCATAAACTGACGTGGGGAATAATTGTATTAGTGAACCTCAATCACTTCCGGCTACTGCGGGTTGTGGGGAAAGGGGCGTTTGGGAAGGTTAGGATTGTCGAGAGGAGGGATACAGGCTTGACATTCGCCCTTAAGTATATACGGAAAGATGAAGGTTTGTTTTTTGATATGAAGCTTGGGTCGGGTGATGGAGTGGGTGGGGGGGAGTGGGGGGGGGGAGTTAGAGTTGGACAATTCACTAATTGGGTCCTTGGTTACTACTAGTTGTTCGATCGGAGAGTGTTCGGAATATAATACGGGAGAGGCGAATGTTGGAGCAATTGAATCACCCTTTCCTTTGCAATCTCCGTTATAGTTTCCAAGATATCGAGTATCTGTATGTACTAAGATCCTCCTCCTCACCAGCTCCCCTATCGATGGATGTGATAGTTAATCAGTATCCCCCGCCATAGGTATCTGGTTGTTGATTTGATGAATGGCGGGGATTTACGGTTCCACATATCCCGGAAGACGTTCACAGAGGAAGCTGTGAGATTTTGGATCTCAGAATTGGCGTGTGCTCTCCTTTACATTCATGGAAGGGGTATTGTTCACCGTGATGTTAAGCCTGATAATATATTACTCGACTCCGATGGGCATGTGCATTTGGCCGATTTCGTGAGCTCCTCCTTATCCAATTGGGCCATCTCTTCTGTTTGGCTAATAGGAGTTTCAGAATGTCGCTTCCGATATTCATCCGGATCGTCCATTGTCCAGTAAGTCTGGTACGCTTGCATATCTGGCTCCAGAGGTTTATAGTGGGAATGGATACAATACTGGTGTTGATTGGTGGTCATTGGGTGTTGTATTTTATGAGTGCATTTATGGAAAGGTAATATTTGAGTCCTAGGAGTGAGAATTGGCTGTTGATACTAACTCTGGATTCTAGCGACCATTCACTTCGGATACGCATGAAACTCTTGGCAAGGAGATCATGAAGGCTTCTCCAAAGTACGCCGTCACAAACCCACCAGTCACCAGAGATTGTATGGATGCAATCCGAAGCCTACTGCAGCCGGATGTGACTAAACGGATTGGGGCAACTGGCTTCAACACTTTCACAAGCCATCCTTTCTTTGCAGATATCGATTTCGACGCATTAGAGAGGAAGGAGTATGATCCTGTGTTCAAGCCTTCCACTGAGAAGACCAATTTTGACGCTACATATGACCTTGAGGAACTGCTACTGGAGGAGGCGCCATTAGAGGCTCGAGCTAGAAGACAGAGACCTCGAGAGAGGTTAAAGGATGATGCTACGGCTCAGGAGATCAGGCAAGAAGAATTGCACAGAATGATAGAAACGCTCTTTGAGCCATTCGATTATACTACGGCTGGATTTGACAGGTAAGTTGGACCTTTGCGTTATTTTTTTGTTCACAATCTTACTGTCGAGCACAGCCCGACTAAAGGTGGTAGACATCCTGGGACGGTGGATCCTGCTTCCAAATCTGCCGGTGAACCTGTTGACTGGGTAAGGCCTATGAATTCTCCTCAGTCAGAAATAATGGGTCATACAAGTCCTGTTTCAATTAACACTACTCAAAAATCCCAAAAGTCGTTAGTGGGTTCTCCTGCGTCTGGGTCTCCCCCTATTCCATCATGCACGGATCTTCCTAAAGTGTGTCCACCACCTCGTTCGATACCACCTACGGTATCCTCGACCGATCGCTCCAATATGAAGGAACAGCAGTTACAAAAAAGACAGAGTATTGGAAAGTTAAGGTCTGGTATGAGGAACCAGTCCTCAAGTGGTGGTGTGCAAGTGGTTTTGGACGAGGCTGGGTCATGGTCAGATCTGGCGGACAAATCATCACCGACACCTGTACGCTTGAAGCCGTCAGGAATGCTCGGGTTCTTTTCGAAACGGAAAGGTCGGGCGTCCAGCCCAAAGCCGCAAGAGAGGGGCGTGCTCGGTCGTGAGGGGGCCAGAGTTGTTATTGCATGACATCGAGCGTTACTGGGGAATGGTTCCGTCAAAAGTATCATTGGGGCGTACAGAAACCTTTACTCTACTATGAGAATTTGCAATCCTTTTTTCCTTTCCTTTCCTCTCTTTCTATTTCAATGTCCTTATTTTACTTCTTCTACTACCCCCCCCCCTTTTTTTCCCTTCTCGTCATCCACTTCGAGGACTTTACCATACTGTAAAATGCAGAGGGGTAACAGTAGATTGATGAATGGTGTAAGTTAGATGGTACGATTTTCTTTTTCTGTGTTGTTATTTCCCCTTATTGTCTGTCATCCTTTTTATATCTCATGGGCTTTCATTTTTCTCATACCCATCGTGATTCCCCTCCCCTCTCTTTCCACTTCTCCCTTGGATCCATCTTATTTGTTCAAAATAACGGCATAAGTTTCGGGGTATTTTGCGGAGAAAGCATTCGAATTTTTCTTCTTCCTTCCTTTTCGTGATTTTCTCATTATTCTGTTTTTTTTGTTCTTCGTTTATTACTGTGGGATTTTGAGCTCCACCATTATCTCCTTTGTCTCTTCCCCCTCTCAGCTGAGTGTAGCCACAGTAGTTTATTTCTTGTGAATAGTTGATGGTTGACGGGAGATATAACCTGATGTGCAGGGTTCCCTTTTTTGTTACTCTTTCTCCCCTTCTCTGGGCCTCCTACCGCTCTGTCGCTCGCGTGGTTGTGCCGATTATTTCGTGCACGGTACTAGTAGTACCGGTATGCCATGTGGAGGTATGATACAGTAAACGGGATGAAGCAAAGTCCTGTGCAGTGTAAAAAAAAAACGTGCGGATGGCGTGCATGGGGGGAAGAAGGGGCGGGATGGGCGGACCGGTTCCTCCCTTTTTTCCCTTGTGGAGATTGAGAATGGGAATTAAAAATTTGTGTGGCAGATCGTCTGTGCACATCTGAGCGTCGACACTAGGCTCAGACACAAAATTTTAGGTACTCCAGTATAGTACCCGAGTACCGGTATACTTCATGATGCTTGTGCTCGTACTCTACTCGTACAGTACGATACCATACATCATAACCTACCACATTGCACTGTGGTGAAAAGTGGGACGAGGGAGGAAGGGTGCAGTAGGGGTTGTGGAGCCTCACTTATATGCGCTTTCTTCCAACTTCAGACTCTGGAATTGAATGAAATTGGTCCGTTGCTATCCCTTGGGCGGTGTGAAACAGTAAAATTCGCGCCCACCCATACTAGTCCAAAAGGGGGCACTTGGCGCTTATAAATACTACAACTGATATCAAAAGACCACGGTCGCTGCTCAAAGAGTATAGAGATAAAGATTGAATACAAAACTCAACGGATAATAGGAAAATTATCTGGGATCGCACGAAGAGAAGAGGTTCTTATGTCTGATATCAAAACACCGCCGGCAAAGAGAAAAAACCACACCCCGGTCCCATACAACGATATCGGGATCGTGGTGCTCGCTGTCCTTTTTGCTTCATTCCTCGCAGGGTGAATCGACACTGTGCACATTCCAGTCTTGATCCTCCTAGCGAAGAAAATATATGGTCATGTATTGTACCACCTGGAATGGGAAGGGAGATTTTGTGCTGATGTGTACTATAGCGGGGAGGAGTAGTCTTTCGTGTGTAGTATGACTTCCGTGGTCGGCACTTCTTCTGACCATATGTCGTAATAATTGATTTCGCAAGATTTTCCCGAAAGAGGCGTGATGAACCAGAGTAGTTCACATGGGAGGAAGCAGGTAGACGGCATAATAAAAGATAGGCATTTATAATGGTTGTATCTAAAAGCCAATAAAAGATAGGAGGCCAGTTACGCAAACATTTTAACTGGGTAAAATAGTAACTGCGATACTGGTCAGCCACATCGACTCCAACCTTATAGTGATTGTAGTCGTCTGTAATCGCTGGTATAGGGACATTGGCTCGCTCCTGTAAACCAAAAACCCGGCGAATTGCGGGGCCGTTACTGCTGGAGCTTCTTGGTTTCTTGCGCTCGGAGATAATTCGCTCTTCCAACGTATGGATAGTGCTTAGAAAATGCACCGCACGATTGTCTTGCCATTGTAGAGCAAGGACCTTTCCCCCAGGATCTGCAGATCCTCCGCACACTTCGTTCCAAGGAATGTTCTTTCGTTCATCCTGAAGGCCCGGAGGAAAAGCAGATCCATTTACTCGTGCAGTGCCGCAGGCACCAATGCCCAAGTCTCTAAGCATTATCATCAGTGGCTGAGAGGCGAAGTAGTTGTCCATATAGACGTTAAAATGTAACCCGGAGGTGTAGGGTAAACTGCTTGCAAGTTGAAATACGGTAGACCCCGTTGGTGTGAGGTCTTTTTGAACTGTTAAGCCAGCAAAGGAATCCGATCGAGAAGCAAAAACCCAACTGTAGGTATACCCTACATCACAAAGGGCGAACACCTTATAGCCCTCGGTGATAGGTTTGCTCGGCATGCGGTAGGTATGGTGGCTACGACCACCAAATCGTATCATCATCTCGTCAACAGTAACATTCGAGGCAGGGATATAAAGCTTTTGACAGCGGGTTCGAATCATCGCATTAAGGGGCTCAAGCTTTTGAAACCATTCTGAGCGCGAGAGTTGCAACTTCGGATCGGATATATGAAGATACCGCTTTATCTGACTAAAGCGTTCCAGACTCATTGCCTGAAATACTTCTCCTTCACCTCCTTTTTTCCAAAATCCACTACTTCCACACTCCCTCTTTGCACCCATATAAATCAACAGTGCTAAAAATATCCGAACTTCTGACTCCGTCACCTTCCTCCATGGCCGACCCCAGGAACCCCCTCCTGCTGCACCCTTCTCTTCAGCATAGAGATTTGTACCATTTACCAGCACATTTATAACTTCAGAATCCCAAAACAGCTCAAATATGCGGAGCGGTGTAACCTCAGAGTCCTTCGATGGAAGTAAAGGTTGTGCAACATGGTCGATACGTGGACCTAGTCGTCTATATGGTTGTTTAATCACCTGATCGTTTTGCTTGCACTTTTTTGGATTCGCTTTACCCAAAGAATTTGAAGAGAGAGAAGAAAGAGGATCACGTCATTTATTTGTATAAGGCATAGTATTGACTAGAGATATCGTGAACGTTGGTATTCCTTTACACGATTAGAGGCAATTGTCGTTGTAATCTTACTTCCTGACCTTGCCATATCTGGAATAGTGTTGTTTGTATTAGGTATAGATCAGCTGGGCGCGAATTTTACTGTTTCACACCGCCCAAGGGATACTAGTACTGTAATGTGTGATACTCGGGGGTGCTGGGAGACAGGCGCTATCCTATGATATTAACTTATACCAATTCCCGGTTCTCACACTTTTGGTGGACTCAACGAGTGCTAGATATCGCGCTCTGTGCCCTCAATATGATAGAGAGATCCACAGGACCACTGCTCCGATCGCCAGTGCGAATACACAAATTTCCAACAGGGGGGCACGACAAAAACCAGCAGCGGGCGACGAACAGGGATCAATTGACATGTTTTTTTGTTTTTTTGTTTTTTTGTTTCCTGCAAGTATGGGTACTGAACGTTGACGAACTACTCTAACCTTTTTTTTACTCATCAAACACCTCCCCCCCCTTGTTTGTCACTCGCTGATTTTCGTCGTTCTGCATTCGTTGAAGAGTGTATACTGTAGTACTAGCACTGTTCTCGAGTACTGTACTAGTACAATACCGGTGATGTTATTTCTAAGGTTGGCTTGTCCCTGTTTCTGTTGAGCCATTATTCACTGGACTTTTGATTTTCCCTTTCCCTTTTCTTTTTTTTTTTTGGGGGGGGAGGGGGGAGGGGGGACGGGGGTTAAACATTGCGGTTGGGGTTAGTCCCGCTATGTTTTGGTTGGTTTATCATACTGTGGGGAGCGTGGTGGTGGCTGTTTTGCAAGACTCTGGATGCCGCAGCGTTACCGTACTCGATACAGGATGCAACTGCACGGTAGGGAGCTTATCCCGAATTGTTCGGGTATTGGTTGGGATTGTTGTTGTTTGGTCTGCAGTGCCGAGAGTGGGTGGCTGGCTGGCTGGCTGGCTTTAAAGCAAGGGGAGCTTTAGAGTCTTGATTGGGGTTTGCGCTCGGGGGGAAGGGAGAGGAGAGGGGTAAATACCGGCATCATATAATAAATTTATCCTATCATAGCGATCTGGCATCCGAGGGGGATGTGTGATTGTTGGCACTGAACTGGATTTTTCATGGTGTTTAAAAATAGTGTTTCCCTGGTATTGATCTACAAGTACCCTACGAGTACCCTACCCTACCCTGCCGGTAGTCCGTCACCCCTCCCGAGAGATCGGTAGATAATCTTCCTCGGCTTGGAGCTATCAATTCACTTCTGGATCTCGTTGCCCCCCCTCGGGCGCGGCTCCCGACAGACTACCAGTTATACTGTGAAGGATTAGGATTACAGGGCTGCTCGGGTACGAATCGCTGCGTACCTATATCCGAATACAGGTAGAAGTTCATGATGAGAAAGCACTGGATTCGACTGGACTGGACTGGACTGAACTGGACTGGATTGGACCGAACCGGACCGTTATGCTATCATAAAACATCCCAATGTGGTTTTAGGGCTTTTTGATTTAAACTTTGTCCCGAGCCACGTGCCTGAGCCTCAATCCAGGCTTTTTCAGGAACCGGGCGACAAGGCCAGAAATGGGAGAGCGGCCGAGAGGAGGGGGGAGGTTGACTTGTCTGTCCACCACACAGCAACGCAGCGCGGCCCGCCAAGAATGCTTGTGCGTTCCTCTGGCAACGGCTGAACCAAAACAACTTCGTCACCTATCCTGCCGTGTCCTTGAGATTATTTTTTTTTTTTTTTCAGCTGCGAGGTTTCGTGTTCACCTCTTTTTTCTCTCATTTCTTCTTCTTCCTCGCTTCATACCTGTTGTATTGTACCTGCAGGAGGAGAGGAAAGGAAAAGGGTGTTGTGCCTTTTTTCTATTTATTTCTTATACTGTTTTGCGAATAAGGGTTTTTTTTTTCCTGCTGTTGCGAGATCTTGCTTGCTCTGCCTGCTGCATTACCAGAGCTTCACGAAGCGTGGGAGGTGTGGTAAAAAGCAAAGTAAAAAAAAAAAAAAAAGCGAAAACCGAAGATAGGTGAGAATTGTCGAATTTGTTTGTTAGCTGACTTACTACTCGTACCTGAGCTGTGTGTCGAAGGGGGGCGTGTACGTGACGAACTTGACTCTTGATTTCGACTTTCGCTTTCGGTTCCCACCTCTCCCTTCATTCCTCTTCCGCATTGATTAGGTTTGTGATTCGGCGTCGAACCGGAAATGACAAAGTACGCTTATTCTCACGGGAGGGTACCATCTGACGATTCTGTCGACCCGGTAGCCACGGAAAAGCACAAGAGACGGCGTCGAGAGCGGGATCTGGAAAGGGGCGAGAGTAGGCGTCACCACCGACGGGCCGGCGCTGCCGGCGAAGATGGGGGGGATAGGCCGAGGAGGAAGAGGAGACGGAGGTCTGTTCCTGCAGGGGCCTATGACGCTGGTGAGCATTCGGGGCATAGGGATGGGAGGACTCGGAGAAGTAGGAGTCAGAGTGCGCCCCCGCCCCCGCCCCCGCCGGAGAAGAGGAGGAGGAAGTGTGGGTCTTGCTTTTGTGAGTCTTTTTTCTTTCTATTAAAGGAGGTAGGGGGTAAGGAGCTAATTGGGTTTTTTTTTTCAGGGATCTTGTTTGGTTTGACAATTATCCTGTTGATCATACTTATTCCTGTTGGGGTACTGGTTGTTGGTAAGAAGAAGGGCGCTGTGGGTGGTGGAATTGAGGAGGGGTTGGGGAAGGGCGAGAAGGGTGGGAGCATCGGCGATATTGATGCTTCTAGTATTCCGGTATGCTCGTTTTCCTCGGCTGGGTTTGTTTTCGTGACGCTGGCTGACTATCTGGGGCACAGTCCGAGTATAAGGGAACTTATTATGACCCATTTACTTGGGTTGATACGCAGGATTTCAACCTTACCTTTACTGACCGGAAGGTCGGAGGTCTTCCTATTATTGGTCTTTGGGATGACTATGATGATTCCGTCCAGGCGAATGAGAATGTCCCACCTTTGGACCAGGAGTTTCCATATGGGACTAAACCTATTCGTGGTGTCAATCTTGGAGGATGGCTTATTGTTGAGCCTTTCATCACACCGTCTTTCTTCAATAAGATTGATTCTAGGTTTGGCGTTGTGGACGAATTCACTCTTAGCAAACATCTTGGCCCCACCAATGCAGCAAAGACGATTGAACAACATTACGCAAGCTTCGTTAACGAGAGCGCTTTCCGGGAGATTAGGGACGCCGGGCTTGATCACGTTCGTATTCCTTTTGGGTACTGGGCTATCATGACTCTGGACGGCGATCCATTCGTTCCGATGATCTCTTGGAGGTACTTGCTACGGGCGATTGAATATGCGAGAAAGTATGGATTGAGAGTCAAGCTCGACTTGCATAGTGTGCCTGGAGGAGCCAATGGCTGGAACCATAGTGGTAAACTCGGGCCAATCGGGTGGTTGAATGGGACAAACGGAGATACCAATGCTCAAAAGACCCTGGACATACATAACCAGATGGCGACATTCTTTTCCCAACCTCGATACAAGAACGTGGTGACTATGTACGGTCTTGTCAACGAGCCGAAGATGATCTTCCTTGATGCGGACAAGGTTATTGAGTGGACCGTCAAGGCTCATGGGGTTGTTCGTAAGGCAGGTTATCAGGGGTACATTATTTTCGGTGATGGGTTTAGAGGGTTGGATAACTGGAAGGGTGAATTCAAGAGCTTGGATAAGATGTTGCTCGACGTCCATCAATATGTCATCTTCAACAATGCGCAGATTTCAGCAACGCATTCCGCTAAAGTCAAATTTGCTTGTGATGGATGGAGCCAGCAGATGGCGCGGAGTGTTGATACTTCCACTGGGTGGGTGGTCATCTGTGGTAGGAATTTGAGGGATATTGGCCGCTGATTATTGATTTTAGATTTGGACCGACCATGGTTGGCGAATGGGGACAAGCTGAGACGGATTGCACACCTTATCTCAACAACGTAAGTCTTTAATTTGCGGGGAAGAGCATTTCGCAGAATTTCTAACTTGTGATAGGTTGGGATTGGATCGCGCTGGGAAGGCACACTCAATTCTGGAGATCCGCTCACTCAGACCGACACGCCGAGCTGTCCCGGTGGAAAAGGGTGCTCGTGCGAAGGAGCTAATGCCAATCCCTCAGATTATTCAAAGGCATATAAGAAATTTCTCCTTATGTTTGCTGAAGGTATTTACCCTAATATTATTTGGGGTATCATAGCTGGACTCGTACTAACGTTTTCATTACAGCCCAGATGGATTCCTTCGAAAAATGCTGGGGGTGGTTATACTGGACCTGGGACACCGAAGCCGCCACTCAATGGTCCTACAAGAAGGGTCTTGCGGCTGGAATACTTCCCAAGAAGGCATACACCCGCTCCTTCAAATGCGGCGATACGATCCCGGACTTTGGAAGTGAGGGATTAGCAGAAACCTATTAGGTTGGCCATCCCCGCTTCTTTGTCTTTTCTTATTATTCCGGAGTTTGGGGGATTGGTGCTTTGTTATTTCATATAAACACTCGATATGGCACATGCATATATAATGATGATGCGATAATGTGTCGACCTATTTTTTATGAGAGAAACGTTTTGTCATATTATACCTTTGTTGAATTGCATTTGGCGGTAGAGGATACTCGAGCATTGGGAGAGATTTGTGAATGTGTAGCTTTAGTTGTATAAATCAAAAGGCCTATCGGTGGGCATAGAGAGTTATAAAGTTACTCGCATTGCTCATAAGCTTGGTTCCAGTGTCCCGGTAGAAAACTTGAGGATTGTGAAAATGACCTGAAAACTGAGGTTTTAAACTCTATCCAAGGTAAATTTTTAGCCCAACCTCTCATAGTTCCTCACTAAGCCTGCCAAGATCACCCGGAGGAATAGCATTGGATGGCTTTTGCCCGATGCGAACTATCAGGATAGCTTTATGGTGCTGTTACCTCTCTTTTTCTTTCTTTTTTTCTTTAATTTTCTCTTGTTGCTATTGGACATTTATTGACAATTGCACTCCATCATGTCAGATCCCAGCATACTGGATCCCGTTTGGCATAATTCACCGAGCCGCAATGTCGACAGGAAGTGCATATTTTTTTCCTTTTTTCCTTCCCTCTACCGGTGTTCGGGTGCCGTATTTGGAGCAGACAGGAACAATTTTTGTCCGAGCAACCCCGAGTCAACTGACAAACTGGCCAGCTCCTCCTCCTCGCGCTGGTGGTATCGTAGTGCTAATTCTTAAGGACACAGTTTCTGGTTTTCCGTCTCTGGGACGTGCCGCAAAGATTTAGAATAGTATCATAGGTTGCCACCAGTTTTTTTTCTTTTTTTCGGACCTTCAAAATGTCACAATAATGACAAGTGGTTGATGCTTTGGACTAAAAAGTCAAGTCATAGTGTCATGTCGGGGCCACACACGATAAAGAGGTTGCACCCTCAGCGAGATCGCACCCTCAGCGAGATTCTTTCCTTTAGAGGCAACTTTCTCACAGCGATTAGCAGTTTATTAGTAAGGAATCTCGCTGAGGGTGCAACTGCTTATTAATGTGCCTGAGAATTGTGGTTTTGTGTATGATATGATAAGAGTTGGACATGTACTGTATTGGTGAATAGCGAGGCTGGACACCCTTGCTGGATTGCTGGTAAGGGATGACTTTTTTTTATTATGGAATTTTTTTTTATTGCATTGCGTATTTGTTTGTACCGGTATGCGATTGATGCTAGGTTCTACGAGTACTTTTTGTTGTCCTTCGCTTTTCCTTTCTGTTATAGTTGCATTATGCAACACCGCTGTCGTTGACTTTTCCTTTTTCCTTACCTCTACCATACATCATAATATGTTGTTTTAGTCCGCCTCCCTGTACTCGTAGCATACTCGTAGGGTCCTATGCACCCTCAGGGATAGGGATAATGAAGAAAGAAGTACGAGTACAACCTCAATCAAGAATTACGACAACTTTCACTGTGATTAATATGGGAGTTAGTGGTTATTGTGGAGGGTGGGGTGATATTGGCCGGACCAATATTTCAGCAACCGCTGTTTTGGCCACGTTATGATAACCTGATTACCGAAACGTGTGTTATTGTTAAAATGAGGATTGGAGGTGACAACTACTCGTACTGTACGGTAGACGCGCTCTTAAACCATAGCATATATATGATAGCCCCTTTGGTGTGGCTGGCGGAAATCCTTGGTTTCGAAAACTGTGGTTTTGCATTTTGATAATAATTATGATACCGCGAATAGGCACTGGGGTTACTTTTATAGTAGAACCTCGGCATACCCCACTACCCATCAAGGTGGGGCAGCCAAAATTTTAGCCAACGGCAACCCCTCCATTTCTCCCTCCTCTTCCTCTCCACCGGCCATCAACACTTCCATACTTTCACGCACCCATCTAAGATGGCTAGCTCTCCTCCCGAGCGGAGATACCTGGCTCTCCCGGGCCCACCGGCTAATTCCTCGTTCCGTCTAGAGGAGATCCAAAAGGCCATAGATTCCGCAGTCTCCGACACCAACAGGGTCGTCTCCATCCGCTCAATTTTCATACACTACGTCTGCCCCCAGGATGGCGCGGACGTGAGTATCTTAGAAGATGTGAATTCGAAGGAGAGGGAGTGCCTGGACCAGTTGTTGCACTATGGCGACAGGTCCTCAAAGTTGAACGATGACGAGGAGACTGGAAAATTGACTGCGTACGCTAAGGGTCAGAAGGAGGTGGACTTTATGAACAATACTTTGGTACTTTCAGTGTTTCCCAGGAAGGGGACTATTAGTCCTTGGTCTTCGAAGGCGACGTCCATTGCGCATGTCTGTGGGTTGGAGAGCTATGTTAAGAGAATTGAGAGGGGAGTTTTGTTTTCTGTGGCGTTTGAGAAGGAGGTTGGGCTTGGTGGGGTGTTTGGAGGGGTGGATAATGTGCTGTTTGATCGTATGACTCAGGTGCGTACTCGCCTAACCTCTAGATGTTTTTGGGTGAGAGGTGATTGGGGCTGATGTGTGTTTTTCGATCTAGACATGTCAAACAGAACCCCCTAATTACGAAGGGTTGTTTGGCACCCATGAGCCACTTCCGGTTGGGCAGGTCGATCTTCGATCTTCTGCAGCTTCGCCATTGGAGGCCATTGAGTCGGCGAATAGAACGTTGGGTCTGGCATTGGACTCTTTTGAGATGAAGTATCTCCTTGAGGCGTTTTCTGATGCTGGCCCATGTCCTCGGAATCCCTACGATGTCGAGTTGTTCATGTTTGCTCAGGTGAACTCGGAACACTGCCGCCACAAGCAGTTTAACGCATCCTGGGAAATTGATGGGCAGGCAAAGCCATACTCTCTCTTCGAGATGATTAGAAACACACATAAAATCAGCCGTGATCACACCATCTCTGCGTACTCTGATAACGCTGCTGTACTTGAAGGGAATAATGGCGTGCACTGGGCGCCGGACCCAGAGTCGAAGGAGTGGATATCTACACAGGAAATGGTACATTTCGTTGCTAAGGTCGAAACACACAATCACCCAACTGCCGTCTCGCCATACCCCGGCGCTGCCACCGGCTCTGGTGGTGAGATTCGTGATGAGGGTGCTGTGGGTCGGGGATCCAAACCAAAAGCTGGGCTAGCAGGATTCAGCGTGTCGGACCTTTTAATCCCTGGGCACCAGCGGCCTTGGGAATTGAGCGTTGGCAGGCCTCACCATATTGCCAGCCCCTTAGATATTATGCTTGAGGCGCCTATCGGGTCGGCAGCATTCAATAATGAATTTGGGAGACCATGTATCCTGGGCTATTTCCGGACCTTGACGACAACAGTGGAGCATAGAAACGTGAAGGAGATTAGAGGATACCACAAACCTATCATGCTTGCTGGTGGGCTGGGGACTGTTCGCCCCGTGCATGCTATTAAGGAGGCTGGAATGATCGAGCCGGGGGCATACTTGATTGTCCTTGGTGGTCCGGCAATGTTGATAGGGCTGGGTGGAGGTGCGGCTAGTAGTATTACTTCTGGCGAGGGATCGATAGATCTCGACTTTGCTTCTGTTCAGAGAGGGAATCCGGAACAGCAGAGGCGTGCACAGATGGTTATTGATGCTTGTGTCGCTATGGGGAAAGACAACCCTATAAGGTCTATTCATGATGTCGGTGCTGGTGGGCTTTCGAACGCTCTTCCGGAGCTGGTACACGATGCTGGTTTAGGGGCTACTTTTGAGCTTCGAGAGGTTGAGAATGCCGATAAAGGAATGAGTCCTCTGCAGATATGGTGTTGCGAAGCTCAGGAGCGGTACGTCATGGCTGTGGCAGAGTCCGGCTTGAAGACCTTTGTAACAATCGCCAAACGGGAGCGCTGTGGGTTCTCTGTTGTTGGTAGGGCTGACGGGGGAAGCGAAGTAGAGCGAAGGTTGGTCCTCAAGGACAGGGACAGTAGGGACCACGTTAAAGTCATTGACCTTCCCATGTCGACGCTGTTTGGAAAACCTCCGAAGATGCACAGGAATGTTGCAACCCGAGAGCTGGACCATGCTCAGTTTGATACTAGCTTGGAAACCTACCTCCAAAATTTACCCCTGGAAGACCGCTTGGTTGAGGCTGTGGATAGGGTGTTGAAGCTTCCCAGTGTTGGCTCCAAGAATTTCCTCATCACTATTGGCGACAGGACTGTTACTGGGCTGGTCACTCGGGATCAGATGGTCGGCCCTTGGCAAATCCCTGTTGCGGATGTCGCCGTTACTGCAACTTCGCTGTCTGAAGAATCAGTCACGGGTGAAGCCATGGCAATGGGCGAGAGGCCAACTCTGGCTCTCATCTCCCCTGCAGCATCTGCACGTATGGCCGTTGCAGAGTCTATACTCAATTTGGCCGCGGCAGACATCCAAGGCGGCCTAAAGCGTGTCCGGTTGTCGGCAAACTGGATGGCAGCCGGTAGCCACCCTGGTGAGGGAGCGGCTTTATACGAAGCTGTTGAAGCTGTCGGAATGGATCTTTGTCCGGAGCTGGGGATTAGCATTCCTGTTGGAAAGGATTCCATGAGTATGAAGATGAAGTGGAAGAGCAATGCTGGAGATAAGGAGGTCACTGCACCGATATCGCTCGTTGTCACTGCCTTCGCTGCTGTTGAACATGTTGGCAAGACCTGGACTCCTGCACTGAAGCGGGAGAAAGGATCGGAGCTTGTCTTTGTCGATTTGGCCCTTGGTAAGAAGGAGATGGGCGGGAGTGCTCTTTGTCAGGTATTCCAACAAGTTGGAACTGATGCTCCCGATGTGAGAGACGCTGGGATTATCAGGACCTACTTTGACGCGTGCAAGAAGCTCAGAGAGCTTGGGATTGTCCACGCATATCATGACAGGAGTGATGGTGGTCTATTTACTGCGATCGTTGAGATGGCATTTGCGGGAAGGGTCGGTGTCGATATAAAACTGAGGGGCTATGCGGATAGTAGAAACCCCAAAGACATTATAGCATCCTTGTTCAACGAGGAACTTGGGGCAGTCTTCCAGGTCAGCGAATCTAATCTTGGAGATTTTGAGGATGCCTTTGGGAATTCTGGGTTCCCAAAACAATACCTCTATACCATTGGAGTGGTCAAGACTTCCGATGACCAAACTATTAGTATTGACCATGATGGGGAAGTCGTCTACGGCCGCACTCCCCGAGGAGAGCTCCAGCAGAAATGGTCTGAAACCTCCTACGCAATGCAACGTCTGCGTGATAATCCTGTCTGCGCTGACCAAGAATACGAGAACATCCTCGACGACGACGACCCAGGCCTAACCTACACCCTCACATTCACCCCCTCCAATCTCCTTTTCACCACCGCCCCAACTTCCAAACCCCGTGTAGCCATCCTCCGCGAACAAGGCGTAAATGGCCACGCCGAGATGGCCTTTGCCTTCAAGCTGGCCGGGTTCACACCTGTGGATGTTCACATGACAGATATAATTGATGGGAACACCTCACTCTCGGACTTTGTCGGTCTCGCTGCATGCGGTGGATTCTCCTACGGCGACGTACTGGGCGCCGGTGCAGGATGGGCTAAATCCGTTCTCCTGCACGAGAAGACCAGACAGGAATTCGAAAACTTCTTCAAGACGCGCAATGACACCTTCGCACTGGGTGTCTGTAACGGGTGTCAATTTTTCAGCAGACTCACCTCCTTAATCCCGGGAACCGAATACTGGCCAACATTCGAGCGTAACATAAGTGAGCAGTACGAGGCCCGCCTTTGCATGGTCGAAATTTCAAACCCCCCCGGCCTCGAGGCGCCTAGCGTCTTCTTAAACGGAATGCACGGGGCCCGCTTCCCCGTTGCCACCGCTCACGGCGAGGGCAAAGCCACTTTCGCATCCGCTCGTCAGCAATTCAACCTTGAGGCCTCCGGTCTCGCCTCTATCCGCTATGTGGATAACAGAGGCAATCATACCAACCGTTACCCGTACAATCCGAATGGATCCCCCGACGGGCTCACCGGTGTCAGGAATACGAATGGGAGGGTGTTGGCTATGATGCCGCATCCGGAGAGGTCTATTCTACAGGAGTCGGTTAGCTACAAGCCCGCTGGGTGGAGAGGGGATTGGGGTGGCGCCGGTCCCTGGGTAAGAATTTTTAGAAGCGCGAGGAGGTGGGTTGGATAGTCATAGTTTATCACTCGGATGGGTTTTGCTCTTGTTTTTTTCCCTTCATAGGCTAGGCGTGCGGACGGTGTGGTGAGATATCTTGGATTAGCTCCTTTTTTTTTCTAGCGGTGGTAGATATAAATGAACCAAAATTTCCATCAAAGGTTTCCAACACCTTTAGTGACGCTGTGCTGTGCTCCAGGTACGAGGGTTTCTCTCTCTGTAGTCAAGTATGATATCATTCCGAACACGTATCGTATGTGGTCCGCCCCACGTACACAGAAGCCCTGACAAGAATCACGACACAAAACAGCCCAACTTCTACAAACAAACATACTGTATATGCACATTTCCACGACTTCCAAAAGACAAAATCCCAACATACGGGAAACAAAAGAATGGGGGAGTGAAAAATCAAGTACGCAAGATACACTACTGGTTCCAGAGAGGGTCGAACTCCCGACCTTGGCGTAACATACGAAATATTAGCACCACGCTCTAACCAACTGAGCCATGGAACCGTGGAAAAGGTGGTGACTATCGGAGTAATTAAGGATCCTGGGGGGGCGGTGGTATGCTCCTGGTGTAGGGTGTAACTGGCGATTTACGCGGGACACGAGCCGATCCTTGTGGCCATTTATATGGGCCTTTTGGGACTTTTGACTCCTAAGGGAGCGAGTTGTGAGAGGCCTTGATGGAGTGGCATGATTTTTATTTCATTTTAATTTTGTTACCATTTCATCTGCTTGCGTGTCTAGTGTTAGAGATCGTGCGTGACTTTGGCAGCTCCCAAAAATCCGAAAGAAAGAAAAAAAACCCCCAGGACGAAATGGGTGCCCGCTCGTTAGATATTATAGAGTTTTGCAATTGACTTGCCAAGTTAGGACGGCAGAACAGCTTTTTTTTTTTTTTTTTTTTTTTTTTGCAAATCGGCTTTCCCCTGTCTCGCTCCCTTTGCTTACTACTCATGATACTCATGCTCACAATGGTGGCGGATTACGTTCTACTGACTACTGGCAGGAGGAAGAAGGTGGGACTCGAAATACATACAACCTGCCTACCTACCTGCCTGAGGGGAGTGACTGACCGACCGACGCGCGATAGGGGATGAAGTTGGAGGACTCGTTATAATAATGCGATATAAAGTGGAGGGAGGTCTCACAGTTTCCGGCTTTTTTTTTTTGGGGGGGGGGGGTTTCTACTGGAAAAGGTTGTCGATAAAGTGCTAGAAACTTGTTATTATATTTGGTCTCAGTGGTGTAATTTAGCCCATCTCGACTCCGGCAGGTGTTGGAAATGCTTCTTCGATGATTCTTTATTGACATCTAGCCTAGCGATAGATCGAGTGTCTAATTTTGATCAGCGTAATTTGAATATTCCGCCTACCCTCCCGGAAGATTTTTTTTTCTTTTCTCTTTTTCCATCTTTAAAAAATTCTATTGATCGCATCGATCCGCTGGTGTGTATATATATATATCATGACTTTTGGAATGGTGTTTGTTGCTAGTTGGTGTATGTCGGTTTATTGCAATCTGTGAGTTTTAAAGGTTGAGGGAAATTTCTATAATTGCTTTGACGGGGTTGGGAAGCTATAGTAGGTATGTGCACACTTAGCATGTGAGAGAGGGAACTGTATGGTGCCGGTATGATATGATACATGCTAGAGTAGGCATGGCTGAGCATGGTTGTGCGTTCATCTTCCTTGGCTCTCGGATGATAGGATAGGACAGGCCAGCAATTCCCCCCCTCCCCCAAGTATGATATTGCGTCCCTCCTCTCATCAAAAAGCATCTAATGAATTGAGATTCCTGGAAAGAAAGTGGATTGGTCCAGGTTATAGGCTGATTTGTTGGTATCGGAGTTGATATTGCGGGTTGATATTGCTGGTTGACGGATAAGGGCAGAGGGTTTGTTGTTACACCGTTGCCGGCAGGTTAATTATTATCCTCGTTATTTTCCTGAGTTGCAGAGTGTGGGGATGTCAACCATCGAATTCTAATCTTGGTGATCCACAGGGTACAATCTGGATGGCTGTCACTCAACCCAAGCCAACCGAAAAGCTTATAGCAGAGCCTCATTCCCATGATGTCCCAAAATGGGACATCATGGTCTTATGCCTAAAAAAGGCAATTTGTGCCCATATCCACTCCACAAGACTTACCATAAACGGTCATGCTGACACACCAAACTGCTCTGCCTAAATGTGATTAAATCGGTCGTAAAAGGAAATTGACAAGCAGAGATCAGGACGCGCGCTGGAAAGAGAAAGAGAAAGCAAGAAGCGACGACTTTTCTTGACTTCTGGTGCTTACAAGCCAAGTTCCAACGCGTCTTCCCCAGTTAAGCCGTCCCTGACTGCGATAGATATTCACAACTCGCCGTTTGCTATTCACTCTCGGGACAGAACCCCCAGCCCCCTCGACCCTCATAATCAGTTTAGCGGCCCGAATACCTCCCCCCCCTGTCTTTGCGATCCTGACACATAAACCCTCCAAAGTCTGCGAATCCTTGAAGAGAGAGAAAAAAAAAAAAAAAAAGAATATCCACGCAGCCAGTGTTCAGAAACGTGCGGTGAAGTAGAGGACAATAGTCCATAGGGACGGAAAGGAGACAGGATGGCCGCACCGACACCCGAGCGCGAGCGCAAAGGTCCTTGGGCGAATCGAGTCCTTAGCACTGAAATTGAAAAGACCCCGGAATACAATGAATTCATCGATAAGCTCAGAGCGTATCACCAGAAACGAGGGTTAGTCAGGGCATCCCCCATGTTTTTTAGGGTTTTTCATTCGCATCGCCGTCCGTCCATTTGCTTGCCCTTTCTCATTCTGTCGCTTGCTTTGGGGGGGAGCTTAGGGCTAACTGCGACCCTTTTCTTTCCGCCACTTTTCTGCTTCACAGGACCACCCTCACCATCGAACCTGAGTTGGGTCGTAAACTTCTTGACTTGCGCAAGCTTTACAATAAAGTTACATCATTGGGCGGATACGATAAGGTTACTGAAGAAAAAGGTGCGTCTCTCTGTTAGCATCGCCTTGCTGTGTGGGTGGGCGTTGACCGTGGCCCTGGAAATTATCAAGGTGCTTGGAGGGACCTCGCGCTGGGGTACAAGCTTGCTGCAAACAATACCAACGCTGGTTATCTCCTCAAGACCATCTACTACAAAAATCTCGCGTACGTTGGTCGCGGTTTCCGCCCTCTCCCCTGAACTTTTCTGGTGTGTCCTCTGCTAAACCCTCATAGGGCATACGAAATCTCCAATTTCTTCGGGAAAGAGCCCCCACCCAAGGAGTGGTTGGAAGAGAGGTCCGCCGCTGGAGGTTCTATAATGACCAGGACGGCGGAAGACTTTCAGGAAGCATCGCCACGACCGGAATCAAAGGGTGATAAATCGCCAACCCCTCCGCCCTCCGAGAAACGAAGTATGCTTCCCCTCCCCTAATCTTTGTGGATACAATTTTCACATGACCTAATATTCAAGTTCGGGATTATCCCATAGGCCTCCGGCAAGCGCCTACACCGAGAACATTTTACAACCCCGATACGACCCCACAGCGCCAACACCTTTCCCGCACATCCTCCGATTCCCGTCAGCTGGGGCAACAGGGCTCGCCGAACAGCCAAATGAACGGCAACACGTTGAATTTTCCTAGCTTTCAATCCAGTAGCATCAATGCGCCTATCGGGAGACCAGTCGCAACGCCTCGGAATGCCCCGCATGAGTTTGTAAACCACAAGCGGAGGGCGGCAGAGGTTCTTATCTCGAACCCTAATAGACATGGGGGTATATACATCCACTCATTCTGCGCAGTTGGGTGGAAGCATGCTGATTAGAGGAACTAGCCGGACATCAGGGAGCTGCCCCAATGGTCCGAATCTCGATGGGTCTCAAGTCTGGCATCCCTAGTGAAGTTGACTACTCCCTGAGTCAGCTAGTTAGGATATCGTTTGAATCCGGTGATGAATTACGTGCGGAGGCATATTCAGGACTTTCCGAGGCTCTTTTCGAGAAACTTGCCACCATTCAAACTCTTGTTGGCACCTGCTACCTCGAGGGCGCCGGAGAGCTTTTGGGTGATTCAAAATTCGTGAAGCTGCTCGAAAAGATAAACGAGGCCGCTCTCGTGCTCCGCAACATGTCATTACAACCCGATAACGCTAGATACTTTTCCCGCCTCAAGAATGGTCGGCAAATCATAGTTGCCTGTATGAACCTGCCCGGACAGAGCTGTCTTATAGAATTAAAACACTACATACTGGATATGGTTGAAGCCATGGCGATCCACTTCTCACTTGCTGTCGACGATGACTTGTTCCCAACCCTTCATGCGAACCTCCTCTCCGACGACCGTGGCTTAGTTCTGGGCTCACTCAGGGCAATCTGCAGGCTCGTTATGGGTCGTGATGAGGCCAACTGTATAGGGCAGATCGATAAACTCGCAATCGACAGAATTAAGGCCCTCATCATGCTAGAAGATGAAGACTTGGTTTCGGCTTGCCTCGACTTCTTATACCAATACACTACAAACGAAGAAAACGTGGAGAAGCTGATACAGCCGCCTGACGGAATTGAGATAATCAAGCAATTGACAAGATTACTGTTGCATCAGGCCATTCCAGGAGATCAAGTTGTTTATTTGACGGGCTCACTGAAGCCTATCGCCAAGACCACAGTGATACCTAATTTACCCCAGGAAATTGTCAATGATTTGTTGAGTTATGCTGAGCCAGATCGCGCAGCTAAATGGTTAGTCCTTGTATACACCATGCATATATTATATCTATCGCTGACAGTGGTGCGCATTAGGATGAGATGCTGCTTCGAGGAAGACAAACATGCCGATATCACCCAGATAGCGCTCTGGCAAGCGTATCAAGCCCGCTTCACCGAATATGTCGCTGCTGGCCGCCCTCTTCTCCCCGCCGCAGAATTCATAAAAAATGTAAGCGTAGCCTTCAACAACGCCTCAGCAATGGTCATCCCCATACTCGGCGGTGGCCAAAAATTCATCATAAAGGGCATAAAACCTCGGGAAACGCCAATGTCTGTAAAGGGTCAGGTCTACCTCGCCTGTAAATGGATCACCCTCACCAATATCAACAATACCGCCGGCACTGATACCGCACAAGCACAACAACAGCCAACCCAACCCACCAAATGCCCCGCCCAACTCGCAACCCCACAAGACCTCTGGGTACACATTCTGCAAGACCACCTCTCTCCACCCGACTCCACACAGCAACCACAAGCAAAGCTCTTCTGCAACTGGGGCGGCTGTGAGCGCTTCCACCCCGCCGGCGACTCGGACAGAAGAAAAGTAATAGCCCACGTGCGAACCCACATGCCTGAAACCAATCCACCCAAAAGCACCCACCCTGCCTCGCGTTACCCCTCAGCGAACGGCTGGTCCGAAGACCCCAAGCAGATCAAGCTAGTCATCAGACGCGACCAGACGGGCATCGACGACCGCGGCGAGGCCGTGGGGATACCGCTCACGGCCGTGTTGGTGCTCAGGAATGTGGCCAGACGCGGTATGTTCAATGGGAAGGAGCTGCTGAGCGGGGAGAGACCTATTCTGTTCGAGATCATGGCGGTTAATAAACCGCTTGCAACTTATATCGCAGATTTGTTGGTTGAGGGAGATGAGGTGGGGGTTGATGACTAGTTTCTTTTCTTTTGCACCTTACAGGGCGAAAGCAGAGAGAGGGTTGGGAGTAATTGTACTTTTAGGTCTAGTTCTTCCTTTTTCTTCTTCCCTTTATCTCTCAATTTCATTTCAAAAAAATACCTTTTGTTATTTTTAGAATTGTGTTATGTGGGTGGGGTAGATGGGTGGACGGATGGATGGGTTTACATACCGATCTCTTCTTCATGTCAAGTTTATTTTTTACTTCGTGTTTGAGACTGGGAATTATGAGGGGGGCTTTATTGTTATTCCGTTCTAACCTCTCTTTCTTTCATTCTTCCTTTCCTTTTATTCTGTTTTTCTGTTTCTATTTTTTTTTTTTTTAAATTCTCCACAAGGATGGGAATGGGATTTGTATTTAACTAACTTGGCGGGGGATAGTTCCATCATAGTTGAGGTAGCCTAGATATTACGCAATTCCAATTCAATTTTATTCGGTCAGGCTGCCGTTGAGCGCGTAAACTGTCGTGGGATACAGTAGATGCGTTGACCGGCTCTATAGGGGGCGTAGAACTGAGGTTGATATGATAGATAATAAGTTAATGCATTCGAAAAAGCTGTCCCCATCCCCTCTCAACTCCCTACATAACGAGTCTCACACACACACAGTATGATCTTTGTTTCTGTGGACTAGGTCAATCGGGGGCTTTTCTATCTTGCTCCTTTCCTTCTTTCTCTCTCTCTCTCTCTGTCTCCAAATTCGAGAATTATTGCCTCCAGATTCATTCTGGCAAGCACACGATAGCCGCGCAGCCAATTAAAGAACCACAACATCTCACTCGTCCATGCACACAACCCCCACCCACCCCACGGGACCGAGCCTTGCCCACCGTGACAATACATTCCGGGAATCAGAAGCCTATGATAACCGGTAACTCCACCCTATGCCATTTTTAACCTATTGATACCATCAACCAAACTCAGGTTGACCCACTAAATATCTCTCTCACTCTCTCCCTCTCCCATTTCCCGGTATCATACGCACCAATTTCCCTCGACAATTACAAGTACGGCAAGAATAACATGAGACCGACCATCCATCCTACAGGAACACACTCACTCACTTGCGGGACTTTATCTTCTTCTCCTCATCGGCTTCCCCCCCCCCCCCCTCCTTACGCCCACTCTCCTCCACCCAACAAAAATTCATCACACATGAAAACCCTTTAAACCTCCCCGACCCCCCAATTGTAAGATATCCACGTGCGTGAGCGGGGGAAGTGAGGAGTGGAGATTGAAGCCTTCGCACTTCTTTCCTCCTCCTCCTCCATTACTCGCCCGGAATAGTACGGTTATGATGTAGAGTACCTACCGACAGGCAGGCGGGCAGGAAGGCAGGAAGGCAAGGAGTTGATTGGCAATTGCACAGTAACTCGCTCGAACAACTTATGTAAAAAAAAATAATTAAATTAAATTAATTAATTGTTAGATTCGGGATGGGGAGGGGGGGGTTTACTGTTTGGTGCCAGCGCAATTGTCTAACCTGCGTATTAAATACCGGTAAGGTACCAAACGTGTATATAATTACGAGTTTCGCGGTCTTTAGATCATAGGTAGGGTAGCATCCGGAGGAGGTCTATAAAAACTTTTTTTTTTATTCTTTATTCTTTATTCTTTATTCTTTTCTTTCTGTGCGCAGCGGTGGGTGACGGTACCGATCTCAACGGTTTTTTGTTCCCTTTCTCAACGCAAACCCTTTCCTTCATCTCGCATTCTACATTTTACACTTCTCCGTTATTCGTTCTCCGCCGTTTCGACTGAGGATTGTTTGTTTCTTTTGGGTTTTGTTTCGAATTCTTCTCGCAAGGTGTCGTGTTTGTGGTGGCGACACGAGAGTAGCGCTGCGGTGCTTGAGGGCCACGGTATTGGTTCTTCAGGGCCTTCGGCCCTAAATTACGCTTCGTTTTTCTTCCTCGTCCCTCGTTCGGGCCTTACTTGTCTTCTCCTGCAGCAGCCCGCCATCACTACTGCCTTGTTACCTATCATACCTACCTGCTTATCTCCCACATACCCACGAAGCTTCCCCTTTTTAAACATTTTCTTCAGAACCGGCTCGGCTCAAATTTAACAATATATATTATATATATATATTACCGTCCTCGCAACCCGTCTAGCACCCTACGTTTTTCTCATCTCGGAGAAAAAAGGAAAAGCACCAAACTGGGTGGAAAAAAAAAAAATCGCCCAGAAATAATAAGAATAATAATATTAATAATAATATCAGAAAATGTCCGACGAGTGCCAACCGGCCCTCGAGGACCGCCAATCCTCCACTTCTTTGGTTCAGGGCAATACATCCACCGGTGGCGGCGGAGGAGACACATCCTCTAACGACGAACTTCAACAGCAGCAACAACAGCATCAGAAATCTGCGCACCATCACCATCAGCAGCACCAGCGGACACACAAGAAGCAATTTGTTGTCGGAGGTGCACACTCTCGTCATCATACGCGGGTCCCATCGCATGGGCGGAATTTAAATAAGCTTGGGAAGTTGACGCCGCTGGGGACATCGCCTGTGAAAGGTGCTGGAAGTGAGAAGGTGAAGGGTGTTGGAAAGAAGTTGACGTTTGAGGTTGGCGAAGGTGGTGGTGGTGAGGGGGGTTACAAGGTCGGGGGGGGACAAGAACTGATAGAGGGAGAAGAGGAAGGGGTTGAGGTTGCACCAGACGGGAGTGCAAGTGGTGGCGGTGGTGGTGCTTCTGGAGGCGGCGCTTCGGCGTCCAAGGGACTGGCCAAGTCGCCCAGTGCTAAATCTCTCGATCCCCAACTACGAGAGGGGGTGCGTCGGAAGTCGCATCCCACAAGTCGAAGAGCAAGTGCCCGCGAGGATAACAACAAGAATAACAAGAGGGATAGATCACGGTCGAAATCCAGAGAGGGCGGGATGAATAAGAAGATTACGGCTTCGTCTGGACAGGTTTCTGTCGTCGAGATGAGTTCTGGACGTGGTGCTGGTGGGGGAGGTGGCGATGCGCCGTTGACGACAACCGCATCATCATCATCACAGCCATTACAACGGAAGCAACATCAACAGCATACATCCCAGCTTACACCAGCACAATCGAAATCACAATCACAAAGTCAACTTCAGAATGGCAGGAATGGCAATGCCAATACTCAATCTCATACCGCAAAGGAACTGCACACCCACCTCCTCCTCCCGCACACAAAACCCCCCAGCGCAACAATCCCCCCACAAGTGAACCACGAGTCAATCTCCATGCATACCAAAATCCACCATACCCCTCCTCCGCCAAATGCACCGATAACCCCCACCCACTCGCTTCCCAACTCTCATGACCAGCCATTAACCTCTCGCTTCATAGACTTTTCAAATTCACAAGGCGGAACCTCAACCTCCATCTCCCCATCTTCCGGCGGCGGCGCCCGTCGCAGCGGGAGTACCGGGGGAAGAGACGGAGCTCCCCCGTCCACCGCAACCTCATTCTCAACCCCAAATCCCAACAACCCTTTGTCTGCCCCGAAATCACCAACAGACCCTCCATCGACCACCCCCGCAATTACTCCTACTACCATCGCAGCCAAACCTTCCAGAACCCAACAAAAGCTTTGGCTCCAACGCCAATCCTCCCAGTATGAACCCCCCATGGCGATCCCTCCTCACGCATACCTCTCCCAAACCTACCAAAACCCACCAACCCATTCCCAGTCCCACCGCCACCATACCTACCACCCTGCCTCTTCTTCTCACCACCACTCCCCCTCCGCACCCCTCTCCATCTCACTCTCCCGCGCAACCCACCCGGCCCGCCTCACGAAGGAATTCGAACGCGTGAACCGCGAGTACCTCAACACCCGCCGCTTCATGAACCCTATCCTGGATTCCCTGGAGAGAGCAGCCATTGGCCGCAACCCCGACCGGCGAATCCCCAAAAGGGGCCATGCCAGCGACGCAAGTGGGAACAACATGGGCCTTTCCCAGAGCCTGAAGGAAACTGGAAGTTTGAGAGTTGGTGGTGGGGTGAGAGGCGGTGGTAGTATAGGAGCTAAGGATGATTCAGCCGTTGCGAGACAGAGTGTTGCTGAGAGGGGGAGGGATAGGGAGAGAGGCGGGGACTTGCATGCTCTGTTAATGGGAATTTGGAGGGAAGGGGAGTTGTTAGTTTCTAGGGAGTGAGATGTGCGGTTGCCTTGATGAGCGGGTGGATGAATGGGTGGGGTTTCTTTTGTCCTTTTACCACTACATTATTATCATAAAGCTTTGTCGTAGTCTTTGCTTCATTTCCTTTCCCTTTTCTCTTTATCATGTGATCATTCATCCTTTCCTGGTTTTGATGTAATTACTCTCTTTCTCTCTTCCTTTCCTTTCTTGTCGTTTGATTGGTATGGGGGTCTCTTCTTGTCTCGCTATGTATCTTTGTTTTATTCTTCGTACTGCTACAGGTGTAAATTAAATTAGGTGGTAACTAACCTTTTCTTTTTATATTTTTCTTTTCGGACTCACTCACTTGGCTTGCTTGGTCGGACGGTCCAATTCAATTTACTATAGTGTCCTGATGGCATGCTGTGGCTGCACGTTTTATTTAACAGTGGAAGCGTGCAATAGGCGGTGTAGCCTAGGATAAGAAGAGGCTTCTAGAAATATTCGGCTTCTAGATTTTATTGTGTCATGCGTATTATCCTATCATATCTACACCCAACAACGGTAACCCTAAGAAATAAGACTCAAAATATACCCCTCCAACTCCTCATACGCCTTATCCAAATCATCATTCACAATAACCTTATCATGCACACCGGGCACCTCTGCGAACTCCAACTCGACCCTCGCCCTCTCCAACCTCTTTCCCAAGCTCTCTTCGGTCTCGGTGCCCCTGCCTTCAAGCCTACTCCTGAGCACCTCCAAGCTCGGCGGCTTCAAGAACACAAACTTGGCGCCCAGATCCGTGCGCTTCACCTGCTTCACGCCCTCCATCTCGATGTCCAGCACGCACACGCGCCCTCGCTCGGCGACGGCCCTGACGGCCTCGACGCTGGTGCCGTAGTAGTTGCCGCTGAAGCGTGTGTGCTCGATGAACGCATCGCGCTCGATCAGGGACTCGAAGGTCTCGGGCGTGACGAAGTGGTATTCCACGCCCTCAACCTCGCCGCTCCGCGGTTTCCGGGTTGTGTGCGAGACGCTGAAGCCGAAGGTTTCCGGGTGCGAGGCGAATAGTCGCGCCAGCAGGGTGGATTTTCCCGTGCCGCTGGGGGCCGAGAGGACTATTGGAGGGAGTTTGGTGGGGCCTGTGCGCGCGCGGAGGGAGGGAAAGGTTAGCTGGTAGGAACAGAGTGAAGTGGAGTGGAAGGGAGGGGGGAAGGGACCTGTCATGGGTGGTTGTTTGGTGAAGTGCATTGTTGTTTTTGTTGTTATGGTGGTGGTAGAGTCTGAACTTGTTAGGAAAGGGGAAGAAAGAACGAGAGAAGTGTCCACAAAGTCAGAGAGTGAGCGGTGGTTGGGAAAAAGGGTCCAGTCAGCCCAACCGGGGGTAACTTGTGGCTAGTTCAATTCTGGCATTATTAAGTAACTTTATCTATAATTAGCAAGTCCCCCCCCATTCGAGACCTCGAACCTCGGCATTCGCTCGCTGAGCATTGATAATGAATACTAAAGCATACTTACTCAACCGCCTGACTATTAACTATCTAGAATTACAATACCATTAACTTATCATAAGTTTCCACAATTATTTTTGATCCTCTCCCACTTGAATATTACTAGGAAAAAAGAAAGAGAAAAAGAAAGGGAACAGGGGACACTGGAAAGATCATAAAAGTGCCCTTGGGCAATCATGAGCTCCAACCCCGTGTGGTAGACAACTAACTTAGTTACTGGTATATAGTGCTCCTCTGCATAATCTGGATTACGGACCCGTTCGCTCCCTGGAGCTGCACGATTTCATGGAAATGAACCCAGTGGAGGAATCCAAGATCACACAACTCCACCTTCCTTCCGTAACTTAGTGGCGCCTGTGCCTACACGCAGTTGCCAGTACCATATGGAAAGCAAAACCCACCGCAGGGCCATTGGCTCCTTGTTCTCTGCTTGGGGAGGGGGGGGGCACGCCTAACTAGTTGTATCATATAAAAACCTCTCCAAAGGTTAGTGGTGCCTCCGGGCTGACCCCGATATCGATTTATCGTCAGGGCTTTCTTGGTCCTCAAAACGATGCAAGTGTCTGCCCCGTTATCCTATGACCGGGGGGAGATGGAAGTGGGGATTGATTGTTTTTCTCTTGTTGGCGCCTACTGGTGGTGAATTACTCTTCTGCCTATCTTTTTCTCATTTTGAGGGAGGTATGATAGGTTGCCCTAGTCCTGTACCTAGATCAATCCATGGATTTAAAAAAAGTGAATGCGGAGAATCCGAGTTCTCTTTTGGGGGAAAGAATTGTGATGTATGTGAGGTTTGGTTGTAGGTTGTTCTGTGGTTGGACGCATGGAATGAAGGCTAGACACCGTGGGTGCTTCTTTGACTTTGGGGACATTATTAGGCCTCGTGCTAACTTATAATGCATTAGTAGGGGCAAGTCTACTTGTGTAGGTCTCACTGTATGATATCCTTAGTTCTATCAGTCTGTTGTGGTATTCGTTGCTGCTCCAGGGGGGTATTGTCTGATAACTGGATTCTTGAGGATATATAATATCGTGGGATTGGATGAGTTTGGTTGCAAGGCGGTAATTTATTATCCCTTCATTCGTGTTCATAGCTCGGAATTTCAGCCGGAAACCCAGAGGAACGCTCGGCTTGAAGGGGTATGGCTGAGGTCTTTCGATGGTAATCCGACCGGTAAGCGCCTCCTGTCCCCGAGGATCTGCGGGTGATTCACTTGGGCATGATAGGAGGTGTTGTTGTGCTTTTAGGTGGAAGGCGGTCTCTGGCCGTAATTCCATCCATATCACACAAACGAAAGGATGATGTCGACACGGCGTCAATCCTGGCCAGAGAATTTTGGAGTGTATTAGAGACCCCGTTTTGATGGAAAGTGTCGGACTTGGACGGACGAGGAAAGACAGCAACAATCAAATTGTCGTAAGTCAATTTTCTTGGCGGTGGGGAGTTCCTTCATAGGCATTGCGAGTGCCACTTTAAAGGTTCGAAAGGCCCCTATTCTCTAATTTAGATTAATACTGACACTTGTTCGGTGTGCCACAGCATCTGTAGAACACATCCAGATAAATTTACTGCGCGAGTAAGGGCCTGTTGGCAACGACCGTTCCGTTCAGTTTGCGACCGTTCCCCATATAAAAATGGTCGTCCTTCCTTTTCGAAATGGTCGTTTTGTATGTGTGAACGGAACAGTCGACCCGCCTTCCGTTCCCGCCGAACAGACCCTAAGACAGTCTCCTAATCCAGCCACTAAAACGCCTATCGACGTTGAAGGAGGTTTCATTCCATCTCCATTTCCCGGAAACAGTTTAGGCCCTGTTTGGCATAACAAAGAAATTCAATAATGAAAATGAAGCATTCTATGGAATAAATACTTATATCATATTGACAAAAAAGTAACATAGTAAGATCTAAATGTTGTTGAACCATAGCTTGATTTTTGTACAAGTATGGAATTTTAGAAGAAAAAAATAGGTTATCCTTATACTAATACACTTATAGGAAGGACACTATGAACAAATACAGAGAATAAAAATACAGAGTATTGAAATACCATGGTATTTTTGTACCTGCCAAACACCCCATGAAAATTTTAGTTCGATACAGACAAAAAAACTGAGAATAAGTGAGAAATACTCAGTTTTTCTGGCATGCCAAACAGGGCCTAAAAAGTTATAATATTAAGTTATACGGTATCACACTTGGCAACTCCAAAAAAAACAGAATTTGTAAAGTTATGGTACCGTACATCACTCCATCACGCCTTCACGCAATCAGATCCCGTCATATCATATTATCAAAACGGGAAAAACAATCATCTCCATCTCAGGTTTTGTTTGCTTTTTTTTTTCCCCTGCTTCCTCATCTATGGAATCTAGAACTTGGGCATCAATAACCATTGCAAGTGGCAGCATCCGGCTAGCGGCGTTGATACTCTACAGTTTCCCCTCCCCCAACTATTGCAGAGAACTACCCGGGTTCACAGTGGAAATATCTCCAACACAGCACGCATACAAGGCCGTATCGTAGCAGAAAATAAATAAAACAGCTCAACGCCACGGCGACGGTGTTTACCCAACTCGCATTTAATTCCTTGCGTTCTCTTCTCACTCTTCCCACTCGTCGTTACATCAGAATTTGCACGACAATGCCGTACACCAATGAACGCCGGATCGCGGAATTGGCTATCCAGCGGGCATGTATTCTCACCGAAAGGGTTTATAATTCCCAGGTCAAGGGGACCATTATGAAGGGTGATAAATCGCCTGTTACGAGTACCCGCCCTTCCCATTCTAATATTCCCCATAATTACAACCAGACTAATGAACGATATAATGAAGTCGCCGACTTCGGCGCCCAAGCCCTCATAATCAGCAGCCTCAGCCACGCCTTCCCGGAAGACTCAATAGTCGGTGAAGAAGACTCCAGTGATCTCCGTGCGGATAAGGCAAAATGGGACCTGGTCTGGGGTCTCGTCAAGGACACCTTGGACGCAACCAAGTACCTAACGAGTGAACTCGGTGATATCAAGGACAGCGAGGAAATGCTCGCTGTTATCGATAGGGGGACGCATCAGGGTGGCGCTGTAGGGAGTTTGTGACAATATTTTTATTATCATTATTATTATTCTATCTTATTTACAAAGATTGCTGACGACGGAGGGTAGGGATCTGGGCCCTGGATCCGATCGACGGGACAAAAGGATTCCTACGCGGGGGCCAGTACGCTGTGTGTCTGGGATTGATTGTCGACGGGAAGGTTCAGGTCGGCGCACTTGTGTGTCCAAACCTACCAGTTGACCCCGAGGCGCCAGAGGGAGAGAAGGGGATTTTGCTGTCGGCCGTTAGGGGACAGGGTGCTACAATGGTATGTTTATTTGTCTGCCCAGGATATCTTACGGATAGCCTTTATCCGGGCTTCTTCACGTGCTGAATAATTTTTCTTGTTTAACAGAGACCATGGTCAACCCCGTCTGCTCAAGGGACTCCCATCTCCATGAGTTCCGTCACAGACTTTTCAAAGGCTAGGTTTTGTGAAGGTGTTGAAGCGGGCCACTCTTCACACAGTGAACAAGCATCCATCGCTAAGAACCTGGGTATTACCGCACCATCTATTCAATTAGATTCACAGGCAAAGTATGCTTCGATTTCTCGTGGCGTTGGAGAGATTTATCTGAGGCTACCCGTTAGCTTATCTTATGAGGAGAAAATCTGGGTGTGTTCCCCCTCCTTTAGTCAACCGATCTCTGAGTAGTAATGCTTGTAGGACCATGCCGCTGGATCATTAATTGTCGAAGAAGCCGGAGGCGTGGTCACTGATATCTATGGGAAGGAGCTGGATTTCAGACAGGGAAGGACACTGAGAGCTAATAAAGGAATTGTGGCGGCTCTAACGGCCCTACATCCAGCCGTTCTGAAGGCCGTGCAAGAGGAGTTGAAGGTTCTTGAGCTTTAGATTGCGTAGTCATTCTAGTAGAGATAGACCATAAAATACAGCACACCTACTTTCAGCCCTACTCTGGGTCTGCCCAATTGTGGTTGTGGTCCGAACCACACAATGAGACGGTTATTCTGCGCATATACCGCACCAATCATGAAATATCACTCCAAGTATGTTTTTTAGGAGTGAAATGAAGTGTGCAATTGATGAATTTTGGGAGTTTTCATTCCCTATTGTGACTAGTCAGCGCCAAAAGATCGTGTACCTTCTCTTGCTAACAGTCATCCTATCCCGCTGCTCGTACAGATATTAGAAAGGTGTGAACATGCTGCGTGTACTCGAGTACAGTGGTAGGCTTTGACTCACCTAGCCTCCTCCACCAGAGAGGTGTTGAGGTCACGTGCGTTCGTTTGTAAATTAAACTGCTCAAAGTCCTAAACCACGACGTGGCCAAGAAGAAGAAAAAAAACGTCCAGCAAGATAGATTCCCGAGTGCAGAAACTCTTTACAGTAGTTGGTATACAGGAAAATGTTCGAGGAGTTGCCGGTACTATTGTCATGACATTTTTAGACAAAATTAATACTCGAGTACGGCAGGTTTGCGAGCTGTGTCTCTGCCCCACCAGAGAACTTTCTTTTTCTCGCCACTCAGAAAAAAAACCCCCACCAAAAGTGTCAATACCTACCCGCAACCTAACGTCAACTCTCAAAAGCACTTCCCTCTTCGGTCCCTCTTTTCTTCCATCTTGGTATCATATCGTATCATACCCAGGCCTCATCAATATTCTTCACAAATCCGGACTCGCTTGTCATCAAGTTTGATATTTTCCCTCCCCCCCTTCTTTTTCTTCTCTACATCTCTCGCACCATCCAAGACGTCGCTTGCCGACGTTCGAATTCTTTTTGACAGGACAGCAACGACCCCTCACTACCCTCATTATGTCTGGAAACACGCCAAACTCATGGGAGGATGCGGCCGGGGACGACAATGACCTGGCTCGACAAGCACAAGATCAGTTGAACTTGAACCGACCGCAGCAGCAGCAGCAGCAGCAGCAGCAAGGTTCGGGATTTAGACCGTCGTACAATGCCCCGACATTCCAGCCCGGTGCTGCTTCGTTCACGCCTGGAGCTCCTGCCTTCACTCCTGGAGCCGGCAGCTATGGCCAAGCTGGGTACGGAGCCGGATATGGGCAACAATATCCTCAGTATGGGCAGTACGGTCAGTATGGTATGCAAGGAGGGTACGAGCAATATGGACAACAGTACGGAAATTATGGTGGCGGATATGGGCAGCAAGCTGCATACGGACAACAGCCTGGCCAGTTTTCTGGATACCAGCAACAACAGCAGCAACAACAGCCTTACCGACCGCCGCACATTCTTCGTCAACAACAACAGCAGGCAGCTCCACAGGCTACTAAAAAGCAGGACTCAGCACCAGCTTCCGGAACTTCTTCTCCAACTCCTTCCAAGAGCGGGACCTCTACCCCTATCACCACCACTTCCGCCGCCGCCGCTCCAAAGGTGCTCAAGATTGGGGGTGATGCAGCTCCAAAGGTTTTGAAGATTGGCGGAGATCCTGCACCCTCACACAAGAGGGAGCCGGATAATAAGCTAGTTTCTGGCTCCGGTGTTGCTGCTAATAAGGCCGTTGCTGCTTCCCTAGCTGGAGGAAGTGGAAAGACGAGCCCAAGCCCCGGTGGACCTCCTGTTGGGAAGTCATCCCCTGCCCCAACTGCCGCAGGGAAGGCGGCCCAGCTAGCTGCGGAAAAGCGAGAAGCGGATGCTGTGGCAAGGGCGCAAGAGGACGAAATCGATGACTCTGTTATTGAGGAGCTTTACGGGAAGGTAGTTTTTCATTCACGTGATATCCTCTATTCCTTAACCCATCTGACCCTATCTAGGAACACGTAAATCTCATCTTTATTGGTCACGTCGATGCTGGAAAATCATCTCTTGGAGGGGCAATTCTATACGCCACAGGGATGGTGGATGAGCGCACTATGGAAAAATATAAGCGTGATGCTAAAGAACAGGGTCGTGAATCATGGTATCTCTCATGGGCCCTCGATTTGACAAAGGAGGAACGCGCAAAGGGCAAAACCGTTGAAGTTGGGCGTGCATATTTCGAGACCGAGAAGCGACGATATACTGTCCTTGACGCCCCAGGTCACAAGAATTATGTTCCTAACATGATTGGTGGCGCTTCACAGGCCGATGTTGGAATATTAGTCATTTCTGCTAGAAAGGGAGAGTATGAGACAGGATTCGAGAAAGGAGGACAAACTAGAGAACACGCGGTTCTGGCCAGAACCCAGGGTGTAAACAAATTAATCGTAGCGGTTAATAAGATGGACGACCCAACCGTCTGCTGGAGCAAGGAACGCTTTGATGAATGCACGACCAAGCTCACACAATTCCTCAAGGGAACAGGTTACAGTACTAAGACAGGTTGGATATATATACTGTTGCATAGATTCCGAGAGTAATTGCTGACATGGTGTGCAGATTTGATGTTCATGCCACTATCCGCACTGACTGGTGCTAATTTGAAGACACGAGTTGCCCAAGATGTTTGCCCCTGGTATTCTGGGCCATCGCTCCTGGAATACCTAGATAACATGAAAACATTGGAGCGTAAACTCAAAACACCATTCATGATGCCTATCAGCGGAAAGTACAAGGTGATTGAAACCCAGGCTCTCTTTTGTACCAGTAGCTAACGCAATTCTAGGATATGGGAACCGTGATTGAAGGGAAGGTGGAGTCCGGCTTCATCAAGAAAAATTCTAGCCTCGTGATGATGCCTGGAAAGACACCTCTCGAAATTGTCGCCATCTACGGGGAAACAGAGGAAGAGCTCCCCCATGCTCAATGTGGGGATCAAGTGCGTCTGCGAGTACGGGGAATCGAGGAAGAAGACGTCATTCCAGGATTTGTCCTTTCGAGCCCTAAGAAGCCCATTCACTGCGTCACTGCATTTGAAGCGCAAATTCACATCCTAGAACTTAAGAGTATATTGACGGCCGGTTTCAACTGTGTTATGCATGTTCACACAACCATCCAGGAGGTCACATTCGCTACGTTACTGCATAAACTCGAGAAAGGAACGGGAAGAAAGAGTCGAAAGCCCCCAGCGTTTGCCAATAAGGGTAAGCGATTCAGACACCTCAGTCCATTGAACGTTACCTAATATGTGTAAAGGACAAGCAATTATCGCTCGCCTTGAGTCGGCAACTGGATCACTGTTCCCCATCGAGAGGTATGAAGACTATCAACAGCTTGGCCGTTTCACTCTCCGTGATCAGGTATGACTTCCTCAGCTACCAAGTGGGGCTTATTTCTGATTCCGATTCTCCAGGGACAAACAATTGCCATCGGTAAGGTCACAAAGTTGATCGTAGAATAAAAGGTCTTAGAGCCAATCACGCCTGTACGGCTACAAAAGCTTGCACTCTAAGAACCACATCATGACACCCTTTCGGCGAGTGCGTTCACCTTTCTCGTTCCGATGGTAGGAGTGTGCGAGTAGGGTTGGGTACATGGGTAGATGGAACCTGGGGTAGTGTTTTTGTTCCTTTTCTTCTTTCTTTGAGGCATGCCCGAGAGACTTAATGGATGGAGGGGTAAACATGTTCCTCTAGACCAATTTGAAAGCTATAAATGCAAAGTTTTGTGGTATGAAGGGTGCAAGCTTACTCGAGTAGCTTAGCGGTGAAGTGCGTTAAGAAAACGGTCCTGAGTGATCGATCCTTGTGAATGCATTCGATGATGACCAAAATCAGCGAGTTTTCCGGATGAAGCAATAGAGGGTGACCTGTGACCCATGAGAGGCACTTCTCATCGATATCATAGGTTGTCGCTTTTCGATCCCTTTGCACATCCCATTTACCGTATTGTAGTAGCCTTATGCACAGACCATGCCCCAAATATTACGGTGCTCACTCATCACTCGGAAATTTAAAAGCTCGGCATGAATGGTCCAAGCAAGACCTAACCCATAGCTTCCGCACTCCGCAGAGCCTCAGCCGACACCCCCCTCCGCCCTCCCCCTCATAATTATCATCATTTGTCGCCAACCAACCATCCACAACTTCTCGAAACGATGTCCGACCAATCCCCCGCCTCAGTAACTCCACCCCCCGCACCGTCCGACCCCCCCAAAATCCCCTCCTCAACTTCTACCGACGACTTACCCGTGGCCCTATCCGCCTCACTAGTCCTAACCTCCCTCCCACGCGACGGCAAGATTGCGCTGGACAAAGCCCTACACCCACGCCCCACGAAGATCAACATCCGCTTCAAGCCCATCGGCTCCGCTCCTGCACTCGACAAGGCAGTGTACAAAATCAAGACCAGTCAACGGTTTGAGAACGTGGTCAAGTTTCTCCGTGATAGTTTGGGGCTTAGGAACTCGGAGGGTATTTTTTTGTACGTCAATTCGACGTTTGCACCGGGGGGGGATGAGAATGTTGGGAATCTGTGGAATGTGAGTTTTTTTTTTTTCTTTTCGATTTTTCTCCTTCTCGATGGGATGTGATGGGGCTGATGTGAGTGAGTACTGTAGTGTTTTCGGGTGGATGATCAATTGATTGTTTCGTATGCTATGAATGCGGCTTTTGGGTGAATTGGAATGGGGTATTATGGCTTGTGGGTAGGATGGATTGGATAAAAATAAAGTTTGTTGTACTCCAGTCTTGTCTCCGCAGGGTTCTCTTGCACCGAACGTACCGTACATGATCTCCCCTCGGGTATTTTACTTAAAGCCTGAATGGTCTAGTGGTATGATTCCTGCTTTGGGTAACTGAAGATGCAGGAGGTCTCCGGTTCAATCCCGGATTCAGGCCCTTTCTTTTTTTCCCTTCCTTCCTTTTATTTTGTTTCTCCTCCCACGTTCCATCCCCCCGAACTACCGGTATTCTGACCACTGGTATTGGTCCATTCAGGCTATCATCTGTCAAAAACAATATTTTGGGACGCATACATGCAAGCAGGAGAAACGAAACGAAACGAAACAAAGCGACTCTGCCATGGTACCGAGATATCCCGACGAGAAAAACATCTACGGTACGAGTACACAGCAGAAAAAAAGAAAGGAAAAGAAAAAAAGAAAAAGAAAAAGAAAAAAAACCAACTAACGATGCCATACACATTCCACCACAATCGGTAAACTGCGGAAAAGTCAACCATATCATATACTGGTACCGTATCATAATCATAGTAGACCTTATCTGCAACATCACATTAACTCACCATACAATAGTCTATATAGTCCACTATGCCGGCAGAAGCACACTACGATAACTCCCCGGGTCATCAAGGGTATCACAACTAACCTCCTCTCCACCGCCAAGGGAATACGACAGAAGGACATTGTCAGAGCGAGCGAGCGAGAGGAGAAGAAAAAATCGTGGAAAGTGGGGAAAGAAAAATGGCTCAAAAATTTTTATATTAAACCATTATTATTGTATACGGTATTCTTTTGTTGTGCACATTATTATTGTTTGTTATTATTTTGGGTGAGATTGTGGAAGGGTACCGTAGTCGTAACTTTTGCTGTGCTGTTGCTGTGCTGTGCTGTGCTGTGCTGACCTGGACTGGACTGTTGCGGTTGCCGAATTCGGTTGTTGGAGTCAGATTTGATCTGTACTTTCGGGTAGAGTACCAGTACCGGTATGTGGTATGTGCAGATCGTGTACGAGTACTTCTTCATGCCGGTATTGTAGGACCGAAGGAAGCGAGAACCAATGGTCTGTTTTGGAATATCAAAGTTTTTTTTGGGTGGTGCTGGAGAAATGCGCTGTCACACTTGGCCGCTGTAAATTTTCCTCCAATGGAGCATAAATGGTTTTTTTTTTTTCATTTTTTTTTTTTCACAAGAACGGTACGCTATCATATCATACTCGTAATATTATATGAAGACCTTGATTCAACTTGTACTAACAGTGATAGCTACCCATTTTTGAATATGCAACGGTGGTAAAATTTTTCGAACGCCTGTTTGACCCAGGAAGAAAAATGTGAAAGAGAAATAAAAAACAAAAAGAAAATCTGTACGCTCCTTCGTCCCCCATCAATCGTACCAAAAATACAAACAAGTGAAATCCATGCATCTATGTTCCACAACTGCCTCCAGTTGTCAAACCAAGTCAATCAGTCTCTTAGAATAAGATGCGCTAGGCTTATACGACAGGAGCTGCCTCCTTAACATCTTGAGTTGCCTCATCCTCGTACTTGGCAAAGTTCTCTCTGAAGAGTTGGCCAAGCTTCTTGACCTCATCCTGGAAATCAGTAGCATCGCCAGACCCTAAGGAATATTGTAAGCTAATGTGCAAGCATAAGTTACGTGCCAGAGTTAGGTAGAACTTACAGCTCTTGCTTGGGTTCAAGAATTGATCAGGAACGCCAGGGGCGGTCTTGGGGACCTGGAGATTGAAGGTCTCGTAGGTCTCATACTCTTGCTGCGCAAGCTCACCAGAGTGGATGGCGTCTAAGATAGCACGAGTGTACTTCAGAGGGCAACGTCTACCACCCTTGGTAGCGCTGGCGCCAACCCAACCGGTGTTCAAGAGCCAGACATTGGCCTTGTGCTCGGTGATCTTGTCGGACAACATCCTAGCGTATCTCATGGGGTGCAGGGCAAGGAAAGGCTGGCCAAAGCATGCGGAGAACGTGGCCTGTGGTTCTGTGATACCATCCTCAGTACCAGCCATCTTTGAGGTGTAGCCGGAAATGAAGTGGTACATGGTCTGGAACTACAATTAGCGGGAAATCTTCAAAGTGAAAAAGACAATGCGGCACAAACCTGGGCATTGTTAAGCTTGCTGATTGGCGGGAGCACGGCTCTCGCGTCGCATGTCAGGAGTATGATGTTGGATGGGTGAGAGTCAGCAATGCAAGGAATCTTGGCATTCTGAATGTACTCGATAGGATAGCAAGCCCTGGTGTTCTCGGTCAAGGTGCAGTCATCGTAGTCGACCGCTCTGGTTTCTGGGTTGAAAACCACGTTCTCAAGAACCGAGCCGAACCGAATGGAGCCGAAAATTTCCGGCTCCTTCTCAGCCGACAGACCGATGCACTTGGCATAGCAACCACCTTCAATGTTGAAAACACCTCTATCTGACCAGCAGTGCTCATCGTCACCAATCAATGCTCGGTTAGGATCGGCAGACAATGTAGTCTTTCCTGTTCCAGAAAGACCGAAGAATAAAGTGACATCTCCTTCTTTACCCTCGTTCGCGGAGGAATGGAGAGTGAGAACATTGTATTTGACGGGCATTTCATAGAACAAAATGGTGAAAACACCCTTTTTCATCTCACCGGCATACTCAGTGCCAAGGATAACCATCTCCTTCTCACCAAAGTTAATCGCAACGGAAGTTGATGATGTCATTCCAGCAGTATATCTATTTGCGGGGACTAACCTAATGTTAGCAAACGTCCATCCCGGACCGGAAAAGAAAGAGCTTCTTACAAGATCCAGCATTATAAATGACATAATCGGGCTCGAAGTGGACCAGCTCTTCAGGTCTGGGCCTGATGAGCATGTTTCTCATGAACAAAGCGTGGTACGCGCGAGCGCAAACAACACGGACTTTGATTCTGTAGCGTTCGTCCCATCCGGCATAACCATCAACGACGTAAATTCTGTTCCTGGTATTCAGGTAATCGACAGCACGCTCACGATTGATTCTCCAGACCTGAGACGTCATGGTCACGTGATTAGTCCAACCGGTCTCACACTAAAAACCCTGAAAGCGCGAGAAAATGCGGGGATCATTTACATCGGGGTGCATCGGCTTGTTCACGGGACCCCACCAGATCTCGTCTTCTGATGAGGGTTCCTTGACAATGCGTTTGTCGAGGGGAGAACGACCGGTTTTCAACCCGGAGTATGCGGTCAGGGCACCGGATGATGTAATTGCGGAACCAGTTTCGTAGACGAGAGCATCTTCATAGAGAGCAGCTACCGATGCATTTGGAATCTTTGAGTAGTGTTAATTTCAGGCAGCTCACTTCAAGGGGGACCGAGTTGCGGTTGGACACTTTGCATGGGAATTGCCACCTCAGACTAAGTGTCCAACTTCAACTCGGCCGTGTCGAAATGGGGACACACAATAGCGACACGATCATAGTCGATATTAGCTTTGTCGTGGAGTTCCTCCTCGATTTCCGTGTGCTCACGGGTAGGCCTGTAATTCTGACGTCAGAAATGTCCAATGACAATGAATTGGCGAGGAGTGGCGGGAGAGCTGAGTGCTTTCGAGAAATAGGGAAAGCTCTGAGAAGAGCTTGTTCGAGGATGGGAAATAATTGACAGAGACTCAAGTGGAACTTACTGGACACCTCCGGGGTGGAGGGAGGTACGATTGACAGTGTCAGAAACCATTTCTTTCTTGAAAGGCTGAGTTTTGAGTAAAGCAGTGGAGGAGGTAAAGATGTTCTTGAAGTGGACAGGACGAGATGCGCTGGTTGAGACTGATGGTCGACGATTAGAGCTGGGGGAAGTAGGGGTCTTTATACCCTTTTGAGCTGAAGCCATAATGTGTGTTAGGTGATTGGAGGGGTGAGCGTGAGATGTAAGTTGTGTAAGGGATGAGGATGAAGGGGACGATGATTGGAAGTTCAAGAAGTAAAATATCGGGAGCAGGTCTAAGATATTCCGGGAAGGCTCGTGCTTGTAGGGCGTAAGGAAAGCAAGCAGCTCCAACCGTCGACGCCTCTGGAGGCGGTGATCACTGTCGTTCCTGCCTCTCCGGTTGGTTGCCATCGGGACAATCCGGCGCTTCACAACACGTCTGAATGAATTTCCATGAGGACAATACCGTCCGAGACTCTGCCGGTAGTGGCATGCGGGTGAAATCGGGGACCATCTCAACTTTGAGGCCATGGAGTCTTACTGGGATGTAATGCAGGCTGTGCTACCAGAGCCGTAATCCGAATCGATTGGTGCAGCCACTGTTATGGCACACACAAACCACATGAACTCGGTCTCTTTTTTCCTCCCCTTCCTTCTGGGGAAAACAAGAGGAACAGAGTTACAAAGACGAGAAATGCCCGGAGCGTTCAAAGTCCCATCCCAGTTCGTATTTCCCATTGGTGACCCGTATGATACCTTGTCGCACTTGACCCGCATTTGGCTTGTGGAGGAGGGTGGTGTGGTGGGGGAAAGCTTCGGAACAACTTATGGGATGATAGCCTCTCAGTATAGTCAACTCGAGTATAGTCTAATATCGCCAGAATAACCGCGGGCAGGAGGGACACGGGGAATGGGGAGAGGGAAAAAAAAGGAAAGAAAGAAAAAACCTGGACCACGATATCACACGCATTCAGATATTGAGATATCATATCGGTAGTCCACAAATAGCTGTCTATGAGCATCCTATTAAAGGGTTATTTAATTAATTGGCGATAGACGATGATGCACTTCACCCTTTGGTTGGTGAGAAGCTTACGAGATGGACAGGGGCTGCTGGTAGACGAAAGCACCTGGTACTCTCCAAGTAAAGACTTCAATACCGGTACCACAGTGCCGTGTTCTATCGGGTGTTTACGAAATCATCAACATCCAGGCAACAATATTATAACGACAGGAGTAATCTTACAGTATCTGCAGCTCTGCACGTAACACATCTACTGTACTGTGCTCTGTTCACAGCAGATAGGAGGCATCAAAAAGGCATCGTGAGGCTTTTTACTCGACTATCAAATATCACATCCACCTACCGTGCGCTTAGACCTCGCCGGGTTTCATTCCTTTTCCCTACCATATTCTCTTCTTTCTCTATCCCTCTTCTTCTACTCGTACTGTACTTCTTTCCTCTTTCTCTCCTTTCTTTTGTTACCGTGGAAAATTTTCTTCGCCCTCACAGGTCGCGTGCCTCGATTTCACACATAGAAATGCGCAGCTGAAACTCCCCTTCCGGGTTCAGGGGTCACATGCGATAAAAAAAAATTGGATGAATAAGTCCTTTGATTCGAGGCGTGCGAGTGGGTAAGGATTCGAGGTATATTTGCCCTTGGCGGATGGGGGGCTCAAATTCGTTTCTTTCCCATTCCGTGTTTGATGCTTGCACGACATGGTGATGAGTTTTTCATAATCAAAGCAGGCATTGATCCGGCAACAATATCTCAAGATACCGGTACAATGCTCCAACTCTGGCATTGGCATGATACGAGCAGTGGAGAGCACAGGATGAACACAGGGGAGGGGGCAAAAGGTGGAGACAGAGAGGGAGAGAGAGGGAAAAAAACTATGGACACCCCGAGTGACACCCGGAAAAATTATGCATGAACCGGTAGAAGCCTGGAGCTGAGGTTACTCGAGTGCTGTAATTAAGTGACTCGACTCCAGACTCGCATACCGGTATCCACTCTAAGCCCCCAAGCCCGGGCATCCTACAGTGCTTGCTTCAGCCTTGAGGTTGTACCCCACATATCGGGTATTTCGCCAATCGTTCGGAAAAAAGCAAAGGATCGTAGGAATGAAAAAAATTCACAGCTATCCAATTCGGTCCCTGAGCGTCCTTGTCCCGTGCTCCAGAGCAGTCCAAAACGGGCGCTTCCTCTACCCGTTGCGCCCGGCTTGTCACTTGTATCATCTATCGTGCCATTTCCACAAACTGCAATCCAGGATGTGTAAATAGACTCTATTATGAGGGCACACTTGTCGGTGGACCGAAGCGATTGATCAGCGAAAACTCCCAACAAAGGAATCCAGAACAATAGTCCCATGAAAGAGCTCCTTCAGCTTTGAGGTTGACTCCACCCTCTTTCGCCAAGGATCGTGAGATTTAGCTGAGAGAGAAAGAAAGAAAGAACTTGGCTGAAGCACGTGTGTCTCTGTTGGCTAGCCAGCGCTTCCTTTTTCCACGCCCCAAACTCAACAGTTACGTGTTAATGCCCAAAGGCTTCCGGTGCCCAAATATGGCCATCGTCGGCAGCCCATCAATTTCTTCTTCAATCATCTCGGCAATCACCGAAAATCTGGGATACAAGCGAGCACAACGGAAGAAGAGAGTACCGTGTGATCTGATACGACCGCATTCAAAGGCCTATCGCAAATTGGAGAAAGAAAGGGGAGAACAAATGGGGAGAGGTAAAACCCATCGACTCTCAGAGCTTTCATCTGAAAATCAACATAAAGCCCTCCCCCCTTCGATTCCTCGAGTTGCTGGGATGCTGATAAATGGGAGAAGGCAAAGCTGTATCGATACCGTATTTGAAGGGATCTGTTATTGCGCGGTACTACCGGCAGCGCCGTTGCCGATGCTCCAGTCTGGGTGACGACGACGATGAGCACGCCAATTAGGATTGCTCGGGAGATCTTCTACGAATGTTTCGAGGTAAACTAAAAGACTCAATAAACTATTGCCGGGGAGAGTAGCATCGCGAAACCAACTGTGGAGACAACTTCCCTTGGCCAAGTGCGGTGGACCTCGAATCCCAATCAGTCAAATAGATGCTTTCGTCACTCTTCACCTTCACACAGTACTTGAGTACTGGTGCACGAGCACAGCCCCCCCGCAAAAGCTTGGGTAGTTGTGGAAGCCCTGAGAAAACTCTTGTGCAACCCACGGAAGCTCGACCGAGCTCTCTATTCTCCCATGCATTCCGAGTGAGAAACCCCGGAACAATCTGCCGTGGACAGCAACTTCTTCCCTCCCTCCTTCCCTCCTTCCCTCCTTCCCGCTTTGCAGCAACCGCAGCGGAACTTCAACTTCAATCGCTACACTACAGGCAATGTTAAAAGTAAAGACAAAAAGGGGCTATGAAGAAGCAAACCTTACGTCAGAAGTGCCAGAAAATTCGAATTCCCTCTACAAATCAGGGCAAAGCAGCTCGTCCGAAATCACTAAATATCCCTCAAGACCTTCCTTCCTCCTATCTATCCGGGTCACGAATTTCGGTCGCTTGAAACGGAAGTGGTGGTGATCCGAAACGGTGCCAGCCTAGGTGGGCCGTGCTGTAGCGCCGCCTTACAGGCATTGTCTACGCTGCTCGGCACTGTTCCCAAAAGTGTCTCTTTTTCGCACGGTGAGCGAGCGCTTTTTGCCGGGAGCTTATGGAATCTAGGGCAGGGTAAGGGGAGAGCTTCTGGCAATAATATGCGCAGTTATTGTGTCTCGCCCTATCCGGGTTGACTGGGGTCGAGGTGTAGTGTTTTCGTGGTCCCCTCCTTGTACTGTCCGGTACTATACCGTATCTTTGGGACCATTTTTGGCGGGGGTGAGTAAGTCTTATAACCTGGCTCAAGAGATATTATACCGGAATGGGCGTTTTTCTTAGTTCTCCGACAGAGTAGCATATGGTAGCGCCAACCTCACCCTTATTTTATGCGATTGCCATAGCCGATATGATATCAAAAGAATGTGCCCTAGTACGGGTTAGCTGGTGGTATGGCTCTCACTCACTCACCCAGGAGACAGACCAATTGGGCTACTTAAAAACATCGTGGGAACCTTAGGATGAAGGGTAACCTTTCAAAAATTCAGTATTATCACGAAATCGCCCTTCCTTTCCTCCCTCCACCGAGTCGGTGACTGAGAGTTAACAAATCCCTCCCCCCATTCATGCCACAATTGTTTAACAACTTGTGACATTCGCTGACCCTCTCCTAATAACCCATCTAAACCACCGATACAGCAACTCCCCAAGAAAATGCCGAGCCAGCAGTGCAGAGCCCAGCCTAGTCCAACCTGGTTCGAGCCCACGTACCAATCTTACTACTAATATACCCTGTTGATCATCCACGTTATGATACTTGTTCCGCCCCCTCCATCCCCACTCCTGCTTGCCAAGCCTATAGGGCAGAGAAGCTTCGCCGGGAGGGAGGAAAAAGAGAAATTCTTATTCACGCATCATCACTCGCCGAGCCTCTCAACATATCCAAGACACGGACCGGTGGACGTATTCGAATACGGGGCATAGTATGAAGTGAGATGTCTTAGGTGCTATCACGGAACGAAGATTCCAAGAGGAGGGAAGCTAGGCATCGCCCGTTCCACGACATAGTATCGAGGTTTAGCACCACATGTTCTGAAGTGAAACATTCAGACAGGAAAACCACCATTGGTCATAAATCGCTCGTGCACTCTACGGGCAAACGCCTCGAGCCCGGGGTGACAAAAACTTCTACTCGTTCCGGAAATGGAAACTTTTTAAGCCGCGGCTTGACCTGCGCGGAGAGGTTCTGTTTCTTGTCGTCTACGAATTCTTTTCCGTACGTCCCGTACTGGTTTAAGGCGGTTTAGCCAGCTCACTGCCGTTGGGTACTGTGGACTGGATAGCCCAGCTTCCGACAGCCGTATTGCGCGATTTTGAGTGCTCTCCTCTCTGGGTGGATTTTCAAAATTGTTGTTCAGCTTAGGAGTCTTTTGTTTAGGAACGCGGGCTGATGCTTGACCCCGGTAACGTGGTTGGTTAGTGCGTGATGCTAATACTTGTTTGTTCCGCCATCGCTGTGAGTTTGACCCCCTCTCTCTGGAACCAGGTTTGGGATTACTCGCCGGATAGTTTATTTTTGCTGGATTGATGTATGTTCTGGGCGGGGTGCCATACTGTAGGATGATATAGGCTTGTCCATTCGTTCGGATGAATGGGGAGAGGGGAAGAGAGAGAGGGGGGTACTTACTCATGTAGAATCACTCGCTGTTTAATTTAGTCCGCTGTTGCTTGCGTGGCGCACGTTTTTTATTATTATTAATATTACCATACCTTACCATACTATTATAGTATTGTTATGCGATAGAATTCTCGATGGAAAATATGATACCAACCGATTGTCTATCATAGTGACACTCCTTCTAACTCCCATATCAAGTGCTATATGGACAGAACCCCTATGGACACCGAGGGGTAGTCCAAATCGGGCTGGAGCCTGGCTGACCAACTAACTTACAGTGCTGTCTGTGATTCGCGACAACATCTCAGAAGCGTAGAAGGGGAGTTTAGACGGTAGTATAAAATACACCTGCCGAAATGGTTATATTCGCTTACCATTAATATGCTCAAGCTTGATGGCCATCCTGGTGGACGTTTGTTATTCGGTGTGTGTGTGTATAATGCGGTGCTCTAGAACGCAATACTGCACGGTCCACCTTCACAAATCACCGGTGTGGGAGGCTTCCCCTAACACTCCCTATGGGAGGGTGGTGTGCCAAAATAGACTGCTCCGACGACGGCATAATGTGACCGCGAGCATGCAGTATTGGTAAGAGGTGGGTGAAGCTACGCCTGAGTAATATTGAAAGGAAATAATGATCTACCGGTATTGGTGGATCAATGAAATTTATTGTAGCTGACAGCTGACTGCTTGAGTGACTGCTGGGCCGGCACGCAGTGCCGTACGTGCCCCTACTCGGGGCATCACAGCATTTTGTCTGAGAGCTATGATAACTAAACCAACTCCACACCCCCCGTCCATCTCGCAGTATGATATATATCTGGAAAGTGCCACCCACGCACCATGGCATTGCATTAATTAGCTGATAGCTAGGGGGTTAGCCAGATGACGAGAATCTCGACAGATGAACGAATGAAAACGATTGCCGCCGGCGTCGTGCGAGTGTTAAGGGCTTCGTGAGGACATTGACTTCTCTGAGAATGCAAAGCGTGACATAGGGGATTGACTTATCGAATTTGAGATTACTGTCAATACCTGTAATGTCGAAACGGTTTTTTTTTTTTTAAAAAAAAACTGCTATTGCATGCCGCCAAAAGGTAGCCCGTTTGGTTGGATTTGGGTGGTATGCGATAGCGGTTCTTTGCACAAACGCCTCGACACTACGAGTGTGATATAGTTCCTCATTGCTCGAGCACAATTAACGCCAAGCCTTGATATCATATCAGGAAAGCACTTGAAGTGCCCGATATGATTAGACCCTCAATCGCGTTGAGTGCTATGACTACATATTTCTTGGCGGCTCGTCGCGTCTCCCCACATCCTTCCCCAGATCTCGTTGTGGCATATCGCATCCAGTGCTGCCACCGCCACCACCAGCGCAACTGGTAACCAACTCTCCCTTACTTCGTTCTCTTTCGCGAGGCTAATAAGCTGTGGAAATAAGAAATTATAGAAAGTTTAATAAAAAAATGTCGCAGAAACGCCCGGCCTCGAACCCACCGCCTGGTCCGGGACAACCGTCGAGTCGGCTTCGGACACTGAGGACTACTGCTACTAACGAAGCTTTGAGTGATGCTGGTTCTCCTTCCGTTGCAGGTGGTAGTGTGAAGAGTTCAGGTTCTGGTAACCGTGTTGGGTCTTCTGCGAGGAAATCGTCTGCTACTACTTCGGTTAAGGGTTCTGGATTGGGACTTAATGGAGGTGGGAAGCCTGTATCTACGAGTGGGAATGCTACGGGGGAGCTTTCTGGTGGAAAAAGGGGTGCTCAGGTTGGTGCAGGACCGTCTCGGACCGCTCGACCAACTCCTGGTGGGGCAGTGGGTAGTTTGGATGAGAGCAGTACTACCACAGACTCGGATGAAGACGATGAGGATGGCGTTAATTGGGAGGATGTGGATTTGGGCCCGCAAGGTGTGTTTGCTGTAGCCTACTCATTCATATTGCTATGACAGTTAACATATTACTCTGTAGCAATAACCAGCTTTCTATCTTCCTCACAGAGTGAAAAACTCATGCCAGCGCCACTATCCCTCACCCTCGGCGGGAAAGGCGAAAAGCCTGCACGCACGGTACGAACGATAACCCCAGTCGAACGTAGAATTAGGTGGGAAGCACATAAAATGCACTTGTTATGCCTTCTCCACCACGTCTCATTGCGGAATCGCTGGTGTAGTAGCCTGGAGGTACAGGTAACATCCACCCGCTCAATTGGTTTGCATATGTTGTACTTTTCTCATCAACACATTTGGTGAACAGAAAAATCTCTTACCACTGGTGAAGTCGAGTATCCGCCGGCTTCTGATTGACAACCCCAAGGACCAACCGTTCCGCCGCTCGCAAATTTTCTTAGAGGGGCTAAAAGCTTTATCTGAGAGCTGGGTAGAAGAGTTCCGAGTAATGAGGGCAGGGCTGAGCAAGTGTCGGTGGGATGGGCCGGAGGTTCTTTCTATCCCGTTACCGCTGCTGCTTGTGTCCAGGGCGCTAATGCGTATAACAATTAGAACTTTATACACAAAGGCGGTGACCCTCCACTGGGTTACGAGCAATTCGTAATAGTCTCTAGATTGCGCAAAGGGTCCAGGGATATCGGCGCGCAGCTGTTCTGCGCAATGCTCCGGTCAATAGGAGTAATTTGTCGGCTCGTATGCTCCCTCCAAGCGCTCCCATTCACATTCTCCAGCCACGAGCCTCCCATGAAAATTCTGGCGGATGCTACTACAGGTCCGGGAAGGGGAATTGGCTACATTAGTAAAACTTGGCTTCGGAATTGTAGGCAGAACGATTACGGAACTAGACACGATGAACCTGGCTGGCCGGTGTATTGGGTGGAGGCTTGGAGCGTTGGAGGGCAGAAGTGGATAGCCGTAGACCCGTTTGCCACAAAAACTGTTGGGAAACCGAGCGTTATCGAGCCACCAGTACAGGTTCCAGGGAATTTGATGGGTTATGTTGTAGGATTCGAAGACGGTTAGTTCTGATTTGTGGGTCTTGTGGGGTCTCTTCAATGTACTGATTGGGTATACAGACGGCGATTGCACTGACGTGACAAGACGCTACGCACAAGCATTAATCACAAAAACTCGCAAAGTCCGAGTCACTGGAACTCCTGCTGGGGAAGCCTGGTGGGATAAAGTTATGGCCATACTTGCGACAGGTGCACATCCTGTGAGTTTCTTTCTTTCAATCCATCCATTAGCATTTGGATTGGCTTAGTGCGCTTACAATATATCCACTCGTCGAAAATTCAGGGTCGACAGCAACTAGAACAGATCGAACTCACTAACAAGGCGGTTCACGAGCCTATCCCGAAAAGCCTCAAAGATCTCAAGGGACATCCATTGTACTTCCGCTCCGCTCCCCTTACTATCCATCACCGCTGCCATAACCAACAATACTAACGCCAAACAGATACGTCCTCGAACGCCACCTGAAACGTGACGAATCCCTCAAGGTGCTCCGAAAGTGTAGCACGCTAACAACTGGGACTGGCAATAATATAAAGACAGAACCTATATACCGCCGTGAGGATGTGATAAAGCTCCGCTCGCTTGAAAACTGGACACGTCTCGGCCGGACTGTGAGACCGGAGGAAGAATCTAAACCCGTAAAGTATGTGAAGGCTGTTCGTCTACCTAGTACCAAACTTCGCAATGCGAGGAGCGGTAATGTAGAACCAGAGATGAACGGTCTGTACGCGGAGTCTCAAACAGACTTTTACGTTCCGGAGCCGTTGGTGAATGGGAAGCTGGCCAGGAACAAGTTTGGGAATATCGACTTGTTTGTGGAGTCGATGTTGCCGGAGGGGGCGGTGCATTTGCCTCGTATGTCAATTGCTCTCTCCATATCTGTGAAGAGGGGGGGATGCTAATGGGTGGGCCTGGTTGGATAGAGAGAAACGTCGATAAAGCCGCGAGACTTGTGGGCGTTGACTTCGCTCCGGCTATTGTAACTTCCTCCTCACCCCATCTAAATACCTTTGCTACGGCTATTAATTGGTGGAAATAGACGGACTTCGAGTACCGTCATGGTCATGCGTACCCCGTCTCTACTGGCATTGTAGTCGCCAAGGAATACAAAGAAGCTGTACAAGCGGTGCACGAGGGGTTAGTTGAAGCCCAAGATGAAAAGGCGGCTAGAAATCGTGATATGAAAGCACTCCGTATGTGGCGACGCTTTATTACCAAGATACGCATCTTAGATCATGTCAGTCGGATACCAGAAGAGCAGGAAGGCATTCATCATCCGATGACTATGATGGCGAATAATCAGAGCAAAGCTGTTGAAGCGGGAGTCGTAGAGGTTGTCGAAGCAGACGAAGAGGAATTTGGTGATTTTCGTGGTGGATTCTGCTCTGTGTCTGAGGAATCGGAGTCTCCCATCGCTAGAAAGCCGACTAAGAAACATCAGAGTCTTAGACAGCTATGCAAAACCCTCCGTGCTTCACCTTCAGCTTCTACTACTAAGACCACTGCTAAGAAAACAGCAAAGTCTAAGCCTAAGTCTACCACTTCTAAAGCTAAACCCAGCGCGAGGAAACCCCGTGGACGAAAAGCCATTACCGAGTCAGACGAAGAGGAAACAGAAGAAAGTGAAGATTCCGATACAGATTCCTCCGAGATTCAACGCCGCAATTATAAATCTCACAAATTTAGTTTCAAATACCATTTTGATGCTGACTCCAGCGATGACGACACTGCTACTAGTGGTGGTGGCGGTTTCCTTCAGCAACAGGAAAGCAAGGTCGCGTCTCGTAGAAGTACTCGACTAGCTGCCGCTGCTAAGGGAGCTACACCCGTGAAGTATACTCTCGACGAGGATGACGACGAGGATGAACTGGAGTTGGAGTTGGAGGAGCAGCAGCAGGAACAAGAGAAAACAATGCAGAAGAAGAAGAGAGCAAGTGGTGGCTTTCTTATTGAATCTGACAGCTCCCTTAGCGAACTTAGCGATGAACCTAGTGATCTCCTAACTGAAGCTGAATACGAAGCGTTGATCGGGGGTGAAGCCATCGAGTCTAATCCCGGCCTCAAACACGAAGATTGTGATTCTGGTGGCTTCTTCGCGGAAGCATCGGAGACACAGGGCGACGATGAGGACAAAGGTGGCAATGATGTCGAATTGAGAGGTACAGTGGACGTACTCGATACACTTCATGATAGTTGTAATGTCCAGGGCTTGGATAAAGCGGACTACGTTATGCGTGGAGCTGGTCCAATCGCTGATAACGGGACCGTGGATACCGCCAAAACTGTTAAGAAAATGTCAGACATTGGCAGCGACAGCTATAATGACAATGGTATTGCTGTTGGGAAATACCTTCTAGTTGGAAATGAAGCGGGAGGAGCTGAGGTTGTTATGGGTGCCGCCGATGCTTTGCTGGATACAATGGCTGGAATTGAGAAGGTGCATCACAAGGAACGAACCCCGAGTGGTGGTAATTCGAGTTCAATGCTACTGGTATCTGAAGGTCCGGGGGTTGAGGAAAATACAGATTTAGATCGGTGTAACTATTAGTATATAGGTATTTTCTTTTCTTTTCTTTCCTTCTCTTCAGATTACTATTTCATGTCTGTCGGATGTATAAGTTTCTTCTCGAGGTTTCTTCCTCAACTAGATCTTGTCAAATTTCCGGTTGACTAGAATTTCTAGCACATACGCCCCCCCTACGTACGCCTCCCCTTTCTTTCTTTCTTTCTTTCCTTCCATGCCTATGCTTATCTGTAAAAACGAGTGACTTGCCGTATCGTACTGTAAAGATAAAAGCCCGGATACTCCCCTATTCACCAAAACTCAAAATAACCAAACGTATCACCCACCCCACTCCTACCATATTAGCTAATCCCCATAAAGCTTTCATACTCCCCGCACCTTGACCCCCAATTCCACCCCTCAGGTACCCCACCAGGCAAATAAATCTCGGAATCCGCATTGAGCAGATTAGGCAGTGCTGTCAGCGTGCGCTACTGTACCCCGTCCTGTGTATGAGTGTTGTATGAGTGTCCTCGGCGGTGGGACTTAAGTCTTCACTTGAGGGGATTTTTGCCTTATGTGGGCTGATTTGGAGCGCTGTTGGGGTGCTGCTGTGGGAGGTGGAGAGTATGATATTAGGGCGGAGGGGAGGGGGGGATATAAGCGTTTTGTTCTTTGTATTTTCGTTTTATTTTGTGATGGGTTAGCAGTTAGTGAAGTTATTTGTTGTGGCGGTAGTGGTGGTCATTCGGAGTTTTGGGCTGCTTTGGTGGTGGTGATGTTCATTATTTTCTGGGGAGTTCGGCTGTGGCACCGGTGCTTGGAGGGGGGCTTTGGGTCACGAATATCGGTAGGAGGGAATCTTTCTCGGGCGCAAGGTGCGCTATGATACACTGACTTTACCGCAGAGTTTGGGGAGGCAAACTCCATTTTTTTCCCCAGGCGTTGGAACAGTAGTCAACCATTCTTAGAATCTAGGTACAGTGAGTGACCATACATGATTTAAATTGCAAATGAGAAGAAGGCCTTTAGAAACGGCCAAAAAGTCTTGCCCAGAATAGTCAATAGGCTATCAGAAAGCTAGAGCGATTGATATGACCCGAACCCGATCTAGAATTATATGCACAATTCATACCACAACCACCACCCCATATCCTTCTTAGTATCAGCCTTATTCCTCAGTAAATAATTTCGGCACGGCCTTCTCAAACCCCATTCTCTGCCAAATCCCACCAATCCTCTCAACCAACCTTACGAAGCTATCATCATGGATAGCATTGATAATGAACTCCTCCATTTGGGCAAAATCTTCCTCCTCACGTGCCCGTTCTTCGTCAATATTAATGAGCTGCCTCTTCTTTTGCTTGTGCTCATTTCTGTCCTCGCTGTCATCCATCCCTTTCCCCCGTTTACTCCCCACTAAGGTATCATCTCTTGTAGAGGCAGCATTGAATTTATTGCCAGAGCGCGGGAAATGGTTGGGAGTATTCCTGTCCTCGGGGATAGGGGACTGGAGGGACAACCTATCCTCTTCCTTGGGATTGTTATCGTGGGGAGAGTTCGACATGTCTCGGAAAATAGCGTTAATATAGGCTGGGACAGTTTTTTTGCTGCTTAAACCCTCGTCGTTAGCCTGACGGAATACCCCGTTATTTGGTCCGTGGGTCTGTATAGGGTGGGAAATGTAGCCGGCAGATGTCTGTGCCCGCGATGGGGCCCTTAAAGTCCCTACAGGAGTTGGTTGTGGCAGGGGCGGAAGAGCGCTTGCCAAACTGCTTCTCCCACTGCTTGAAACCGGTACTGCGGAGATTTTTGGTTGCTCACTATTGCTTAGACCTGGCGGAGGTCTTGGGGGTGGAAGATCTTGAACCTTGTCGGGGATATGATATGGTTCTGGCGGACTCGAGGAATAGGTGTTAGTGGAGCTTGTATGAGAGCTTTCAGAGGGTCGTTTGAACTCTTCGTCCCTGGTCGGTGTCCTAGGATCGGCCTTGCTTTTGTTGGTGCCAAAGAATGACTGTGATTGTTGCATATCTTTGGGTGGCAGCATTGGAGGATATCCAAAAGGCGTGCCTGTGACAGTGCTATCGGACGAAGTGGAACTAGGAAGGCTGGTGGATGGGGTCCTTGGAGGCGAACGTTGGCTGGGGTTGTGATCTGGTGCCGGATGAAAAACAGGAGCAAATATTGGACGCACTACCGGAGCAGAAGGTCCCTTCGAAAATTGTTCTGTGGCGTCTTGAGGGGCCGGTGGAGGCTTCACCAAGCAATTTACCTTTACTAGACTCGCTACAGCAGATTGGTAGTCTTCTTCCAAGACAAACTTGATCTGAAAACGACGCATCTATATTCTTTTAGGAGGACAAATCGCTAGTTAATAGATGGAGTAAGCTGTACTCACTTTTTCTTGGTGGAGATACTTAATAGCCAGCACTGGTGAACGCCCAATCGCAATTAAAGCGGGTTGAGGATCTTGAAAGAAATTCCCACTGGGGATAGTCTTTTGCACTAGAGCGGTCAATTCGATATCCTCCTATCCACCCTCATATATTAGAGCTCTCCACGGGAAGTCAAGAAGGATCAACTTGCCAACGTCTGGGCTCCCCAAAATATCTTCATCCTCGTTTGTGAGCCTAAATGGTCAAACACATTCCCGGGCTGGCTAGTTTGAAGTACGAGATAGATGTTGTCCCTTTGGGCAAAATGTGACCAAGGGGACTGGGTTCGACTCGAAATTGGTGTAACGGAGTAGGAGTATTTGCATATTGGCCAACAAGGTAGGACCGGAGGAGGGGCAGGAAGTTGAGAATGTGTAGACTCGGAAAGGGATAGCTTTCCTGGAGGCATTTTGGGATGATGATACTGGGGAAACAAACAATTCCGGAAGGATTTCCTAAAATGTTTCGTTTTGAGCGGTTTGTTTTCATGTTTCCTTCCAGTTGGAGGGGGATGTTTCTATAAGTTAGAGGAGTGCGTACTCACACAAACGGCCGCCCCTGGAATTGTCCGCAACACAAGTGTTGCACCGAAAATTAAAAATAAATAAAAAATTAATTGCACTCAGAGTTTTTGAACTGATAGTGTTTTGAATTCTCTACTAGATAAGCTTACTAGTTAATTGTCGCTTGGCTCTCCAGATGGTGCATGATAGCTTATGAACTTCTAGCAATATAAATACGATAATTTATACCTCACCATTTTGGACCCCTGCCTTTTGGGATCTCTCCAAAGGATTTGCGTAGTCGTGTAAGCTAAGCCCCAAGTTTCGCTCACTAGCATCCAAAGGTTTCCACTCTCCTATCATCATACCTTGATAAATTTTACCCTTCCCCTCACACCTACCTCTAACAACAGCAAGCCCACCACCCAACACCTACCCTAAAGGATCACGACCCGTGAGGAATTTTTAAAGGTCTAAAGGTTTCACTATGCTTCCTACTGTCCTCCTTTTCACTTCTCTCTTCCTCTCCACCATATCGTGTTGGGGTGTTTTTCGCTCTCGAGTTCCACCCCCTTCCACATCTGATGTTTGGATTAAATCCTTAGGATATGATTCATCTCTCAATGGTGGCGCGGAGGATTTCGCCCCCTTATTTGAAATCGACGAGGCTTATGAGACAGCATTGGCTGAATTGGGCAGACTTTCATCAAGGTCTTCCTGCCACAAAATTGCCTCCGAGTCTCTACTGGGGGACTGTAAATCAATAAGGATTGACAGCGAAGAAGACGAGAACTCGAGAATCCTGTTTGGCGTGCAATTGGCTGCCTGCGAATTTGAGGTTGATGGTCTCGAATTTCCCTTCGAATGTCGAAGATTTGAGGGCGTGAGGGATAAGAGAGTTCGTAGCGCTAAAAAGTGCCTCCGGAAGTTGGCTCAGAAATCCCAATGGTGGACTTCATACAGCAACAACCGCGCAAATGGCTTTTCTATGTGCTCTGCTGCTAGGCGTGAGGTCGAAAGGGGTATTTATGAAACCAATGGCCATCGAATATGTCTCTGAGGGGCTAACTGTCTTGGCAGAAGAAATGATCAATGTTCATAGAAACATTACCAAAACCCATAAATCACTGTTTGCAGTTATTGAGGTGTCACTCAAAGATGCCTGGAGAGCGGCTAAAGTGCAAACCGAGGCGACTGCTAAACTTAAAACCTTTATAGAGGAACTAGTGGAGGATTACAAAGGAGCAAAGATAGATTTAGCCGAAGATTCAACCAAAATGGCGGAGATCATGAGCGGTAACTTAGAAAGGCTATATGAGAGGGGGCAGGCTGCGGTTAATCAACTCGAATCGGTGAGACTTACTACGTTTGTATGAACCTGCCTATACTAAATTTGCGGATCAGTCAATCAACAAAGTTCGAATTGCCACAGACCAGCAGGTCATCCTAGTAGACCAGGTAAAGTCGGCAAATTCCAAAAGCATTCAACGATGGGACTTACAATTCACGGATATAGACCTTTGATTCGATTTCTAGTAAAATGGTTAGTCTCATATGTCCCAATAGACAGGAAATGAGGCCATTTTCGCCATCGGGGTTCTTCTAACCCTTGTGTTCCATACAGGAAAAGTCTTTAGAGAAATTCAGAGAGCTCGATGTTCTCGCAGAGAATCATGTCATGGTGGGCTTGATCCTATAAAGACCACTATTATATTAAAGTCTAATCCATGGCATACATTAGAAATTCGACGCAATTTCAGGCATCTACGGAGAGCTCGCGGGTGCTCATCAAACTCTAACGGAGTCCTCAGAGAAGCTAGTCCAAATAATGGAGAATGTTACAGAGACCCTCGCAGATATGGACGAAAAAGTTCGATCGTGGGAAGAGAGAATTAGCAAATTGGGACACTCGGCTTGGCTACCACTTGCTTCTTTCCTTCTCGGGGGGGTGATACTTGGGAGAGGCTGGGGCGGACTAAGCTCCGTACTTTGTGTCACTGGTAAGTCTGGGACTAGCAATTGCTCGGAATCACTATTGATCAGTGTTTGGGTTGCAGGCGGATGTTTTATCCTTCTGAACACTTTGCAATGGAGAGACTTCATATACACCCAGAGGTTCGAGGTGTTTTCCGCGCTGTGGCCAGCTGTATCTCAAAAGCCTTTCTATATCTTATATTTTACTTCGGGACTCTTTCTGAGCGCTTGCTGTGGTATCGCCTGCATTTTGTATCGACGTGCGGCATCTACTAAGCCCTTGCTCGGATGAGCGGCATGCACTTAGGGACACTAATCGCCTTAATGGTTTTCTTCCTTTTCATTTCCCTTTGCTTGTCCTCTTTCTTTGCCACCTCGCTTTTGCGTTTTTAGGAATTTTTTCGCTACATGTTTAGGAAGAAATCAAGGGTCCGGGGCTGTGAATCCGCATGAGGGCTGCGTACTTCTCGTGCTTGGAGTTTGGGAAATAGTGGTGTACTTGCTAGTTGGAGGGAGTTTGCTTGGAATACTTAATATCTTAGATAGTTTTTCTTGTCGTTTGCTAATTGAATTGAACTGAAAATCCATGGAAATGATAATCTAGCGGCTGGTAGTGGGTTTTTAGAAGGAGGAGTAGAACAGGGTGGAGTATGATCCGTAACAAGTAGGAAGGCCAACGGTCGAATCGCCCTCAGACTCCGTTGGAATGATCATTGGCACGAGTGATCTTTCGTGAGATTACTCGTAGTTATAGCACAAATCTTGTTGGACATAATAGGTCGTATCATACGCAGAAGGAGGTTTATTGCTCAGTCACTGCTATACGGATTGTCGTGGTGGAGTAGGTTTCTTATGTCCTCTGAAGGCTTCCGAAAAAAAACACCCTAAGGAATTGATCATCGTTTTACCTTTGAACAAAACAACCAATCTACTTTGTCCCACTGTTACTCTTATCTCCTCCCCCCCCCCTCCTGCGTGTCCCCACCTCTGCTGATGTCATTCCTTGCACTTTTCTTCCCACTGCCTCAATTACCAGTTCCTCAACATGATTCCTACCTTTTACAAATCCCTTTGTAGACGCTGAATTCCCTCTGCTACCACCCCCGGTTCTAACATCTCACTGCGCTTACCCCGTACCTTATTTAACAAATCCATCCATACAACCAGAAGCAAGCCCCTATCCAGAAGGTAAATGATATAAGGAGGCTGATTAGCCCTTGGATGCCAAGTCACGCGTTAATCCACTCAAGGAATACGAAGAAACATGCGCAGAGTGTAGCTGCACAAGTAAGGCTATTGGCATTGCGCCTCGAAGAGAGGGGGAAGCAAGCGGTAGGAGATACATTGCACGAGTGAGTACTCATGACTACACTTGCTTCAAAATCTCCAACCCTAAAAGAGCAGACAATATTTTAACGGGAAGAGTGTATGATACTAGAAGGTATCTACAAGATACATACAGTCTTACACGCCAAAGTGCTGTAGCTAGTAAACTATCTAACCTTCCCCCCCACCCCCACCCCCCAAAAAAACGGAATTCCTTCTCTTCACTTTAGTGGAAAAATGGCTCACAAGTTATTCACGTCAATTTCCCCAACGCTGGGGGTGGGTATAGTACTTTGCTGCTTCGCCGGTACGTGTAATAATACCCCTAGCCGGGGGATTGTTCCCCCCCGACCGCCTTGGGAGATTTGATAGCTGTTCTTGAGAATCGAAAGCGGAAACATTCGGAGGGTTTAGGTAGTGCCGCAGCGCTGGGAGTGACTGACGCCGCGGCTATTTTCTCATTTGGTATGATATAATATCATACTTGCACCAAAGGGGTAGGCAGATTATAAGGATTGTAGGGTTTTTGTGGCTCCGATTAGATAGAGTAGGGAAAGGCTATGAGGCCCTTGAAATATCATATCATACTTCTATGATATCATATGATACCATATCGGTATCAGTACGAGTACAACCGTAAAATACCTAACTACTTTCGTTATAGCCACCCCTCCACTATATCCTTCTCCTAGTACCCTTCACCTTCATGATTCCGCATGGAAAACCATTTCTCCTCTTCTTGATTGCGATTTCCATGTTGGGTACAACTATTTAGACAAGAATGTGAGTGTATAGTGCATGGGGATCTACACTAGGTGGTGCACAGAGTGATCATTCAACTACTATGATGTATGTAATGGCGGTGAAGATAGAAATACCGCATGCGAGCACAGAGGCTCTTGACGCATATGCTTGTTTGCTGCTCAATTGATACCAACTCACACAAACGCCCTGAAAGCTCCCCAGAATTATAGCAGTCACATCGGATCGCTCGGAAGCCTGCAGATATCTGCAGTCCGGCCAGGCCAGGCCAGATGAGACCGGGAAGCCGGACGGTGGCCGACAGTCCGGCCAGGTCAGCTCTAGGAAAAGCCCGGGCCGGCCTGGTTATGCTCAAGTCTTGCCGGACTGGCCGCTTGCGAACTCTGGACAGAGGTGAGATCAGCCACGCGGAAAGTCACCCCGACGGGGTTACCGAAATCGAGTCCAACAAGGATGCGGAAAGCAAGTCCCACAACGGTACCGAAAACCAGTCCAATGGGAATACCGAAAGCCACTCAGGTGGAATTGGTGGATCGACCGAGACACGTATCTTCCGTGTAGAGGGCAATATTCTGAAGATGGCGAATGTAGGACACCAGAGATTACTACAGAGTTATCTAAGTATTGTCAGTTTGCTAGGAGATTAGGGGAATCAAGACGTCCATCGAGAAATTGCGAGGTGAATTCAAAGAGTCGGCTGCCAAAACTGATGGAACTTTGGGGTCAATCAAATGGCAGGTTGACATTATAGTAACCGCGGTAGTCAGAGGAGGAACTGAAAGTATTTCCTAAGTTCCCCTTCTATGAATAGTTTGCATGTAAATTGCTAACATATATTTATAGCTACTTGGGTACCTCATAAGAGACAAGTTGAAGGCTCAGCCTCAACAACCATCCCCGCCGTCCCGTTACCAAGAGGAATGGGAGGAACAAGTTGCGTGAGTAAACCCAAGGTGGAAGCCAACATGGAAAGGAAGGACACCGGTGCAGGGCAGACCGGGAAAAGATAAAGGCACCTTAGGTCTCGCGCAGTTAGAGAACCAGATGCCAGCTGTTGGAGGTGGTAGACTTAGGTGCGTTTGGCACTTTTCTTGTGTATATATGGCGGGATGTGTTATGACTTGGAGCGCAAAGAAGGCTTTTTCGACCCTGGGCAGAATGCCTCTTCCTTAATTAGATTGGTTTTTATATTTTTATTTTTATCGTAGAACAGGGTGGCTCGGGTGCCAAATTCCTTCACCCCCCCGGTTTTCACACTTTTAGTTCATAAGTGACGCTCTTAATTGGCAGACACTAGGCAGATCTTAGTATCAATCTGGTACAGTACTCTGATTGTGACCTCACTAATTGAAAAACTGTGACCCCTAGGGACAACGCAACGCTTCCGTAGGTACGAGTAGATCCGGGGGTCTGTCAAGAGTGCAATACGGCAATTTACTAGAGAACGCCTTCTAGGGAGGACTATAATGAGCTGGCTTTTATCTTATTATGCAATCTCTCGATGTGATAGTGTACAGACAGATCTATATATTTATGCTCGGACATCACCAGGTTCCCGATTACCTCCACGACCTCTGCCACCCTCTCACGAACCACGAACCCTCGCTCACTCTGCGGGTGCCCCCCAGCCGGGCTCATCCAGCTTCGGCGTACCTTCGTTATCGTCCTTGACACCCTCGGCAGTACCCTCCTTCTTGGTAATGTGTCCTAAAAGCCCTCGTTTCCCAACGACCTTTGCTCTCTCAATCATCGCCTCTTCTTCCTTGAGCATCTCTTTGGCCCTCTGCTCCTCGCCCCGGAATTTCCACTGCTCCTTCCTGACAGCTCGTTCTCGGTCTCGGAGGGCTTGTTCACGCCGTTCACGCTCTTTCCGCCCCTTCTCTTCTTCTAGGTCCTCCGGAAGAGTCGCCAGGTGATCCTGAATAACCTTGCCGCGGATGTTATCTGGCGCGGTGACGTATCGAACGTCTACTAGGACTGATTCCGGAAGTGTTTCGAGGGTGGTGTGGCGGGACAAGGTGGTGGTGGACCTTAGTAGCTTTTTGAGATCGTTTTCACGGAGGGGTTCGGAAATTTTCATATCTAATGATGATTAGCTGGGGGCCTTGCAAACTAGCAGTAGAGATCGGGGTTACTTACGAGAGATGTATTCTCTATACATTTTTTCCTTGTCTTTGTCAGGCACTTTGCTGTCTTTCATCTCTGATGACTTCTTCCATTTTCTCTTGAATTCGGGCCAGTACAACTTGGCACTTGCATTTCCTTTTAGGAATTCCCAGAAGGGTATTCTGGGGTCTTGCTTCTTAGTCTCCTCCTTCTCGATCTTTAGTTCTGCGATACGCTCTCGGCACCAGTTTGTGAAGACCCCTTTTCGTGCCCTTGTTGTGTTTATTAGGACGTAGCGAGAGTCTTCCACGATTCGGGGCATTTCTTTCTCCCAAGTGCTGTACGGGTTGACCTTGTATTCGGCCAACATCTCCTAGAAAGTGTTAGATGATTGTTCCAGAGTTATTGGATCAAACTTGTAGGGGTTTATGCACCTTGAACAAATAAATGTTGTCCTCGTCGGTCATTTCCTCGCCTTCATCAGGGTCCTCCTCATCAAAGCCATATTCCTGAGCTATAGCCTCTAATTGCCAGGCTACATCGTCCTCCGTAAACTCCACTGGCCCCTGTTCTGAAGTCTTCAACCTTTTTTGAACATATTCCTCTTCATCTTCCTCGTCCTCCTCTTCCTCCTCCTCTTCGTCTTCTTCCTGCTCTTGGAGTGCAACACTTGCCCTATCTAGAGAGCCACCTCTCCCTTCCTCCATTTTAAGCGCAGCCGCCGCAGCCGCCGCAACCGAAGCAACCCGTCTCCTCTCCTCTTGCTCGGACCTGACCTTATTTCCACTCCCGCCCTCTGGCGTCGCGGCCTCCTTGCTTTTGCCCTTCTTCCGGTCCTTCGGTTGGTCTTCCTCCGGGGGCATCGCATCAATCGCAGCCTGGACGTCCTCCGGAGCTTTCCATAGCGAAGCCTTAGTCGTAGTGTTATGAACAAACTTCCTCCCCTTCTTCGTAGTAACAAGAACCCATGGTACCATGCCTGGTATCTCCCGCCTAATCGCTTTCGTTAGACCCAAGCAGCTAACAAAAAAAAATCACAAGGAATTCTACTTTGACTTTGGTCTGTCCGGCTTCTCCTGTAGCTTTTGCTGGCGATGACGCGGGTTTTGGTTCCGTTTGTCAAACCGCCCGCCCCTCCCCATTCCACCACCACCGCGTCCGTAGCCATATTGGTGGGGTGGGAACTGTTGCGGGGGAAATTGTCTGGGGAATGGCTGCTGAGGAACTTGAGGGGGGAAGCTCCCAGAATAAGGGGTTGTTGCTCCATTGAATACCGGAAAAGGACCTGGGCTTGGAGCGAATGGGGGGGCTGTCGATGGCGCGATGGGGCGAGTGTATGTAGAAGTTTTTGTGGCGGCATTATAGTAGTAAGTATGGCCTATATTTCGGTCAGACATGTTTGCTGTGAATTGTAGAGGGAGAACCAACCTGTCGGAGCTTTGTGTTCTGTCCAACCCGGAGCGAGTGGCGGAGGTCTTGTTGGTGCTCCGAAGGATGCGGGAGCTGGAGGACGGTTCGGAAGATTAAAGGAAGCCATGTTACGGACCAGCTGTCGCAAGATCAGGGACGGCAAGGTCCCAGTAATAAGAGGCAGAAGATGGGATCACCGGTTACTGTGGCTGGTGGAGATTTGAACACTTCGAAGTTGCGCATGAGACATCTATGTGTCTTGGCGTCATTCGTCGTCGAATTGCAGGTCCATCCGTTGAAACCTCGACCCAGCAACCCAGCAACGCGAGTGTCCATCCCCCACCCCCGCCAACTAGCATCTCCATCAACCAACTTCATCCCCCCTTCCATCAATCTCACAACACATCTTATATCCTATCTTGAACCTCATCCGAGATGTCTAGACGTTATGATTCTAGGGTTGGATTATGCTCCTCCTTTATTTCCTTTGCTATTGATAAACTATCGACGCTGACTAAACGCTCCGACCAGACAACCATCTTCTCCCCCGAAGGTCGTCTTTACCAAGTGGAATACGCTCTAGAGGCCATTTCTCATGCCGGAACCGCTCTAGGAGTCTTAGCGAAAGATGGAATTGTTCTTGCTGCAGAGAGAAAGGTTACAAGCAAGCTATTGGAACAGGATACAAGTGCGGAGAAGCTGTACATCCTGAACGAGTCAGTAGTTTCGAACTTCTCTCCCTTGTCTATCATCCACCGGATTTATTTTCGAACTATGGGGAAGGCTAGGATCTAACAGGGAGATGTATTTGGATGAGTACAGTAACATGATCTGCGCAGTAGCTGGAATGACGGCAGATGCAAACATTTTGATTAACTACGCTCGACAAGCTGCACAAAACTACCTTCTCACCTATAACGAAGATATCCCATGTGAGCAACTTGTTAGGAGGTTATGTGATCTGAAGCAAGGCTACACCCAACATGGCGGTAAGTCAGCTCCAACAAAAACAAAACCCCGCAGGGGTGAATAAATAGATACGAGAAAAACCCGCCCCCACATTTGAAACTGATGTTTTTGTTTTTTGTTTTACAATGCAGGCCTACGCCCGTTCGGTGTCTCTTTCATCTACGCAGGTTACGACTCACAACGTGAATTCCAGCTCTACCAATCCAATCCTTCCGGCAATTACGGTGGTTGGAAAGCCACTTCTGTTGGCGCCAATAATGCCTCTGCCCAGAGTCTATTGAAGCAAGATTACAAGGAAGATTGCGATCTGAAAGAAGCTTGTGCAATTGCTGTCAAGGTGCTGAGCAAGACAATGGACAGCACTACCTTGAGCAACGAGAAGAGTACGTTTCCGGCCTTTCTCCGGGTCCCTGTGAGAGGGGCATTTGCGTTTATAATTGCATGTCGGTGCTCGGGCGCTAATGGTACTCTTAATAACAGTCGAATTCGCAACGGTTGGCAAGACAGAGAGTGGGAAGGTGTACCACCACTTGTGGAGTGCGGAAGAGATACAGTCCCTGCTCCGGGAGCATGGCCTGGCGAAGGAGGAGGCGGATGACTAGAACGGTAGATGGTTTATTTAGAAACAGAAGTCAAGGGAGTTCCCGAATACCGAGCCATTGAAAGTTAATGCAAAAAAGCAAATAATCCTTTTTTCTCTCGTCATTCTTAGCGGTATATTAACCAAAGATAATTGGTGCGCTGTACGTGAGTTCACTAATTCACCGCGCAGTTGCTGTAGGGGGCAAAGGTACGGGCTGTGTGAACTATCACTTCGTCGACATACTCTCCTTCACACCCCCCCTCCCTTCCTCTTACCCTTCCCGTCATGATGCCCTTACTGCTGTGCCTCGCTGCCTTCACCTTGCTCCATGCCGAACCTTTCTGGCGGACTATCGGCGATACGTGTTTGTTGTGGCTTCGCGGATAATAGCTTGATCGGGTTTTATTACATGTGGGGGAGGCAATAAAGTGGTAGCTTTTCCCCACCACAGCTACCCAACCAACCAACCAGTCGCCCCTTACACAATAGGCAGTTACTATAACAAAACAAAAGAAAAGATCATATACTCAAGTATGGTAGTCCGGTACGGTACCATAGCACGGTAGGCTGGGTATTGCTAAGCAATACCCCTGCGTGCTCTATTATATTCCTATTCCAGAGTGTCATCCTGAGACACACAAACTCACACTCAGTTAGGCTGCAGCAGCATGGGAATCACCGTACGATGCGGTACCAGTTAATGCACAAAATTCAATACAACCATGGTTTGAATTTCGTCACGTCACTTTACTTTGCTTGTAAGATACATTGATCCAGGTTATGGGGAGAACGCACCAGGTTAAATGATAATGACTGTGCGACAGGCATTACTAATGGGGAGGTAAATGATTAGTTGGTTAGATAGATACAGTGCAGATGAACGACAGGTAAACTTTCTGGCCACACCTCCAAATCCCCCCATGGTTCTGCCTTGAACCCCCAACAGGCTGGATAGGTTGGATATTACCGATCCGACGCTCGACACAGAGATTTGCAAGCCACTTGATACCAATTCCTACTTCCAATTAGGTAGAGTGGCGTGACGCGGGGGCGAATTCCCCCCCTCAGCAGCCAGCTTTTCGAAGTGTTTCTTAAGCCCCAAAACCATTGCTCTGGGCGGATCATACCTGACCACCCTTCCTCTCCCCCAACACGCCACCCCACTACCACCAGCCTTCCTCTTCCCCTCCCCTTGCCCATCATTCCCCCACCTTGCCATCAGTCTCCTAGCAATACTCCTGACCCCTTCCCTCCTCCCTTCTTCCCACACAGCCTTATTCAAGACCAGCCCACACCCAACCGCCTCCTCAAGGCTCAGCCTCTCAACGACCCACCTCCTCAACCTATCCTTAACCCTCTCCCTCTCAAGATCCTTCGCCCTGCCCGCCAGCGCCGGTGCAATCCCGCCGCACCGGTACATCACGCCGCGCTCCTGGAGCGCGGGGAGACTCGGCCGGGTGAGAAAGTGATGCTTCAACCTGATCCCAAGCAGTGCACGGGAGAGGACGCGCTGCGTGTGCTGGCGGCGGGTCAGGTATATTTGCGCGTCGCGGAGGAGCGGGAGGGAGGGGCGGTGCTGGAGGGAGGCTGCGAGAGTCGCTTTAGCGCGGTGGAGCCGGACCTTGTGTAGGAGGGGGTCCGTGGATAGGGCACGGAGGCGGTGGGTTGTCTGGGGTCGGTAATTGTTAGCAGTTGTTTTTTTTTTGACAACTGTAGCGTAGAGTAGAGAGGCGGGCGGCAGTGGTAGTAAGGGTAAGGGAGGGGTATGTGGATGCGGGAGGGGGTCAGTTTGTTAGCTAGATAGTTAGGTGGGTAGGTATGATACAGTAGATAGGATGAAATGATCACTCGTTCCCCCCTTCCCCCCTCTCTCGTTTTGATCCGGTCCAATGCTGCACAGAGTTCTATCGTGTCTCCGGTGCCCTAAAGTATAGCTGGCTAGCTAGCTGTCCATCATCTCCCTACCTACCCACCTACCCACCTACAGACATAGCTACCACAGCTACGTATCACAGCCACTTCATTGCACCTCATCCCGCATCCACTCATCCCAACGAAAAGATATAGTAGAAAAATCCGGGAAAAGGAAAGGTAGAGAGAAAAAAGAAAGTAGTAATCACCTTCCCCAGAGCCCCCAACTCCGGCACATCCAGGAATTCACAAACCGTAAGAATGATTTCGTCCGGAAGCGTGTCCAACGAAACCCTTTCCTTTTCCTGCAGCAGCGTCTCCCGCGGCTGCTGTTGCTGTTGCTGCTCGCCATCGTCGTCGTTATCGGTTTCCAAACCCGCAACTGAAGCCGACATCGCTTCAAACGGCATTAAGCACGCTACAGGTACTCACGTTCCCGGTGGAACTGGTGGATGTAGTAGCGGTGGAGGCAGTGGTGGCGTCCTTACAGTTGGGACAGCGAAGCAGCGGGATGGGAAGGAAAAAAAAAAAAAAAGAACCCTGTCTGGCGGTGAGTGGGTTTGTTAAGGCGGATTGATCGTTATGGAGATACCGGTAATGTAAATTTAGGAGGTGCGAGCACCATGCCTTAGATTGTCGTAGGTTAAGTCAAGTTATAGTTGACGGTGACGGGGTTAAGCCAAGCCTGGCTCTTGGTCAGTTGGGGCTTTGATTAGTTAATGGTGGCTAGGCAACGATCGTGTGGTGGTCAAGTGTTAGCATATGTTAATCTGATCATGTCAGGTTATGTTATTAGGGGTTGCGTGACCAGTTTCCGCACCATGCGACCCAGTGCGGCGCAATGCTACAGTCAACTCCTAGAACTGAGGAGCGATACGGGATGATGTACCGTACTGGGGTACTCGAGTATATCTCTACCATAGTGATTTGTATAACTTACGTGACAGTTGGATAACGGGGGGAAGAACTCACACGATAACGGTCCCCAGAGCTCCTTCAACAGCAAGCAAAAGCCCCTCTTCTGATTCCATAGGTTACGTTACCTTACTCGCTCCTCGATCGGTGAAACGCTGCCCGTTGCCATTAATTTACTCGAGTAGACTACCGTGCGCGTCCAGCGGCAGCCTCCAGAACAAGTAACAACAGCATTTAGCACAAGCAGTGCTCAATAATACCCTACACATACGTAATATCCTTAACCCTCTCATGCCTAGCAGATGACGACAGCAACAATCTGAAACACCAATCAACCGCGAAACCGCATCTGGTTACCGCTGCCTTTCGCTACCGGAGCTTTCCTTACTCACGCAATGACAAAACAAATGTATAATAAATAATATTATATGAAAAAAGGTAGTAAACAAAAAATATTTAAAATACGAAAACAATGGAAACAAATATTCATAGACCCATCACTCGACTTATTTACTACCACTTGCCAACTATAATGTACAGTGAAGCGGGCTACCAAGCTCCCCCCCCACCGCCTTCAACATCACTCGATATAAAATAAATTCAATCCACCCAACCACGAGCATACTCGATGAACCAATAACTACATCTCTTCATGCATCTCCCAATCACTTCCCCCCCCCCCCCGCTCTGCCTTCTCGGTTCTTGGACCAACCAGTCAGCTAGCAATATAAAGTAGGTATCGTACAGCAATACAATACTGTAGGGCAAGAAGATGGTAGGGAAGAAAGGAAAAGTAAAGGGGGAATAAAAAAAAAAAAAGGGACCAACGATCAGTCACTCAATACCTGACCCTTACCCCCATCTCTCTACCACAATTGGCTCGCTCGCACACAAGTCCACTCGTATCCTACATGCTGTACACGGAAAAAAAAAAGTGCAAGCAAGCAGGTGATACGGTGTGTCTGCGGAGTTTTTTATCTTTATTTTTATTAAACTTTTCTTTTCTCTTAACGTATCATACTATATTTTCCTTCCTCCATTAGGCGAGGGGCGAGAAGGAGGCGAAAAAAAAGGGTGAGTTATCCAATCGCGTCTCAATGGTTCATCGAACGAATCGGATGAACCTTCTGCGGTGGTGATGATGACGATGAACAAGAAGCCATAAGTGATGGTCTGTGTGATGGGTGGACAAACAGGGAGGGGAGGAAGGGGAGGGGAGTTTTGGGCGAACGGTGGTTGGTAAGTAAGTAGAGTTGAGTGACTGGTGCCCTATGACTGGACAGCTCTTACGAAGTGCCAGTCAAGCAGAGCAAAGTACTGTATGGTACATGGGGGAACCAGCGATTGATTGACGAGCGAGAGAAGTGACGGTATGGTAAGGGAGCGAGTGAGTGGCTGACTGGTCGAATCAGAACTGCGGTATCCACAGCACGTTTCATTCCTTTACTTTGTTGGCCAAGGTACTGGTTCAGGTGAGCTCAGGATTAAGCTTAAGTTTGAGAAATACGATGGATCGTGCCGTTTTGTGGATTAAAAAGCACAAAGAACTTGCTCCGTAGAGGGCGAGCAGGAGAACGCACCTACCAGCAAATGTGATGGGAGCCATTGAGAAAGCAGAGATAGAGATGGTGAATTGATGGATGAGTGAATGAAAGATGGAAAGGAAGGAAGACTTTCCAGAGCGTTCAGTTGAGTACCTTCCATCGTGCTTGTAACGAACAGTGTGCACCTCCCCTTCCACCTACCTGCCTTACCTCCCGTAGTTACATACTCACCTACCTACCTAACCCATGATACCTATGATAACTTAGCTGCCTTGCTCCCTCGATCACCTAGTTGCGTTCCTGTCTACCTAAATTTACCTATCTGTATACTCGTACCCGCCTATGATACCTATCATACTCTAAGATACCTGCCCGCCCGCTTGCTCGCCTGCCTATGATACCTGCTCATACCTAATGCACCCACCCACCCCATTCACCCAACCAAACCCATCCATCTATTCCCCTCCCCTCCATCCCTCCAGCCCATCGATCCATCAACCCCATCCACCCACCCCATCCATCCATCCATCCATCCACCCCTCTATTCCCGTTACCATCCCTTCACCCCTCTCTTCCTCAATTGCTTCCCCCTTCCTTGCCCCCCTTCTTCCTTGCCCCCCCCTTCTTTCCTTCTTTCCCTTTCCTTTCAGACCCACCCCACTTTCACTTTCACTCTCGCCTTCGTTACCTTACCTCACATTACCTATCATACATATCCCGCTTAGTTATTTTTCTCAATCCACTCCTTTTTTATTTTTATCCATCCATCATCTTCACCATCGCAACCGATAGGGATCAGAGGGGGGGGAGCTTAATCCTTTTTTGAAATTTCAATTAGGGCATATCATTTCCACCCATCTATCCAACCCACCGACGGGATGCTAATTGCTATGATACTTGCATGTGCAACACGGTTTGTACCTACGTACCCACTTACTCAGTATGTGAGCCATCCCTTTCCCATGGTGAGGGTGGTGATACTGTATGTGCGGTGTGCGGTGCGGTGTGTCAGTCGACATGTATGATACTCGGGGGGGTGCAGTAAAACTCGGAAAACTATTTCTGTTGATCCCATACGAATCTCTATGGAGGCATGGATTGTGTTTTCCGATTTTTATTTTTACTGGCACTTCTGGGCACTGTACTGTACGAGTACATTCGATTATGGGAGGAGGGCGGATAGATGGATGGAGGGGGTTGGAAGAGAAAAAAAAGGTAAACCCGCACAATCTTTTTTGGCCAACTACGAATACATTTTTACTATATATTTCATGTGCTATGGAATTTATTACAATATTATATTCCCCTTGTTCCTTTTCCTTTTCTTTTTTCCCTTAATTGTTTTTTTTTACACTCCTCCCTCCTTAAATATTTACCCATTCCGTCCTCTTCTCCTCATCTCTTACTCAATCCTGAATGGCACAAGGGTAAAAAATTTAGGGGGAAAAAAAGGACTAAAAGAGAGAATTGGTAAGTAAGCGGAAAAAGGAAAAGAAAAGAAAAAAAAAGGCTTTCCCATAGCCCACCACCACTCCACACCCCCAATTGTCTCACAAGCATTCAGCAAGTCTCACATGAGACTGAGGAGCCCGAATAAAGGATACCAATCCAAATCCTTGGCATGCAACTAATGCTGGAATTGGGCCCTTCTATAAGACCTTCTAGAAGCTCCAAGGGGTAGTCTCCATCTTCTTTTGACTACATTCAAAGGTACTTTACAGAAGTACCTCACTGCATATCCCATCGAAACTCGAAAAGAGAATTAGGTCCAGGTGAAAAAAAAAACCACCCATTTCAATGAAAAGCCTTTCCACTATCTCGAAAAAGCACAAACACAACAAAAGCACTCACAACCGCATTCATGGCTAACAAGCACCACACTCAATTGCAAAGGTGGTGGGTAGGAGTGGGGGGTAGGGCGGTAGGGGGAGGAAAGGGAAACGAGTCCGTAGCGAAGGAGGGGGTGACTGAAAATCAATCTCAAATAAATCAACAGCGTTGTTTATTCTGCGTTATGTGCCAAAAATAAAGGAAACAGTACGTGCGTATCAAGAAATGGAGGGGTGGGGGGACGGGGCGCAAAAAAGTAATGACTGAACAATAACAGAAGAAAATCGGACGCTATGGAGTTAGCGTAGGACAGTTGGGTCTTTCCCACCACAGCATGCTTCGTCTGCAGCTTCCCCCAAGAGCCAGCCTAACCCTTCAGTCACTCCCCTCCCCTCCTTCTCTTCCTTGACGAGCACACCAAAGTAAATGCCGCGCTTAAAGTTCTCCAAAATCCCGAGAACTTCAGTAGAATGCCTCGACTGCTGCCTTGATTTCACTGCCCCCCCCTCCGTTACTGCTGTGCAACTCTCATCATACCTCCATGGCAGTACTGCCTTTCACCGGGAAGTCCAGAGTTATGTCTTTGGAAGCTGCCGTGTCGCCCACAAAAGCAAAAAGCACAACCTTCTGCGAACAAAGTCCCACTTTGATCATTGTTCCCTTTGCCACCCGGATAGCAGCTCTGGGCTCCAATTCCATTGGGGTAAATCAATGTCACCTCCATGGACAATCTTCGCTGAACAAGAGCTGCTCTGATGCAATTAACTGTAATCTGCTCGAGCCGGTTTCCCTCCAGACATTATGGCCACCGCCTCCCAAAACCCAAAGACGTAACCGCGAGCCCCCAGCAATAGGTAAGAGCACATTAACTGCGGCTCTTACCTCTGAAAAGATGGCCATACCCTGTTTGCCACGTCAGTATGGGTAAACTCTCGATCCTAGCGCCCGGGGTCCGTTTGCGCGAAGGAGGGGGGGGCAATGGGACAAGCAAAAAAATGATGGGCGGAAAGATCTATACGAGTCATTTCATGCAACGCTTTCCTTATCTGAGCACTCTGGAAGAACAGGACACGGAAAAGGTAAAGCCGCCGGGCCATGATGCTGGGAAGGCAAGGCTTCAAGGAGGGGTGCAGGAGAATGACAATCAGCTGAACGTTGCGAGACCCAAAATAAGATGCAAGTCTTTTGTGGAAACCAATCCGAATTGCCAATCCAGTACCTCCCCAAATTAAAGACCGAGGCAGCTACAGTCTTGTGACTGGAGCTGCAGCATATACACCACCCGGGCGGACGGATAGTTGAAGCGCTATTGCTGAGCAAGAAAAACTCGAAACAAAACAAATCCGGCTGCAGTTCAGGCCTAATGAAGCGAAAAGGCTGAGATAAGACCCCGGCGAGCCCGGATGGCAAGGCTTTAGCTGAGAGATGGGTGTGGGGCCATAGGGATAGAATGAGGCGAACGGAACCGGTGTTGGAGGAGAGGGGTTGGTGAGGGGTTTGAAGTGTCTGATTTTCTTGGTTATGTTGTGTTGGTGTACTGATTTGGAGCAATCGAGGGCACGATCGTCTTTGAAAGCCGGACCTTTGGCGTAAAAAGAAACCTACAATTCATGCGTTGAGTTTCGTCAGAAGAACCCTAGTCCTGGCGAAAGTCAACCCCAAGATACTCCTCCGTATCCCTGTTGATATATCTCGTGCCACTGACTGAGCGGAAATCCGTGTCATCCCGAAAATAACCACCATTCAGCAAGCACTCAATGCATTGTCCCCACACTGTCTGCAACCTCGTCCCGTTCATCACATACACGTGATGAGAAGAGCAAGCTTGCAACCCAATCTATGGGCTTCTGCAAACAAGGGTGGCGAGCAGGAGCAATGAGAAACGACAACACCGCGGAGCATCTGATTTAGTAGGGCGGGGCGAGTGAGACAGGGTGAGGGCAGAACCAGGAGGTGCATGGTCCAGCGTCTCCGTGAGGGGTTAAACGGGGAGATAGGAGATAGTTGGCGGAACGATCGAATAGGAGGACGAGCTTCTGTTTCTGGGGGGCAAATAATGAGTGTGAAGGCGAGACGCCTTCAATTGATGGAGGTGTAGAGATGGTGTGGGAGTGTGGGAGCAGGGGTCGAGAACTAGGGAGAACGGTAATCGTTGTGATTGTGTGCCTCCGTTATGCTTTACAGCTGTGTGTTGTTCACGAGAGGCGGTTGGGGATGCCAATGGGCTGACTAGCGTGACCGGAAATAGTTGAACTTTCTGTGACTGTTGGTGGTATCAGAATTATCATCCCGAGAGAGAGGAGGGGTTGTGATATAGATGCGTATCAACAGCATCTCTAACATAAATACCCCCCCTCCGAATCACCCCAATTGCATCTCCATCACCATCCACATCCTCACTCTCATCTTCGCAAGCGTCTTCACAATCATCTTCACAATCACCTCCACAATCACCTTCGCAATCATCTTCGCGGTCGTCCTGATCCCCATCGCTCCCCCCTCCTCACAACACCCATTCTCCTCTCTGCCCTCCGAAGAAAGGCAAACAAGCATCTAGGCTTGCCTCCCAAACATCAATTGCTTCCATAGCCGCCATTGAGCAATCTCCAAGCTCGAGTCTAAAACATACCCCGCCTTCTCCAGACCCTACTTCCCTCCTCCACGGAACACCATCCGACTATCTGAAACATTGAAATAAACATGTGTTTCTATGACCAACAAATCTTTGTTTGCGGCGACCACAAGTGGGGACGATTCCGAGCCCACTGCAACAAGGAATACCGAACGGGCGAGACCTGTGGCATGAAATTGATTTTCGAAGCGTCTCGCGTCGCCAGCAAGTGTCAGATGTGCAAGAAGTACGAAGTGACATGGAGGAAGATCGCCCAGGCCAAGGAGCGAGTGGCCCGGTGGGAAGCCGAAGGCATCAACCCCGTGTCGACTGATAAGGAAAAGGTTAACATCGTTGCTTGGCAGAAGGAGCTGAAGGAAATTGAGATGCAAAGGCAAAGCCGGATGCGAACGGTATGAGTTTGAATGGTATTGGCGCTTGGTAACGGTCATTTTGTTTGAGCCTGTCCTGGTGTTTTGTTTTATTTCTAATTGTGTTTTTCCTACCATTTCCATTCTTTTCGTGTTTTGATTATTCGGGTTTCCTTGTTGTTCTGGGGTGATGGATGGATATTGATAGGAAAGAGGTATGAAGTGAGGTTAGTCGCGGGATCCGCCCAGGGTACGGGAGTGGGGGTCGGCAAGGGGGGCGAAATGTTCCGAAAGCGTGGGGATCCAAAAACAGATCATGCCTGTCATCTCTCATTTGTTTTGTTTTTGTTTTATTTGTTTTTTTCGGAAATTTTTTTTCATATCAAATCTTGCCTTCTTTTCTGCAAGCAGATACCACTTTGCCGATAGCTCAATCGATTGAGTGTTTTCACCATACAGCCGCGCTGCTAATGGAGTTGAGACTGGTTTGATGTTTAGTGTTTTTTTGTCTTTCGCTCTGGCATCGATTGCGGCTGGGAAAGTTGCTTTTTTCGGAAACCCGCCCAAAAATAGAACCAAGCGACAGATGACACAAGACTATTGTCTGGCGGCGATCTTTTTGAGGCTCTGCCAAAGGAATCAGATCAAGAAACGACTTCAAAACAAAAGGACTTAAAAGTAGAGTAGAGAGCGGGCGTGTAAATCGTATGCCAAATAGTCCCACCCAGACCGCCCATACCCCCCCCCCTCTCCTCGGCCATCGTGATGGAGAGGGAAAGAGAAAAAAGCCCGCTCCCCCCCGTCTGCCTTATCCCCTCTTTCCACAGCTACCCCCTTCCATCTCCCCAGATTCCTACCCGAAGCGCCCGCCCAAGTAAATAGATAGCGATGAATAGTCGGCAATAATAGATATCCATCTTGTCTTGTTTCTCCCCTCCCTTTTTTCCCTTCTCCTCCCCACTTTTCCCGGCCCCACAGGGTGTTGAAAACCCAAAAGGACCACCGATAGTCTCCGTTAGCAAAGGGGCTCTTGGTGGTGATTCTAGGATAAGAAGAGAACGGAGGGTTGTTGAGCGAACAAGCAAAGCGGGGTTTAGGACTGAGTTGGCAGCCCCCCAGCCTGTGACTACCGGCGGCAGCTGGTTAGCTGAACGCGTTCGCCCACAGAGTCCGGCATTCTGTGCTGTAGTCGTCCTGCCGCTACCGTCTTGTCGATGGGCGAAAGTGTTCGAATAACGTCCGAGACCGCAGCTTCTGCTAGACAAAAAAATAACACTGGATGGGAAGAAGAGGAGAGAGGACATAATCCAGTTGGTGTGTGCAAACTAAGTGGAGTGGACCACCACAGTAAATACGGCCCTCCCGAGTTCCCGCTGGAAGAGGCGCCAGAGTCGTTCTGCTGACAAGAGGCAGAGGTGAGAGAGTGGGGTAGAAGCAAGCAACCAGCCAGCCACAGCGAGCAACCAACGCCTAACCAACCCAACATCATAATAATCTCATCAAGATGCAACCCTCAAAAACAAAAACCGCCATACTAGCAATCACGAGCAAATGGAAGGAGGGATAACATAAAATAAAATAAAATAAAACGAAATACCTCCGGAGTTCATCGTTCATCCGGATCTCCTCCTATACTTATGTTATCCTTTCTCCTCCTTCCTTCCCCCTCCCCCCCCTCCAACCCCCTAAATCTTCCCCTATCTTGCCAACGCATTCCCTCAGTGCATTTTTTGCTAATCCGTTGCGTCCAGAGAGAGGTCCGGGGGAACGTGGCAGCTGCTTTAGCTACCGCATGAAACGGGCCTCCAAACAACAACAGCAAACGCAGCAAATACCACCGCTCACCAGCCCTTCAGTGCTACAGCTTCATCAACATACCCCAGACATGAAATTCCAAAAGTGGACGTCCTCCCTGCCAAATTCTGAAGCGAAAGGATGATCATCCCATGAAGAAATACTATCTCAATCGTCCGTTCCGGCACCCGTCATACCTGTCAGGATGCACGCGACCTCTTCGAGCGATTTCAACAAACCTGTTCTCGAGCTCCCATTGGCCGCATCGTTGGCAAGAGCCTATTTTTTCCTCCGTCGCTATTTAACATGGTCAGCTAATGCGTGTTTCGCTTCATGAGTATACTGCTTCGCATATTTACCCCCACATATGGGTGAGGGGAAAGGAGAGGAACTGTTGGTTGCGGAATGTTAAAAATGGTTGTCGTGATATGGGGCACCGCTCTCGTGCTGAAATGTACATGCAGACTGAGCCGAGTGCTCGATTGTGTACCTGCAGATCGTGTGAACCCATTTAGTATGTCTGGAATATAAGCTCCGGAGTTTCTGAAGTTCCGGCCTATTATGGCAATATCGAGCCATCCATTGACGGCAACTGCGAGAACTGTTTCCTATTCTAGGTTCGAGCCGTCTGTCTACAGCTTATCTGAGCATCACTGTCCCAACCCTCCTGTTTTCTCCCCAAGCTGCAATGCAAAGCGAGGCAAGTGCCGGCCAACAATTGTTTGCGTCTGCCTCTAGGGATCGGTAATCTGCTCAAGTATGATATGCTTTCCCATCACAGTCGCAAGATGTTGATCGTGATGCGGGCCGGGCGGTTTGAGGGTGGGCTGTGACTCTGAGTGCCCCCGCTAGTTTCATCAGTACAGGTGCTTTGCAAATTGATGAAATTGACTGGCTCCGTCCCAGGATCTTTTAACTCCGGGCCAGTTAGAATGTAGCTTGGCACTCTGCTTGGCAGAGTGATGTCTCATGAAGATACCTCAATGGTAAAGTATGATACTATGAAAAGAATGAAGTCTATTTTTTTTCACTCTCCTCTCTTTAAGTACTTATTGAATACTTTATAATTAGTTGGTATAACTAAACATCGTGATCAGACCAAAAGTGAAAAAGTCAGACCCGATTATAATTATGAAACTTTAAAATATGTATAAAAATTAATATAATAAATAAATAGTACTCAAGGAAAGAATATCATACAAGGCTTTTTTTTTTGATTTATTAAAACTATTTACGCAATAATTATTATATACAAAACTACTAGACTTACTATTATTTTCTTACTTTATTCCTTATTGTTTTATTTAATTCAGAATAGTTTAAACTCTACGAATATTATAAGAACTATTAAAGTATAATATAATACTTAACAAAAGAGTTTCATGTATTTAAAAAAGTATTATGATATTACAAATAAATCTGCTAAGTTATTAAACAAAACTACTGCTCAAAAGAAATATTTGTCCAGGAGTGATAATGGGGAGTGGTAAGTTATCTTCTTCTGTTAAATCCCAACTAGTTAATTACAGATTATTTTGTCATTTTCTAAAACCTATCATACTTATACATAATATATTAGTGTTTCTACTAGATTTCTGGACTTCAGTAATAAGGTTAAGCCTACTTCAGGCTCTTATATGTCTTCTTGGTAATAATTCTTAAATTAATCTTATTTTTTTTTTTTAAGTATTCTTCAAACTGGTTATTATAGTTCTATATTAGTATATACAACTATAAATATTTTCTTTTAATTTTTTTCTTCTAAACTACTCCTTATTGTCTAACCCTTAACCCTTTTCCATCCATTCCATAAATCTGCCATGTAATTTATTATTATTATTATAGGAGAGCGCTTTTACATTATACAAAGGCGAGATATCCGAGTCCACAAACTATTTTGGCCCATCTAGTCCCACCTTCTATCTTCATAAAAGGGGATATCTTTTACGTGCCCTCTTAATCCTGAGATGTTGTATGAAGGAGTCATACGTGCTTGGATTATTGAATGTGTGTTCATGAACTTTGACATCATAACGGTAGGCCCCACCTGTCGCCATGACCGAAGCGCGGTTTCAATCCCTGCGACATCCGCGGGGGGGGGGGTACAGTAAAAGTTGGGGGGAGGAGGGGACCGACTTTTAGATTTTGGTGTTAGCCTGAACTTCACTTGATCGCAACCAACACCGCGATGAGAAGGAGAGCCTGGACAGATTTTCACTCAGGGTCCACGTTCGGAAACCTCCACATCACGAATTTCTAAACTCTCAACCATCGGCCCCAGCTTCCGAAGACAGGACCACCCCCCCCCAGAAGACCCTTGGGGGAGATGTTTTCGGTTCTTGGCTCAAAGCATCTGCTGCACCCTCGGCGCCTCCGGCAAAGTTCATCGGTTCAACTACCGTCCCCACCAATAACGAAGCAGCCTAGCAATGTGGGCATCCTGGTAGAGCTGATTACATTAAACGAATAGTAGTTCCGGTCTCCGCCAAGAACTGTAATTTCCCGCTTGGGAAGTAGGTTTTAACAACCGCTCGGGAAGAGCTCTACCTGAGTACTGGCGCGTGCCATCAGATCACCAATAGGTAGTCTAGTCTGGGATAGTCCTAGGAAGGAGGAGGGGGTGAAGAAATATTATCGAGTTAGTCGAGTACAAGTACTTAGAGTAGACTGTTCTTGATAGTACGGCATAGTACACCACGGATTGTGGAAAGGAATCGAACCCCCATCCACCAAACTCAGCCAAGTGATCCTAACCAGAGGCTATGATATGCCTCATCTCTTAGTTTTCGTACTGTACGAGGCTGTAATTCCTCCCCCATACGGATAGATCCCTCTCGCTCTGGCCATATATTGCTGTCTCTTTGTAGCCCGGCCACTCCCAGACCGACCAGTTTTCCAAAAAGGTCTGTCTATTCTGGCAAGATCTTGCCCGAGAGGGTTTGTCAGCAAGGGCGGCATGAGTGCCTTATGTCTTTTCCCTCTCTCGACAGGTAAAACCCTTAGAGAATCTATGGGACCCGGCTATTGGGAGGCGCTATTATGAGCGAGCAGAGTGAGTAACTTTGGTATAAAGACAATATCAAAGAAGGGAATCGGGATAAGTTGATGACAAAAGTATCATATATAGCTGAGAAGCAAAGTGATCCACCTATCCGAGATCTGTGCGTTCCATGGCACTCTAATAGAAAGAACTCCCTCCTCACTTTCAGTCAGTAGCATCTATGCTCTTCTTGGTCAGATTCTGAAAACTTTGCAGAACTCTCACGATCGCTTCTATTGTCTACCAACCCGTCTCGTGGTGTGAACCCTGAGAAAAGTGGAGAATTGGTACTTCGCCCCGTAGATTGTATACATTCGAATACTACCGCGTACTGTACTGCACTGTACTGTGTTTTGCCATCCATACGCTCTTCCCTCCCCCCACAGGCTTCATCCTTGCGCAATTAACCCCGTCCTCGTATGCCCTCATCCAGTACCGTATCGTATACTCTATGCGGCAAGGGGTTTGAACATGGAAGGTAGCGAGCGGCCACAATAACTTTCAACACCTTCCCCTCCCCCCGGTGCTCGCTCGATCGTCGACCGGTTCCTCGATCAGTCTGTGATATGTGTTCTCTATTTCTCCACCCCCGGGGTGGGCGAGGTTGAGGTCGGATGTGTACCGGGTGTTGAGCGTTTCCCATCATACGCTTTTTTCCCGGCCAGCGCGCTTGATGGACAAGATTCTGAGGGTGTCGACGTGATTTCGGGAAGACATCTGGTATCGTGTTGCGTGTTGTGAAGTACGGTAGGCAATGGTATTGCATTCTTTGATATTGCTATTCTTACAAACATGCCCCGTTGGCCTTGCGGGGTGTGATAGGTATGTAGAAGGCTAACATATTGGTATATGATTGGGAGGGCGCATTTATCTGCCGGGTCACTAAGAATGGTCTAGGAAATTGAAAACCGGGAGAAAATGAGTATCTCCATTAAGAGAGGCTTGGTCAGCGAAATTTGTATCCAAGGGAGGTGCCTGTTTACTCGTTTTTGACTTACGGTACGATACCATACCCCCCCCCGTAACGAGCAGTACGGAAAAATGCGGCTAAGAGCACGGCGATGCCTTACCGGTGGGGCTTGCTTCGGCTAAATTTGTAGCAAGCGCAAGCGACCATCCGAGACGGGGTTTTATTTCGCCGGCTGAGCGGCCGGATAATAATAGCCGTATCCCCGAGATAACTAATCACCAGATACGATACAAGCACCTTTTGCCTGTGTCTAATTCATCTAAAGAGCGAGGACCGAGCCGAGTATTTTAGAGAGAGGTTCTTAGTTCGGCCCCAACAAGCACAAAGACCAATGGAAGTTGCATTGCCGGAAAACCGGGCAATCCACTATCGGATAAACAGCAGATCTAAACCGCAATAGGATTAGCTGGGCAAGTTAACAAAATTACGAGTATGATACCGGTGCTAATTAAGGGGATTAAGAAGTTCAGATCGCTCAAGCCATACCGGGTCAGGTAAACGTTATCATACTCTTTCTCGAGGTGTTTCCTCTCTGACTGCGGAGACTAGAGGCCTGATGGGTATTTACCATCTCCTCCACGAACCGCGCTGTATGCGGGATTTCCCCTAGCCTGCACCTAACGTCTACGTTATTGTACTCGTATATACCGGTACTATAATGTGTATGGCACCACGAATACAGCAAGCTATGGATCGGAGGGATACGGAGGTGAAAAACACAAAATTCTAGATCCATGTTTCAAAAGTTCACACCAAAAACAATGCTAAAAAAGGCCTGCTAGGGACACATGTGTAAACGAACAATATCAGAGAGAGAAAAGAAAAAAGAAAAATAACTGGGCTGTGCAAACATCCACATTCCCATCTCGTCTCATAAAAAATCACTCATCAAATCTTCCTTGCCCCAACGGCGATACTGGACCAAAAGCTCGCGGGCAGGTCACCTATAGTCTCCCGGGGCCTCAACAATGGGCGCCGATTGCACCACACTTAGGATCAACCCAGGCCTAAGCTTTGGATCCGAAGAGCCCTCCATCTCGTGCACACCTTGCGATTTCGCGGCGTCACAGGCCGGGCCGGGATCTTTCCGTTTCCGGAAGAAACACAGGAAGACGCCTAGAGCGAGGGCACCCGTTACCGCGCCGATGGTCCCGCCGGCAATCGCTCCCTTCGACAAACCTCCGCCGCCACCACCACCTCTAGTAGAGGCGGAAGTGGAGCTCGTGGACGACGCCGTTGTGGAAGGACTCGAGACACTCGTGGTCATCGCCGTCAAATTGTACTTGCAAGACTTTGCATACCAAGCATCATAAAAGCTCACCTCGGTGGAATTGCATGTGGTTGTGATAGAGTTGCAGTCAGGCCTTGGCTGGGAGCATACACAGTTGGAAGTCATTTCCAAGCAAACGTTTGCGTTATCAAAGCAACTGCGCGCGCAGCCGGGAATGGCGGTGAGGTCGACAAGTGGCTTTCCCGGGCACTGCGTATCATACCAGTCTTCCGTACGGTTCCAACAATCCCAGTTCACACTGCCATGCATGAGCAACGGGGAAAGGAAAGAAAGAGCAAGTGGGGAGATCGTGGAGACTGCGGAGGGGCAGTTACAAGAACTTACGTCCAAGCACATATCAGAGGATTTGGTCTTCTACAGAAGCAGTCTACCATTATCCTTTGTCCGCAGTCCAGCAACGAACCCAGTATCCTATTCAAGTATATCAGCTTTTCGTACCCAAGCTTGAACACTCAAGACGAGCAGAGCAGTTGGACAACGGGTGGAATGGAGGGGGGGGGAAGCATACGGAGCACAAATTTTCGAGGAACATTCGGGCATTTTGCTGAAGTCCAAGTCTCCATCTCTCAGCCGGAGCGCGCCACCTGCCCCGGAAGTCAATGACGACATTAGGGTAATCAAGCATAGTATGCCCCCAGCAAATTTAAACTGGGGATCCATCGTGTCGAAGGCCTAGCAGCAGAAAATGGTATGTTTGAATTCGGCGTGGGCGGGGAGATTGTTGGAGAAAGTTCAGGTCGGGAGAAAGGAGCTCTGTAGTCTCCTCCTTATTCAACTGGCTTATTCAACTGGCTAGCTTGTATGATGGATACGATTGTGCTGCGGGGCGGGAATGTACTCGAGTACGGGTACGTGCACGAGGGCGCTTGATTCGATGCGTGAATTGGGGATAGGACCTGCTAGATCTTTACACCGATATCATAACATTATGTGCAGTTGCGACAAGGCAATGGCGGGCCGGAAAAGAGGGCAATTATTTATGTATTGCGTGCGTCGCAAGAGCAAAATTTCTTGTCATGTCTCGCCTGGACACTGCCTTGTCGCGGCTGAATGATAGTATAATACCGGCGGCAAGGTCACTCCGCAGAAGTCTTTGTGAAGCGGAGTTTCTCTTTGGCCAATAATACGATATCATACTAGTCTCAGGGGGAGGATATGGCGCAATTAGGGTCTGTGTGGGGGAGGGCTCGTTCCATGAAGCAAAGAGAAACCCGTTCCACGAAGACATTTGCCGGAGAAAAAGTCAACAAGCACCACCACTTGTAACCACCAGTACCTAGGTTTCTTGTTTGTTGGAGCAATTTCCATGCCAAAGTCACCCCATTGTTTTCCAACGAGTGTGGAACGGTCAGGCCTGCTCAGTCACCCACACATCCATACCCGGGTAGGAGTGTTCGGTGGGTGAGCATGGACATTTTCACCGCCAAAGTAAGATCCCCTCCCGCCGAGCAAGTTAGCTGAATCGAACATAACCTTATTTTCATCCTCTATCCGCGACAATATAGAGATGTAGAAACGGGGTTATGTCCAAAAGGGCTGCTGTCGAAGGGCAACTTTTTTTCTTTTTTTCTTCTTCGAGAGTTTTCATGCATAAAAGTTAGCTGCGTTCAAGACTGGCTGATGGCAGATAAATCTTCATTCCCAAAATGATAACAATAAAGGAGGCAGGCGCGTAGATCCCCCCGGGTGCGCAGACAAACAGGAGGGCTATGGGTGGAGAGCGTCTAGGGATATACCATAATAATAATAGGAAAAGGAGAGGAAAATGTGGTACCGCAGCATCTCGAGTCATTGCCCTTCGCCAAATTTAAGGTTGTACAGTACAGTACGGTGCTAGGCATCCAAAATCGGCTTGCAGACGACGACCCAAAGCCAGCTGAGTAATTGCTCTCAGTAGAACTGCCGGTACGGTACCTAGGGAATCCCCCCTTTTCAATTCTATACGTTCTATTTTTTCCTTTCCTTTCCTTTCTTCTTTTCTTTCAAGTAAGTACCCGTGCCAGACAGGCGAGATATACAAGCAGAGTAGACTTAGATTTATACATACATAAATGCCGGTACTCGTGCTCCGGAGTGAGCCAAAAGTCGGTTTCTATGATTGCTATCCAATAGGATGCGGTAGACTGTGTGGCGATCAACCGTCCAACAAGGTTTCGACTTGGCTGTCTGTCAAACGAACGAAGTGAGCTCAGCCACCTTGTGTTGGACACCTGAAACCGACTTTGCCTACTCGGGAGTACAGTACTACCGGTATCTATCTTCTCCTACGAGTACATGCCGGTACGAGTATGATAATATTATGTTGTCACGTTTTGGCCAATTTGATCATCAGATAAACCACGAAGCAACACATCACCACCCCAACCACTCGCCAATGCCTTCTCGGCACCTTCCCAGCGTTGTATCGGTATTTTCTACCTCTCGGTTCATCATACCTCTATGAATGATAGGAAATAAATAAATGTGACGAATAATTGAACAGTGGTGGGGCTTTTATTTCGACTTTTTATCTCCCCTCGAGGTCTTGCGGGGCGGGTTGCTAGTATTTTATTATGATACTCAGAGACCTTTGGACCGCGACAGTGTAACTCTATCCTAAGCCAAGATACCAGTATCATACAAAATTTCCTACACCAAACCCACAAAGTGACATTGGACCATCAAGTTACGTTGGACTGTCGAGCACTTAGCACTCACGGCGGCGGTTTTCTCTGTCCGTCCCAATAACGCCATCGCTCATCCTCGGGTGCTTTAGCCTATAAAATGTGTAGAACAGCCACAGTTGCAGCCATGGTGCCATCAGATGTATTTACTCCCACCATAAATGATACATCTAGAAAGCGTTTCATGAAAGCATTGACAGCTCCTATTGATCAGTTCCTGTGGGAACCCCCTGCAAACATGAACTAACATGAACTTCAATTCTCACAAGGGAAGGGGGCAGACTCTGAGGTGGTGTATCATAGTCCAGGTTCTTGCGGTTCAGAGCTCTCTGCGCCAAGTTGCAACTGTGGCACTCCAAGGTTCTCCGATGAATTTTGAAGGTGAAAAGGTCCGAGGAAGAGCTATGATACTCCATTATAGGAAGGGACAGAGCAAGCCAGTACCGTGAGTACCCCCGTTTGTGAACAAGCGAGCATTCTGGGGTTAGGGTCAACCATTTCCACCTATGCTAGTGTTCATCATTTCCTCAATTTTGTCGCTCCCCAGGAAATCACACCTCTATCATACCTGCACCTCTCAATCCAAAGTCGACAAAAAAGGAAAAGACTGTTACCGAGTGGCATTCAGGCAAGAACTCGAACACACCAGAGCCAATAAGCTCCTGGATTATTGCGGCTTCCAGTTTGAAACCATCAAACACAAGGCTCGCTTTCAACCTTACTATTATCATAACAGAACCTCGCATTCCTCTTCCCATTTCCTCCTTGTGTGCTCTCTGGTCATATATTGTCGGTGGTATCAAAGGATTTTCTGGCTTCTATATATGAAGCTATTGGGTGGAGATACCAGGCTCGGAAGATACAGGTGTTGGTCTATAGTGCATCCTGCTTTGTTTTTCTCTGCTAAAAATCCAAATCGCCACAGTACTTTTATGCACAGTCACCTAGGTCGGCTGTTGATTCTCTTCGCTCCGAATATACCTAGAGTCCCGCTACCAAAGCGTCTGACTGACTTATACCTCGATACATCCAAACTGTCCCCTTATCACTGGCTTTATATCCCGCTGGCCATCCTCTACGTCCTGGTATTTGAAAACCCCTCTACAGCTGTGATGGAGTACTACTAACATTTGAGTCCATTTCGCACATCCCAGTCCAATTCTCCTCCCACTTTCCGATGCCGTTATTCCTTAACGGGAACAAAAATGAAAGAGGACACATTGGACGACACTGTGGACAATTGGTCCGATACGTCGAGTCTGAGTCCAACCCTTTTGAAACTCAAGCCTCCATAATTCCTATTATAAACAAATTCCGATACGAGTCAGCCCGTGGGCTGGTTACAATAGTTCAGGATATTGTTAACTCTGGTTCAACATTAATGCTGCCGGGGTAGCCGTGTCCCAAATCGCCCCCGCTGAGCTCGAAATACCATATGATTGTATATTTGATCGATTCTCTCACCATGCACAACCAATCGAGTTTAGCGTTGACGAACTCTCCCAGTTTGCTGTCAGGTTGTTTCGAATGCTCAAGTGACAGGTAATTTCTATTATTTTGATTCTTGACCATAAGTTAACATGGACATTACTGACATTCGGATTGTATTATGTTTAGTACAAAATCAGTGGGGGGATAAGGTTATAACCGTTATTTGCCCTGGGCCATGCTAACCATCCTTGTTTGTTGTCGTCGCTACTCCATACCAACACGATGAGCGCTGTACCCAATAGTTCACTGTCTTTTTTTTACTATTTTTTGCCACCTTCTTCTACTACCGAATCCTTGTTTTTACTAGCACTCTAGTACTTTGTTCCACAGGATCCGTGTATCCTACCTAATACTCGCCCACAGAATTGAAGAGAAGGTGGGATTCCTAGATATTTTCTATTGGGATCTTTCCCCAATTCTTTTGTCTTTTCCCCACCAAGTTGCGCTGCGTTCACTGTTGGTTTGGATAGTTGATTTCGTTGGCTTGCGAAAAAGAAAAAAAAAAAAGTGTCAACTTTCCTTGGCCCGAACATTGCCAAGTTTTCCGGCTCCTCTTGGGTTTTAGCAACTTTTACTTTGTCGAAATTTGATGAGTGGAGCCCGTATCAATTCCCAATCCTGTCTCTCCTCCTCTCTCTCTTTTTCCTATATCACACCAGTATCATTCTGCTCTCTGAGTTGGGGTGAGTGACCTGCCAGCCAATCGCACACTTTGCCTCACTTGCCCCCCCCTTGGGTGCAGGGTAGTCTTCGATTTCAGATGCCAGGCACCGCCCAATCCCTTACATAGCAACGCCTTGCCTGGCGAAGAACTGTATCCCCCGAGCACTGTACTTGTACTTTTACTTGTACTGTTAGTTTCGGATGACTAGGTACTACGAGTACCGACCGGCAGCTATGGTTGGTCGAGGAGGCGCAACGGCTTACGGTGGCACCTGCACTGTTGGCACGCAATAAAGCACTCGTACCCAAAAACGGGGCAGCGAATTTGTACTGTATGATACCATACTCGAATAGGCACTCGGATAGGCACTGCTTGTTTGCCTACTGTGCCAAATTGTTACTATTAATACCTTATGGATAGGGAACTGTGTAAAGCGTTAATATTCAATGCTCACGGAGAGTAATAGGAAAAAACTCGACGAGAGTACCAATATGGAAACAAAGAAAACACTCGGGCAAGCATATCACAACATCGGCCTCGCACGTAGGGGACGGTGGCCGATCCAGGGGACAATCCAACGAGGGGGCGAAGGGCAGGGTGTAAGTGAGCGAGCGAGTGACCTCTCATGACCACGGGATGGCGAGAAAAGAGAGCACGAGCTCAGATGCAATCACTCGAGATTCAATCTCTTTCCGCACCGTATTCTACCGTGAGGGCACCGGGGATTGGGGAGGGGGGAGATCTCATCCCGGATGGGTTTAGGATCGGAAATTCGCCACCAGCGCTGATCGTTGCCGGGTTCCCCCAACTGTATTCGAACCGACAGTGCGCAAGAGTTTGATAGACTTTTTGTCGGTGGATGGGGGGGGGGGCGTTCCACCCGTTCTGGGAATTTAGTTGGTGCGGCAAACTCGAAGGGAAAATTTGACGTCCAAGAAATGGGCTGAATCGCAGCTCGATTTAAGCGCGAAGGTAGAAAAAAAAAAAAAGGAACCGTCCTTTTCGGGTTAAGCTTATCCGTAAGTAGAACTAGGCTAACGAATTTCTATTAGGAGCGGCGGCTGAACTGGTACAGTACCGGTATTTGGCTCGACCGGATTGAGTAGATTGAGACATAGTCAGCGCTTAAGTGTAATTTCGTCCTGAGTTTACTTTTCACTTTTGTGGGATTTTTTTTTGGGATCGCTGGTGGTCCGGGTCGGGTCACATCAGTGAGAAGTATGATATATTCGGAGGATTATTGGTGGGTGGTTCATACGCCCTAATTACCAGTAATGGTGCTGCACAGTGCGATGGAATCCAGCAGGAAATTGAGCAAACTCATTTTATTCTGGCGCCCAAAGTCTTAACTGATCGGAAGAAGAAGGTCATTTTTGGTATTTTTGCCCCGACAACATTCATGGATTACTTGATGGTAAGCTGCCAAGCGAGCCGGGCAAAGGAGATACGATACGAGGTGAGCAAGAACCCTAACCCTACAAAAAAATAGAAACACTTTCTTCACAAGGACCAGGCTGCGATACGAGCAACTTGTCTTTTACTATTATTATAACATAATTATACGGTGCTGTGCATCGGGTATTCTGCGGTTGGATCCCGTGTCTCTCAAGACCACGAGCATACAGTAGAGGAGGACAGGCGTTCATTCTACTGAACCTCATCATGTTGAATGCCCCGTTGCTCCCCCCCTTTCCTTAAGGAGACGAGACAGCGGAATAAAGCGATGAAGAAGAGATAGGAAACAGGCGCTACATTTCGTTTGACTGTCGGTCGCTTACGGTATCTCTAGCTTTATCCCCTTCCCGCCCGCACCGGTAGTCGATCCCGTCTGGACGACCGCTTTATTGTGGTTTGTCTGGAGCGCAGATTTCTTCGCTCGCCGTGCGGGTCGGCTCGCTACGATTATGGACGGTTTTAGGTGGCGGTGCTGGGTTGCTCGTTTGGACTATCCTCACAAACCCCGAATATGAGATAATGGTGGAAACCTCACAAAAGCCGATCGAACAACTCATGGATTCATCACCACCGCAACAAAGACTGCAGGGGTTGGATACGGTAGCAGGAAGCTGCCTCTCAGACAGCACCGTTCTCAGCTAGGAGATGATAGTGTTGATGTTTGAGTCGAGTTTCTTGTAGGTTTCCCATCGCGGGTTTCCCTTTGATCTCTGGAGAGGCTGGATCATGCTGGAACTATCTGTGCTTTCGAGTTTATCTATGGCGATGCTCCCCGCCCTATCAACCAGTCTACCGTATGCATGGTGGGGTACGATAATGGCTCCAGCGCCAACAAATATGCGAGGCTCTTACAAGTAGTGTATGATGGATGCATCGCACTTTCGTTTGGGTTTGGTGGGGATAGCTGCTTATGTTTACCTGTCTGCTGCATGCTGTAATATCATACGCGACGGTATATTTTTGAACAATCCTTCATGGTTGGTTGCTGGTGCAGTTACATATGATAGACGTGCTAATCCATCAGTGCCAATCAGCAGTTGCTGGCGCCCATCCCCTGTCTTCCTTATGCGAGTGGAAGGTTTCACCATCCTGTGAGCCACAAAATCTGAATCAGGGACCATTTCAAGCTTATAACCTAGCCCCCTCCCAGTTTCCCCTGCTTCCTTCTGTTTCCCCCCTCTTTCCTCAATCTTCCGCTTCACGATTTTCCTTTTAACGTTACTTTACGTTCCTTCTCTTTTTCTTTCTTCGTTCCTTTCGACTGGAAAGTTTTACGTTCCTTACAACTGGCTTGTCTTCATTCTTTTTTCCCTTTTTTTCGCTGCTGAATTAGTCGACCCCCAACATTCCTCGCGCATATTCCGTACGGGTACGGTTCGATATTTTGCGATGCGAAAATCACTCATCTCCGCCTTTCTCTTCCTCACTCTCGCTCGGGCCAAGGTTAGCTTCAATACAACGGTTGAAGGTTTCGACTACGACGGTATTGTTCCAGCCACTGGTCTGAGTAAATCCTGCGCAGAGGCGTATGCTGCACGAGTCTCCTGCACAGATCACCTCTTCAAGCTGAGAGACTTGGAGAAGGGCAGCAAGCTATTCCGCACTAAAGAACTCGCCCAACTTTGCACCAAGGATTGTGTGGATAGTTTGAATGAGTGGGACACAAATCTCCAAGGCAGCTGTGACGATAGGGACAAGAGTTTTGCGAATAGTCTTGGGTCGGGAGTTTACTTGGGGATGGCGTTGAAGGATAAGCATTCTGTCCAGGAGAACCTTTACTGGTCTTTTTGTTTGAAGGATGAGTGAGTAGGCCCCTATCGTTCTGACTTTATGACTGTAGAATTTGGCTGACAAACGTTCAGGAAATCGGGAGAAAAGAACGACTTCTGCCTTGCCAAAAGCGATGACCTACCCGCCTGGCCCTCAAACACTGCCGGGAACGCTTCCGACACGGCTCTTATCTCGGATTTCTGCAAGAGCAGCTGTAGGACTCAGCAATCATACCTCATGCATAGATCCGCCAGGCACCTTGGATTCTCCGCTATTGATCTTGCGGACGCTGAGAAAATCTGCCCTGGGCTAGATGTCTCTACCTTCCCCGTTAGCATCGAGATGCTCGATGCCTTCGGGAGCTCTGCTGACCCATCGCCCGGACGGGCGGATGCTTCCAGACAGACCGGCGAGGATGCAGGACAAATTGAGGGGACAGAGTACGATTGGGACTTTTACAAGAGCGATTTCGGTTCTGGAACCGCCGCCTCCCTTCGCGTTAGCTCCGCGTTTGCCTTTTTCGTCGGAGTAGCAGCCATCATCGCCATATCTTTGTAACTCTGGTTGATCGTTTATTTCGTCCATGCCTTTTTTCTTTCATCCTTATCCTTACTTTACGTTCAATGTAAATCTAGATCTAGTATAGTTATTTTTTTTTCCCTTTTTTTTTCCATTTAGAGGGGGGGGACAGCGGAATCAGGGGTTTCTGGGTTTCTGTTTTTAAAAGTGTTCAAAGTTGGAGGAAAGGTTACTGGAATAACCCCGGCATTACCTTAGCTAAAGAACTATGGGTAGAAGAAATAAAAACAAATTCGGAATGTGATGGGATGGGTAAGAAATTGCATAGGATCTCCTCCAATGCCCGGCACAGTTACTGTAGGGTGCAGTAGATAGAGTTTTTGCCCAGGATGTATCATGTTAGAATCCTTGTCCCACACGCTTCTCCGTTGCACAATGCGAAATGCCTGCTGGTCACTGATAGTCACTCGGGATTCGGTAATACCGGGACAATGATAGTATCATACCTGAGCTGGGGCGCTTTCAGATCTGGCCTCAGTCAGATATGATTGAATTGCTCCATTCGTCCCTTGCCTTGCAGCGCGAGACACCCGGAACCATTCGTCAAGCACCCACGACGCCCAACGATCCTTATCGGTCATAACGCTATATAATAAATCGCGGAGAGCAAAAGGGTTCTTACATATCTTCCCAATGCGCCGAAATCTTATGATAACTTGGGGGTTGTAGGTCAGACGGCTCGATTACATAAGCAGGTCGGGGAGGCTTTTGTCAGAGAGCTCTAGTCTATATAGGTTGCTGCGTTCGCTTAGTCTAACGATGGACTGTTCGTTCCCAGTTCTAGAAAAGATCGCTGATCGGTCGGCCATCATGGAGATCTTATCCCCTCCTACGAACAATGCCGACCATTCGACCGAGCCGGCCGTTCGTACAATGGACTACCGTAGACTACTCGTAGGTGTTGGCGGTCGAGGATGGCGAACGGCAGATGGAACGCTCGAGCCCTGCTATTGTAATAGTTCCCCGCTTGAGCCATCTGTTTACCGTTTTGTAAATTAGTTAACCGAACGAACGTACTGTACTCACAGTACGAGTACGAGTAGACTGCCGTACCTTAGCCTTCAACCAACCTTGTCACTGGCTCGCAAGTGTAAATTCATGTACTGTACAGTGTATGATATCTATGTATGGACAACCTGTCAGCCTCTCGCAAGTATTATTATTTTTCTTTCTCAGGAATCGAGCGGAAGCCAGGGGTTTCCATACTCGTACAGTACAGTACGCTGCTGCAGCCAAGTGAACTGTTTCGCCATATCTATTCACGAGGTCTTCTTTGCTGAGGGTGTGCGTGAATATGAAGAGGAAGGAAGGAAGGAAGGAAGGACTCTGGAGTCCTACCGTGAGCACGAGCGGTGAACCAGTCGGTATAGTATCGTATATCATAAACTTGGACTCTGTTCTTCCAGGCACGAATACTACTAATACCGCACCGTCGCTTCGGTGAGGCCGAGCTGGGCGCTGCGGGTGAGCCGGTAGTAAGGGGTTTTTCACGTGATCTGCACTCTGGCCCTATGGGAAGAGTTCGGATGGATAAATTGGTGTGATTGTGATTTCGAATCAGGTGTTGACTTCGAAGCGTGGTCAAAACCTCATGGAAACGTTATTCTTGTTGGGGCCGAGTAGCGTTAGTCCAGGGCAATTACTGGATGTGATTCTTGAACCATTTGGACTTGCATAGTATCATATTTTTCGCGAATCTGCTGTGGAACTTCTTGACCGAGCTCGAGCATGAAGGGCGAGGGAGTAAGGAATAGAAATAGAAATAGGTATGATGTGTGGATAAAAAGAGTATAATACTAGCGGTATGAGGTTTGTATTATTGATTTTATTCGGATAAATGATGTATTCCGGTTCAAGGCATTAAGGGACATTGGTGTAGGAAAACATAAAACATGATATTTTGACACTCTTCCTGAACTATATCATTATCTGCCAGTGTACTGAAATCAACCTACAGGCAATAGAGTTTAGGCTAATAAGATTAGTATCTACTGTGGGATAGGATAGAGAAAAAGAAAGTACACATCAAGCTCCTGAATTATTATAAGAACTGGAATGATTGGACCATGCACTAGGACGTTGGACTTGCCCCTCCTGGTATTGTTTGGTGTTTTTCTCTCTTTTTTTGTTTGTCTTAAACAACTGCTTTTTTACTAGTAGAGTTTTTTTTACCTCTGTCCTAGAGTAGGTACTACTACATAGGTCAGTTATTTGAGTTTTTACAGTATCATAATATATTAAGGAATATAAAGTAACTATAAGGGTAATTAAAGTCATTGATATTTTTAAAGAGAACTTGGAAAGATAAACTTAAATAGTAAGAAATCACGCTCTGATGAAAGGAACCATAAAGTAGTTGAAAGTGGGTACTAGTACAGTACCTAAAAATCGGCCGGGGGGTTTTTTTTTTTTTGCAGAACTGATTAGGTTCAAGATAGGACTCAAATATGGGTTATAAAAGTCCTTCAAGTTTTCTAAAACTAATTGGTATTCTAGGAAGAATTTGATTAGAGGGTTTTGAACCGGCGATTTCGACTTACAATTTAGTGATTGGAAATCAGAATCGCGTTTTCCAAGCACTCCTTGGGGTTCCTTTTTCTTTCTTTCTTTTCTTATCATTCTTTCGTTGTTTCCCAACATTTTTTTCTCGGGAGTTTGATTGTAGAAAAATTCCGGGGAGACTGCTTATCGTAGTTATTTGTCTCACAATTGTTGCTCGTACAGTACTATGCACGGTACTCCGTGTTCCAACTGGATATGGGTGCTCGGGGATGCTCGGGAAGTTGATGGTAGGAGTTTTCCCTTTTTAGAGCTTATTTCTTCTTTGCAGGAGGAAGTAGGCTTTCGTGGGTGTGTGGTGTAATGCGGTATTTATCGTAATATACGAGTATTACGGCACAGTATGCTTTTGATGTGCTGTACAGTACTGCACTTGGGCGCAAATTGAGGTTGGGGGTGGAGTGACATTCAAAAGCCTTGGTTGCAATTTGCAACATAGATATCGATATCACTCCGTCCCAGTTGTCAATTTTCCTCCGAGTAGTAATTGATGAGTTTACTGCGATCAATTAAGTTTAGAACCGGTCAGGAGACCTCTTATAGGAATTGAATTTCCCCCATGCGGTCTTGTCCCGGCAGCGCCTTGCGTAAGAGAGGAGAATATTATCGTGGAATTGTCTCCATTTCACTCCAATCCACTCCACTTTGATCCGCTACTTTCCATGGTCTGCAGCACAATTTGACCTTCTGTAGGAATTTTTATGCCTTATACTCTATAGGAGTAAAACCCCAATCGTTTTTTCACCAAGGGAACCCCTACCTCCCACTGGGCGTCCATCGCCGGAGTTCCATGGATTTGCCTGGCTTACAAATCCGTGCTGGAGGAAACGTTTCCCATAAGAACTAGGATATGGTCTTAACTCTTGTAATCCACTATCTCCGCCGGACCCCTAATCTCCATGTTGAGGCAAAGCCCCTATGAAGGATTTGCTGTTTCCTCGCACGGTATACACTGAGTGTGCTGAGTATTTTGTATCTCATTAGCTGGTGTCCGTAATTCTGTTAACCTGTCAAACTAAAAATATACTTAGTACCGGTAGTAGGCTCATGCGTGGATTGACGGAGATTGGAGGTCTGGCGGAGATAGTTGACTGGTTGAATTAATAAGGCACTATACCTGTACGGTAATTGGGCCTCATGCTAAGACGTCCAGGATTCCCTTCTTTGGGTAGTGCGGGGATCACTAGGAAACCTGGGATTCGGCCCTCGGCTGAGAGAATGCCGTAAAAAGAAAAGTATTTGTGCAACAGGCCTTACTAGGAGAGGCAACTCCAACGTCCTGGCGTGAGGTTGGTGTATTCTAGTTCCTGTGGTATGCCATTCTGTAAAGTGGAGGCGGGGAGTCGTTTTTCCTCTTTCTGCGAAGAGTTGCTTAGAAATACTCCTGCGGCCAAGTTGAAGTTCGGCACTTTGTATGGGAATTGCGGCTCGAGGTGTCTAACCTCAACTCAGCTGCACTTGCACGTTTTCTCTTTTCCGCCATGTTGGTTTTCGAGAAGAAGGAAAGGGGGGGAAGGAAAATTCCACGGAAGTATATGGGAGACGGTGAAGGTGGATTAAATGGGGCGATGGTGTGTGAGGGAATGACGCCGTTAACCTGGCGAGGTTTAACTCTGGATTTAATATAAAATGGCCTTCCCCTGAACCTTTCGGAGCTATCAGGAAGAATCTGTGGCAAGGCAACAACACCTTGCATTTTTGTTATTTCCGCCGATACCGAGCATAAATATGTCACCTCCAAGTAACAACATTCCAAAGTCCACCGCTCAGTGGGTTGTCCGCCGTACCGACGCTGGATTCGATGGGTTGGAGTTGGAGACGAAAGAGATCCCTTCCTTGGGACCTCACGACGTCCTCGTCAAGATGAAGGCTGCGTCGTTGAACTTCCGGGATCTGATTATCTTGATGGGGTCGTATCCGTTTCGTAAGTTGTTCCTTCTTGCAATTGGCCTCCGTGGTGAGAAAGATTGGGCTAATTGTTTTTGATGCATGAATGAATATAGCCATTTCTTCTGGAGTTGTGCCCGCTTCCGATGGAGCTGGCGAAGTCGTTGCCATAGGGCCCCAGGTCAAGCATCTCAAGGAGGGCGATAGAGTCGCGACCTTGTTTAATCAGGGACATCAGTATGGCGCTCCAGATAGTGAGTCTATTATGACTGGCCTCGGAGGTGCGCTTGACGGAGCACTGAGGGAGTATGGCGTTTTCCATGAGCGGGGGCTAGTTCCTTTGCCTAAGGGATTGACATTCGAAGAGGGTGCTACGCTCCCTTGTGCTGCAGTTACTGCCTGGAACGCTCTGAACGGGTTGAAGGTCTTGAAGCCGGGACAATATGTCTTGGTTCAGGGAACCGGTGGTGTCAGTGTCTTTGCCCTCCAGGTATGTCTAACGCCCGAACATGGACCCCCTTATGGGAAGCGTATCAGTTAATTCGACTCCTCGACCCGATAGTTCGCCAAAGCCGCTGGTGCCTTCGTCGTGGCAACGACGTCCAGCGCTGAGAAGGTCAAGATCCTCAAAAAGCACGGAGCAGACGTCGTCATAAATTACAAGGAAACCCCCAACTGGGGTTCGGAGGCACGAAAGCATACACGCAACAATGCTGGTTTCGACCACATCGTTGAAGTCGGTGGACCCTACACCCTCCCCCAATCGCTTGCTGCGATCAAGTATGAGGGAATTATTAGTATGATTGGATTCGTAGCTCAGAAGCAGACCACCGAGGACATCTCACTTATGCAGTCCCTGTTAAAGGGTTGCACTGTTCGTGGCGTCATGGTTGGGAGTAGGGACATGATGTTAGAGATGGGTGCCGCGATCGAGGCCAACGGGATTAAGCCTATCGTGGACAAGAAGACGTTCAGCTTCAAGGAGGCAAAGGATGCGTACATGTATCAGTGGGAGCAGAAGCACATTGGTAAGCAGCTTTACCTCCATTTCTATCGTACCAATTACCACCGCGTCGCAGAGTGCTAATTGATACCGCGAATTAGGCAAGGTTGTTATCAAGATCGACGAGTAAAGCCGGAGGTGTCCTACGACTACTTTTTCTTAGCACAAGTTCCCTATTGGTTTTGCCCAAGGTTGTCCGTATCCGGAAACACAATCTGATAGAAAATGAATAAAAGAGATTATGGACACTGTCCAATTCCAACTTTATTATTGTTTTTGTTTTTCCGCCATCAATCTCGTGTACTACAGGATCTAGTAGCAGGATAGTAGTATCCATCGCCGGCCCCTAGACCAGCCAGACTTTCCAGACCCTACAAATTGAGTGTAGAACAAGTGCTAATGATGCACTTGCAGAGCATAAACTACCCGAGAGCCTCCTATATACAAGGTCTGGGTTTTCCCTATTACGATACCGTGTCTTAGAGTACCTTAAATATTTATCGGCGTTTATCGCCAGATACCTCAACAGGAAAAGGGGTGGAGAACAGGGTGGGTAAATTCGGCATAAACATGTGGCGGTGACAATTCTCGCCCTATCTAGGGGGAGGTTGAAGTGTACTGGGGAACTGGTTATGGCATTATAGTGGTGTATTGAGTGTGTTGAACGTGAAAAGCAATGTTGTGATTTGTCCGGGATGTGCAATAAAGGTTTTCTCAGGGTTTGGATGGGCACAGTAAGTTGTCTTGTGATTCCCGGCTATCATATCACGGTTCGAGTATTCATGGACCAGTACCGGGTTTTTCGCACCACTCCCGAAAGATTGAGTGACCCAGGGGAACAAGATAGACTATCGGTCCCAAAGGAGTTCCAGAGAATCGCGCAGTGGAAGTAGTCATGAAAACCGCTTTTCTTTGGGGGGTCCTTTTTTCCTCTCGAATGTATCTAGTTTTCTGTGTAGATCGCAGAAGAAATTCTAGGAATGCGCGCCATTTCGCCTCATATCTTGTGTTAGCCCATGATTGCCCCCATCACATCATAAGCTGGCTTGTGATCCCGGGGATTGTATTACCGTGAGGGAGGTGGGGTACTGACTTGGTGAAGTATCGATTTGCCTGGTGTGCTCGTAGCACGCCCTCTCTCTAGGCTTTGTTCTGCATCATCGTGTAGAAACCTGTGATAATCGGACCCGAGATTGTAGTCCCCGCGCACTGTCCCCGTCTGTGTGTGTGGGGGGCTGGAAGGTTGCCCTATTACTGTTGCACCTCATAGAGCTCGTGATTGCAAGTCCAGCTGGAGTATCATGGTTATGTGCCTGTTTGGGGTCATACACTCAGCCTTGTTTCATTGTGCTAGTCTGTAGCTCACAAGCACCCCAGGGAGTGAGATGTTCTGGGTCGGGGGAAAAGGGAAAAAGGAAAAGATCACCCGGTACTTGTGATTATCCCGATTTCGTTCTCATGTCGTGGCTCTTATGTACTGCGTTCCCCTGTGCGGTCCTTGCTTGCTTGAACGCAGTACTGGAAACATCGCTGAGTGAGTGCTTTAGCAATTCGATTCGGGATATGTTTGAGGTAAACAGATTATAGTTGATTGGGGATTAGGCCATGCGGGCCCAATAATAGCGTCAGGATATCATATCATGGATAGGGTAGGTGTGTGTGGGGGGTTCCTCTCAGGCTTGATGGTACCCCCTTCCCCTTCCCCTTCCCGCCGATTTCAATATACACTTAGTAATAGGAAATATAAAGTGTTTCATTCAACAAACACTTGAATCCTCACGATACGTCCACACCACCGAGAACTACATCATACATGTCAAACGATCCCAACCACCGCCTCCTAGCCCTATATTGGATTCCACCCACGTATCCAATGCACACGATACGGTACGATATCTCGCAACACGCACCAATCAGAAGGAAACGCCAATGAGGGATAGATCCGACGAATCTCATGATATCTGTCAAACTCAGACCGTGTGATACGCACAAAGCACAACCCGCAGGCCTTCATTCAGGGACAGAAGGCGTATCGATAAATAAAACAGAAACGGTGACCTCGTGAGCAGCCGTTATGGCAATTACCGTCACTATGAAACCCAGTTAGCCATCTCCCGTCTCTAACCCCGAGTGCCAGAAGGGGGAGGGGGTGGGGGTGCACCAGCTCTAAAAATAGCACCACGGGTCAAATCTATGAATCAAGCACGACGAGTGTATCATACAATCCCGTTCGGGGTGACAGTTGATGTCACGTCTCGAGGAAGACGCAGGCACTGCTCGTAAGGCTTAATGGCTCCATCACCATACTACACCGTACGATACTCCGTTATATACGAAAACCGACGTCAAAAGTACAATGTCATGAAACTGAGCAAAAAAAAAGAAGAGAAGAAAAAAAAGATCCCGCTGACAACGGAGAGGCTCACGGAAGAGGACGAAAGCATTGTACCACACGAGTACTGTACCCTATTGGCAAACTCGGCGACCCCAAAATCCTCCCAGCCAACCAACCAACCGCCGATCCCCCGGGACCGGTATTTCGCATACGTATGGCGGAACACGTGACGGGAGAACTTCACGTTGTTATGCAGCTCGCCTGCGCCAAACCTCACGAGTGACGTCCTGTGATGACACTTTGGGTGTTGCGGTATGATATCATGTTGGGAAATTTTTTTTTTTTTTTTTTTTTTTCCTTGGCCAGTTATAGGCTGGCCGATCGGCCCATGCATGCAGCGTATATATGGTAAGGGCGAACAGAACCAGTCAATTTCTACTAATCAGATCTATCCATCATCGTTGTATCCTCTTTCGTTGATATTTTATTACCCTAAGAGGCTGGTTGAAGACAAAAATGTAAGGGTGCGCTGCAGAAAAAAAGAAAAGAAAAAAAACACTCAAGTGAAGGCCTAGAAAAAAAAAAAAGATCTTGAAATTGATGACACGATTTGGACACGATCCCCTGCATTAACCTCCTCCCCAAACTTTTAATGAATCCTTATGATGCGGGCCCGCGATAAACGTGGGGAATGACGAGGGTGTGCATTTGGTAGAATGGAGTGGAGTAATGGGGACGGGGGTTTTTTTTTTCTTCGGGAAAAAACAAACATAATTTAGGTAGGTGCTGTTGCAGATTTTGGGGAATGTTCATCGGAGGTGAGTGTATGCCTTGTGCCTGGCGGTTCGCTCGGTTAAGCATAACTTTTTTACTAGTCGTGGTACTGCACTGTACAAGCACTGTAAGACACGTTATGTACCCCCCCCTCCTCTCAGGCAGGAGGTACGGGTAGGAGGGCAACTTTTGCTGTGCGGTAGGTTTTATATCTACCTGTACGGTGTTGTCGTTGTTCCGATTTTTCTCCAAGCTGATTGCTGTAAACGTGGTGCTGCTTGCTCGTGATTGTAGGATTTTTTCTTCCTTTTCTTCCCTTTCCTCTTTCTTGCAGGGAGGGACCCGGAAGAACATGTGGGAAGAATCACGGAAATGTCTTGGATACGTCGGTTGTTGAAGACGAAAACTGAGTTCAATTGAATTGAGTAGAGTTGAGTTGTTGCCCTAATAATGCACTGTTTTCTGCTCCTCTGGCACCAATTACTTGAGATGGGGTGATTCTAAAGGGCGGAGAAAGGGCTAGGAATAATTGCGATTGGTGGGAATAACAGGGGGATTGTTCTTCTCCAATATTGCCCTGCGCTCAAGAACAGCGTTAGAGTAAGAGTGCAGTAGAACCAACCTTTCAGGTTCCTCAGCCAACTAACTTTACGAGTGAGTTTCCCCGAGCTATCTGTCTTGCATGAGGATCTACTAACGTAGCTTCTGGCGAAGTGCGATATATAACCGGCAACCGAATTTTTTCTAATTCAGATAGCTACTCATTGCTATGAGAGCCATTCACTGATAAGAGGACTTTTTGAAAAATAGAAATAGGGACGAAACGAAAAAGGAAGCAAAGAGAGGGGAAAAGGGGAGAAAAAAGAAACTCCAATTGTTCCCAGAACATATCCAAGCGCACCTATACACACACACACTACTACACACATCACAAAAAATCAAGATGTCACTTCTCAACTTCCCTAATGAGCTTCTATTGGAAGTCGCCGAGCACCTCCGCCCCCGAGACCTCAACTCGCTGCTCCGAACTAGCCATTTCCATGCGCAGCTCCTCACCCCCGGAATCCACCGCCTCGCGTTCGAGGAGAAAGACGGCCTAACGGCACTTCAATGGGCGGCGGTCAAGGGCCATGAACCCCTGGCACGGCTGCTGTTACGAAACGGCGTCAACATCAACATTTCGCGGAATGGGTGGACGGCGCTGCACAGGGCTGTCCGTCATGGCTTTGAGGACATCGTGGCATTGCTACTTGAAGAGGGGGCGGACGCCTCGATAAAGGGGACGGCGGGCATGACTGCACTGCACTGGGCGGCATTTCTGGGGAATGAGAAGGTGGTGAAGAGGCTATTGGAGACGGGGGTGGGAATTTCTACCGAAGATAATTTTGGAAAGACGGCAGCTTATTACGCTACCTTGAGGGGGCATATCGCCGTGGTGAAGCTTCTGGGCTAGGTGCGATGATGGAGAGGTGACCTGGATGGGTAGAGGTTATTACTTGCGTAGCTAGAGTTGCGTTTGGGAACTGGGGTAACCTTGGGCTTGGTGGTGATTATCTGAACCATGGGGAATTGGGGTGGGGGGAGGCACAAGTTGCCCAATATCAAAAAAGAGCTTTTTTTCCAATACTTTCACTCCCTCATACTAGGAAAATGACCCGAACATCATAATGCCTTGAAGCAACTCGCTTCAGGCCGCCATCTCAGCTCTAGACTTCTTACTTCGGGCATGTACCCGTCAATCACTATCACCAACAAATCACATCACGCTCACCCCCACTACGTCCGCCACAGTGCTGGACTATGCGTGATACTCCCTTAGGGGCAGGTCGGTCAACCACAGGAGCTGCAAGGGACACAAAAGGTCCCATTCTATAGTTTCCCAGTAACTTCGGGCATGGTTTCTCCTCCTAACTAACCCCCCATTACACTTCGCACCGCCCTCGGCCTAATGGTACTTTCAAGTAATAGCACAGTACAACCTAATACGTCCTAGCTCACCGGATGCTCATGTCAGGGAACTATCACTGCTAGGGCTGCGGCCAGCCCAATTCCGTAATGGGCGGTAAGGGGACAAAGAAGTTGGCTCTTCGTCGTGACAACCGGAAGGAAGAAAGTCTAAAACTTCCCCCCATCTACAAGTACAACCGGTCCTTGGTTGGATGTTTTACCCACGTAGCGGCGGGCGGCTACGAGGTAGTTCTCGAGTGATAGTGTGTGATGATCGGTCTTGGATAGTCAATTTGGCATGTTACAGGTACATGGGCAACTGCTGTCCAGAGCCTAGACCTGCAGTCTAGCACCTGTCCGGCGACAAGAGCGCGGACAGCATCACAAGGATCTCGCGCATTACTTTATCAAAGTTACCAGCTATCGTAGTTAACTATCATACCTAGTGAGGCGATTAATAAAAGCTTGAAACAAATCCGCTAGGCCAACTGGTCTACTCGGTTCCATTATATCGCAGTGAATGGATCACGCCCAGACCGGGGTCTAATTTAAGCTGAACCGAGCAATGTTTGCAACGAAAGCGCGAATAACAACAGCAACGCTAAAACCACCGAGTACTCGAGTAATTAAAAAACGCTCGGAGGAGAGATCTCATGAAACGCGGGATCGGTGCGGCACGTTACTGCACTGTTGTTGTTACCGAGCGATCTTTTTCAAAAGTACCCTAGCGTATCTAGCACGTCGCTAGATGAGACCGACGCTTGAAGAAACGTTAAACGTCGGCGAGGCGAAAATAGAAACAAACGCCATAGCGAAAAAAAAAAAAAGTTCGGTCCAGACCTGGAGATTAGACGATTAATTACGTGGCGAGAAATAAGAGAAGGGGAAGGGATAGAGGGGCTGGTTGAGTTTGGAGGGGATATTCGCGTGAATAAATTGGCGGTGGGAAATAAATGTATCGGATACTTGGTGTTGAAACAACCACGCGAGGTTCCTGTGCGCGGTTGTTGGCGTTGGTGTTGTGGTGGAGGTGGGGGTGGGGTATATAGGAAGCAATAGGAGAACACTGTTGTCCTTCGGGACATTTGGTCAATTTGAAACGATACAGAGAAGATTAGCATGGCCCCTGCACTAAGGATGACACGCTTCACAAAGATGAGCTAAACAGTTTTTTTTTCCTCCTGAGGGTCGGAGGTTCGAGTCGGGGAGCCTGCTGGACTTTTTTTTAAATTTTTTGACTGCATGTTGTGTTTCCATGCGCGATTAGGGCTTAGGGTGTGGTGGTGTCATGACGTGACTTATGGTTGCTGGGGCAACCATAACCATCATAAGATATCATTCAAGTTGCTGGTTTTCTTCTTGGAGTCTGCAAGTTTGTCACTCGCCTTCTCTCGGGCGTTTGTACGATATTAGTAGAGAAATTCCCAAATGAGCTTTATATCTGGATCCTTTCGCTCAACGGTCTTCCGCCTAGTCCTTTGCGGCAGCCTTAGCTTTCGTAGCATCTTATCACCTGTAGCTGCGCTACCATACACACTGGAAATATATTATTAAGAGAGGTAAAGAGCGGAGCACGACTTAATAGTACCTGTTTTGTGTGCCTTTTAGGCCAGCTTACTCCCTCGCCGCCTGAACATGCTCAAGCACGATAAACTGGTGCGATAAGGAAGAGACGTCCGCGGCGGTATTTGAGCGATACAAGTGCCGTAAAAGTTATATTGTGATGCGAACCGATGCCATACCGCAAATCACGGCTACGTGGTACATCGTGGAATACGGGAAAATGGTATATCTCGAATTGTAAATTCCAATGCTGGGGGAATGGGCTATTTTAGCCGTAGGAGTTCGTTTCGCGGGGTGCACTGTACTGATGAATCAAGATTCCCTTTTGCGAGCGGATTATATACTCTACATGGCTAAATGTGCAGAGATCGGGTTCCGGTTACGCAATGGACTTGAGGGAGAGGGGCTTTGGTGGCGTGCGAGGAGGATTGTGTGCAAGTTGGATTCACGGTATCATACCTGTACGATATCCTTACCTCTGGAGCCTGAAGTTAGGCGAGTGACGGTTTGTGACGGCTTATGAAACGGGCCGATGGAGGGGTGGTGGTATGATAACTGAGCTAAACTTACCCATGATACTTGGAGATAACGGCACTCGAGTGTAGCAGTGCGTATGAATGGGCTGGAGCGGAGTCGAGTTTATGTTTTGGGGCAAAGCGCACTAAGAGTGTCGTCTTTCTGGTATCATAACTTGACCCCTTTCAGAGCTCGCCGGAGATTTGCCCTCCTATCTCGGTTAGATGGCTAAGCGGCAGAGCTTCGATTCTGAACTATTCCTAAGCTCTGATAGAAAATTACTTATCGCCTCGTTCGCCAACTCTTTGTGTTATGGCTTGGGTTAGTAGTCGTCGGGTGGTAGTTGCTTCTGGCGAACTCACTCCGCGATTAGTGGAGCTACGGCACTCGATAGATATAGGAAATACGGCGCCTATCTTCGCCGAAGCTGGTAAGTTAGAAGGTTGGGAAAGGCTTTCTGGCCTGCATGGACGTCACGAGCAATTATGGTGCCATGCTTTAAGTTGGTATAATAAGCTAGTCAATATCACCGTCGGCGCTCTCTGGTGTTCGCTCATTGCAGCGCGAGATTGGTGCTGTGCAGCATCGTAGGATAGGAATTACTCGTGATTGAACGTTTGTGAGTATGGCCAGAGAGATAAGTAGGAAAGCTGAATTTTGACATGCAATACCCATAGCACCCTTGTTCGCGAGCGTCGTTAAGTATCGAGTAAAGAGGTCTGGCATTTCCTGCTATTATACTTTTATTATACCAGCGCGGTAGACACCAGTGGGGGTCCTGAGGTATCCATGAGGTTCCCCAAAAACCCGCTTTTATTCCGCCCCCCGGAAATTTCAGCACGGTACGGTAGTCGACTGAATCAATCACCCATCCATCTACAACATCCTAAGCAGCAAAAGACAGAGAATGGCTCAGTTATTCAGTAACAATATTAATTCTCTGAACACGGCTGTTAACGTGTGGAACAATTATACCGTTGCCGATGACCGTTCTCAAATCTTTACCTGGTTATCGCCACTAGAGCCCAGGTTACGGCGCCAGGACATCTGGGGCCGGCGAGTCGAAAGTGTGGGAGAATGGATCTTGCAAACTGAGGAATTTAGAAGCTGGCACACCGGTAGTGAGGGAGGTGAATCGGTCAGCCCTCTTTTGTTTTGCTATGGAGATCCGGGCATCGGCAAGACATATCAGGTAGCAAGGACGAACCTCAAGGAATGGAGGAGAGAGGGTGAGTGCTGACAAACCGTGATGTTAGCTCGCTGGTGATAGATACCTTGTGTAATCGGGCTAGGGGACAAAATGCGACGGTTACATGTTTTTATTTTGACTTTGTCGCGCAAAAGGGGCAGCCTCTTACGAGCATGCTGGGGACCCTACTGAAGCAGCTGGTTTTTGAACTAGAGGAGATCCCGGAGGAGATATCGCGAGCATACCAAGACCAAAAGAATGCTCTTGGTGGGCAGGGACCAACTTTCGGAGATTGTGGAGATGATGCAGGGTATCTCTTTTAGAAAACCTGCATTTATATGCATCGACGCTATGGATAAATGCGTGGCAGGAGATAGAGTCAGGATCCTCGATTCGCTGGATCAAATTCTCTGGAAGTCTCCAGGTATTCGAATATTCATGACTGGAAGACCGCATGTTCGGCCTGAGATCGGAAGGCATCTTGCTGGAAGCGTGATCAGTGTGTGCATAAGACCCAAGAGAGGTGATATCATTAGATATCTTCAAACTAGGCTGCACGAGCCCACGATCCCGGATGCGATGGATAGTAGCCTGAAGGCAGGCATCCTGAAGAAAATTCCTAATGGTATTTCGGAAATGTGAGTATCATAGAAGCGGCGACACTGGGGAAATTACCTCAAGTTATACGCTGACAGATACACATCTAGGTTCCTGCTAGTATCGCTGAACATCGATGCGATCCTGCAGGAAACCACAATCCATCGCAGGCGTCAAAAGCTCAACTCAATGACCGATGGCTTGGGGTTGGGGGATGCTTATGGTGCAACACTGAATGGATAGAGGAGCAGAGTGGGACGAAATCGAGGATTGGCATGGCGGAATTGATGTGAATCTCTCACTCGGAACGGCCATTGAAGGTCAATGAACTATGCCATTCCCTAGCAGTCGAAATAAGGTCGCCACATCTCAACACCGACAATGTTCCTTCACTAGGAACATTGCTAACCTGTTGCCAAGGACTTGTTGCCACAGGCAAGGAGACTTCTACGATCCGATCAATCCACTTTACCCTTCAGGATTACCGAGGGTCTCATACCGAACTTTTTGGAGCAGCTCACTCGAAAATAGCGGAAACCTGCCTAAGTTATCTGAACTCCTAGAAGATTAAGGATATTTCGACCAGTTCGTCTCCCGATCTCCAATGCACACCTTTTCTCGAATATTCTTCTCTATATTGGGGAGTCCACGAAAAAGGGGGGACCTTTCAGATTGCACGAAATTTCTTGCGCTGGAGCTATTTGACGACAACAATAACCACATATCCACTAAAACGCTCTTGAAAGCGCATTCATGGTACATGCTGCTTGGAATGGGCATTGGAGTGGTGAAAATACTGCTCGGACGGGGCGATGTTAACCCCGACAAACCGGATCGGGATGGCGTAATAGCATTCTCGTGCGCTGCGTTGAATGGGCACGAGGGAGTGGTGAGAGTGCTAGGACGGGACAATGTCTGCCCGGAAAAACCAGATCGGGATGGTGTAACAGCACTCTCGTGTGCTGCGTTGACTGGGCACGAGGGAGTAGTAGTAGTAAATCTACTGCTGTCAACCCTGGCAAAGCAAATGAGGGCGGCCAAACTCCACTCTGGCGTGTTGCAGGGAATGGGCACGAGGGTGTGGTGAAAATGCTGCTCGTACGGGACGACGTCAATCCTCGCAGGCCAGATATCGACGACCAAACACCATTCTCGATTGCTACCTTGTATGGGCGTGAGGGAGGGATGGCGCTGATACGGCACCCAGCATCTGCCGCCGCCGTAACGGCTTCGTCCTCTCCACCTCCTTCCAATACGGCTAACCTGTGTGCAATTTCTTCAAAGACCCCAACAGCTCCATATACGAGTCTGTCATCGCCGCTTCCCCCCCTCTCATCCCCGCCCAACTCCCTCCCGTAACTTAAAACGCCACCTTCTGGTAATTGCACTGTCTCCTTTCCTTCCGCAGTAATTGTGCCGCAGAAACTTAGCTTAAATATTATTTTTTTCGTTGGAGAGAACTATATTATGTGGTGGGGATGCACATGTCTATCACATCCCATCCGGGTTTTGTTATGTATTCGGGCCGGGATTTTTTTAGCTCCTGTTTATACTCTAGAATTCGGTATCGGTGGGGATCTAATTCTACTCTAGTAAGATTGACTCGAAATTTCCATACATTTACTTCTTTTGTTATCTTTTAGTTGTAGAACCTCTTCGCGCATTTATTGTTCATTTGAATTTTCCACAATTCCCTTTCCCCCTTTCCTTCCCTGTAAAGTGTGGATCTCGGGGTTGTTTAGATATAGGGAATGAAAATATGAAAATTAATGTAGGTGTTTCTGACACTTGTGAAAAAGCGACATGAAATCTAGCTTACATGCCACTGTCCTCTAGTGTGAACTTGAGGGTGAAGTTGGAATTCTGTCCTACTTTTTGGTCTTTCCTATCGAGGAAAACTAACTCAGTGGGGGGCCCTTTTAACTGAAATCCACCCCAATTACACAAGTACCCGTATTTCACCCCCGCTTGTCTCTGTGATCGAAGGGCCCACAGCGCTGTGTGGTGCCGACTTATGAGCGTATTAAGAGGGGTATTCCACCCTCCCTGAGTCTCCTTTTGCCCATTACAATACCAACACATAATATCTCACCTGGCCGTGCAGGGAAAGCCTTTCCATGTCCCGGAACATCCGCGTTGGAACGACGCCTTATGTTACCTTATTATAAACGGTTGATATAGTACCGTTAAGTACGGCTGTAAGGTACTGTATTGCATAATACCGGAAAATGGTATCTGGCACTATAGAGTCTAATGCCAGGTAATGGTGTCTTTTGTCGTGGGGGTTCGTGTTGCGGAAAGTGCTGATACCGTAAGAACTCGAACAAACGATCCTTGTGCTAGGATGTTGGACTTCCCTCTATGGGTAAAGTCTGGTGTTTTTTTCTTTTTTATTTGTCTCGGAGAGGGGTCTTTTGGTGTGGTTTTCGCCCCTTCTCCAGAGGAGGAAATTTTGGACTACCTAGTACAAGGATCGTTTATTTGAGCTCTTACGGTAGGTTAAGTTTTCTTATAATGGGCGGACTCTAGGCCGCCAACCTGTAGAGATTTGAGGACGGTTAGATAAAAGGCTTAGAGATGGGGCTTTGGTGGAGTGTGGAGGGTATTGTGTACAGGAGAACATTGCTGAGGAAGACACGACGCAAAACTTATCAGGAGACGCCATATAAAAAGGGTTATGTGTATTAGCAGAAGGATATAATACATAACATTATCATACCAATACAGACGGCACCCTAAAAGCAGAGTGGTAATGTTGGTCTCGAGCCGGTTTGGGCTAATGTTTTTTCGTTAATGTAATGCCTGGAACAAAAGCTAGGTCGGAAATTATCTGTGTTGAGGAGAAGATCATGCTGATGATTTAACTTGGTGTGGAGAAGTGGCTTTATTGAGAGTGGCTCTCAATCCTTTCTGAACGCTGGCCATCATATCTAAATTACGATTTACTTTGCAAGAAGTAGCATTGGTGTTTGCGAGGCTCTGATAGTTTCACTACGAATGCCCCGAAACAATCAACGCAACCTCTAGCAATGAGACTTCGAGTTGGACTTACTCGCCTTCTGCTGAGAAACTTTTGTTTTTGTTCCTGGCACTTCTTGACTTCTAGCGCTTGGTTCAAGTCGGTCATAGCAGGAATCCTCGGGTCTGGGATTTCACCAACCCACATAGAATGTCGTTGGCTCCACACCACTCTTAGCGGCTAATAGTGGCGGAACTTTTACTATAGTATCACCAAGGCAAAAATTCCCGTAGCTGTCATACTATATTATTAAATTTCCAAGGAAATAGAAAAGAGGAAATGTGAACTAAATTGAATTTTCATCACGTTAAATATACGTTAAATATTCTTCCTAGGGCGCCCTTCCCATCCCCCGCGCCCCGAAGCAACCAACACGTTTCGTTTTTTGGTGTTCTCTGTCCCTCCAGACCGCCTTCCAATGCATGTATTTGGACAGTCTTCAGACAGCCTTCAGACCTCCTCGACTAGGCCGATGTCTGGTTAGTGTGGTGGCCAGCCCATTCCCTCAACCGTATTCCACACACGACACGATTTGGACTATGCAGGTGTATGACAACTGGCACTATCTTAGACGGTCTGAATACCTTAGGATCTCCGCGTTTTTGGTGGGAAGGTAGAAGGTATCGGAGGAGGATCTCATGAACATAATGCTTGGAATCGGAACCGAGTTTGTCTTTTTCATCTCTCCACCGTTCGACATGCCGGCAAAGCGGAATATGTGGTTGGGATCCGAGAACGCAGCCCGGAAGCCAACGGAATAGATTCTCCATCTTGCAGGCAGGCTCTGTCTCTTGTTGTCCTTGAACCTATCGCAGCTAGCCTGTTCTAGCACTCACTTGAAGTTTGACTTCATTGGTATATATTAAATTCGAAAATCTTTATCCCCCCACGGCCTCTTGTTCTGCGCTACTTCCTCCTCTTTATATTCCCACCCCCCAGCCATGGCTTACGCCGGGTAGGCAAAGCAGGGAGATTGATTCGGCATAGGTATTTACCAACAGTGGGAGGTTTGAGCTCCAAACAACCTTGCATGATATCAGCTAATGTGGCACCAGGATGCAAAGCTGACCGTAGTGTTTAAACGTCGGATACCTCGCTCGTTTGAAGATAGCTTCTTTCCTAACCTGGGTGGGGGTTGAATTCACCGGTCTCTCATCAGCACCTGATATCCTGAGTAGAGTCTCTTGAGTTACCTGTTTCACTAGCAACACCAGGATAGCCTCTGCACTCCCCACGACATTGGTTCGCCCCTACTCTCTCTTATTGCTTGTGGCCATTTGCCGTTTGCTACCCCCTCGAGCACAGCAAAATTATTGAACACAATTTGGTAAGCAAAGTGCAATAAGCCTCGAGGGGTTATAGGAAATCCTAGAGGATTCAGGCGACTATGGTGATTATTTCTCCTTCTGAGAGATAGGTACGATTGCACCATAGGAAGGTATGTATCTCGGGCAAGCAATGTTCACCGATAGGGCTAAGGGTGGCTATGCCGAGAGTGCCATTGAGGCCATTGAGGTCCGGCCTGCTCAATGGTATCATACTATCGTACCAGCTTAGGACCATTGGCAGCTTTTACCATTGAGCACGAATATGTGCCCTATAGAAACATGAGGGCTTCCATTGAATTGGTGCCAACCTCCTGGAGGTGAAATTCTTCTATAAAAGAGATCTCGCCTGCTCTCTCCTCCTCTCCTTTTTCAACCACACATCTCTCTTCCCAAAATTCCTCTCAACCACCTCCTTCTTTGATCTCCTCGAGTCAAAGCTATCCCGCCCGATAGCCAACAACCATCGCCGCCACCACCCCGAAATAACCTCAACTTACTCCAAACCAACACCTTCCACCACCACTATCATCCATTCCACCTCAAGGCTACAGCGATAGCCAAAAACTTATAAGACTTTTTCTAAAAAAAAAATACACCAAATACCGGTCTCGCGAAAAATGGGTTTCATCGCTAAGGGTCGTGTCGGAAAAACTGTTAAGGGTGGGAAGAACTCCAAGGCCAAGGCCAATGAGTGCATGAGGGAGATATTGACCGAATACCATACCAAAATCGGTATTCCCCCCGAGCGTGCCACCGCCTATGGCGGCTACGATATCTCCTCGGGGATGAGCGACCTCCACTTGGACACTGGCAACGAGAAGGTTTCGGAAGCTGTCACTTGTGACCGCTGCCCGCAGAAATTTCCTTCCACTTTGGTAAGTTGTGGGGTTGCCCAGCGGTGCGCTTTTCAGAGCTAACAAATAAATCGTAGGAGGGGAGAGAGGACCTCACTCGCCATGGATTAGTTGGTCACGATTTGAAGCATATCTGTGAGCTCTTGAAGATCGGGATGCCGGATTTCGAGGCCCAGATGCAAGTTTTCACTCAAGATCAGATGGACGTCTATATCATTTCTCTTCTAAGCACTTATAGTAAGTCGAGATCCCTTCCCCATTCAAGGTAAATGGCTAGAAAGTTACTAACCTATTCTAGGAGCTGTTGCGGTCAAGCGTGGCCTCATGAAGCCCTGCCTTCCCGCCAGGGGGACCCGCGAGGAAGTGAGGAAGGAGCATTCCAAACGTCTCTGTTATGAGATGATATTTTAAAAAACCACAACCGACTCCCACAACTTGAAAACTAGTAGATCACCGCTACTGAATTTGGGCAGTGGATTTGTTGTTTCTCTGTCTTTTCTTTTGATGTCTTTGATTTCCTGATTCCTTCTCGCTTTGCGGTTGGGTAAACAATGTTTTTGCGAAGTAACATAGTCTGTAAACCCTATAAGGGGGCGTGGAGAGGTGCCTTGGAAATTTAGGGTGGAAATGCTGACCTGCTTGAATAAAAAAAAACCGAAAAACAAAAACTGTCTACCCGTGAACGGGTAGAGAGGGGACGATATTTACAGTGGGACCTTTATGACAGACTATGTAGTTAGTTAATGTAGTTAGTTAACTAGCAAATAAATAAGTAAATGAAAACCGAAAAACCATGGTCCTTGTGTAATTCTTACTGTTCGTGTTGGAGGAGCTTCGACACTGATGATACCCTCTCTATATATAGTAAACTGAGTGTGGGCCCATGGTGACCCTGTGCCCGTTGGTTCGATACCAAACCCGACGGATCTCTAACCCGGACACCACCACCCAAGCGAAATCGCAGACCGACCAGCACAGGCAAAAGGCAAATGGAGGATACAATGAACTCCATGGCCATGAGCCAAAAATTGATGGACGGCTAAAGTTATCATTTCCAAGCATCTCGGCTGAGGGGAAGAGATACACCTTGGGCACTCGACCTCAACCGTATCCTCTAAACTGTTACGATAATAATACCTGCAGTACAGAATTTTCCTACACCCCACTAAGTTGCCTAGCACCAGTCCCAGCGCAATGCTAAAGAAGAAGTATCGTGTGGTCTCCACGTTTTGTCGGATAAATAATTATAATCTAATTATATATAAAAAAAAAAAAAAAAAAAAAAAAAAAAAGTGGTCGGAGTTCCTGTAGTTCGATCGCTTGTCATCCGGAATTTCTCCATATTACAGCTATGATGAGGAGAAAATAGCTAAGCAGACATCTGGAATATCTGTAATGCAAAAAAATGAAAGAAAGAAAAAAAAAAACCTGGCACAATACCATTTACAGAGGACTCTCGGAGAACCAGAAATTGCGTGGCCTACTAGCATGTTTGCTCGCGGATAGCTGCTGTCTGACGCGCTATGATACCAACTAACTTAGCACCATCGAGAAAAAACTTTCTTTCTCGATGTTGTTTCGGGTTGTGGGTCATATATTATCACTCGGTACTGTTTGTTTGATGGGCGAATGGTTGGAAATGGAAATGATGAGAATGGGGTTTTTCACAAAGACGAGCGTGAGAGGAGAGGTCTTTTTCGATCGAGTAATGGAATTGGTGGAGGGTGGAAGTAAAGGTACGGAAGAAGAAAAGTACCTATCATAGGAGGAAAATTTTTCTTGCGGGCATCGCGAGCTGACATGCATCCACTTGTGTCGGGTATCACCAACAGCGGACAGGAAGTCTACGTAGTGTGCGGATACGATACGGTGGCTTTGCGGTGAACTCGCCGGGTGCCGTTCGCCGGGGTGGGATAAAAAATGCTTTGGATCTTAATGGAGATGAAACCACAATAAAGCCGGATTTAACACACGGTATTGCAAATGTGATGCTGGCAATCTGTGAACCTAACTTGTCTCCTCCCTGCAGCGTTACCCTGAGCGCGTTCGATCCCTTCCTGATCCCCTCCGCGTGTCGCCAGGTCCTCATCTCCAAGTCTCTAGTCTGACCATCCTCAAATCCCTGCTGGCTGGCGATCCGAAATCCGCTTGTTATAGGTAAAAGCTTGATTTTCCGGCACTTTCTGTGATACAGGCTCTTACGGCAAAAGTATACAGATTCGTGACTCCCCATCTAAGCCGCGGAATTCCCTGAGAAGGAAGAGGAATTGTAGTGGGCAAAAGGAGGCTGAGGAAGGGTGGAATATCACTCCTAGCCCATTAGCAAGTCGGTGTTGCGCAGCACTGTGGGCCGCTTGATCGGTATTGGTGCTCTTAGGGTGGGAGTTAATTTCGGTTGGAATACTCTTGACTATTTATTAATCTTCCTTGATAGGTAAAATGATATTAAACAATGTGGGCGGCCACCCAACCTCACCTCCGGGCTCACACCTAGACCGCCGTGTCACAAAGCGTGATCTTCCTCAACCCGTGTCCATAGTGGAAAGGGGCCACCATCAAACCTTAGTTAACAGCTAGCCACTGTGTCGCTTTTCGCGAGTGACGGAAATACTTGCTACTTCAAAATTTTCTCTCTATATCTAAAGAATCCGTAGGTCCATACTTTAGAGGGGGGAAAGGGGGGAAAGGGATTGCAGAAAAATTAAACGAGAATTGAAGGTGCAGGGAGGATCCCCAAGCAGAAACAACAACAAAAAGAGCAACTATGATGGAAATTTGAAGCCACATCGGCTTACTGGTATCTTATTCCAGCAAAAACAGCCCCCTACCAGTGCTAAACTCTAGATTATAAACAGAAAGTGGCAAATCCTAGCTCAACTGCATGAGAAAATCCGGATAGAGGTTTGGGCGGGTATGTGATAGGTATGTGCATTCTCATCACATATAATTACCCTCAACCAAAAGAAGATATTTAAGCTGAGTTTCTGTGGCACAATTACTCATGAAGGAAAGAAGATATGGCAATTGCCACGAGGCGGTGTTTTAAGAGGCTGGGTAGGGATGAGAGGAGGGAGTGGGTAGCGGTGAAAGACGTGTTTGTGGAGCTATTGTGGCCCTTGCATAAATGGCAGGTGCTGTAGTTTATCTGCCCTCGGAGGTAGTAAGGGGGATGATGCCTCCTCCGCCCTAGGTCGTGCTGGGGGTGGCAGATCCTGGGGGGTCTAGTAGCGCTACCACTCCTGTGCGGCCCATGATAGCAGCGTACCAGAGTGGTGTTCGGCCGCAGTTATCAGGTTTATTGGGGATGACATCGTCCCGCCCGAGCAGTATCTTCACTACTTCCTCGTGCCCACCCCAAGCAGCCCACAAGAGTGGTGTTTGACCGCTGTTATCTGGTTTGTCGGGGTCGACATCGTCCCGTGCGAGCAGCGTTTTCACCACTCTCTCATGCCCATTCCAAGCAGCCGATAGGAGCGGTGTTTGGCCACTGTTATCTGGTTTGTCTGGGTTGACGTCGTCCCGTTCAAGCAGTATTTTCACCACTTCCTCGTTACCACTCTCAGCAGCACACCAGAGTGGTGTCTGGCCGTAGTTATCTGGTTTGTCAGGGTTGACATCGTCCTGCCCGAGTAGCATTTTCACAACTCCTTCGTGCCCAAGCCAAGCAGCGAGCGAGAGTGGTGTTTCTCCATGGATATTTTGTTTGTCGGGGCTGACGCCATCCCGTCCGAGTAGTATTTTCACCACTCCTTCGTGCCCGTCCCAAACAGCACGACAGAGCGGCGTCAGGAAATCGCTGCCTAGACTGTCCGGGCTGACATCGTCCCGCCCAAGTAGTATTTTCACCACTCCCTCCTGCCCATTAAAAGCAGCATGATAGAGCGGTGTTAGACCGTAGCGATCAGGTTCGTCAGGGTTAACGTCGTCCCGTTTGAGCAGCATCTCCACCACTCCCTCGTGCCCATTCCAAGCAGCATGAAAGAGCGGCGTTCGGCCGTCTTTATCCGATCTGTCCTGATTGACATCGTCCCGTCCGAGCAGCATTTTCACCACCCCTTTGTGCCCATTCCAAGCAGCGCGACAGAGCGGCGTCCGGCAGTCGTTATCGGGTTTGTCCGGGTTAACATCGCCACGCCCAAGTAGTATTTTCACCACTCCCTCGTGCCCATTCCAAGCAGCATGATGGAGCGGCGTTCTGTTGTAGTTATCAGGTTTGTCGGGGTTGATGTTGTCCTGTTCGAGCAGTATTTTCACCACTCCCTCGTGCCCATTCCGAGCAGCATGATAGAGCGGCGTTCGACCATCTTTATCCGGTCGGTCCTGGCCGACATCGTCCCGTCCGAGCAATATTTTCACCACTCCTTCGTGCCCACTCCAAGCAGCATGATAGAGCGGCGTCCGGCCGTAGTTATCAGGTTTGTTGGGGTTGACGTCGTCCCGTTCGAGCAGTATTTTTACCACTCTCTCACGCCCACTCCAAGCAGCATGATAGAGCGGTGTTCGACCGTAGTTATCTGGGCTGTCCGGGTCGACATTATCCCTACCCAGAAGTGTTTTTACCACTCCCACGTGCCCATTCCGAGCAGCCCACACAAGAGGTGTATTGCCTACACAGTCTTTTCCGTTGACCTCGCAACCTTCCACATCCACCAAAATAGAAACAATCTCTGCAATCCCGAAGAAGGATGCGTAGTGTAGACCACTAAACAGGGAAATATTATCGGAATCAACACCCCACATGTACCACGAATGTGCTTTTAGGAGGGTTTTAGTGGATATGTGGCTATTGCAGTCGCGCAATAACCCCAACGCAAGTAATTTTGCGCAGTCCGAAAGGTCCCTTTTTGCGTGGACTCCCCAATATAGAGAAGAATATTCGAGAAAAGGTGTGTATTGGAGATCGGGGGACGAACTGGTCGAAAGGCCTTTGACCTGCTGGGAATTCAGATAACTTAGGCAGGTCTCTGCCATTGTCGAGTGAGCTGCGCCAAAAAGTTCGGGATGTGCCCGGAGGTACTCCTGAAGGGTAAAGTGGATTAATCGGACCGTGGAAGTCTCCTTGTCTATGGCAACAAGTCCTTGGCAACAGGCTAGCAATGTCCCTATTGAAGGAACATTGTCGCTATCGAGATTGGGTGACCCTATTTCGACCGCTAGGGCGTGACACAGTTCATTGACTTTCAAGGGCCGCTCAGAGTGAGAGATCCACATCAATGCCGCCATGCCAAGCCTGGCTTTCTCCCCACCCTGTCCATTTATCCGATCCAATGTTGCACCATAAGCATCCCCCAACCCCAAGCCATCGGTCATTGAGTTGAGCCTTTTTCGCCTGCGATGGATTGTGGTTTCCTGCAAGATCGCATCGATATTCAGCGATACTAGCAGGAATCTAGATGTGTATCTATCAGCGGGTGACTTGAGGTAGCTTTCCCAGTATCATTACTTCTACCTACATATCAGAAATATCATCAGGAATTTTCTTCAGGATGTCTGCCTCCAGGCTACTATCCATCGCATCCTGGGTTGTGTCTTCGTGCAGCCTGGTATGAAGATATCTAACAATATCACCTCTCTTGGGACTAATGGACACACTCACTACTCTTCCAAGACATCTCCCGATCTCAGGTTGAACGTGCGGCCTTCCAGTCACGAATATCCGAGCACCTGGAGACTTCTGGATTACCTGATTTAGAGAATCTAGAATCTTGACTCGATACCCTGGCGCACACTCATCCAGAGCGTCGACGCATATGAATGTGCGCTTTATGGAAGAGGTACTCTGCATCATCTTCACAATATCCAAAAGCTGCGGTCCCCGCCCACCAATGGCATTCTTTTGGTCTTGGTATACTCGCCATATTTCCTCCGGGGTCTCCTCCAGTCCACAGACTAGTTGCTTTAGCAGGGCGCCAAGCACGCTTGTATGTGACTGCTCCTTTTGGGCGGCGAAGTCGAAATAAAAACATGCAACGGTCGCATTTTGTCCCCTAGCCCGATCACACAAGGTGTCTACCACCAGCGAGCTAACATCACGACTTGTCAGCCTTGCCCTTTTTCTTCTATTCCTTGAGGTTCGTCCTTGTTACCAAATATACGTCTTGCCAACTCCTGGGTCTCCATAGCAGAACAGAACTGCGTTGTCGGATTCACCTCCCTCGCCGCCAGCATACCAGTTCCTAAATTCCTCAGTTTTTAAGAGCCATTCCCCCACACTTTCGACTCGCCGGCCTTGGATGTCCTGGTGCCGTAACCTGGGCTCTAGCGGCGATAACCAGGTCCTGATTTGAGAACGGTCATCGGCAACAGTGCAGTTGTTCCACACGTTAACGGCCGTGTTCACAGAGTTGATGTTATTACTGAATAACTGGGACATTTTCAGTTTTTTGCTGCTGCTTAGGATATTGTACTCGAGTACCGGTATGATAGGTGATGGATGATGGATTCAGCCGACTGGAGCGCTAGAATTCCTGGGGGCTGAAGAAAAAGCGGGGTATTTTGTGGAACCTCATGGATACCTAAGGGCCGCCCAATCAACCTCTCCAAATCTGCGCCAACAAAACCCTGCCTGCGCCTGCCATATTGGTAGCAAGAATTGCCACTCCTCTCTAAGTGCCATTCCATAGAATAGCACAAATCTTGCACTGCGGTGACCGGACACCCTAGACCACAAGCCATGGGGTCAGCTAGCTCTACTGTATATATACCGGGTACAGCAGTGCGCCAAACCCTATGAATGAATCAAGTTAAAAACTTATCATATCATACATATCACTTAACTTAAAGCATCACAGTAGGGTTCTCAGTGATTTTGGTACAGTACAGGTCAGAAAACTCCTCCCGCAACCTCACACTAGGTTCTCGGAAGATAGGGGACGTGGTTTTCGATATTCGTCGAGACCAGCGAGCACTTGTACAGCGCAGCACAGTACCAGCCGCGACAGATCGGGGCATCCGCAAGAACCTACCCCATATATTTCCAATGGCCGAGGAGTAAGTTCGTCAGAAGTAAGTACCGTTCAGCTGCTAACCTAAGCAGTAATTCAAAGAGTCGTTTAATACGCCCATGAACAGCGTTCTATCAGAGCCTATGGTAATTCAGGGCCCAAGATTTACCACTAAACAAACCAAACGAGACAGTGGAGCAAATCTCTGGCGAACAGCTCTGAGAAATTATCATCTCAACGTCACTTAGATACTGTACCTCAAAGCACAAAAAAAATTACGATTAATACAGTAAATGCAAAAAAAAGGGCCCATATCTGTCCATAGGCATTGCTAAACTTGACCGCTAGGTCCCCAAGTAGGTATCTTTGTTAGGTCACCACACTTGTTTTATACTAACGTCACAGCACGTCACTCGTCTAGGTTTAGGGTCCAATGGGTAAGTTTACATTGCGCGCGATAGGCAATATGATGCAGTATTGTAACTTGCCATAAGCTTACTAGATACCGCTAGTCTGGCTGGAATATAAAAAAACACTTTAGACCTCAATGGAGCCGTAAGAAGGGGAGAGAGTGTTTACACCTAGAATTCATAGTAGGCGGAGAAAACCCAATCCAAGTCTCTAAATACAGGATTAACCCACGGAATTGCGGACGAGAACATCGTGGATCCAACTTGGTCCCCCTCAGCAATGTCTCCCTGTGCGTACCCCTCCCCACGTGCTACCGGAGCCCCATCTTTGGGTCATTTGTTCAACCATCCTTTGATCTGCGGGCTCGCCATCTGAGCTCCGCTTGTTGTGAGGAGACTTAAGTTAAGCTATCAGCACTTTTTGCGACACGAACTCCTAGACACCATTACCCGGGCATCAAATCCCATGGTGCGAGATAATTTTTCCGATATCGTGCCTTATAGCCGAACACTCGAGCACTATCACTATTTCTTTCTAGCATTCACGGCCGGGGATACCAGGACGTGAGAGACCCAGTGCTAAATTCCGTTGGGCTGATTTCTATGAAAAAAACAAAGCCAGCTCCCACACTCCCCTAAACCTATCTTCTAATCTGGGCTATTCCCCTACAACTATCCAAGATTCGACGTCTAACTGCGTCCCGGGGCTAGTTACAAACCCTAACTAGTTTAAAGGTTACCATGCCAAGCCATATGCGGCTCTCCGGGGCGGGCCGGAATAAATGTTGGGGTAACGCCGGCGATAACCGAACCCCAGACATTCGGTTCACGCCTTCCCGGGTCCTCCTCCACTTGCATCTAACAATTCCGAAATCTAGCCCATTTGTTCATAACTTCACCGCATGATACCCTCTTACTCTCCGCCCCCCCTCCCTCCTCTCTGCAATCCGACAAAACCCTTTGGAGACAAACATACAACTGCGATGGTATTACTGACCTCTTTAAGAGCATCAGCATGGGCAAGGGTTTCCAGGATTCGATTACCACCTCCTCCGAACACCGCCAGATATTTTGCATCCTCGGGAATCACTCGACAAAATGCCCCGATGAAGCAGCCCCCGCATTCAAATAGGTTCGTTCATACCCGTTATTCCGAGGGGGAGTTGGGGGAAATGATGGGTTAATGTTGGGGTAGTGTACTGTTCCCTGGAGCGGTGAATTCAAAGTTCACCAATGAACTCAAGTTCCAAAGGCCACAGGACCTCCCGGCTATCTCGACTTATAGGTTGATTGATACTCACGGACAGGTTGTGGATAAATCGAGGGAGCCGGACGTTGGTCAGGAGTTGGCGTTGAAGATGTATAAGGATATGGTTACCAGTAGGCTCTCTCTAGTTTCGGTGGGATGGATTGGGCTGGGTTGGGGAGCAGGTGTTAACTGTGGTGGGGGGTGTAGCTAGCATTATGGATTTGCTTATGTTAGTTTCGGATTCGAGATTGCGGGCGCCGGGCGTACCGTGCCGGAGTGCTGACGAGAATGGTTAGGTACGAATCCCAACGCCAGGGACGGATAAGTTTTTACATGGTATGGAAATCTACCTCCTTCACTCGAGCAGAGTGGGAAATGCTAAGGTGTGCCGGTAGGTCTCTGCCGGCGAAGAAGGAATCGCTGTTGGATCTGCCGCGGCTTTAGCTCCCGACGATGTCATATTCTCCCAATACAGAGAGCAAGGAGTGATGATGTACCGTGGGTTTACGCTCGACGAGGTAGATTCCTTGACTTAAAAGAGTTCAATTTGAGGCACTTTTAGTTCTGATTGGTCATAGTTCATGAACCAACTATTCGCAAACAAATTTGACTACGGAAAGGGCAGGAACATGCCCATTCACTACATGAGTGAGAGATTACACATGGTATAACCTCCCTATACTATTAAATCGTTCTAGTTGTCAACGTTACTACTGCAGCACCCAATCTCCTCTCCTCTCGCTACCCAGATTCCTCACTCTGTAGGCGCAGCGTATGCCCTAAAGCTCGACCAATCTTCTCGCATCGTCGTTTGCTTCTTCGGGGAGGGTGCCGCTTCAGAAGGCGACTTCCATGCAGCGTTGAACATTGCCGCCACACGCTCCTGCCCAGTAGTATTTATCTGCCGGAACAATGGATTTGCAATCAGTACCCCAACTCTCGAACAGTACAAGGGTGACGGCATTGCTAGTAGGGGCGTTGGGTACGGGATTGACACTGTCCGAGTGGATGGAAACGATGTGAGTGTGACCTTTAGGGGGGGGGAGGGATTTACTACCTAAACAGGCGGGCTAACGAGAAGGTGCGGTAGATCATGGCAGTCCGAGAAGTCACAATGAGAGCCAGGGATATAGCCCTCAAGGAACAGAAGCCAGTACTTATCGAGGCCATGTCTTATCGTGTTTCGCACCATTCCACTAGTGATGATTCGTTCGCGTATAGAGCTAAGGTTGAAGTTGAAGGTATCTCTTTCCCGACCTCTAACCCACAATCCGAACACCGCTGATCCAATACAAACAGACTGGAAACGCCGTGACAACCCCATCACTAGGTATTCCGTTATTCCTCCTCTTCTCTTCCATTATTCAGGCTAACAAACCCTCCATAGAATGCGCAAATGGCTGGAATCCAAATCCTGGTGGTCCAGCGAGCAAGACCAAGAGCTCCGCACCCAAGTCCGCAAGGACATCCTAAAAGCCTTCGCCCGTGCTGAAAAGGAGAAGAAGCCAGCGCTTGAGAACCTCTTCCTGGACGTCTTCAAGATCCCCAGCCGTGATCTGGAGGAGCAGATGACGGAGCTCAGGAGAATTATCGAGGAGTACCCGGATGAGTATGACCTTGAAGCGTTTGATCGAGGGAAGGAGGGTCTGTAGGAGGTTTCGATGGGCAGAAGCTTGATTTTTATATACCATTATCTCCTTCTTTGGTTGGGCTGTGACCTTTTCCTTTTCTTTTTCTCTTGCACGGACGGAAGTCTTTTTTTCCCTCCTTTTCCTCCTTTTTCATGTTTTTTTCATGTTTCGCACCTGTTTGGCATTGGGCGGGGTGTTTTTGGTTTCGTAATGTGCAATACAGTTATTTAAGCAAATACATTCGATTCCGTGAATGTGTGCTGCTGCAGGTCGTCTAGTCCCCCGGGCGAGGTCAAAACCCATCCCCCGTGGTAGAGCAGAATATGCCAGGCAGGGTGGGGTTAGAGCAAGTCCACGACCCCGGTTTTCATACAAGACATCATTGCCTTTTGGCAAGCCTTCCATATTATACCACTTGCATCCGCCCATCCTATCCATCGAACAAGTTTCAATTGTAGAAGCATTGTCATAGGTTACCGGCCGTCCGTGTTTACCGTTTTTCCTGGCCGGACCCATTCAAATCGAATCATAAATCCTAAAGAAAAAGGAAAAAAAAAGACGAATAAACCATCATTACCACCCCACCCCCAACCCATCCAATTATACGCGATAACCCAAAGCCAACAAACCAACAAGCAGAAGAAAGGAGGAAAGGGACTACATAACCATTCATTCAAGACTTCTTAATATCCCCCGCTACAACAATCGGCACCCCAGAAACCCCATTCCCAGCCGGGGCAGGACCAGCACCATTACCCCCCGCATTCGTAACACCCAATTCCTGTATGCCGGTGCGTGAGTAACTCGGCGGTGTTGCGGCGCCGGACGCTGGACCAGAAGTTGTCGGCGAAATGGGGCTCTGTAACGGCGACTCATTCGTGGCGAGGCCCGCGCAGGTGGAGATTATTTGGTGCCATTTTGCGGCCTGTTGTGGGGTTTTTCTTTTGTCAGTTTCCGGTTCAATCATGGGGTGCGGCGGCGGAGGGGGGTACATCTTCGTGAGTAGCTGCCTTGAAGGCATAATCGTGTTTGGACGATAGAGCCTTCATGGTGCTCCCCGCATCTTTTCCGGAAATGATAAACTTCGCGTTTGGAGGTTTGGAAAGTGCGCCGATGGTACAGTCCGGGAGGTAGAGGCTTATTTCTGGGCTGGGGTCTTTGGAGTAGTTCTATTTCTCGTTGGTTTAGACATTGTTAGAGTATTGCGGGTGGAATGGAGAGAGAGGGACGAGCATCGTTGTCCTTAAATTCATGTAGATACTTGCACGGGGTGACGACGTAATAAGCCGCGCTATAACTCCTCATGACTTTCCCCTTTCTGTTCAGCGTGCCCTCGATCAAAGCTTTTGTACTCTGGTGACCCTGATTGGGGAACTGGATCGACTCGATCGACCGCGCCGGCGAGGATGGATCAATGAGTACGTCGGCGTATCTGGTCGTGAACCCACCCCACTCGAAATCCAGTGGGAGCCTTTGACCGGCAGCTATTCAAACAAACGCCTCAATCAGCCCAGCTCACAACTAATCCAAAAAAAAAGTTCAATTTTTTCCAAATACCAATAATATCCCCATACAATGCCTTCTGTCTATCAGCCTGGGCTCCAACATGCTCATAAAACGACCCAAGCGCTTGCTGTATCGTCTGAACAATATGCCCCTCAAACTGTTGCATCTGATTCTGCGCACCCAGTAGATCCTGCCGATGATTGTTCTCTTCAATAACCTGCTTGTGCAGTCTGTGCAGCACGCCCCTCCGCAAGATGTACGGGTCGACATCCGGTTTCAACTTGCCTCCATTCCCATGGGAGTGCGTTCCGGGGATATTTATGTGCGCAAGTCCACCCGCCGCCGTGCTCTGCCCAGATCCCATGGAATCAAAGCCCGAAGCATGCTGGCCCAGCAATTCTATGTGATTCTGCGTGTAGTTGCGGGCCTTCGCGACGCTCTTGGAGCTCTTCTCCGAGGCGCTGTGGATGTGCTTCGTGCGATCCTTAATCTCCGTGTGAAGACGTCCGAGGATGGGTAGGACGTGGGTTTTCAATGCCCGTTCAGTTTCATGGTGGGATTGCGTGATGCCTTGGGTGTTTGTGCGGACGTTTTCGAAGAATGAGGCAACGCCGCCGATGTCTTGGGCTGTTCGTCGTCATCACCATCAGTCCCCCGCACCATTTGAAGAAGAAAGTGGGCTCACCAAAGTGATGTCCCTCCTTCAACGGTTCGGATACAGTCTACAATTTCAAACAATTGATTCAGTACAAGCAGAAACCTCAAGCGGGGGGCAACCCAAACACACCTTCAAAACCTTCTCATACTCCTTCGCCATCACTTTGTGCGCAGCTTCCGTATGCGAGACATATGCTTCGATGTACCCAACCGCATGCTTCCAAGCTCTCAACCGCTCAACCAATAGTCCCGCTACGTCCCCTCTTTCAGTAGGAATCGCTTCTTCTGATGCCATTGAGTCGGTGGTGTTGGCGTGACGAAGTGCGGGGTGTCCGTCCTCTTGAGGAGATACCGTAGCCATGGCGGGTTCTGCACTGTAATTTACTAGACAAATGAGACAAGTGGGGGGCGCTGGAGGCAAACTTAGGTAAGCAGAGAAACCCCAGAAGAGTGAAAGGGTTATTTTTACCTATCGTATCTCCAGCTAAGCCTGGAGAATCGGGGAACGTTATGATATCTTTCGCTGTTTTGGATGATATATAGTAAGTAATACTCCCTATTCCAAATCCAAGGGTATTGTATGATCGCTCGGCGGTGGAAGGAAGGGATAACCTTATAGTTTTACCAGTGCTCTAGGTGGGGTCCCTGGATGGTCCCTGCATTTATCTATGGCAGCTGCACAACATACAGCGCCAGGTACTGTACTCGTGCACTGCTCTTATACGGACTCCAACAGCCCTTTTCTTCCACGAAATACCTGTTAAATTGGTGATTGACGTCAGGGTGAAGTTTGTCGTCACGAAGGTCGCCATATCGGTACTTGCATTGGAGGTCCAGCAAAAGCCCCGTCGTCACAGAAAGCGTCACCACATGGAATATCTTGAATACGCTTTGCGAAGGTGTGCTCATCTTTAACGATGGTTGGGGGAGGTAATCGCATGAGGAAAGGATCTACAACTTCACTCACGGTTGCCATGCATCCAAGTTTTCGGATCTAGATTGGGAAAGGGATTCATTTGGACACAGTAAATTTAGCAGCGACAGGGAAGTGGTGATATCAGATTGAAGATCGAATTCTCGCTGGGCCAATTTATCGCTAAGCTTACTAAAGCTACTTAATACTGGCAGTCTGCTTGAGTACTTTCACAGTGCTTTTAAGGTAAATGCCGCGCCCCGGTAACTTACACCCCCCGTATCACGCAATGCACGCCACATCACTCGAAAACTAAGTCGTGCACTATTTATCATACCTCACACTTTACGAAGAGGAAATGATATCATTTTCCATTTGATGCCCCCAATTTTTGCTCCCCCGGGTCATCCCAATGACAAGGAAAATCATAAAAAGTCTATCAAATTTAATTTAAAGGAAACGCCCCCACCGTCTAGTTCTGGGTAGGAAAAGAATACTGCGAACAAAATCCTGGCACGCCGTCTATGGTTACAACGCGTGGAGGACGGTGAAAAGAAGGCAGGCTAGGTAGAGAGGAGTGTGTACAAAGTGTAAGATTAAGAAAAGGAACCAGCGGGAAATGAAAATACTCAGTACCCACCAAAAAAAACTCATGCAAACGCCCAAAGCAATCCCTCCAGGAAACAAAGGCCAAAAAAATAACAAAATAAACAAAGGGAAAAGGAGGTGTAAGAAAGGGCGTTTTTTCTACCGACCCCTAAGCTGGAATCCCCTCAACCTTCTCTCAGCTTCTGTGATGGGAGAGTGTACTTCGCTGCTAGAATCGCTATCTCCACCAGTATGGTCACTGCCGAGAGCTCCTCCCGATCTCCGCCTATCGCTTCCGTCTCTACCGGAGTGCATGGTAGGCAACGCGGAGGAGCTCGGGGGACTGTTCAGGGGGCTGGCGGCGAGGCTGGCAGGTGCACTGCGGAGTCCCTCATCGTAGGTAGGGAGGCTTGAAGTGGAGCTCAAGTTTCCTGTTCCTGAACGAACCGCAGTGCTATACGATGGGACCTTCGATAGCGCACCGAGATCCACCTCATCCTCACGTGCCTTATCCGGCGAGTGCGCTCTCGCCCTAGGCCTAGCATAGCGCGCGGTGTGCCCACTTGATTCCACCGGCCTCGAAAAGTAGTCTTCGCCGCCACGTTGGCTCAACCGTGCTACTACTTCTTCTACCATAGCCCTAGGCGACGAGGCCGGAGATACCGGCGGGGCACTAGCGCCACCGGTACTCCTATGTGGGGGTATCCCCGGGGGTGTAGGAGAACCGGGCCTTCCTAAATCACCCGCCGAATTCGTGGCAAGGTTCTCGGAGGAGCTCTGCTGTGATAGGTTGGGCGAGTTAGAAAGGGAAGGAAGTGGAGTGTGCGTTGGAGTTTCGTAGTGGTCCTGGGGTATGCCCTGATATAATCGATCCAGGTAATGGTCGTCATAACGCGGAGGCGCTTGACTTTGATTCAGCGCGAGGTCCCCTGACAAGGGAGTCCCACGGACGATATTGTCTTCGCCCATCAATAGATCTGGAGATATGAACAATTGCACAGGAAGGGATGCCCGTAGCTGTGACTATATGTCAGCAACCGCACACAGATATTAACATTCAACCAAGCCTACCTCAGAGGTGTGCCCATCGGGATTGTGAAGTTGGATGGCGAATTTGAGCCTGAAGTTTGGGTTAGCAGAAGCAGCGGTGCCGCTCAAAGATCCGTCGTGGATACTCACTTGTGTTTAATTTTGATGCAGTCCACTTCACAATCCTGAACGCATCTAATTAAGCTCTTCGGAAGTTGGACCCTGTCCTGTAGCCTCCACCTTCCGAGATCTTCACCATCCTCCATCCCACTCTCACAATTCTCAAATATCTGTTGCAAAACGTGCCTGACATCATCCTTAGTAGTGCCCTTCTCAGGGTCACTGAAGCTTTGCAATTCCTTAAAATTGCAAATAACTTTCCCCACAGTAAGTCCCTTGAGTAAGGGCACAAGTATAATATCGATAGGAATAGACGATCCAAAAGCAACAGCCTTTCTGGGAATACTAATCGAGTATTCTACCTTGTTGGGCCAGATATTCTCCACAGACTACAAGGGTATGTATGTTAGGAAAAATAGCCCTGGGAGATGTGACCGGCAACGCGGCAAACCCACCATAGCCTGTGATAGCTCCAACGCACTAGGGCCCAAAGTCCGTACTACCCTTAAATGCTATCCGGGCCAAAAAGATCTAGTCAGCCTTATCCTCACATACCGGTATTTCACAAATACAGTACCAATAAACTTGCACACTCAGCAAACGTTCAGCTAACGCACCTTTTTCGCAACGATATTCTGCGCAAACCGGGGCCTCTCGATCACAGCTTTTAGCCGATAGAATATCTGAGCATGCTCTAGGCCTTCGATTGACTCGGGAAGGTCTGGGTTCCATGGGCGCAAGTGTCAGCGCACAAACTCGCGAATTAGAGGAAAAAATCCCGAGATGTCGCCGCTCGAGTAAAAGGAGTAGAAGGAAAAACAAACTGACTGCCAGGTAGGACAGTTTCAAAGCTGTATTCGTAATTATTCGGGCGCAGTGTGACTGGGTTCCTGTGAGAAAATTCCAAGAATTCCCACTTCTTCACGAACACTACGCTCTCACTTTTAACCGGCTTGACAGAAATGCCGGAAGCTGTGGAGTTTTCCTGCCAACTTTGTATAACAATGCGGAAGGGAATCCGGAGTATCAGCCTCCAAGTCTTTATTATTAATGTGCCTCGTAGACAGGGATTCTGCCTCGTTTCTGGCTCCGACTCTGTTTCAAGCGGGAGGGAAGTACTCACTGCAGCCTTCTCACGCCCAACAACGACAAAGCGATTGACCGAATGGCGGCAGATTCTGTGATGCAGAAAGCAAGTGTTCCTTTCAGCGCTGCGCCAGCAGATTCCTCTGGGGTTCCCCTAAGCACAACCACATTGTTGTCCAGTCTGCACAACAGAAATAAGTACCATCCTCCGTGAAAACGAGCAAGAGGCAGCAATTGCAAGGATCTCGCACCTAATATCACAATAAGGGATCGTATGGCTATGACTTCGGTTCAAAAGAGGCATATCGACAAACTTCCCTCCTCAATAATTTATCCCAATAAACAACGACGATCCTCCGGCAATTCCAAAGGTAGTATAGCAACAATAGAGTAGTCGCAGCGGAAACAAACAAACTCTTTTCTCCCCTCTCTTCCTGTCTGGGCAAGAAGAGGAGGGAAGGCCAAGATATAAATATCCTATGAGGTACAGTAAACAGTCTGACGCACCGGAGCTCGGCCGCACACCTTGTCCACAGTGGATGCTCCAAGTGATTAGTAGGTTTGCCGCGGTGTTGAGGATAGCAGGCTGTATGCAGTATAGGACGAAATTTTATTGGACGGACGCACAAACAGCCCGACGGGATTGTATTGGAAATGGGATCCCGGAGTGCTGAAGGACGGGAGGTATACTCGAGTACGCACACAGACAGACACAAGCATACACTAACGCCCAAAAAAGCTTGTAGAAGAGGATGCTGAAGGGAGGTGAAGGAGAGGAGGAGGAGGAGGAGGAGGAGGAGGAGGAGAGGCAGGTAGGCACAGGAAGGTAATAATAATGATGGTGGTGGGTGAGGAAGCGAACCAGTCTAGAATAGAGAGGCCAGAAGGCCTTACGAGCGCAATGGTATCATATGTAGGATAGACCAAGTCTACACGTTTGGAGTTATGACAAGCCGAAATCCCTCCCAGAAGGACCCTTTGGGGTTACGGCGTCGCATACCAGTACCGGTATGCTATCGTGTACTGTACCATACCGGTAGTCTACTCGAGTATCATGGAGAAGGAGGATGTTCCGAACCTTTGTCATCCTTGCACGCCAATTTTTTTCCTACCTTTTTTTCTTCTTTCTTTTCTTCTCACCCATTCACTCATTCCCCCCCAACCTAGCCTTGCCTAATGCGTGATACCGAGAGAGGTCAGTTTAAGAAGGGTTTTAGCTCTTACGCACCGTGGATAGAGTTAAATTGGCCTTGTGAGCGACGGCTATCATCGCTGCTCAGCGCTTACCATCTGAAATAAGACACCTTTGTATTTGCACAGTACAAGCGGTGTAGCACTCATGGTTCCGGTCGCGGGAAACCTATAAGAGTACAGCACTGGTACTCGAGTATATGAGGCCCTTGTCCAGCTTGAAAATTAGTCAAACTCTTGACATTTCTGCTTATTTTTTTTTTCCAACCTTCCGGGTAATTCTGGGCTTCTTAGGGATATTGGATACCGGCAAGGCATCTCGCACAAGCTCAGAAATTCACAAAGGAAAAAACTCATCCCTAATGGCAGGAATGCAGAAACAAACAATAATGCTCAAAAAGAGAAGAGAGGGACCCGACAATTTATCCAAATCAGGACTAGCGGAATGTCTCGCCCAGCTAAAAACTCATGTCTTGGCATATTCTTGCTTACTCATTGCAAAGCGGTTATTAACAGGCTCCCACTCAGAATACCTCAACTTCAAACCCAAAGATCATGGTCCTCCAGTTCATGTTCTCGCAGAACTTGAAATGAAAGACCGATGTAGTAGGTGTCCAGCCACATTTCCATCACGTCGAACTCAAAGAGACATTCTCGTCGGCAGTGATCATTCAACCTGAAACCAAACAATCACTTTTCCATATCACTGGCAGGCTTACCGGTATTGCGACCGGAACCACAGGATAACAGATAGCATAAGTTATGCCTTCCTCGACTCCACCCCTTGCCACCCCTCAATGGCTGCCGAGCCACGATCGATCGAAGCCAAATGCCGTAGAGGACGATATCATACGATTGGAACTTCAGGAAAGGCCACGCCTAATATAGAGTACCGGTACTCATACAGTATGATACCGGTGCAGTAACTCACACACCTTACCGGTTTCTCTTATCATGTCTGATTCTTCTGACACACGGGAACATGTGTTATCTTCCCTCACTCAAACCTTACTTTCCCTCACCACCACACATCGATTGTTTGCTCCAAGGGACTAGCGATGAAAGTCTGTACCACCGGTACCTTAAACACTGTAACAGTACCTTAAACACAGGACGATGTTCTCCCTACAGTACGAGTACCGCTCTACAGATACAATACAGGTACAGTCGTGTCCGGAAAGTCTTCATACCCTTGCATAGCAACGCATCACCACCCCCTCACCTCAACAACCCCCCTCACCATGACCCCACCACATACCCTCAGAGCTAGAGAAGACCTCAATAAAGAAATCTATACCCTGTATAAACATACTGATATGGGGTATTATAAAATTTCTAAGACTTTGGGCATCTCCAAGCAAACTGTTCAGTCTGTGGTCAAAAGAGTCAAATCCAGGGGTGGAAACACCCATGATGCAAAAAGAACTGGCAGACCAACCAAGATTACCGACACAAATAGGAAGATAGTGGAGTCTATTATCGATGCCGAGCCTCATTTAGCGTTACGCGACATTACCAAAAAAGTGAATATTGGTCTTGGGAAGACCACTGTGGATAAGATCATCTCAGAGGCTGGTTTTAAACTTCTGATACCCAGAAAGAAACCTTTTTGGAGAAAAGGACAAAAGGAGAAGAGAAAGGAGTTTGCTAGGAAGAGGAGGAACTGGAAAGGGGCATGGAATTGGGTTGTTTTTGTGGATGAAGCAACTATTGTTTATGATCCAAATCCAACTGGTAGAAAGGTCAGAGTTAGACCTGGTGAAGAGTTGGAAGAAAAAAACTTGAAGCCTAGCTTTAAGTCTGGGAGGACTAGTATTGGGGTCTATGCTGCAATCATGAAGGGTGGCAGGACTGAGTTAATTCTTGTGAGAAAGAGGGGGGAGGAGGAAAGGACCAGCAAAAGAGACAGACTTGGCCTCAATTCCCACCAATATGCAACTGAAATCCACCAGCCACACCTCATCCCTTTTATAGAAGGTCTGGATAGACCCTCTGAAAACATCTACCTAGCTGCAGACAATGCCTCCTGGCATGCTGGTGAGGAAAATCGAAAATTGGAGGCAGAGTGTGGTTACAAAAAACTCCCTTGGCCACCCAACTCACCAGATCTCAATCCAATTGAGAATACTTGGGCACTACTCAAAAGAGCCCTTACCAAGAGATTCTCCAGACTGGAAAGAAGGCCTCACAGTGCTGCTGAACTGTTTGAAGCAGCAAAGGAGGAGTGGGATTTAATTCCCCAAGAGAAGTTGGATGGATGGGTGGATAGGATGCCAGAGAGAATGCAAGCTGTACTGGATGCAGATGGAGGTCATACAAAATGGTAAAAATGTTTTTTTATTATCTATTAGCTATACTATCATGATTCTTTCAATTGAGTTTTTTACATTTTTTTTGAATTTCTTATGGTTGGGGGTGGTGGTATCGCCGTTGCCATGCGAGGGTATGAGGACTTTCCGGACACGACTGTACCCCCACGTTCGCCCCTCCAGTCAATAAGCTAGTGAGGCATTGTGCAAGAGGGAGAGGCTGGGGATGAGTTCGTCACCCCTGTCCATCCAATGGTTGAAATTCATTCATTCTCGCACGCAAGCCACAACTGAAATCTACAATCTCCCTGCTCCTAAATCCTGTGGCTTCAACGTCAAATACCGATAGTGGTATGATACCAGTTTTAACATCTATGATTCGATTGGTGAGTTGATCATGGTGCGGTGAACTCGCCCTGCTAACCTTCTTGCGCCAGACCCCAAAAGGCGATCCTGGACGTGACATTTCAAGAGCTCCCACGCGCTCCTGCCTACCATAGTCATCCAATACCGTAGACTAATAGTTTAAACGGACAAAGAGAGGCGAAGAGGGAGGGAGAGGGGGGAAAAAAAAGAAAGAAAAAAAAACCCCCACCGCGAGATGCCGAGACTTGAATTACAATTAATTTTGATAGATATTGTAATGTACTATCCATCCCAAGAGCCTTCAAAGCCTTCGGAGGTGTCCCCCCTCCTCCGGAGTGCTCTATTTTCAGGATTTCATACTTGAGTAGAGCGCCCCACAACCTCGTTTGGGCTCGTAGTACGGGTATCATATCATACCTATGGGGGCTTTGGTTATCATCGCTGATTCGTGGTAATTAACACGCAGACTTCGGCTTACCTCCCCGGACTCACATTGGGGTGCCTACACTATCACTGGATGTCCGCGTCGACTGATTTTGTGCAATGCTGATGCTGCGGGCGGCGTATGGTTGTGGTGGTGGGAGGGGGGGAGGAGGGCTGCACAATTGTGTATCATATATCGTGCTGGACTCGTACAAGTACTCGTACATGCTGGTGCGGCCCCCTCTGCCGCCACCACGTTACGGTGCGGATGTAACACTATCGACGAGTACTCGAGTATATGTGGTGTGGGACGGGATCGGGTGGGAGTCCTAATTGGGGTTTTGGAGATGGGGGTGATTTGTTATAGTTACTATAAGTACCAGTATAGCGTATGGTTGGCTGGTTACAAGTAAAGTAGGTTTAAGTATTGTAGGCTACAGCCTCCAAACACACAAACATATACTGTACATAAACCTGAGCGGGTATGATACCACGATAATATCATTATAGAAGATAATACTTGCACCAGTAGTTGACACAACCAAACGGAAAAAAGGACAAGTACCGGTAACGAATAACAGGGCAGAAACGTGCTATTCCGATGAACAAGATGAAAAAAAAAAGGGCCTGAGATCAGTAACTTGGGGTGAACCTAAAAGACCGAAATAATAATGATAAAAACCAAGCCAAATAGCAGAGGTGAAAACAAAAAAAAAAACAAGACGGACGAGCCGAGTACAGTATCACAATCAATGAATGTGATTGGTGATTGATGACACCAGGTAGGCTACCGTGTCAACCCTATCAATCAATCGACTGCAACACAATACACTACCATCAACACCACACCGTATTAACTCCCCGCCGCCGAAAGTGTCACCTCGCTACCATTCCGAGTCTGTCCTACATGTGGTCGATTCCACGTCTTCAAGTGCCCTATCGTTCCGTCGGAAATTTTCCTCCTCCTCGCGCGGCGAGGTTAAGGAAGAAGAAAAAAGTCAACCTCGCAAATCACTCAAGGAATAGAATCAAGAAACGGGAACTGGCTGCGCTAGGGTGGAAATGAAGCCAAACCAAGGAGCTAGCAATGGAGCTACTGTAGAAATGGCAAGGCCGTAGGGGTGAGGTGCTTTCTTCCCACGACACCGTGCCATGCCTGACAAAACGGGCCAAGGCAGGAACAGGGGCACGAAACCCTTGGAAACTATTGCGAGATTCGAAAGAGAAAAAAACAGGAACCAGGAACCAGGAACCAAAAAGTTGTTGGGGGGGAGAGCACGTACCATCCACGCATGTTGTAACGATTGAGTCTTCCCGGAAAACTAGCTGGGTAAGATGCTCCGCGTCAATGACTTTCGACTATCCTCCTCGTCATATGCAACCTTATCGTTAGTTCAGTTCTCAAGGTACGGATTGAGAAAAAAAAGGAAAAAAGGACCAGTGGCAAGACCCTTTCGGACAAGGAGAAAGGGAGTTGTAATTTTTCCAGCCGAGCGTCTGATCTCGGAAAAACTGTTTCGGTTTGATAACGATAAGGTGGAGGTTCGACTTACCATGATCGGTGGTAAAACTGCGGTGCGTGCACGTTCCTCTACGGGATGAACAGCGATTTCTTGGTCTGAACTCTCGTCATGGATGGAAGCGATGTTAGAATTTGACCGCAACCTCCCCGAGAGGCTCTCTGCGCGAATTCTTCCGCTTTGAGACTGGTAATTATGAGATGACATGCTCCCACGGTTCTGTGTGGCCGCCTGGGTCCATCCGGGGGCCGAGTTAGCCACAGGTTCTACTTAGAAAAAAGCTACAGCCCTAGTTATCGGTTGCAGCTTCGCAAATCGGCAACCTTCCTTGTGGCGGGTGGCATAGTGGAAAGGAAGAAGAAAAAACACCAGGAAAAAAATAAGGGAGATAAGGAAGGGGATTCTCGGCCCGTACCGCTTTTGGTTTGTGAAGCATTCCAACACTAAAATCCCATAACAGCAACCTACAGTCGTTTCCAACACTCCCAAAACGATAGGTACGATCATCGCAACGCCAAGGATCGAAGGCAACACTAGATACCCATGAATGGTGTCCTTCACAGCGAGCTACGATGCGCCGATCATGAAACGACCATATGGATACTAGGTCATCCTGACCACCTGTGACAACATATCTTCCATCCGGAGACCAACAAACACACATTAACCCGCCATAGTAGCTACTGTAAACATCTAAAAGTCTAACAAATACGTAAGTACTTTACGCAGTTCCAGAACCGTAGATAACTATATCGCTCACGGAATACGGCCACTCACTTTTCCTTAACAATATTAATGACCCGCAAACATTGATCTTCGGCTACCACAGCAACATATTGGCAGTCCGGAGAGAAGGCAAAGGCCGTGATGGCACTTCTAGAGACCGACCAATACGAGACAGGATTGGTTCTCTGGTTTTTTGACTCCACCGACTTGTTCACCGAAAAGTACCTCAAGAGACTTGCCGTACTATCGGATCCCGTAGCAGCTTTCTCAGGCATTCCAGTAGCATCCGGCGCATCCTCAGGCATAAATGGCGCATCCTCCTTCTCTTTGTCATATACTATCAAAGATCCGTCTTGGTGGGCGGCTAGAAATAAATTCTCAGTTCCCGGTATCCATTTGATATCCGCAACTGCGTGTGGGTTTATCACGCCCTGGAATTGGCAGAGGGCTGTATTAGCATTAATACCACTAGAAAAGGAGAATCACAAAGAATTTGCGATATATAGATAGCGATGCGGGGACAATCTAGGGTATAGGTTCTTACATTCTTGTTTAGCCTTGCATATTTGTTTGAGATTGGATCAAACCACACAATGTCCCCACTCGAGAAACCAATAATCACATCTAAGTGAGTAGAGCTCTTAGTGAGAAGGTTGACATCATGGCAAAGTGGGTGTGCTTTCGTGAATAAAATTTTCGAGAGAGGTTCATGCTACAAAGATATAAAAACGTTAAGCCCTTTATTCTCGCACATAAATCGTTGGCAGCGGTAAGTTTGAACCTTAATTGAGGAACCCATATCCAACCAATTGAATGCTCGGTTTATGTTTGCAAAAATAAACAAATCTTCCGAGTTCCTCTCTGCAAGCCGTTTCGCTAGATTTTCATGGGGAATAATTCTCGAGACGAAGGTAGAATTGTTTTTAGCAATATTGTTCTTCGGCTTTTTTCTCTTGGCCGCGTCCTTGCTAGATGCGGACAAAGACGCATTTCCCCCTCCAAACTTCTCTGTAGTAGCAGTTGCCCCATCCCCGTTACGAGATGTATTGCTTCCTGAGCCCGTTTTCACAAGAGAGCTGTGCGAGTCTGTGTCTGCAGAGGTTCTTGGGCCAAACCCAGACTGACTTTCCCTACTCTGTGACATTCCGGGACTACGGTAGACAGGTGAGGGCGCATCTTTTGATTTGATGGCAACCAGAGAGAGTTTAGTTCCGGCAACTGTAGGCTGCGGTGCTGTGCTGAGGGGATTGAGGTTGGTTATTGGAGACTCAGACGGATGTGGCGGAGGCGTGGCTAGAAAAATATCCTCCTTCAAGATGTAGGTGCCTGCGCCAATCCGGAGGTCAAATGGTCAGCAGGGGCAAATTGGAAGTCTGGCCCATTTGCTCCGCACACAACACAAATACCGCATCGGATGAACCAATACCGGCATAGGAGATCTGCCCAAGACCGCACAACGCCGCCCGAACACGCCTAAAACATACCTTCACCGACCGAAAATTGGTATTCGGGCCCTTCAGGGTACGCGATGATATTGTTCGTCTCAACAACGGGGAGTGGAGTGCCTGGCATCCCGCCACCCCAAAGTCCTGCTCCGGGGGTACCTGGATGTCTGGGAGGCGGCGGCGGGAGCACGAACATTGCCTAATTGCACGGAAAAATGTGGCTTAAATGAAGCAACGAGCGGTGCTGCAGGCAGGATGAAATGGGAATACGGGAACCGTTTGAATGGGACTTCTAGGGAGTAAAAACTTGTGCAAGGGAGATCGTACACGGTAGGTTAGGTAGAACCGGGAAGATGGAGATGGTGGTTGTACGATATGAGATGGATTGAGAAGGGAGGGATGGGATGGGGTGTAGATAGTGGAGAAATGTGTGGTGTGTACCCACGTCAGAACTATGCGGCTCTTTCCACCAAGACCAGTTGATCTGACAGCGTGCATTTCAACTGAAAAGTATGATTCTCTAAGGCAAACCTTTGATTTGCAGGGGGAAGAAAATTAATTTTCTATTATCATAGTATCATATTACTAGAATTTTCCTCTATTATACAATAACATGCTGAGGCTCTTGTGAAAGTGCCCCCGCTTGAAGAAATCCAAGCGGGAAGCTTGCAGTGGGCAGCTAATCTAAGGCACAAGTTGGAGTACCGGTACCGGTATGGTGCTAGGCCCTGGATCGACCGTGCCATCCATGAGGAGCCACGCGATCCCAGTCAAAGCCTTTCTACGAATCACAACTCCCCACCTATTGTCACCTGCTTCCATCTCTACTCGAGTATCATACATTCAACTCATCTACCTAAGTTTACATACTCTAGCACCACGGCCCCGAAACCTTTACAAAAAGGTATCGGCTGCTCCAACCACCGCACTCATCACCCCCATCCTATTCGCTCTGGTTGGAATGGCTGATACCGTTCGAATAGTTGTGTGCGGAGACGAAGGTAAGTCCCCTATCAACCCGTCCGCACAAATAGCTTCTGACCATCACCATCAAAAATTCCATTAGGCACTGGGAAATCGTCTCTAATTACTTCCCTGGTCAAAGATGTTTTCATCCCGAGCAAGATTCAACCAATACTCCCCGCAATTACAATAGGCGCCCCCGAAAATGTTACCACAACCATCGTTGATACCTCTGGTATGTACTTCCTGGCATCATGAGTTGGAAGTTTGACGGCAGTTAATAACCGGTTCCTGTGCAGCTCTCCCGCAGGAACGAAATACCCTTGGTAAAGAAATTCGGCGATCCAATGTCATATGTTTGGTCTACTCAGATCATTATGTTAGCTGCCCGGTTTACACACTCTTATTTTTGAACGCTCAGCTGATTGTCCCCCGAGAGCTATGAAAGGGTTTCCCTATTTTGGTATTGTTACCGTCTTGCCCCGTGTGAGACTCCAGGTTCTGACCGCGGAAACCTCACAGGCTTCCGTTCTTTCGGAGCTTGGGAGTAAATGTTCGTCCATCACATCCGAACAGAATTAAGATACTCTGGGCTAATAGGAATAGCTTCCTGTTGTTCTATGCGCAAACAAAACAGATTTATCGCCCGATGTTGACCCCGAAGAAGAAATGATGCCTATAGTGTTGGAATTCAAGGTCACTCCTCTCAGTCTTACCAGCCCCCAACGAAGTATTGACCTCGTTGGCTCTCAGGAAATCGACTCGTGCATACGGGTTAGTGCAAAAGAGCAAAAAAACATTAACGAGCTTTTTTATTTGTGCCAAAAAGCTGTGACACATCCGGTCGCACCCTTGTATGATTCTAAAGAACAGGCATGCCACTCCGAAAACACAGGAGGCTTAGCGGGGGGCTTACGAGCGTTCGTTGTAGAATCTTAAACCTGCCGCGGTGGCGGCTCTTCAACGAATCTTCTGTTTGTGCCTCATCTACACTCAATAGGCACCTGATGCTAATCACATTCTCAGTCCTATGTGACAAGGATCAAGACGGCTTTCTAAACGACCTTGAGCTTCAAGAATTCCAGGTACCATCTCCAGCTAACCCTAACCCCTCCACGAGCGCTCTGGACATGCTTTCTCACGCCTCTTTCTAGAAAAAATGTTTTGACAAATCTCTAACCTCAGAGGAGCTTGAAGACATAAAGGCTTCAATAAAAAAACGGCTGCCAAATTCTCGGACCGAGGAGGGAGTTGATGAGCAAGGTTTCATTCTACTGAGCAAGATGTTCGCAGAAAAAGCTAGACATGAAACTATCTGGACGATATTACGCGTTTTTCATTATACGGATAGCCTGAGTCTGAAAGACAGTTTCTTACACCCAAAGTATGTTTTCTTCTATATACTCCCAATGCCTGTTACCTCCGCGATAACTAGAACCTTTATATCAGATTCGAAGTCCCACCTAATGCATCAGCAGAACTTTCTCCCCTTGGGTATAGGTTTTTCGTAGACCTTTTCCTCCTTTTTGATAAAGATAATGACGGGGGACTCAACGGAGATGAATTGGCAGCGCTTTTTGCCCCTACTCCCGGTCTTCCTGCATCATGGGTTGATTCCTCGTTTCCATCCTCTACGGTCAGATCTGAAGCCGGACATATCACTCTTCAAGGGTGGCTAGCCCAATGGAGCATGACAACTTTCCAGGATCCTAAAATGACTCTAGCTTATCTGGCGTACCTGGGATTTGAAAGCGGTGAGAGGGGTGGTACAACTGCCGCGCTCAAAGTCACTAAACCGAGGAAGAGGCGGAGGAGACAAGGGAGAGTGGAACGCAATGTTGTTCTTTGCTACGTACTAGGTTCACGTGGGAGCGGGAAGGTGCGACCCCTTCCTTCATTAGGCTAACAGCGAAGCTCAACTAATTGGAAAATAGAGCTCAATATTAGATGCATTTCTCAATAGGCCTTTTGATTCGACATATCACCCCACAATCAAGCCGAGAACCGCCGTCAACAGTGTAGAACTACAAGGGGGTAAGCAATGCTATCTGATAGTGCGACCCCAGCATCCAGACAAATCACAATTTTATATGACTGACACCGGCATTTTAGATTGAAGAACTAGGCGAACTAGAACCCGCAATTCTGGAAAATGGAGCGAAATTGAATTCTTGTGATGTCGTGTGCTACACCTACGACTCGTCTGATCCTGACAGCTTTGCACATATAGTTGATCTACGAGTATGGATAGTCTATCTATTGCCGGTGACACATGCTAATTCACATGCTAGGCTCGGTATCCGCAACTCGACGAGCTTCCGGCGGTATATGCAGCCCTAAAGGCGGACCTGGATAAGACAACCCAAAGAGCCGAAATCCAGCCGGATGTTTATACACGTGAGATTGGCATGTCAGCGCCTTTACATGTGAGCGCCTCTTGGACATCCATATCCGAGCTTTTTGTCACGGTAAGCCTTGCGCAGTGCACTTTAGTTGACAGGGTACTTATACGCATATATAAAACATGTAGGTGTCCGAGGCTGCATTATTCCCCAATAATGCTTACCCTCGAACTGAACCTGAATCAGCAGACAGAACCAATTTCTATATTGTTGCCGGAGTGACAGGTAAACACAATTTCTATTCCAATATTGCTAGCAGAAACGAACTAATGTGCTATTGATGCCAGCGTGTACTGTAATGGCATTGTTGTATGTTTGGAAAAGGACCAATCCAGGATAGATCCTAACTGGATACGGTTGACAAGAAGACGAGATATTCAATTGCCGTATATACATAGAGCCTAGGATAGGTATCATGAATTTTTCACAAACTTGCAAGGGCAACGCATACCGTAGATTGTCACATGATCACTCTTCCTTCATTGCGGCGACCGCACAAAATGTCACCCCTTCAGGGTTCTGTCATGCTGCATCACTCGCCTACCTACCATCGCCCTTTCGCCAGAGAGGTGAGCCGGCGAGCACCTTTGCCAACTCGGAAGGATTGCAGGAGGCTACCCTAAGGGTCAGGATAGAACGCCGGCACCCTATATTGAACACGCTACTCGAAAGAGGCCAAAATGTATTGCTTTACAGGAGGTGCTTCTGGTGCTATCATAGGGCGACACCCGTTTGGTTATTAAGCACTTTTTAACTCCACCACCTCACCCTATACAAGTCCCATAGCCACTATCATTACGCTGCTATAGCATAAGATAGGGATTGGTAACTCCGCGGCGTAGGCGACATCGTGTTATGCCTGAAAAGTGGGGTAAACATTCCGTTCAAGATAATTGGGGAACTGCACCATGGAGTACTGGAAACCCGAGTGATGGATGATGATAAGGTATTCTCAGGGCAGACTTGTAATTCTAGATTCCTCGCTGTTGGGCCAATTTATGCCTATTAACTACTTGGCCCACCTATCTTCCCTGAGCAATTGCGCGTTCCATCTCGCCTGGCCACTGCACGCTTGTAATACCCCTTTGTCTCAAGGCACTATCTCTTCTCAGAAGGTTAGGTTGGGACCACCTACTCGTCTCTTCACTTCTCACTCCCTTCCTACCCGTTTCCTATCCCTGCATGCTCCCGCTGTCGCCACACCCCTCTAGCTTTCCCCACTTTTGGTTCCTACTGCGCGGCCTAAACCTCTGGACGTCAAGCTCCCCCCTCCTCCGTTTCTGAAGACAAAATGAAAAGGAGAAGAGGTAGGGGGAGCAAATGGAGCACGACATGCAAAGGGGAAACGTGTTTGACTAGATCCGAGAGCCAGTTCAGACATGTTGCGATCATCGGAAGCTGATGGGCACTTGCCTATTGATCAATAGGAATTGGGCTGAAAAGCGATTCCATTCGGGGGTGGGTAGTATGGCAGAAGTGATAGTTGGGTTCCATGTTATTGAACCCTGGAGAACAAGCCTGTTGCTGGATAGACCGCATAACCCATGAAATACCCTTGATCACATTAACGCAGCCTCTGTGTACGCGATCTCTTGATGAAATCTTCCCTGTCCAAGATATAAGTTACATCGCCCTAAGAACTTGTTCCCAGAATTTACCCCGCCAGGTAATCTGTAGTACAGCGCATCGCCCCCCACCAGCACACCAAGAGCGGTTCAATATGTGCGATATACGAGAAATGTGAGACTGGGGTCATGAGTGAATATAAGATATTGAGCTTAATGAATGCTGGACTTGGCAATGGACGTCAAGATACTGGGGAAATCGGAGAGTAATGATGCATTGCACGCTTCAATTCAGAAAGCCATATGACTAGCCTTCACAAGAAAAGCGGGAGCGCAGCAGGAACAATGACCTCGCAAAATATATGATACAAAGAATCATTTCTCTATTTCCCTATGTACTACTCAGTTAGTCACCCATTACCAAATGTTCGCGAATCCATGTGATAATAATACCAACCCAGGTGCCAATTTGATTTGGATTGTAGAGTTAGAAATTCTGACAGAAGAGTATGCCATGAGGACTCGCCACCTGAATTCTGGATGCAGTGTAAGGGGAGGAGGGAACCGAACTCGGAACAGCCTAGACACAGACTTGTCAAGGAGTTGTTGCACTCTGCCCGTGGCGTTGATGTTTCCGAGCCACTATTTATTAGGCAATTCTTAGTAGTATCATAATATCATTATTGAAAAAGGAAAAATTCTTCATCGCTTTCAGGTATGATATGATACAATACCATGACAAAGCGATCATCACTTGTCCTCTTCACATTAAAAGCAGCCATTTGCGCAAAAACGCAATAACACCATGCCAGCTTCAATTACTAATTCTATATTGATTCCAAGTAACAGGTCCTGATATGGACCCCACAATACCTCAATCCCAGCTGGATTGGAAAAAATTGGGAATGGATTGCCTCCAGAGAGAGTAAGTAATAAAAGAGCTAAATCTTGGAAATTCCTGATAGCGTATGGTAGGGGAAAAGGCATAGTTACGGTTACAATAGCTCTACCAGCAACACCCACCTCCGCCGTTTAAAGTCAAATAACAAGCTCCTTGCGTTCTAAGATTTGTGAGCATGCAGCTCGGCAAATCTACTGCATCGCAAAAGAGATTGGAGTTGCCCGTACTAGAGGGGAACAAAGTCCTCGGGGGGAAGAAACATCACAACTCACAGCAGTCGCCCTTACCTGTTAATTGGGTCATTGGAGCCCGTCGATCATAATGTGCCTTTTCTTTCTTTCTGGACAGCTTAACGGTGAAAGGGGTAAGTCTCGAGATTTGTTTTCTCTATTTAAGGTATGACATCATACCGGAAACGGTTTTCCTTCTGGTCAAGGACCTGCGTTACGGAAGAAATGATCAGTACGTGGGTTTTTGGGAACAAAGGCTGAATTTCTCCTTCACTCTTAACTAAAATCATCCAACAAAACTTAGAACCCCATCTCAACCTATAATAGCCAGCACGGGATGTTCAATTGTTTTGATATTAGCCCAAGGTGAATAAGCCCTTGATCAAGCTCTTCCGAGAGGACAAGGCAAATCTTGGATACGGACTCCGCCATCCTACGCGGCCCGCATACTGATACTCATCGCTCTTGTAGTTCAATATAATTTATCTATTTATCTGTATCACCGACCCAGTTTCAACAGAGAGGAGTGGATCGATATGGAGCAGAAAATAAAACATCAATGAGAATGTCCAGTAAAATCAGTGTACGACTTTCTGAAGCAGTAGAGATACTATGTGATACGTTACTCGAAGCAACCGACACCTTATATTGGGTTTAGCGGGAAAGAGAAGTCTCCGCTCAACCGATTATGCACTAGACACGTCGCCCACAATCCCCAACAAACCCCACCTAGGTATCGTCCTCTAAATCAATGCCTTACCTTTAATACGAAGGACTCGGACATAACAGTCGAGACGGCCACCCAAATATACACACCTCCTAAGCTCCGACCAACCCCTGGCACAACACATATCAGGCTCCACAAGTGTTCATCAAACCTTCGGCTATTCCCAAGTATCCAATGAACCCCAATGAGTCAAGAGAGAAATGGAAACACAAAAACTTGGCGGGATCCAAGAGAGCCCTGGGCACCAGGGGAACCCCCGGGATCTCCAGTACCTCATAGCTTCCGGAGCAAGAGAGGAACTGCTCAGGCCACTGGCGGAACGACGCCCCCTCCCTGGGCCTTTGGATACCAAATTCCGAACTTGATCCCGACTTTCAAAAACACACTAGGTTAGATTTGTGTCGGGTCAGGTTTCAGGTATGGCAAAAGTTGAAGTCGCCAAACCAGTGGCTCGACTAGACAATAAACATTAAGGGTCGGCGATGGTCAGAGAAGAGGGAGGATGGGGAACTACGTATAGATTTTTTGTGCTGGGCTCTTTGGTGTGCACGCGGGATGAGGGCGTCCTCCCAGGAATACGCTCTTAATGGGTAGCGTACCAATCGAACGCGGAATGGAGAACGCAATGTCAAGAAGGAACCCACTCTCCCATGGTCACCATTGCGTATAGTGACGCGAGTACAGCGACATGCGAGGCCCGCACAGTATCATACTTGAAAACCCCTTGACTTCCCAGTAGGAAGTCGTACCTCTACAGAAGTGTCGTCCTCTTCACATAAACCTTAAGAGAGTGGAAATGTGGCACTAGATAGCTCTCCTATCACGGCAGAGTAAAACGATACCGTTCGATGGCATTTGGTGGGCCATTGTGCGAAGAATGGCGTGGAAGTCCCTCACGGGTGAACCAGGGACATATGGATACCAGAAAAAGATGTTCCAGAGTTCGCCTTCGGGTAATGAGTTCAATGACTCAGGCCGGAACCACAAATTAGTCCAGCCAAATATCTGCACACTTCTACTTATATTCTCCTTCCAGGCCTAAATCTCTATAGGGACGATAGATCAGTATTTCATCTTTGGTTCTGCGAACACCCTTTTGTTGCAATCCCCACGTCGAACGGTTTCAACCCTGATGGGAAAACATATCGAGATCTCTCACAGGTATCACAGTACAGCGCACCACAAGAGTTTTCAAAACTTGGAGTATGATATCATAAATTTAAGTCTATACCCCCACTAATTAAGGTTAACACCCTCCACCCGGTTGGCGAGATCGCTGCTCGGGTATCGATTCAAAATTAGAACGAGATCGCCCGGATCCCCCGGAACGCTACCCCCAAAGCAAAAGCACCTCGAAAAAGTAACACCAAGGAGAGGGCGACCCGGAGTGAGGAAGTTGGTTTGCAGGATGATAAAATGGTGAATGGATGACTCGGTGGCAAGCAGCCACCCTCACAAACCAGTTTCATGTGTTTGTGCCAGAGAATCGCTATTCGCAGGCCTGTTGGGGCCAAGCACGCAAGGTGGCAATCCACAGACAAAGTGCCCAGCTTCAATCCAGCTGGGCGAATATTATTCAGAGATTACAGTTGCCACCGCAAATGAGAGGAGGAAAAGGACTCTCTCTTTCCGTTACCATCCGATCGCGGATCCCTTCCCTCAAGGTATTGGTCTAGAATCGGATTCTACCACCTCGATCTCCCGGTTCCCATAAAGCAGGATTTTTAACCCCCACCTACATGACAGATCGTTCAATAAGAGCTCATTTCTATGTAGGAATTTAACTCCTAGGCTCTGCTAGGTATACGGGGACTAGTTGGCTCTTGAAATATTAAACCACTACGCGAGCTAGGTATATCACATAATATTACCATGGGAACCAATACTTACTTAAGTATTCTGCTGGTGGGTGGACCCAGATTTTTGTCCGAGCTTAAAGGCAACGGTTTGTATTGCGTTTCTTGTTATATACTTTATTACGGGGGGGGTATATTTCCAAGAGAAAAAATATAGATCTTGATCAATGATTGGCAACGACAAAATTCTGTCATAGTTAAAGGGATAGTCACCGCAGGAATTTCAACACTTAAATCGTCTTATCTGATGGAGTAATCCCATCGTGGGATGGTATAAGCCTGAGTATTAGGTTGGGGCACAGCAGGTCAGATGCCCCAGGGAAGCTGTTTTGGTTAAACATACAATGGTGGATTCAGCCACCACAACTTGTATTTAACAGTGCTGGGATACTCCCTTTCTCTAATAGTTCTAGAGCATGAACATCGAATTGAACGATCATCTCCACACACAGTTTCCCTAGACACGAGGTCCACGTGTGCACAACTAGTGCACTTTTCTTCCATCACCAAATTCCTCTGCGCACAATCAGTCTCCTATTTTGATTGTTGCTATCATTATCTGATAAGGCGGATCTCAGGCGACCTTGTTTAAAATGCTGATGGGGGTTGCTCACTAGAATAAGGATTTTCCCTTTTACAATTCCTCCATCTAGTCTTTTGTGACGCCCTTCGAATAATGCGCATATTCTCACCTGATACCGGACCGCCACGCACGCTTCACTACACGCCCTAACACTACCTTGGCACTAATGGCGTCTCCACGTTTTCCTATTTAAGGGAAAGGATAGTAGAAGCTGCCAGGAATACTTTTTTTTTTTCCCCGAGAGAAAACGTCAATGACCAATGATCACGGTTTACGCCATACCAGGAGCTAGGTGCATAAAAAGAATTCCAACCATATCCAAGATGAGTACAGGAGGCTTTACGTCCGAGAAACCCCAGGCTCACGCCAGTACTCACGAGGGGCTACACTGGCTAGCCCACGCACACTACTTCCCGGAGGGAAGATAAGGATACATCGGTACAAGGTCTCGTGATATTAAACAGCTGTAGAGCGCACGACGGCGAAACACAAAATCGCATTGGCCATACCTATTCTCCGACAAATGAGGAATGACCAAATTCTGCACTGCGACCCGGGGTCTACACCAGCACGAAGAGAAACACAACCAGGCGAAAGGAAAGTATATATATATTACATACATAAAATTCACCCCATACTCTGTTCTTATGTTCTGGAAAATTTGGGCAACAAGAATACCAGCACAACAAGGGAAGATGCACACCAGATTGGACCATTCACAGCGAGGAGCTCGAAGGGTTTATGTATCAGTGAGGCCTACGGCAGAACAGTGTCAGACACTTGCACAGGGACAACTGAGAGTCATTTCGAATCGCAATGACGTTCATGTCTCATAGCTTCCTTCAGCCGGAATATGCCTGAATGTCTCACCGCCGCTATGCTAGATATTTCTGGCACAGTTGGAAAATTTGGTGAAGCCTGTGTTGGCTTTCCCACCCGCACCCATAAACTCGCACCCAACACATTAGTCAGGTCGGTCAATGCTAAGAATCCCCAAGAAAGCATCATACCCTATTCTTTTTTAAAGCATTGCCAACCACTGGAAGAAAAAAGTTTCACATGTCTCCACGCCACGACACATCCTTCTTCAGGGCCACCACATGTCCGCAGGGAGGGAGGGAGTGGCAGGAGGGGTGAAGGCGGAGAAGGATCCAACGCCTGCCTCTCGGTACCAGACCCTGCCCCTCCACCACCCCCGTCCCCTCTGAGGGCGTGCAGTTTTCTATCCTCTCTTTGGGAATCAGCAACCGGCTGCGAGGATAATTGAGCTTGGGGATTCTGGGAAACCAAGTCTTCTAGAATCATGATATGATGCCATCACACCATCGTCCCGGCGATACATGTTCCGTTTTCTTGGGAATCATATCCCCGAGGTTTGAGGACGGAACCGGGGATGTGCAGGATAGAAGAAAGGGACAAACCATTCCCAAACGTTCTCTCCAGAACCCCAGCCCCAACCGAAGAAGAAAAGAAAGAAAATCCCCGAAAGCTCCAATTCACCCTCCACCAACACAACCCAGCCCCAAAGTCATCACGGGCAACTCAGCCCAGTCCGATTCCGCAAAAAGTAGCGGTGAGAACGACCCCGTCAACCAACCACGGTGATGCTCCCATGCAAACTCACCACCACGCCAACCCCCCCAAATTTCCCAACACGAGGACCGACCGAACTTGAAACCATCCTCGAGTGATGACCCATGACCATCGACCAAGTGCTTATTTAAGCTCCCTCTGGAACCGGGATCCGACGGCTATCACAAACCCAGCTCATCCACCCGCGCCATCACCGGCCAGCTCAGCAAGTCCGTCTATAAATTAAAATTAAGTCTAGTCTAATGCACCGCGAGCACAGTGCTAGTACTCTAGTAGACTATCATACACGCGTATTACACCAGTATCCCGTGAAGATCCCAAGCGTACTCGTATTATCATATACCGCCATCGCCACCCAAATGCCACCCATACCCATCCACACAAACACACGCTCACTCCGACCACCCCGAACCCTGCGCCACAAGCACACCACATGTATAGATCCCCACTCGCACCATTCCCATTTCCATTCCGAATTTAGGCTCCCAACGGACACACCGCATCAGCGACATTGCTGCAATGCACCTCAAACCGGAGAAAAGCCCGATGGAGCCCGACGACGACAAGGACGACGACGACGACGATCATCGTAGTGTTCGAATAATACGGTACTGTACCGTATCTTACCCGATCGATACCATACGGTATGTTACCGTAAATTACACTACAGAATAATATACCGGAAAGCGGCATTCTCACCCAAACCTCCGATATCTTCCACTCTATTACGTCAATGTGAAGCAATCCTACCTCTAACCCCTACGGTTAACCATAGTCTCCGTACTGTGTTCATAGCTGCTTCTAGCTGCTTCAAACAAACTTCACCATTGTACTCACGTTAAGCATCGCAAATTCTAAATTTCTCCATGCCACGAGCAGCAAATGATGAGATCATGCAGGCTTTTCTTGTACGCCAGAACCACGAACTTAAGGTACGTTCGAAACTGACAATTATTTTTCTGAAATAAGAGCTAATAGTTCCTCCTATTTCTTAGTGTTGGGTGGTTGAATGCCGCTATTGTGGATGGACAAGAGCTCGCAACACTACAAGACAAATTGCGCATTTAGCACAATGTTCTCCGTATCGCCGCTCCTCCTCCGGTCCAGCCTCTGAGAATAGAATCCAGACTCTCAGTGCCCTCGATAGTAGCGGACCTCATACCTTTTCCGATAATAGTAGCGTTCATGATAACCGAATCTTAGTACCTCTAACGTCTGAGAGGAAGGATATACTGCAACTGAATGCTGCATTTGCGGTATATATGGGAGCCAGACCATTCACTCTGTTGGATGATAAGTATTTTCGACAATACCTTAGTAGTCTTTCTGGCTATGTCAACTACGTTCCACCCTCCCATACAGAGTTAGCCAGACACTTGTTAGAAAAAGCTTATGACTTAGTCCATCGGGAGGTTCTCATGATGCTGGATAATGAAGATTATCTGACTATAGTTATGGATGAACGTGGGGATATTGCCGATCGAAGATTCATCAATATGTGTGTTGTAACACCAATTGGTGCTTTATACTACGAAACAGAAGACAGCAAGGACTAATCACAAACGGCTCAGATGTTATTTGAATGGATGATGTGACGGATAGAAGCATTAGTTGGAAGTCAGGGATGGTGGCGATTCAATTCATTTATTACAGATACATGTAATACAATGCGGGCAGTATAGTCATTAGTGGAACGCGATTCACGGACGAGGCATGTGTTTTGTATTCCAGGTGACTCCCACGGCTTACAACTTTTGATTCATGATTTACTTGATATCGATCCTTATTCAGCTCTTCTTGAAAAGGCCCAAACAATTTCACAATTCTTCTGCCGAGCTAATCTTCAGTATTCGATATTACGAAAGCATCAATGCATCCACTTTGGAAAACCAAAGGCCTTTGTTCTTGCAGTTAGTACGCGATAGGGGACTCAGACAGGCTTGATTGGTTCTGTCTTAGACAACAAAAGAGCCTTGATAAGTTATCTCAACGATGAGAGCGCCGAACCAGCACCAGATGTAAAGTCCATAATTCGGCAGACTACCTTTTGGGCTTGTTTGGATGACTTGTATACCCTGTTGGGAGGTATTTCTGAAAGACAGAAAATGTCGGAATCTACTCATGCCCATGTTGGTTGAGTTCATCAAAGCTGGATCGAAATTCATGAGCATATTGAATTTACTTGTCGGGAAGTTGGCACCTTTCAACTCAAACCGGAGGCAACTACACGCTTATTACAAGCATTTTCCGCACGGTACCAAAAACAATGTATCCCCATTCATCTTGTTGCCTACTTCCTGGATCCGGCCTCCGTTGCAAGTGAGCAAATTCCAACCTCTGCTGAGAACGAAGTAATTATTTCCTTCCTGAAATGACATGGGTCCGGAATTGTAAGACAACAGTATGCGCAATTCCGAAGCCTGCATGGTTGTTTTTCCCATACAGGATCGGTATGGGAACTAGCCAACTCAGCACAATCTTTTTGGCAAGAAGTCTCTATTTTTGCCCCTGAACTTGGTCGTTTGGCACTTCGTATTTTCTATACACCAGCAAATTCAGTTTCCTCTGAGCGCGCATTTTCCACACGAAATCTCTTACACGATAAGAAGCGGAACCGGTTAGGTGCAGAACGAGCCGATAAATTAAGTTTTATTCACATCAACAAGCGTATTTTGGATCGTCAACCTACGGAGATTCGAGGATGGTTAGATAAAAGGCTTATGGATGAGGATTTGGTAGCATATGAAGAGGACTGTATGGTGGAGGATGCTACGGAGGAGGAGCCAAGTTGGATTCATGATCTTATTATCCGCCGTGCTGATTGTTAATTCTATGCTTTACGTCTGTTCTGAATTTCATTTTACTTACTTGTTTAGAGTCTGAATCTATTGTATGTAAACTCAGACTCTTCAATTTTTGAATACACAATTTTTTTTCTATGACCATCGGTTCACGGTACCTGGTAAGTTTACGGTAAGTTACCGTACCATACCGTATGGTAAGGTATGGTAGCGTACCGTACGTTACCATTCGACCACTAGATCATCGCGAGTGATGGGATGTGGCTGTGGATTGAGGAACGAAAAGAAAGGAAAAAAAAGGAGAAGACAAAAAAAAATCAAAAAAAAAAAAAAATCCGACGCTACGGTAAAGCATATCCTGGTCTACTTTTGACTTGTAGCATCTTACAACTCTACGTTACTCGAAACCAGAGGCACAATGTATTCAAAGCAACGCGACAGAAAGAAAAAAAAAAAGAAAAACTCCCCATTCCATCCAATTCCGCTTCGAGGCAGACAAGTACCGTGCTCATAGTAGTATTGTAGTAGTAGTAGTAGTAATTCACGGTAAGTCCTGATGGCACTGTACCTGCATTATTCCCTCCCTCCCCCTCTCTCTTGACTTTCTTGTCCGGCACTTGGGGAAATGGAGAAAATATCGTGGTGCATACGACGATAACATGGTTTCGCGTTGATGGGTGGATGATACAGCTGATAGCGTGCGTTAACTCACGTATGTATGCATTAGCAACGGTTTTTGGATGTTGCTTCTGCGATTCATTTCATTTCATTTCGCGGGTAACGTGAAGGAGTGTGAAGGTTCGTGGTGCGTCGGTCGGTAGTTGTGCTCTGCTCTTGTCTTCTGGTGCGAGTGCGATTGCTTAGAGCACCGTGCCGGGCTCGAGTATGATACTGGTAAAAAGTGCGGAGAGGGGGGGAATTAGTAAGGATGGATGGAAGGTGACTTATCATACTCGTGTAGGTTGCGACAGTGCAGTACGAGTAAAATTATCTCGTCTTCTCAGCATGTTAAAAATAATAATAATAATAATAATTCAACAATTAAGGTATGATAACATCAATGGTTTGGCAAACTAACAGCTTTTTACAATGCTACGGTACCGTTGTATGATAGTGCTCCATGTATCAGAGCTTATGGCGCCAGAAGCCGTGGAAGGGGAAGTGTGTAACCCCCCTCCCTCCCTCCACTTCAATCTTTTTAATTGGCAGATTTTAATTGGCAGAAGGTACCGATAGTCAACTACCGGTGGGACTTTGTTTGCTGTTTTGAAGTTTGGAACCATGATGGATTCAACGTTTGTGGGCAAGCCACTATGTGGCCAGGGGGGGGTTGCGCACTTCCCCTACAATACGGTACCATATCTCTTCTGTCACCATACTCGAGTACTAATACACTAAAGTAGAAGAATGGGTAGATAAGATACCGTACGAGTACTCGTACTTTTGGTGCTATACTGGAACAAAAAAAAAAAAAAAGGAGTGACCTTCAAGTAGACCATGTTCCCAGCCACATGAATGAGTGAATGAATGATAGATTGATAGTTTAACCAGTGGTCTATGATATACTCTGCACCACAAACGGGGTGAACCCTGCGTTGAAACCTCCATCCCTCTCTCCCTTCACTCCCTTCACTCCTTGCTGGATAAGGTTTCGACTTTTCGAGGAGGCTCTCAGCGCCACATGGGGCTAGGAATTACAGCAGCAACTCAGGTTGGCTGTTATGCTCTCTTGACAGGGGCACGATGAAACTCGGTGGATGACGAATAGATGTAATTTGGTGGGCGGAAAAGTGAATTCGTTAGAGTACGAGTACGGTAGGGAAATAAGAAATAAAAATGCCTGTTACTGATCCTTGTTCGTCGCCCGCCCGTTTTCGTTGTGTCCCCATTGAAGACTGGATTACGAACCTCGAAAAGCCCTCAAAGTTCTAAATTTGTTTCCTGCTGTTTCATTCTTCGTGGCGGCTAGCTCACTGTGTCGATTCTGAGAGATGTGGCTTCGGATCACTGTATCTCGAGTATCAGAGCTCACGGCAACCGCCTATGTTTGGCTTAGCCGGGTAACGGGGGCTTGCGGGCGGGCCGTAGCTTTGACTTATGGCTTACCGCTGCTCACGCACAGTGCAAGCAGTGTGCATGCCATTACCGCTCCTGTCCTGCTCTTCTTGCGCTTGGCGGATATCATTAGCAGGGGCCACTTGAACATACCATGGCTCTCCCCATTCGTTTACCGGGCTTGATACTGTAGGTCGGGAACAGAACTTCTCAATCCTCAAAAAGAGCTACCGGTATATGGGCTCCAGCTCTGTACAGTACAGTACTTGTACTATATTCGAGCACAACCCCCCCTCTTTCCCAGTTGAACCCGCTCAGCCAAACAATCATGGCGTTGAAATAATTGTGTCGACCCGAGCAAGTTCCGTCAGAGCGGTAGTGGTAACTCCTAACTCACCCTATGATACAGCACTGGAGTATAATACCGGTATGAACAGTATCGTGGTCGAGCCTTTTAAGCCTTTTACCGGCATTTATGTGAAATCCCAGGCTACGGGATTTTATGCATGATACCGGCACTCTCACTCTAATTTCCCATACTCCATCACAGCAACATGGTTCTCATGCGGGCTAAACTCTGTTGGAAGTACCGCACTCCAAGTAGTTAGTAAATTCTTCCTTTCCTCCTTTCCTCCTTCCTTCCTTCTTTCCTTCCTTCTTCCTTCTTCCTTCTTCTTCCTTTCTCTCCCATCTCTCCCTCGTACAGTTGCAAGTGCAAGTACTAGTACTAGTACAGTATGTATATCTGCATGCTGCACAATGACAAGGTTGAGGAGTGAAATTTCCGTCTTTTTTGCTCTTCCCCCTTTCCCTTTTGCTGGCGTAGGGCATCTTGACGGGTACAATACTGTAATATTGAATAAAGGTTTAGAGAAAAAAGGATTTCGTACCCGTTGTATCGTGACATGTGCCGCAGGATGGAGTGAAAGGGGACATGGTTGTCTATTTGTTCGTTCATTCGTCTGTGGATGTGCGATTTTTCGCGTTCTGGAAGTTTGTATCCCCCCCCCCTTTTTTTTATTTTGGCTCTTCTTCCCCACATGCCACGGTATGATCGGTTTCGTGTTTAGTTGTCGTTCTCCCTGTCCCTTCAATATCCCTCCTGTCTGGTGTTTGAACAGCGCAGCGGGAGGCAGGGAGGGAGGTTTGATAAATGGACCAGACTGGCTGTTCCGGTGGACCGGGGTTGGGGATTGTTGCTGTTGGCTTAACAGCAACCATTTTATAGAGCTTTGCTGTGGCTCTCCTGCAGAGCCGGGGTGGGTCATCGGATTCCTTCGCCAACTACTGAGTAAACCCATGTGTTTCGCTGGCAGAGGCTGATGGTTTTCCTTCTAACCCTTTTCTCTACCCTTTCTTCTACTTCTCGTTTTCATTAAATGTTTCTAGAATTGGATATTTTGCCCGTGAATTTTTTTTTTTTCTTTTTCTTTTTTCGAGTTTGGAACTTCGTGCTCGACAAACTTGGTTTATCCCCCCCTGTCATTCTTGGAGGGAAAAGGAAAGCTAGGACGGCCCCCCAATTCATCCACTGCGGCAGCGGAAACACAAGGGGTGATCGAGTGATGCTAGAAAGTCATACAAATTACAACAGAAATTTCACCTACTACACAATACTCAAACAATGGACTGTAAAACATCGCGTAGAAGAGTGGTAACGAGGTGTGAAGGAACAACTAGAGGGAAGAAGAGAAAAGGCAAAAAAAAGTAAAGAAAAGTAAGCCACAATTTCACTATGTTCCGTGGCCTCTGGAGTTGCTTCTCCATCTTGTTTTCTCGCTGCTACTCTAGTAGCTTAGAAGCGTCATAGAAGGAGAAACACCAGAAAAAGAGAGACAGACTTCACAATAGGTCTATCGCAAACTCAGACGATCCAACGGCAGCTCCGCGAGAAGGACAGAAAACGGCTGCCATTTTCTAATTTCACCATCAGACGATCCCAGTTCAGCCGAAATCTGCTAACTCTCACCCAAAATACAAAATAATCAGTCCAATCCACCCCCTCCCCCATTCCATCAATCGTCTCACGGCTTTGAATTCACTTGCTACCGCTAACTCACCCCCCCCCCCTTCTCTGCACCCCACCGCTAATCTCGACCGCCTCCACCCTGCCTGTTCCAATCCTTCGCCAGCCAGAAGCCCGCCTGCAATTTATTCCGCAATCAGCTTGTCCCCCCCCACCCCATCGCCCAATACTTGGTGCAAGCATCAGAATTCAGTGAGGGAAATCAGTAGTCCATCCCGTAATAAGCACACCTTTTGCCGGGATACGGTATTGAGCTCTCTTTGGCTCTGTTGACTAACAATGGACTCGGCAAGCGCCTCGAACCGTTCAGAGAACAAACCTCACGGTCGACGTCTCACTAAGAATCCCCCATCAACCAGGGCGCCGCATTTTGTATCACCAGGCCTTCCCTCCGCAAAATCGTGGTCTTCCGGATCGATCCAGAGGGCCCCGTCGGCTCCTGTCCTCCCTAGATCAGCACATGGGAAGACGACTGGCGGACACCAGCGAACTCCCACATCTCCCAATCCGCTGGCCTTTTCATCCTCCTCTTCCTCGTTGGAGCAAACAAACCCCTCACCACAGCTTAAACAAGACGGGTTCCGACAGCAGGGGCAATCCGACCTACCAATACACCACTTCAATCAACTTGGGGTAAGCTCGCGACCCGTCTCAGGGAGGCTCTCTGAGGAATCGACATCTGGGGGTTCCGGGTTTGAAACCTCATCCAGAAGGAACACACTACGACGACCACCTCCACCTCCACTCGCCCACACCAATACCAGTGAAATGACAACCGCACCCTCCAGACCACAATTACGACAATCAAACAGCTTCACGATGGGTGAACGTACTACTTCCCCACCCAACCCGCCAAAGTCCTACACCACAGGCTCCGGCGGCGCTTTGAGCCCTAAGCGCAATTCGGATGAAGTCAGAACACAGGCTCTGCCAAGTGCAAAGTCAAAGACCGGTTTCTCGAAATTTATGAATAGTATGTTGGGTTCGCCAAAGAGGGTCGAGATATCGAATCCCTCCGATCCAGTCCATCTGACCCATGTCGGCTTTAATTTTGTCACTGGGGAGTTTACAGTACGCAATCCCTCCAGAGCTTGGATTCTTCCTTTCCATCTACACCTCCCAGTGTTTTCTCACATTTTCTCTTGCGTATAGGGACTACCGAAGGAATGGCAGCGGGTGTTACAGGAGAGCGGCATAACGAAGAAGGAGCAGGAACAGCATCCTCAGGCTGTGATGGACATTGTGGCATTTTACAGTGACGTCAGCGGTGGGAAGGCGGATGATGGTGTTTGGAAGAAGTTTCCCCAGCAGGATTCGCATGCACTCGGCCTTCCCGGGCAGACGACACCCGGGCCATCTCCCCTGGTCGGCCCTCCGTTAATGAGCCCTCCTATTAGTCCCCGATTCCCACCGAACCATGAGCACAGCTTCGAGAACCCCCGTGCCCCTCCTCCGATTCCGGCAGGTCAGAAGTCCCGCACTGGTCCCCTCTCCCCAGGACTTCCCCGGGATGGAACCGGTAATACACTTGTCCCCACACGTCCGGCGCCGCGTCCCCCGGCTTCTCCACCTAGGGAGCTGGGACATATCAATCCCTACTTTCCAAGGGCAGCCCAACCCGCCCCTCCGCCTCCCCAACCTTCGTATCAAGTGTCTCCCATTGAACAATTACAGCAGGATACTTATCAGCCACACGAGGAGACTCGGGTGGCACCCGCACCGGCCTCGGTCACTGTTCACCAGAGTCCAAGGATACCTAGAGAGCCATCGCCTCCGAGGTCAAATGATCCCTTCAGAAACGGGCCCTACGAACCCAACGGTTCCCACGCTACTTCTAAGGTGAAGCATTCGCCCGCGCTACAACAAACTCACTTTCAGCAACCCACGATCCAGCACCAGAATGCTTCCCCAACCATTCAACAGGGTCCTACTCGTGCTCCCACGGCTAACTCCGGTCAAGTTGTTCAAGCTCAAGCGCCCCCTAGTGGAAATGTTGGACCTGTCCCTGTGCAGAGACGTCAACAACACAGGAAGCAGCCCAGCAAGGATATCGACATTGTGACTCGCTTGAACGCTATCTGTACCGGTGGTGACCCTACCAAACTCTATCGTAGCCTGAATAAGATTGGACAAGGAGCATCTGGTGGCGTATACACGGCCTATCAAGTTGGTTCAAACCGGTCTGTTGCTATCAAACAGATGAATCTTGAGCAGCAACCCAAAAAGGATCTCATTATCAATGAAATTCTTGTCATGAAGGACAGCAAACACAAGAACATTGTTAATTTCATGGACAGTTTCTTGCATAGAGGCGATCTTTGGGTTGTGATGGAGTACATGGAAGGTGGAAGTTTGACCGATGTGGTTACCTTCAATATCATGACGGAAGGCCAGATTGCTGCAGTTTGTCGTGAGGTTGGTAACCTGTGTTTGAATCCACAGATGTTTCCGATGCTAATTGCTCGTAGACTTTGCAAGGGTTGCAGCATCTTCACTCGAAAGGTGTAATCCATAGAGATATTAAGTCTGATAACATCCTCTTGTCACTTGAGGGCCACATCAAATTGAGTGAGTGGATTTAGCTGGTCGTTCCGGTAAGATTTCTAATAGCTAACCCAATTCGAAATAATAGCCGACTTTGGTTTTTGCGCACAGATAAATGAAGCCATGATGAAACGTACTACAATGGTTGGCACACCGTACTGGATGGCGCCTGAGGTTGTCACTAGGAAGGAGTATGGACGTAAGGTTGACATCTGGAGTTTGGGGATTATGGCGATCGAGATGATCGAGGGTGAGCCACCATACTTGACAGAATCGCCTTTGCGCGCGTTGTACTTGATTGCGACAAACGGTACTCCTAGGCTCAAGGAGCCAGATCAATTGTCGGTGGAACTCAAGGACTTTTTACATTCTGCGTTGGAAGTCAGCCCAGATCGTAGGGCTTCTGCTGGAGAACTCCTTCAGGCATGTTATAATGACTCTAGCATTGCTTTTTTATTCCAATGTAGCTGACGAATATACCTAGCATGCGTTCCTTCAAACTGCGGATCCGTTGTCCAGTTTAGCACCTCTTGTTAAGGCTGCGCGTCAAGCTAGAGCGCAAGAACGACAGAGGGGCTGAGCGATGTACCGCGATTTATCCTATGAGCTCATTTTCGACGGCGTCGGGCGGATTGTATGCGGAAAAAAATAATCAAAAAAAAAAAGTGTTATTAGCGAAGGGAACTGTTTAGCTGGTTGGTTGGCTGGCCTGTTACGGTTGGATATTTGGGTATTTTTTTTTTACATAGAAGACAGGTGGAATTATTTGACGGGGGTGGTGGGTAATTCGGTTTCATCTTTTATGATATTTGCACTCCGAGGCTTTTTTTTTCCCTCTCGTCCTCCATTCTGTTTCCTCTCTATCGTCTGACTTGTTTGGGGGGGAATTGTTTCGGGGTCATGCTACTCTCCATTCTTTTTTTTTCTTTTCCCCCCCCTCTTTCTTCTTTCTCTCTTGCGAGCGATACTGGCACCCCTTGACATTCTCATTGTGCGTATCTGTTGGAGACTTTCATTCTACACCTTTTTTAACCTTTACAGTAACGTTGTGGATATCATACGCGTTGATTACGATAAATCTCGTAATGTAAAATGGGATAGCCACATTCACGTTGCGTACGGGCAACTGGACCGAATGAAGGATTTTGGTGATAATTTGTGATTTCCTCCAATAAATACCCTGACCACCACACTTGTTGTACGAGTGATCGTACAAGTGTACTCGAGCATCTGCCGGTACCGGTATTGCACGGCATTCGGGGCTGCGTTAGCCTGGATCGTAGATCGTTTGTTGCAATGAAAGGTGCCAAGACGTAATTTCCTTGATATTGGAATGCTGGATATCCTATCTGATGGTCATAGTATGTCACTCGATGTATGATTATAGGAGATGAGCTTATTTTCGTGGGGCTGGTGGTTTATTTCGAAATATCGCATCGTACCTTTTGGGCTCTGGACCCTTGTGTGCTTGGGAAGAGCTGCGGTGTTGGTTGTGGTTTGGTGCATCCAAATCTGGTGACACGAGCATCGCGGTGTGTGTATCATCGTGCAAGCACAGTGTCTGATAACGTGACCGAATAAGATACCGGGGCTTTGTGGGTGCTCCCGAGTTCGATAAACTTGAATAAATTTTTTTTTCCTATTCCAGGCCCAGTCAGCAGTATGATAGTTTCTCATCTGTTGGACAAGGTAAATTATGATAAATAGTTTACTGCCAATCGAACGCGTATGCTGTGTCACAATGGTACCGTTGGAAGGAGAAAAAAGTATTTATTTTCTATACAATCATACCCGATACGGAAAGAAAATCGCAGATGCTTATTCCCGCTGACTCATAACCCCTCCCCGCAGGCCCCGCGCGGCGTTTCGCCTCCACAGCCACCTACTGACGCTGGGGCATTACGCAGACAAGTTCCATCCATTTCACTTGCCCACCACCACCATCAACTGTGCACCACGTCTCTCCCTTCAACATACGGGGAACGAGAAACTCTTACAAGAGAGGGGAAGAGAGAAAAAAGAACCTTATAACGAGCCAAACTGAACCCGCTGCTTGGGAGTTTTCTTCCTACTGTTAATCTAACAGTTCTTTTGCGCAGAGGGAGATCATGTTTCGAGCGCAGCAGAATGAGTTTGACGATGTCGTCGGTAAGGAAAGATTCTTTCTTGCTTTGATTGTGCGATGGCTCGGTGTATCTTGTGAATACGTATGCTCATGGGTATTATTTTTGTGGCAACATAGCTAAGGCGACCGACGAGACTTTGACCTCGGAAAACTGGGGGTATATGATGGACGCTTGGGAGAAGATTAATGATTCTGGAGAGAATGGGTAAACTTCTTTGTTCATCCGTAAAAAAAATCTCGCTTGCTGATTTATTGTGACCTTTGTTTGCAGGCCCAAGAATGCTGTCGCGGCATTGATAAAGAGACTCGCTCATCGGAATGCTGATGTTCAACTTTATACACTTGAGGTGGGACTGTTCGTATCTGTTATTGGAGGTTGTCGTTTGCGGAAATGTGTGGGCTGATTATTTATCTCTCTTGAGAGAGGTTGTATTAGCTCGCCAACGCTTTTTCTCAAAATTGTGGTCCTAAGATGCACCGGGAACTTGCATCAAGGTCGTTCACCGAGGCGCTGTTACGGCTTGCTGGTGATCGGGTGCGTTTCATTCTATTCTGAAATCGGTGGGGGAGTACGGTTTGCTGATAGTGCTTCTTCTTTCCTCCGATAGAATACTCACCAAAAGGTCAAGACGAAGATTCTGGAGCGAATGTTGGAGTGGTCAGAGATGTTTTCGAAGGAGCCAGATCTTGGCATTATGGATCAAGCTTATAACAAACTTAAATCTCAGAGTAGGAAGATTTACTAGAGCTTTATTCGGATAAACTTAGAGCTAACGTTCGACAGATCCTACTATCCAAGCGCCATCAAAGCCGCACAAGAGAGAAATTACTGATGTTGACAGGCAAAAGGAGGAGGAGGAGCTTCAAATGGCGCTGGCTATATCGTTAAAAGATCGGACTGCACAAGGGGTAGCTGCTGCGAAGGCGACTCAACAACCCGCTGGCTCTGGTCAGCCGTCTCAAGCTCAAGGCCAAGCTGGGCCTTCGCAGGTAGCACCGCATACCACAGCTGCTACTGTCTCGCGAGTCCGTGCTCTCTTCGATTTCGTTCCTTCTGAAGCTGGAGAGCTTGCTTTTAGGAAAGGCGATATTATTGCCGTGCTCGAGTCTGTCTACAAGGATTGGTGGAAGGGCTCTTTACGAGGCCAGACCGGAATTTTCCCGTTAAACTATGTTGAGAAATTATCGGATCCTACTCCTGAAGAAGTTCAAAGGGAGGCGCAGATGGAGGCAGAGGTTTTCGCTGAGGTTAGGAATGTGGAGAAGCTGCTGGCTCTATTGAGTACTACCAGTGTGGATACCAATGTTCAGGATAATGAGGAGATTACGGTATGCACTTTTACAAAGTCATCAGGTTATCTTCGCGCTAATTGGATTAGACCTTGTATCACCAGACACTTGCTATTCGCCCAAAGCTTATCGAACTTATCGGAAAGTACTCGCAGAAGAAAGGTATTGTGTAGTGTTTGCTTTTTCCTGATTGACCAGGGTTGTTGACCAGGTTTCAGATGACTTTATGTCCTTGAACGAGAAGTTTATCAAGGCTAGGAAGGATTACGAATCTCTGCTGGACACATCTATGGCCCAACCAGCTTCTCACTATGGTCGGCCAAATCAAAGTCCATACAACTATGGAGGCGATGCGTATCCGACCGGTGGTGGAGAGCCTGGTAGGTATTACACGCCTGCTCCCCAACATAATGCCGCATCTCCATCCAATGCCCATCCCACTTTCGCCCCACCCCAACAGAAGCCTACGGGAGCTCCATATCCAGGAGGACGTCGTACAAGTGATAACTTTTACCCTCCACAAGGCGATAGCCATGATAATCCATCCCATGCAGGAGGCGCACCATTTTATGTTGTTGGGCAGGCTCCACCTGGTACACAGCTGCCCGGTCGTCAGGGTCCTTCTAGCCCATCTATGCCCTCTGCGGACTTTCATCCTCAGAGGCCCCACCCTAGCCATACGCCTTCGGGGTCCGGTGCGCCTCCAACGGATGGCCCGTCCCAGCCTCAAGAATTGGCAACCTCGGCATATGATTCACCCATGGAGAGTCGACCACCGGGTGGAGGTTTCAACCCGCAGCCATCCAAATTACAGTCTGCGGATAGACCACATTCTCCAAAGGCCCCTAGCCAACCCTCGTACACCGGCTATCACTACCAACCCCAATCGAGGCCTCTATCGGCCGGTACGAATTCTAACCAACCGTACCCAGAGTCCAGTGGGCCGCCGTCCGTATACCCAAGCCAGCCATACCCGTCTCTTACCCCTCAGTCCACTGCGCCAGGAGGAACTAGCAACCCTTCGACGCCGTACAATACCTATAGCTCCCCTGCAGTCGGTGCTCCACCCCAATCGTATTACTCCCAGGAAGCCCCACCCCAAACTCATACCTCTCCAGACCCACAGACGGGAGCTCACGATTACTATAGGAACAATGAACTATTCCTACCACCGGGAAGCAGGGCTCAGAGTTAGTTGGTTGGATCGTCCAGTATTTATCTGGTCGATTAATTAGTTAGTCGTCTAGTTTTACCGTGTTCCAATTAGTCTGTAATATCGGCGTTCGTGCGCTGTCTGTTTGTCTGTCTGTCTTGTCTGTCTCTTCTGTTTGAAAAGAACTGGAACTGGGAGTGATTACTTTGTAGTAGCCGCAGGGATAGGCTTTGACCGGATTGATGGGATGGCATATGGTAGGCGAATAGAGATAGGGCTTTTTGATTTTTCTTTTTGATTTTTCTTTTACTTTTTTTCCTTCTTCATCGATTTTCTTGAGTGCTCTGGCTACTTTGTTTGTTTGTCTGGACGATGGACGATTCGGTTTGAAAAAGGCGATTTTACTCGTTCATTTATTTTCAATTTCATAAAATCATTTGATCTCGTTCAAGCTGCGGTACTGTTTTTGAGGGGTGCTGAGTCATACTTCGGATTTGCTTGAGGTATGGTAGTGATACTGGTACATGATTGGCCGCGAAATGGATCCTTCTCTCCTGAATAATATGATATGTGTGTGGGGAAGCTGTATGCAGGACTATGATTATGCGGTTGCCCTGAACGCTGGTGAGGGATAAGGTACCATACGTATAATACCTGTATTAACACTCCTAGGGGAAGCAAAGCCGTGGAAATCGCCTCACCTCATCCGGCAAGTAACGTCTCATCCAGTCTTTTACTATTCGAGATGCTGAGAAGGGTTGCTTTCTGCAGTGAAGCTTTTCTTTGTCTAGCCCTTTGTGATCACCATAGTAGAAGCTTATAATAGTACTTGTATTACTCGTCACCGCGCTGCCAGGCGCTGGTTCTTAATATAATACCACAATGTGGCAGTGGGTATTTAGGTTGTTTTTCCACTTAGTATAGAACATTGTACCCTTTGCGTTCTACTGGTCGGCAACGGCGCTTGGTTGGGTGCCTTAAAATGAATGGAGGGAGGTATTGCACAATGAACTCTGGGTGTCTGATAGTTTTGGAATTGCGGGGTGGAGGAGTGGTGGTAAGGAGGGTTACATTTGCGCATGGTAGGGGAATACTTACAGACCCATGATTTTATGATACGAGTGTTTTTTTTCCTACGAGTGGTCTCGTTTGGAGGGATGGTGTCGGACCTGTAATTACATCCCGAGTGATGCGACATGACTCATCGGGGGGGGGGGGGGGGTGAAACACTGCTGATAGGCCCCTCCTGGCTGTTTTTTTTATTTCTATTCCATTTGGGCCTGAATCCTTGAATACCCCATCTTGACTCGGAACATTATCTCCTCTTCATGGATGTGTCCGAGACATTTTTGTCCGTCCGTCCGTCTATGCAAAGGGGCATAACGTTACACAGATATTATATAGTCCTCCGTGTACTCTCTCTCTTTTTTTCCTTCATCTTTTTGGGATGTTTTCTGGCAACTTCTGGGAGGATAGGCGTAGAATCGAGCTCCGAGTTCGTGGGTTAACTATGTGTCTTTCTGCTCTGCGCTTGTATACAAATTTCTCGGGATTGAGTGGTGGCTATCATGGAGTCGCCACACCACTGCCAGGCCATAGGGCAGACAGCAGAGGGGATGTGATGAGCACCACACCCCACCAAGTGCCTGTACCCCCATGACGAGAGCCTCCGGGCCACTCTACGATACCGCCTGAGAAAGTGCATGCAGGTGTGTGCGCCTGCAAACGCTTTTTGGGCTCTGTTCAACCAAGACGTTGACCCGGCCTGAGGTATGGTATATCCTCCATTCAATCCACCGACCGCTCGGCCATTTCTTCTCTCCGCCCACCGCTTACATCATCTACACTCCGACTGAGTCCTTTCTTCCAAGAATTTACTCCACGTGATGGAAAAAACAAAAATAGGAGTTTGTTTTTCTCCATTAACCTTCAATTCACTACTGCTACGTGCAGGTTTTACTACCATTGGAGGTTTAATTCTCCGATAATTATCACTGAAGGCCCTCAACTACCTACCCAATTCAGCCACTAACCAAAAATACCTTCTACAGAGCAAGCATGCACTGCTTAGCTCACTAGATTGACTGGTAAGCACGAGTAAGCCACAGCCCCCCTCTTCTTCCACTACCCCAAGGACAACATGCATTCGGCGAAGAGGTCAAGATTGTTTCTGGGGTGACTGTGAAAGACGCTTTGGCAGAGTTACTGCGAATTTGTACAACCAAAGGGGGGATGTCTGGATATGAGTGTGAGGTTGGCGGTGTCTGCGGTTTAGTTGCGCCCTGATATCCTCGACTGCTTGGATCCGGAGAATCTATTCGGCATATTGGGTGATCGGGGATAACGGGTCGGGCTTTGGTGGGGAGGTTCGGGGGTTTAAATGCGGGTATTTAGGTCTGTCGGTGTGCCGTACAGTACTCTGCTCGAAAAAGGCATTGGGAAGGAATTGTTGTGCGCCGTGCGAGGAACCGCTAGAGGTTGATGTTATAGGGCCCTATACATCACTCGGGGCAATTTTTAGAATTCGGAGGAGGGTGGATGGGGAGGGTTATAGTTTGGTGGTAGGCGGTAGGTTTATTTTGAGGTTTACTGCTTGAAAAACATTTTGCTATTCTTACGTTTGTGGTGTGATTTGTGCGCTTGTTGGTGATTTTCCCGTAGTGTTTTGGTGAGTTTTTGGAGTGATCGGAGTAAGGTATCTGGCTGGTGCTATTACGTGCGGTGTGGAAGCTGGTATGGTGATTTACGTTTTTGACATCCCTTGGGGGCTCGGAGGGGGTCCACCCAGCAGGAGGCTAGAGCCTGCTCTCTGTTGTGTGGTTGAGAGAAGGGATAGAAAGTCTATAGTTAATTGCCTGATGGCAAAAGATATCAGAAAAAGGAGCAATCATGTAAACGTTAGAACATCATGGCTCCTTTCCCGTGCGTGCACCCCCCCGCTAGAAAAAAAAAGAAAAGCAAGAGTCCCTCAGGTTGTCGGCAATATATCCAATATCAAACTCAGTCTCAACCTCTTCTGTCTTTCCATGATATACTTTAACTCCAATACCATCCAGGAATCAGCTAGCAAGGAGTAGATAGATACACTTTCGAGAAAAGAGAGTATGAACACCAACCACTACCTGCCAATGGAAAGACCCCACCTCATATCGTAGTTATGGGGACAAGATACTCGCGGCAGCAGTATCAACAACGGAGAAGGGCACTGTGAGTCCTGCCATGCAAAGGATACAAGTATAATACATAGAGTACAGCGGGAGAACTCTGCAAGTGACATTCACGACATGCGACAATGTCCCCACCAAGAGCTGGGCGTAAGTCTGTGGCCGCAATGGTTAAGTTATTCAGAATTACCAACTGGCCGAGTTGCTGTTCTTGCTAATGTTCGAATACCGTAAGTTATGGTATTTGTAAACAGCTGCACTCGTACAAGGTGCCGTAATTCACAGCTGCGAGGTACAATTACCGAAAAACGATATCTCGCATGGTGAAAATACGATGGAGGGTTTATTGGGGCCTGTTTTTTTTTTTGGCCATGGGGGCTTATGTTGCAAGGACTGCTGATGAGTTGAGTTTTTTTTCCCTTTAGAAACTGGTTGATTGTGATGGCCGGCTGGGAGGCGTCTGTACAATAGATATTTCGGGAACGGTTGGGCGAGGTCTTTTAAGATGGGGATATTATAAGATCTTGTGCGGAATATCGTGGGCTAATTGTTTCTTTGGAAAAAAAAAAAAAAAACCTAAATTGTGGGTTTTTTTTTTCCAACCTCTATAGGTAAGTTAACGTGTGAACACCAATCTCCCCTTCTCCCCCCTTACACCTACATACACTGGGATCTGAAGTTTTCTGTTTTCCGCACTGGCCCGGTGTAACTGTGCCTTGTGAATTCGTGGGATATTGTACCGTACCGTGCGCTATGTGGACTTACAGTTCGGGTTGTTGGAAGTATCGCTTCAATGTGATGGATGTATGATATTCCGAGCGCGGGACATTGGGACTCGGATTGCTGAATATACGTACATCCTACTGGTATAAATTTAAGGAATGTGGTGGTAGGCATAGAAGAACACGCGGGGAAATCATTGCTTTCTCCTATTATGATACTTACCAATACCTTCTTACCTTTCCACAGTTCTCATTTCCCACAAGTCTGTATGCCTAAACTCAGTCAAGTGATGGTCCGTGATGGAGTTATGGACCTAGCAGTTTGGTTTACGCTTTGGGGTATAGTGGAGCGGTATACTGCTCGCCGGAGATTCACTCTGCTGTCTTGCTCGGTTAGTTTAGCGGTAAATCTTGGATCCTGAACTATCTGAGAGAAGTTTGTTCATTAGACTTCGTAGTGTATTCAACGAATATTTGAGGTGATATCGTAGTTAGGTTGGTCGTTGAACCGTGTTTGGTTTTGAAGAACTCACTCCCAGGTCATTAAAAATATGGGGTATTATAGCTATTGTAGATTATGGTACTGCACTCGAGTACTCGAGTAGACCGTGCAGCAACATACCGCGGCACTGGTCTGCGGTACAGTACGGTAGGCACGGGCACAAATTTGGAGGGGATTGATTGGACGGTCCTGAGGTATTCCTAAGGTTCCACAAAAGGCTCCGCTTTTCTTCAGCCTCAAGGGATTGTAGTGCAGTACTTCGTGCGGTACCGTAGCCGACCAAATCCATCATCCATCATCACCTGCAATATCCTGAACAGCCAACAAACAGAAAATGGCTCGATCGTACAACAATAATACCAACTCTTGGAACACGACCGTTAACGTGTCGAACACGGCTATCACGAATAACCTAGCTGTCGCCGATGACCGACCTAATATCTTATTCTGGTTATCCCCGCTAGATCCCAAGTTGCGGCACCAGGATATTCAAGCTCGCCGAGTCGAAAATGTAGGGGAATGGCTCTTGCAAACTGAGGAGTTTAGAAGCTGGTACGTCGGTAGTGAGGGAGGCGAATCCGATAACCCAGTTTTGTTTTGCTATGGAGATCCGGGCGTGGGCAAGACATATATCAGGTAGCAAGGAACCTCAAAGAATAGAAGGAAAAGGGCAAATGCTGACGAGCCGCGATGTTAGTTCGTTGGTGATAGACAGGCTATGTGATCATGCTGAAGCGCAAAATACCGCCGTTGCGTGTTTTTATTTCGACTTCGCCGCTCAAAAGGAGCAGTCACTTACGGGCATGCTGGGCGCCCTGCTAAAACAGCTGGTTTGCGGACTAGAGGTGACCCCGGAGGAGGTATCGCGAGCATACCAAGCCCAAAAATGTTCCATTGGTGGGCGGGGACCACAACTTTCGGATATTGTGAAGATGATGCAGAGTACCGCTTCCAAAAAGTGCACATTCATATGCATCGATGCTCTAGATGAATGTGCGCCGGGATATCGAGTCAAGCTTCTCGACTCGCTGAATCAAATTATGCAGAAGTCTCCAGGCACTCGAATATTCGTGACTGGGAGACCGCATGTTCGACCTGAGATTGGAAGATGCCTTGCGGGAAGATTAACGAGTGTGTCTATCAGCCCCAAGAGAGGTGATATTGTTAGATATCTTCAAACTAGGCTGCACGAAGACACAACTCAGGATGCGATGGATAGTAGTCTGGAGGCAGATATCCTGAAGAAAATTCCTGATGATATTTCTGATATGTAGGTAGAAGCGACGACACTGGGAAAGCTGCTTAAGTCATCCACTGACAGATGGATATCTAGATTTCTGCTAGTATCGCTAAATATCGATGCGATCTTGCAGGAAACCACAATCCATCGCAGGCGAAAAAGGCTCAACGCAATGACCAATGGCTTGGAGTTGGGGGATGCTTATGGTACAACATTGGATCGGGTAAATGGACAGGGTGGGGAGAAAGCCAGGCTTGGCACGGCGGCATTGATGTGGATCTCTCACTCGGAACGGCCCTTGAAGGTTAATGAACTGTGTCACGCCCTAGGGGTCGAAATAGGGTCACCACATCTCAATACTGACAATGTTCCTTCAATAGGGACATTGCTAGCCTGTTGCCAAGGACTTATTGCCATAGACAAGGAGGCTTCCACTGTCCGGTTAATCCACTTTACCCTTCAAGAGTACCTCCGGGCTCATCCCGAACTTTTTGGTACAGCTCACTCGATAATGGCAGAAACCTGCCTAAGTTATCTGAATTCCCAGCAGATCAAGGCTCTTTCGACCAGTTCGTCTCCTGATCTCCAATGCACACCTTTCCTCGAATATTCTTCTCTATATTGGGGAGTCCACGCAAATAGGGACCTTTCAAATTGTGCGAAATTGCTTGCGCTGGAGTTATTTGGTGACTACAATAACCACATATCCATTAAAACCCTCCTGAAAGTACATTCGTCGTACATATGGGATGTTGATTTCCATAATATTTCCCTATTTAGTGGTATACACTGTGCCTCAGTCTTCGGGATCGCAGAGGTTGTTTCTAGCCTGTTAGAGGTGGAAGGTTGTGATGTCAATGGAAGAGACTGTGTGGGCAATACACCTCTCGTGTGGGCTGCCCGGAATGGGCACGTGGAAGTGGTGAAAATACTTCTCGGACGGGAGGACGTTGACCCGGACAGGCCAGATAACGACGGCCGAACACCGCTCTTTCATGCTGCTTGGAGTGGGCATGAGAGAGTGGTGAAGATACTACTCGAACGGGACGGCGTCAGCTCCGACAACCCAGATAACAACGGCCAAACACCGCTCTTGTCGGCTGCTGAGTATGGACACGAGGGTGTGGTGAAAATACTACTCGGACGGGACGACGTCCACCCAGACAAACCAGATAACACCGGCCAAACACCACTCTTGTCGGCTGCTTGGAATGGGCGCGAGGAAGTGGTGAAAATACTACTCGGACGGGACGACGTCCACCCAGACAAACCAGATAACACCGGCCAAACACCACTCTTGTCGGCTGCTTGGAATGGGCGCGAAGAAGTTGTGAAAATACTGCTCGGGCGGGGCGAGGTCGACCCTAACAAACGAAATAATCATGGCGAGACGCCACTCTCGCTCGCTGCTTGGCTTGGACACGAAGGTGTTGTGAAAGTGCTACTCGGGCGGGACGAAGTCAACCCTGACAAACCAGATAACTACGGCCAGACACCGCTCTGGTGTGCTGCTGAAGGTGGCAACGAGGGAGTGGTGAAAATACTGCTTGAACGGGACGACGTCAGCCCAGACAGACCAGATAAAAGCGGCCAAACAGCACTTTTGTCGGCTGCTTGGAATGGGCACGAAAGAGTGGTGAAAATGCTGCTCGGACGGGACGATGTCAACCCCGACAAACCAGATAACAGCGGCCAAACACCACTCTTGTGTGCTGCTTGGAATGGGCATGAGGCAGTGGTGAAAATACTACTCGGACGGGACGATGTCAACCCCAAAAAACCTGATAACGGCGGCCGAACACCTCTCTGGTATGCTACTATCATGGGCCACACGGGAGTGGTGGCGCTACTTCAGTCCCCAGCATCTGCCACCCCCAGCACGACCTAGGCTCGAGGGGACCTCACCTTGCTTGCTGCCTTCGAGCACAGATAACTAGTGTGCCATTTGTGCAGTGACCGCAATAGCTCCACAAACATGTCTGCCGCCGCCACCCCCTCTCTCCTCTCATCCCTACCTAGCCTCCCTCACCATTTAAAACATCGCCTTGCGGTAATTGTCATCTCTGTTTCCCTTCCTGATTAACCATGTCATAGAAACTTAGCCTAAACATTTTCTTTTGGTTGAAGGTAATTAATTATGTGGTGAGAATGCAGATAATTTCTATAACATACTTGCCCAACCTCTATCCAGATTTTCTCATGCAGTTGAGTCAGGTTTTGTCACTTTCCGTTCATAATATAGAGTTTGGCCTTGGTGGGGGGCTGTTTCTGCTGTAGTAAGATAAGCCGATGTGGCTTCAAATTTCCATCATAGACACACTTTTGTCGTTTTCTGTTTGTAAATCCACTTTGCACATTTGATTCCTGTTTGATTTTTCTGCAATCCCATTGTCCCCCTTTCTTCCCCTCTAATGTGTGGACCTAAGGATTCTTTATAGAGAAAAAATATGAAGTAGCAAGTATTTCTGACACTCGTGACGGGCGTCGCAAAGGCTAACCTAGCTGTTACCTAAGGTCTGATGATGGTTGGTTTCTAATATGGATATTGTTTGAAGATCACGTTAGGTGTGAGCTTGGGGGTGATTCTAGGAGGTTGTTCGCACTTTTTAAATGTTGTGAAATACTCTCCACTCGAGACATAATATTTTGCAGCATATATATTTTCCATACCGCCAACTGCGAGTGATCCTGCAGCCTTCTTCTTTGGTTTGCATTAGAAAAGGGTACTTTCTAGCAAACTGATCTTTGTTTCCCCTCTGGGGGTAACCTCTTTTAAGTATAGTGGGAGAAAATACACTACTGTATTTTCAAAAAAAAAAAAAAATGCAGTATTTTTTGTTGGTATCATAAAGCGCTCGAGTACAGCGCATGCCAAATAGGGTCTTGGTCTTGCCCATCAAGGAAAATAAATATCACACCGTAAAGAGTCTTTTGACTAAGAAATCAATTCTCGCCCTAGGAGCATCAGTATCTTACCCAGACTTGTCAAGAGTGATCGAGGGGCCCACACCGTTAAGCAACACCGACTTGCCAATGAATTGGAAGCGATATTCCGCCCTTCCCTTGTCTGCTTCCTCCCACCATAAATCCTTTTGCCAACGAATTCCGCGGCTCAGATCTGGCGTCACGAATCTATATATTCTCTAGAACCAGGCAGGAAAACCCTTACCATGTCCTAGAACATCAGCGTTCGGATGGTACGGTAAGTTACGGGTAGTTTAAACAACCGGTACGGTACCGTAAACCACGGCTGTAGGTACAGTACCATACCAGGGGAAAACAGTATCCCGCACCGCGCAATTCGTTGCCGGGCAATGTTGTCTTCTGCTGGAGGTCGTGCTATAGAAAGTGCCCATGAATCTGTTTCCTTAATATAAGCAGATTTTAGGTGGCCGACCTCTAGAGATTTGAGGACGGCTAGACTAAAGACACTCTTGAGATATAAAGGGCTTTTTGTATCATACTGGCCCGGCTGATGGCGTCTGGTAAGGTTGTAGTGAGTTCACCATCCTGTGTCGCATCGATTCGTATCGCATCGTGCCGTAAACTACGTAAGCTTAGTTCAAACCCAGAACTTGGACGAGTGACGGACTGTGACTGCTTTATGCAACACTTGGGGAAACAGTGGGCGTGACTAAGGGGGTGTTTGGCAAACGTGATTCGCATTTCAAATAGCGATTCGAGACTACGGGGTGCTTGGAAAAGTAGCTTCAAATCATGATTTGAGAGTGTGATTTGGTTTCGGGTTTCATTGTGTGGTTTGGAGGATATGTATGATATTTTGGGCTATGGTAAATATCATACGTGGATAATAAAAATCAGAGCAATGCCACAATTTCCCTGTCTCAACGTTTAGGTCTCCCACTGTTGCTAGTGTAGGAGTATCTGACATCTCACTACGATACTAATCCCCCCCTTGGAGTTAGCCTTCCCTGGGCACTAGGGAATATGCTGTTTTCAAACATACTAAAATATCTTTTTGTCGGTAAATTTATAATACATACCGAACACACCTTAAGTCTTTGTTTTGTTTTTTTCCCCTTTCCTCGCACGTACTTTAATAAGCAGAGTAGTTGTATGTTTTAGGAGTACAGTATACCAGCAGTGACATTCATATTATGGCAATTTCTTTTAGAGCTGCCCACCGGAGATTTACCCTCCTGTCCCGGCTTGTCGGTTTAGTGCTGAATCTTGGATATTGTACGAGTATTGTCCAAGGCTTTGATAGAAGGCTACTCACCAGCAGCGTTCAACCAGTCCCGGGATTACAACCGCACTGTACTTGGCGGCCCCGATGAATATCAAAAAGCACCTTCCCTACTCGTATCTTCACAGAACTCGGTACGAGGTTGTGAGAAGAGCTTTCCGGCTCGCATTGACATCATGAATAGCTATGCTGCGATACTATAAGTTAGGTGATATGTGAGTATTTTGGCTGATCCATTCATAAGGCTTGATGTGCTCGCAGATATCCCAGCTGGTCAATCTCAGCGCAGGAGTTTTAAGGTGCTCGTTCACTGCGGTGCAGGGTTTGCGCTGTGACACGATTCGAATATCAGTATAACTTTATCTCATTCACCAACCAACTCGAGTAGCCAACATAATAGGACGCAATCCAACTTGGTACTCATCGTTTTAAGGCATTGCGCTACATGGGGCAGGCCAGCCCAACACAAAATCTCGCCTATCTCGCGGTGGACTACGAGCTTGGCTACAAAATTTGTGGCCCCCCATTTTATGACAAAAATGGGTGCTTTTCACATCGCAAAACCCCAGCCCCAACGCTTTGCAGAGGTGGGAAATTTTTCCAAAGCTTTTAGGGCGATCTAGATATTATTGCCCAGGAGTGGTAAGCTCTGTTAGTAAATGACCAAGGCGCAATACCAGGTATAATGATAGTAGGCGGCTTGGATTGTGGTAGTCTAGTTGATTTGCTAGCTAAAGTCAGGTAGGTATGGCTAGGATAATATACCTGAGTATGATTAATTACTGCCAATGCGGCAGGCACAGGAGGGATGTTGTTGACATAGATTGGTGGAGATTGATTGGACGGCCCCGACGTATCCATGAGGTTCCACAAAGGACCCCGCTTTTCTTCAGCCCCCAGAAATATTCTCGTACAATAGTCGACCGACCTCATCCACCATCTACTATACTCGAGTACTAGTACAGCACCGTACCCAGCAGCAAAAAAACAGAAAATGTCTCAATCATACAGTAATAACACCAACTCTTTGAACACGACTGTTCACGTATCGAACGCAACTATTACGAATAACTTAACTGTTGCCGATGACCGACTTAATATCTTATGCTGGCTATCCCCACTAGATCACAAGTTACGGCACCAGGATATCCAAGCTCGCCGTGTGGAAAATATAGGGGAATGGCTCTTTCAGACTGAGGAGTTTAGAAGCTGGTACGTCGGTAGTGAGGGAGGCGAATCCGATAACGCAGTTTTGTTTTGCTACGGAGATCCGGGCGTGGGCAAGACATATATCAGGTAGCAAGGAACCTCAAAGAATAGAAGGAAAAGGGCAAATGCTGACGAGCCGCGATGTTAGTTCGTTGGTGATAGACAGGCTATGTGATCATGCTGAAGCGCAAAATACCGCCGTTGCGTGTTTTTATTTCGACTTCGCCGCTCAAAAGGAGCAGTCACTTACGGGCATGCTGGGCGCCCTACTGAAACAGTTGGTTTGCGGACTAGAGGTGACCCCGGAGGAGGTATCGCGAGCATACCAAGCCCAAAAATGTTCCATTGGTGGGCGGGGACCACAACTTTCGGATATTGTGAAGATGATGCAGAGTACCGCTTCCAAAAAGCGCACATTCATATGCATCGACGCTCTAGATGAATGTGCGCCGGGATATCGAGTCAAGCTTCTCGACTCGCTGAATCAAATTATGGAGAAGTCTCCAGGCACTCGAATATTCGTGACTGGGAGACCGCATGTTCGACCTGAGATTGGAAGATGCCTTGCGGGAAGATTAACGAGTGTGTCCATCAGTCCCAAGAGAGGTGATATCATTAGATATCTTCACACCAGGCTGCACGAAGACACAACCCCAGATGCCATGGATAGTAGTCTGGAGGCAGATATCCTGAAGAAAATTCCTGATGATATTTCTGATATGTAGGTAGAACGACACTGGGAAAGCTACCTCAAGTCATCCACTGATAGATACATGTCTAGATTCCTGCTAGTCTCGCTAAATATCGATGCCATCCTGCAGGAAACCACAATCCATCGCAGGCGGAAAAGACTCAACACAATGACCGATGGCTTGGGGCTGGGGGATGCTTATGGCGCAACACTGAATCGGATAAAGGGGCAGGGTGGGGAGAAAGCCAAGCTCGGCATGGCGGCATTGATGTGGATCTCTCACTCGGAGCTGCCCTTGAAGGCCAACGAACTGTGTCACGCCCTGGGGGTCGAAATAGGGTCACCAAATCTCGATACCGACAATGTTCCTTCAATAGGGACATTGCTTACTTGTTGTCAAGGACTTATTGCCATAGACAAGGAGGCTTCCACTGTCCGGTTAATCCACTTTACCCTTCAAGAGTACCTCCGGGCTCATCCCGAACTTTTTGGTACAGCTCACTCGATAATGGCAGAAACCTGCCTAAGTTATCTGAATTCCCAGCAGATCAAGGCTCTTTCGACCAGTTTGTCTCCCGATCTCCAATGCACACCTTTCCTCGAATATTCTTCTCTATATTGGGGAGTCCACGCAAATAGGGACCTTTCAGATTGTGCGAAATTGCTTGCGCTGGAGTTATTTGGTGACTACAATAACCACATATCCATTAAAACCCTCCTAAAAGTACATTCATCGTACATATGGGATGTTGATTTCCATAGTTATTCCCCATTTAGTGGTCTACACTGCACATCCATATTCGGGATCGCAGAGATTGTTTCTAGTTTGGTTGAGGTGGAAGGTTGTGATGTCAATGGAAGAGACTGTGTGGGCAATACACCCCTCGTGTGGGCTGCCCGGAATGGGCATGTGGGAGTAGTAAAAATACTGCTCGGACGGAAGGACGTTGACCCGGACAGACCAGATAATGACGGCCGAACACCACTCTATCATGCTGCTTGGAATGGGCATGAGGGATTGGTGAAAATACTGCTCGAACGGGACGATGTCGGCCCGGAAAAACCAGATAACGACGGCCGAACGCCTCTTTATCGTGCTGCTTGGAGGGGGCACGAAGGAATAGTGAAAATACTGCTCGAACGGGATGATGTCGGCCCGGAAAAACCAGATAACGACGGCCGAACGCCCCTTCATTGTGCTGCTTGGAGTGGGCACGAAGGAATAGTGAAAATACTACTCGAGCGGGACGACCTCAAACCTGACGAACCCGATAACCACAGCCGAACACCACTCTTGTCGGCTGCTGAGAATGGGCTTGCGACAGATCCAAAATCTTCCGATGACATCAACCGGCATAAGAGCAGAACATTTCATGATGAATTCTCTGGTCCAGAAACCTATTGTGAGGGTGGTCCGACTATTCCTATCCCAGAAAACCAAAGCTGTTATATCAACATCCATGCCTATCATACAGCAAAATACGATAAATCAATCAAAGATATCAAACTCTACTGTGGACCTTCAGAAATATGGGACATCAAGGGAAACGGTCTTGACTACTTTTACCAATGTCCATATTGACCTTCATGATATTGCTCTTGGGTTTTGTGCTATAATTCCATTGGGAAATTTTACTAATGGCCATATTTGTCTACCAACTCTGGGGATAAAGTTAACTCTTCAACCTGGTAGGTATTTTCTTTATTAGTTTTTTCATAATTATATTAACTAATATTTTTACTAGGTACTATTCTCTTCCTACACTCACACTTATTACTACACTATATTGGTACATGGACAGGAAACCGCTTTAGTATTATTCAGTATACTCATCAGTCAGTTTTTGACTACTATACTGAAAATACTAAAGATGTACTATTTCCTCTTTCAGAAATGCCAGAATGGTATAATATCAGAAAAAATATAGAAAGTAGAAATTAGTAATTAATTATTATTTTTTTCTTTTTAGGTCCTGCCAGTGTTTAGTGCGCCATTTTTATAGCATAAAAGTGACTTTTATAACATAAATTTTGGCAACTAAAATTTTATATAGGAGTGTGTTCAGCATATACAAAAATATTTCAATAATATTATTATGCATTTTTTTAGCATAAGTATTAGAATATAGCACAAGTACCAGGAGAGATGTTTTCGTGCAAGCGTTACCAAGGAAGTATTAGGTTGTTGGTAGAAACCAAGAAATGGCCAAACAGTAAGACACTATGACGGTACCATTGTAGCATCATGACTTTTGAGATATCAACCTGCCCGTAAGGCCTGTATTTTATTATAAAAATCAGGTTTTTGTTGAACAAAAATAAGAGGGCTCCTCCATTATAATAATATTATACATAAAAGAAAAAATATTCTCATGAAAAGTAGAAAAGATAATTAGAAACGGCATCATGGCTCCTACTCCTCCAGGTCATCCTCTTTACCGGACAGTAGCTTTCTTGTCACTTTCCATTTTTTACTCTTCCCCCAGTCTAAGTCTTTTGAGTTACAGTACTCTCTCCACCGATGACTCTGGTCCAACAATAAGTTCATCTGTCCACTTACCTAATGTGCTTATTCCCAGATGAGTAGCGATCACTGCTTCTCTCCGCTCCAAAATCCGTGCCTTGCGTCAACATGCTGCTTAGCCTTTTCGCCGTATCATACATGAGATTGGGGTTGCAACCAGTACTGTCTTTTCTATCTGCAGCTCTCCTACCACTCCACAAAAACAAAAACCTGGCTGGCCTATGCTCTTAACTACCCCTCTTCAAAAGAACTTAATTGATTTTGCACAAGCTTCTCAAGTAAATCGACGGCTTCCTTTAACTGAGGTGGCTGAACAAGCTGGAGTTAAGGCTAGTTTGGAAATCCTGCATACCGCATTTTCTACCGAAGGTTACTATCGCCGTATTGCCCGTGTCTGACCATTTTTGTCTATTAAAGCAAAAGCAACTTGGCTTGACCGGTCACATCACTATGCTGACTTGACTCAGGCAGACTGGAATAAGGTAATCTGGAGTGATGAGTCAGCATTTAATGTGCGAGGATTGTCATCTAGTGGAAAAGTGTGGGTTACATGGCAAGCAGGCGAAGAAGATTTGGAAGACTGTTTGGTTCCAAAGTTTAGCAAGCTGGAAACTATTATGGTTTGGGCTTGTTTCAAAGGGAGGCATAAGGGACCACTTATTTTTTTGGGAGAAAGAGGATTGGGGGAAAACCATAACTGCCACATCCTTCACTACCCATATAGTCCCGCATTTTCATTCCTTTTAGTAGAGGGAATCTCAGCCACAGCTTGATAGTCACGGTGACTTAAACTCAGATTATGTATATTTGCAGCAGGATGGCGCAGCTCTTCACCGTGCAGCCCTCACTCAAAATCACTTTCGCACTCTTGGAATATGGGGTTATTTCATTGACTGGCCTCCTTCCTCTCCTGACTGCAGTCCAATTGAAAATGTCTGGAGAACGATGAAACAGCGTATTTGGCAATGCAAGCCATTTCCTACTACCAACCAAGCACTTCGGGTTGCCATTCAGGAGAAATGGAACGTGATTACCTCTGAGGAACTCATCACTCTGGTTGATCTTGGTTCCTACTTGAATTTGGGAGGTAAGTTTTTTTATTTTTTAACCGATCAGACCTCACCGAGCTCCCATACTAATAATTATTTTCCTATGGCACTCTATAGGCTTGATTCGCACATGGGGGCTATTCCGGGTATGTTAAGGGGTCCTGTTCCTATATCAGTTCACGCGACAGGCAACGATACTTCTCTTATAGTATCGTATGACACTATATATTTTGTACTAATAGTGTGCGTTCACACTATTACGTTTCTTCGTCGTTCTCGTATAGTGTGCGCTCACACTATTACCTTTTCTCTCGTTACACTTAGTAGTCTTAGAGGCGTTCCTCTTCTACTAAGTTCGTGTAACTACCGTGAGGTAGATAGAATAAAGTAAATTCGTTCTTAAAACAATAAGTAGGAAAATAACTTAGATGGTTGCGTGAAGAACTAACTAACTCGCCTCCGAGGACTCCTTATATAGTCCTTCCCTCAACCCGCTTACAAATCAAACCAAAGGCAGTCTGCCTTGCCAGTCTGCCTTGCGCAGCCCCCTTGCGCAGCCCCATGACCTCTGAATAGATCATGTGCGTGAAACATAACATAAAACATAACATAAACCTAACGAGTCTGCCTTGCGCACAGCCTCGTTGCATAGCCTCCTTATGCAGCCCCGTGACTTCTAAATAAGTCTCGTGCGTGAAATATAACAAATGAAACCTCAACGAGTCTGCCTTGCAGTCTGCCTCGTTGCATAGCCCATCATAAATCACATGACCTCTGAATAGGTCAAGTGCGTGAAAACATAAATCATAACATAAAACAACTACGTAACAAAGGAAACTCATAAACCAATTTTGTAACAAATGAAACTTACTAGCTAACTAATAAAATCTACTATGTCCGATCTAGAATCGTGACAGGGTATTAGGAATGGGTCAGCTATTTCTCACCTTTTTCTCCTTGTTTTTCCTCTCTTTTTTCTCTCTGTCTCCATATTATTATTTGTCTTTTTATCCTCTTTTATCTTCTTCGGTTATGATTATCTGTTTTTCTAGTCAACTAATATAATGTCTCAAACATCCCTGTAAGCATTCACAATGTACGAAAACATCTCCCCTGGTACTTGTATATAGATTAAAGATTAAAAATAGGAGCCCTTTACAATATTATTATAAAATAGTTATATTGGAAATTATTTATATAATAATTATGTGTGTTGATATGGGAAAATTGGCCAGACACCTTAAACCAGGTTTTGAGTTATTACCCTTAGAGGTTTGCATAGCAACTACAACACTTTTATGAAATTCATAAATGTAATTTTATGAAAAAGTTTTCTAGTACTAATTCAAGGATACCATAATATAATACTTGAGTAATATAGCTAGTATGATATTAAAATTGCTTTCTCTATATATCTATAATAAAAACTTAAAAAAAGAATTGTTTGATTTTGTAAAATATAACATTAGTGAAAATTTTTATTCAAAACATATGTCACGGATGTGACAGGTAGCTCAGGGTTTCGCACATGACTCGACTATGAGTCATGGGTCTTGCGCATATGACTCGCTTGAGTCATATGACTGGTTTATGTTATGATTTGTTATGTTTCGCACATGACTCGATTATGAGTCATGGGTCTCGCGCTGTAACGGGGGCTCCCTCTGGGAAGATGGATCCCGAGGTTGCGACCTGTTAGGCGGAGACAACCGGTATAGACTTATGGTTGTCTAGGCCAATCGGGATTCGTTTGTATAGACGGAGATTTGTCTAGGAAGGCTCGGAAGCAACTCGTTTCGTTTATGACTACTAAGAGTGCAAGAAAGTAAAATAGAATCGTAAAAACAATATTATATTGTTAAGGACTCTTCTCCGTTGCTTGATGATGTCTTTTTAAGCTTGGGAGGCACTTCGATATTTATATTCCGCGTCTGAGTGTTCGCGGACTACATCTATCTAGCATACAAAATATGTACCTCTTCAAATCTAATGCGCAACGTCGGGTTCTCCATGATAGTGCGAACACCGGGAGACCCTGAGAACCATCACACCATCTTCAGTAATTTCTATTTCTTGCCCGGGAGACATACTTGTCACCAATAGTAATTAACCGATCCTCAGAGTCTATAGACCTGCAGCCGAGTTCTCAAGTCGAACTCTGTTGGCTCCAATAGTTCTCTTCGTTACCAAGAGGATCAATCTTGATACGAGACTGCATATGCAGATATGCCGGAGTCGATGACTTCTAGTTGTGATAACTCAACAACTAACCGATAGAATTCATTCTGATGACTCTCTTCTCATAGAGGAGAGGCCATTCAATTGAATAGTCTCATAATCCCTCGGTCGGCAACTCCTAGTTGTTCTATGTAGAGGGGGTGGACCTTCGTGTTGTGTTGGTTGTAAATCCCACAACTGCGGTACACCTCTTATCATAGTTGCAACACTCCTCGAAGCTCGCTGGCTTCTTTGGTAGTGTTTCCAGGAGCTCTAGACTCTTTCTAATCGTCGAAGGGTGGATGTGAATGCATTGGTTCGTTATCCCGAACCTCCTAACATTCATCTCATGACCTTTGTGCGAAAACGTCCCGTTACTTACGGCCCGTATCAAAGATGTCATATCTTTGAAGCCTTGTAACTCCCTGAGTAGTTGACGGATTGACTTCGTTCCACTTCCCAGGTTTAGCCAGAGGTCCCCTCTTATATATCCTGCGAACAGCTTTCGGTCGGACGGACGGCAGCGACGTATACGGTGTTATTCTGACACCTTCAATTCTGTGACCAAATAGTTACAGGACGCAACTAAGGTTGATATGTATGATGACGCGCGGGCCCCGTAAGGGGGCCGGAGGGGGGTGTTGGAGATCAAGATTCTCGAACTCGGGTAAAGTTACCCTACCTAGGGTACTCCTAGGCTTATCGGAATCGGGTACTCCTAACACGACCGCACCGAAGTATTCTTTCAGAAATAAAGATAAAGATAATCAACAGTAGAGTTGAGAAAATAAACGGTAAAACTTAATATCGTTAAGCCACAGCTTTACTCAATTAAGTCCTGATCTCGAGAGGTAGTTGATTGCCAGAGTAGAGGAGAACTCGCATATACTTAAGTAGGTTTTGGTATGCTGCCAGTTACTCCCCATCACTACCCTGCGTTCGTGAGCACCCAACTCCCGTGGGCTGTCTAGCTAACCTCTACGGATCGGAACAAAGATCCTCCATAGCGAACTAGACTACTCCGTGGTTTTCTAACATCAACCCGACAGAAGTGTTTTAGCCGCTGCATCTCCATTACAACCGCAGGAGTAAAAACTCTTCATATCGCGGTCATGTCAGTGGCGAGCTGACATGCCCAAGCGGATGTTATACCAAATATGGAACTCTCTACCCATATACACTTAGTCTTCTACAAGCATTCGCAGCCCCTGAACATCTATCCGGTTCTACTCATTTCTATATCATTCCGGATGATAGCCACGTAGCTCCCCCGATAGACCCCTTCGGAGGTTGACTACCAATAGGCGCTACCCACAGTCAACCCTCCTAGAAGTAAGTCTTATCGTGACCTTAGACTAGTGTCTTAGAGTCCTTAACGATTCTCCAATACTATTACACTTTTGGGGCAACGGACTTCGGTTACCTCGCCTACTGGCCTCCGGTAACCTCACATACTACTCTTAACTTCAAAGTGGTATTACTCCGTCAGTTCTGGTCCGTTTTACACGAAACCACCTGGAGGCTATTCTCCAGGGTCTCCTCTTCCCCCTCACATATCCTGCGGACAGCCTCCGGTCGGACGGACGGCGTGAGCGCATACGGAGTTACGGCAACATCTCCACTTGGAGACTTTTGCTAGACTTACAGCAACTCTTCAGGCTGTAGCCCATGACGCTAGGGACTTATAACGGGGCCGGAGGGGGGTGTTAGCAACCACACCTCCAAGTTACAGCTTGTTCGGAGCTCAACTGGTTGTGCCGGAGTGATCCGCGCAACCTGAGATTCGAACACCCTATGTAGTTTCGCGTGACAAACAATCTAGTAACTTCCCCCGAAGTCCTGCGTAACAAGTTACTTTCAAGCTAGGGTAACTTGACTCCATAGCAGGGTAACCCGTGGCCCAAGGCAGGGTAACCCTAGTCCGAAGGTAGGGTAACTTTACCAGGACTCTCCGTCGAGTAATTCAGGGTAACTCCCAAATTGACTACTTGGGTTACCCTACAGAGTAGGGTAACCCCCAACCATTACTAGGACCTATGTACCATTGGTATGGCCTAGCATGCCCGACTGAGGTACCTAACCACCGGTACCTCCACCTGGTAGACCTAAGTCTACCGCCAGCCCTACCGCGGTAGTCTCTTGACTCCGGTATGGGTGTAGGTTTGGCTACTTGTAATAGTACTCAGTGGAGTCTCGTTACACGCGCGTATGACTCATTTGAGTCATATGACTTGTTTATGTTATGATTGGTTATGTTTCGCACATGACTCAATTATGAGTCATGGGTCTCGCGTGTATGACTCATTTGAGTCATATGACTTGTTTATGTTATGATTTGTTATGTTTCGCTCATGACTCAATTATGAGTCATGGGTTTCGCGCGTATGACTCATTTGAGTCATATGACTTTGGTAAGGCTTTTCACGAGGCTCGCACTTGTGAGTCATCAGGGTTAGGGTTGGCGGAAGAGCACTATATAAGGAGGTCGATACGACCGAGGAAGATAGGCTCTTCACGCTTTGTTCTACGTAATTTCCTTACCTATTACTTTACGAATAAAACATCTTCACGCTCTTTATCACGTTTGCATATCCGACACATTTCTCACGAGCCTACGTGAGGCGAAGCTATCTTATTTAAGATCTAACAGGCGTTATCCAACGAACGGTGATAACGTAGATCAACGGATCTAAGAACTGTTACATCTATTAAGATTATAACGAATAAGAGAAGTATCGTTGCCCGTCGCTATTAGTTAACCACAAGCTAGGAACGTTACAACATAAAAGTTGTTACAACAATCAATTTCAACTATCTGATGACTCTATAAATAATTTTTTAGGTAGATTAAGAGATGACCTATTCAACTATATAAGAAAGAAAAAAACTGAAAATTGAAAATTTGAAATTTGAAAGTCAATAAAACAACCAATTCTCATGACAAATATATCTTGAGACCATCAGATCATACTCTATAGGCTCAAGAAGTATCCTATGGATTGAGACAAATTTGTTGCATTGGTAGTGTAATCCAGTTTTCGCATAATAGTACCTATAATATTATAACAAATAATCAATTCAACTTTAATATGAAATTATTTACTGTCCTCAGCATACAAACCATTCTCAATAGTTAATAAGAAGTATTTATATTATTTGTACTTTATATTGCTTATTCATGTACTAGTATAATATCTAACTAAGATAGTAATATAAGGCTTTTTTATTTTGAAATACTGTTTTTAATCCTACTTTTACAACAACAATAATAGGGTTTGAGTTGTCTTGGAATATATATTTATTTTATATTTGTCCAAATGAATACCTATATTTCTGAAATATGCTATAAATTTATTTCAGTATATATGCTATTTTCAACTTCTACTGTAATATATTCCCACTGCCAGTGTAACATACTGAACAGGACCTTAAGGAAATAAAACTAATTTCCCAATATATTTAGTACTAAAAGATCTATTTCAAGCTGTTAGGAGTACCCGATTCCAATATCCTAAGAATACCTTAGGTAGGATAACCTTACCCAAGTTCAGAAATCTCAACCTCCAACACCCCCCTCCGGCCACCTTATAGGGCACACGCATCATCATACACATCAACCTTAGTTGTATCCTGTGACTATTTGGTTACAAAATTGAAGGTGTCAGAATAACACCATATATATCGCTACCATCTATCCGACCGAAAGCTGTTTGCAGGATACATAAGAGAGGACCTCTGGCAAGGCCTGAGAAGTGGAACGAAGTCAATCCGTCTACTACTCGGGGAATTACTAGGTTTTAAAGATATGACATCTTTGAAATAGGCCGTAAATGACAGGACGATTTCGTACAAGGATATGATTTGAATGCTAGGAGGTTTAGGACAAAAGAACCAACACATTCACATCCTCCCTCCAATAATTAGAAAGAGTCTAGAGCTTCTGAAAGACACTACCAAAGAAGCCAATGAGCTTTAAGAAGTGTTGCAACTATAATATGGGATGTGCCGCAGTTGCTGGAATTATAACCAACACAACACGAAGGTCTACCCCCTCTATATAGAACAACCAGGAGTTGCCGACCGAGGAATTATGAGAGTATTTAATAGAATGACTTCTCCTCTACAAAAAGAAAGTTATCAGAATAAATTCCATCAGTTAGTTATTGAGTTATCATAACTAGAAATTATCAACTCCGGCATATATGCAAAGGCAACTTCGTATTGAGACTGATCCTCTTGACAACGGAAAGGACTATTGGAGCTAACATAGTTCAATTTGAGAACTTAGCTACAGGTCTAAAGACTGTAAGGATCGGATAATTATTACTGGTAACAAGTATGCCTTCCAGAATAGAAATAGTAATTACCGAAGAGGGTGTAATAGTTTTCAGGGTCTCTGGTGTTCGCACCTTTATGGAGTACTCAACATTTGGAATTAGACTTGAAGAGGTACATATTTTCTATGTTAGATAGATGTAGTCTGCGAACACTCAGATGCGGGATATAAATATAGAAGTGCCTCCTAAGCTTTAGACATTATCAAGCAATGGAGAAGAGACCTTAACAATATAATATTGTTCTTACGATTCTATTCTACTTTTTGCGCTCTTGGTAGTCATAAATGAAACGAGTTGCTTCCGAGTCTTCCTAGACAAATCTCCATCTATTCAAATGAATCTCGATTGGCCTAGACAACTCAGGCTCTAAGTCTATACCAGTTGTCTCTGCCTAACACAAGCATTGTAATTGTCTTCAGTATATAACTATTGAAGCTACTGAGTATTTAAAGTCATGAGACTGAAGCAGCTTAATAAATTTTAAATCTGCTACTAATATATCAATACTTCTTGAAAATTGTGAGTAGGAAGCTCTTGTCTCTAAAATTGTTAAGTCATCTAATGTTGTATCTCTATTGGTTTTTTATCCTATTATTACTTTCTCATCAATTTTGTTTAATTAACCAGTACAGGTACTCAGTTAAGAGTTTGTTGTTTCACTCTTAGTATCTATTAGGCAGAGACAACTGGTATACACTTAGGGTTGTTTAGACCAATCGAAATTTATTTTATAGGGGATAATTTGACCAGAAAAGCTTGGAAGCAACTTGAACTTGTTTCATATATAACTACTAAGGCCCTGTTTGGTTGCGCTAGGCCCATTTTGGACCATTCCAGTGTGAAATTGACAGAGCTGCTAGAATGGTTGCCAATTGGGAACCACCATTCACTTGTGGCAAACACCTGAAAAAAAACAAAAATCACCTTAGAGCTTTGTGAAATTTTTTTTACCAGTAGCTTCAATTATTATTAGCTGAAGTACTTATTATTGAATTGCTTGAAATTAACGTGTTCCACCCACTAAGCGATCACACTGGGTAAGCGATCAGTGATTATGTAAGCAAAACCCCGCTTTAAACCACAATAACAACCTTCCGCTGCATGTAATAACATCATATCTTTTACCACTATTCACTTTAAACACCATGGTTCCAGTACCTAAGAGCAAGTCACTCGATACTGAGCACAATACCCAGGCTGCTGTCCGTGATTACCGAGCTGGGAGATTTACGAATATCCAAGATGCGGCAACTGCTCACGGATTATCCTATGCAAAACTCCGGAACCGTCTAAGTGGTGTACCCCCTCGAGCAAAAGCCCACACTTTACAACAAACCCTTACGGTACAGGAAGAGAAGGCTATTGTTAATCACATTTTATGCTTAGATAACTGGGGATTTCCTCCTTGTATTTCCTACTTAAACAGTTTAGCAAATCACTATATCCGGAGCCATGGGACAGACTCGAGTGGTGTTGTTGGAAAAAATTGGGGACGGAGATTTCTTACAAGGCATCCGATATTGGAAACACGGTTTGCTGTTCGGTTGGATAAGCAGCGGGCGTTCACCAACAACCCAACCATCATTCGTGACTTTTTTAAGAAGGTATATAAAATTTTTACTTTCTGTTTTATTACCACCTCTCCGTGTCTCTTTATCTCATAATAATCCTAAGTATCTTAGCTTATTTATTAAAAATACTAGTTACAAGATGTTACGTCTAAACATCATATTGAGCCACAGAATATCTATAATATGGATGAAAAGGGTTTTCTTATGGGAAAATCAAATAGTATAAAAGTGATATGTCAACGAGGAAAAAAGCGAAATTTTAAAGTTCATGATGGCAACCGAGAACTGATTACTGTTATTGAAACAATTTCAGCAGATGGACAGTTTTTACCCCCTCATATTATTTATAAAGGTGTAGCACAGTATAAGGGTTGGCACGCTTTGGTGGAAGCAGGCGATAGGGCTTACTTTAGCTTCTCCAATACTGGATGGTCAAATCAAAAAATTGGACTTGCATATATGCAAAACAATTTTGAACCGAATACAGCAGAGAGGTAATTTGAAGAAATAATCTACTTGTAAGAATACGGGTCCTACAATGTATGCTAATAGAAAAATAATTTTAGGGCCGGAGGTCAAACGAGACTATTAATCCTAGATGGTCATACCTCCCATGTTACATGGGAGTTCTTTGACCATTGCCTATCACATGATATAATACCTATATGTCTTCCTCCACATTCCACGCACCTTTTACAACCACTTGATGTTGGATTATTTGGCCCACTCCAACTATGCTACTCCCGTCTTTTAGATGATTGGCTTCATCACAACTCACATGGAATTAATAAAGGAACTTTTTACCCGTATGTAATATTACAATGTAATTTTAATAAAAAAAAAGCTAAACTAGTACCAGATTGTTAATTCAGGCACGGGAAATGACCTACACACAGAAAAATATTTGTGCTTCCTTTGAAGCTACTGGTATTTCTCCGCTTAATGCCCGTCGTGTCCTCTCTCAACTTCCTCCACGAGTCAAACCTACTTCCAGCAGTCCAAAGCATCCTAGTTCTTCCTTAGTACCCAATACTCCATATCATGGAAAAAGCATTGTTATACATACTCGCCGAGCAATTGCACTTCTTGATAAAAATTCTCCAACTAGCAAGAGGCACATCTCGATGGTTGAAAAGCTTGCAAAATCGGCCGAAAGTGCAACTGCTGAAAATGTTATTCTTAAGGAAGAGATACGTCAACTAAAAGCACAAGCCTCTCGAAATCAGTCAATGAAAGTGAAAAGCAGAAAGGTACTCACCAAGGCAGTAGTAATATCTGCAGAAGATATTATTAAACTTCGAGAAGAGAGCGACCGGAAGGAGCAAGCAGCTATGGAAAGGAAGAAAAAATCTTTGGCAAAGGACGCAAGCCAAAAGCCTTCTAAGCGGTCAGCGAAGCTGAGCAAGAGCAGGACAGTAGCTCAAGGGGCAACGGACTTGGAATGCGGGATAGTGGAGGAGGAGGTTGAAGAAATTCAGGTTGTTGAACTTGAATCTGGGAGCGAGGAAGAGGGTTGGGGATCTGAGTCTCCAAGCGGGGATGGTGATAGTGATGGTGATAAGACAAGGTCTCAAATCATTATTCTCCATGGAGAACGGGTGGTTGTCTTGGCTGAAAAATTAGCAAAATTGGGTTTAGCAAATATGGAAGGAACTCAGAAGGAAAAAGGAGTAAGGAAAGTAGGATTACGGACACGAAAGGCATATCGTGGGGGGAAATAAAAAAAAAAATTTGTTTCTTGTTTCATTGATCGCTTTCCCGGTGTGATCGCTAAGTGGGTGAAACACGTTAGAACTTGAATGAAAGATGACTTATAGATAATAATATCCTCTACAAAACCTATTTTAGAGAATAATAATTATTACATTAATGCTATTATGATAATATAACAACTATTTATATGTGACGTTTATTCATGGAAACTGTTGTGTTAGGGTTGTATTTGAAATTGAAGGTCAACACTATTTACTGTTGCCGAACAGCCATTCGGTTCTTCCATTTCAAAAGAGAAGAGAAACGGTCATTTGTATGAAAAATAAAATAGGCCCAGCGCAACCGAACAGGGCCTAAGAGTGCAATGAAGTAAAATAGAATTGTAAGAACAATATTAAATTGTTAAGGGCCTGTTCAGCAAAAATGGAAGAAGTGGCTACCTTTCCGTTGCGAAATGGTTTGAGTTGGAGAAATGGTCACTCGAACGGTCAATCATTTCATGAAAATCTTTCTCTTCTGAAATCCACACCCTCCTATGCTCTACCACAAGCTTTTACATATTATTTTCATTAATATCACTATTGTCGACCATTGACTAAATCAAAAAAATAAGTTAACATAAGATTTATATTCTTCTGTAAATTACTTTACTGGATTAACATTTTTACTTTGAGATTATTGAAAACAGATTCACATTAAATTTTCACATGACAACAATCTGATTGCCATGTCATTGAAACAGAAAGGTTGATATAAGTGATGCCAAACAGCTGTTCCATTTCCAATTTTCAGAACGGAAGGAAACAGTCATTTGTATGGGCAAACGGAACGGAACCATCATATCTTACCAGATCCTAAGGTCTCTTCTCCGCTGCTTGATGATGTCTAATAGCTTGGAAGATACATTAATATTTACATCACATATTTGAGTATTCACAGACTACATCTATCTATTAGACAAAATATGTATCTCTTAAAACATAACTTACAATGTTGAGTATTCCTGAACGTGCAAATACCAGAAGATCCTGAAAACCATCACACTCTCTTCGGTAATTGCTATTTTATTTCTGAAGGACTTATTTATCTCCAGTAGTAATTATCCAATTCTCAGAGTCTTTAGACCGATAGCTGAGTTCTCAAGTTGAACTGTGTTGGACCCACTTGTCCTTCCTGTTAACAAGAGAATCAGTCTTGTTACAGAGTTGTACCTGCTAATATGCCGGAAGTAAAAACTTCTAGTTGTGATAACTCAACAACTAACTAATAGAATTTATTCAAATAACTCTCTCCTGGTATTGGAGAAGTTCTTCTATTAAATAAACTTATAATTCCATGGTTGGGAATTTCTAGTTGTCTCATATAATGGGGGTTGGTTATTATATGATATTGGTGATAATTCTTGCAACTGCGACACTACTCATAATATAGTAATGGTACTCCACCAAGTATGTTGGCTTCCTTAGTAGAGTCTTCTAGAAGCTTCAGACTCTTCTAATTATCTAAGATTGAATGTAAATGCATCAGTTCTTTGTCTCAGACCTTCAAGCATTGAATATCAAAACTTTATGTAAAAATGTCCTGTTACTTTCAGCCTACACCAAAGATGTTCCATCTTTGAAGCCAAGTAACTCTCTGAGTAATGGACAGATTGACTTCATTCTACTTCCTAGGTCTTGTCAAAGGTCCCATCTTATATATCCTGCAAACAGGATCCGGTCAAATAGATGGCAGCGATATATACAGTATTATTCTGACACCTTCAATTCTGTAGTAATATAACTACAGGACATAACTAAAGTAGATGTGAATGATAACATGTAGGCCCCGTAACAAGGGGGCAAGAGAGGGGTATTGGAAACTAGAAATTCTGATTCTGGGTAAAGTTACCCTACATAGGGTATTCCTAGACTATCAAATTTGGATACTCCTAACAGTGTTATTAAATTTTGATACTTTATTTGCTTTATGTTTTGTTTTACATATTGCTTGATACTTGGTTTATTGGAAGTATCGTTTGATATATAGTTTGATTTATATTTTGTTTCAATGTATCATTTAATACTGAAGATGTTTTACCAAAAAGTATCACTTAATACCTTTAACTAGTTTTGTTCATACTAGACATGAACAAATTTGTGTGTTTAAAGACTGCCTGATTCCACAATAGAAGAGACAGATTTTAACAGATAGTATTTCAATATACTCTGTTGAATAATTACCCCCTTAAGTTTTTCCAGTACACCTTGTAAAGGCTCCTTTAATTTTCAACTCTTACCTCCTCTCTGAAAGAGCAGGCCAACTGTCAACTATGGTACCTTCTCCTGAAATATGATTAGTATTGTTCATTCCCAAAATTAACTGCACACCTAGCGCACTAGAAAAAAACTACAGCAATTGGAGCTATGCTCTCCAAGCAACCCCACCATTATAGTAGTGAAAGTAAAAATAAAAAAATATAAGTACATAGCTGAAAGTAATACTTGATAAATTTATTTAAAAATATTTCTGCAGATGATGTTAAAAGAGTGAAGCAAGAGAGAACATTGTATTGTGATAGATTATTGGTTCACTGTTAATTTTAGCAGTGAATAATATCTAGCAAACATGTTACAGTTTACTTTTGTAGTTATTTTTAAATTTTTTGATTATTTGAGTATCAGTATATGTTTAATTAATATTGCAAGTCTGGATATTTTAATTAGGATACAGTTGAATTTATTTTTTATTATCTACACTATTTTATAAATATAGTTGATAACAGAAAGCACTTATCTTACTACTTTACACTAATATCATACGATAGCTACCACGTTATCTGGGTAAAATGGAAAGGAACTAGAACGGGTGGAGAAGATTAGGTGAGTCGCCACTCAGGTGGCATGAATAAGACAAACTGATTTCTAAGCGAGCTTGCTGGTTATTCCAACCTCAGCTACCATATCATGAACGACAAGCAAGTCATATGAATATGAGCTGAAAATGTCAGTCACGACAACAAAGACAAAAAAAGGAGTCAGCAATTTGTAAAATTAAGTAGTTACTTGAGTCTGCCTGCGGGCGGAAGGAGAACTTAAAAGGCCCCTTGGTTAGAGAAAGTTCAAAGGAAAAAAATACCTTCCAAGTGATTCAGAGGCCGAAAATGCGGATTTCAGAACTTTTAAACAGTCAAGTTGAGGAGTCGACTAGCAGCAATTCGCTTCAGATTCCCCAACCTCGAATTCAGCATTATCAACAAGCTGAAGGGCCTTCGATTGCGGATGTTCAGACGGTCTTAGGTCAATGAAGTCCTGAGTTAGAATCGCAATCGAGACTAATATCGAAGCAGTTCCGCCAACTCCAAAAACAGATCAAACGGTCATATACTAGGGAATTCAAGCTCCAAGTTTTAGAATAGTGGACCTATAGGCAAGTTGAACCGTCAGTAAAGTAGTTTTATCCAGGCTAACTGCAAGCTCCAGTAATGCAAGAGGTTTCGGAGCGATATCTTGTACTAATTACAACTCTTCACAATTGGAGAAAAAATGAAAAGAGTATTGCAGGAAGTAAGAAGAGAGGTTGGGCACGAGGGAAGGCCAGTACATGGTACAGGTAGCCAGAATTGAAGGAAAGCTTCTATAAAGAATTCTGTAAACAAAGGGAAGAAAGAAAATCTGTCCAGCGTATGATACATAGTGTTCGTTACGGGGCCTCCAAGAGTCCGAAAAACCCAGGTCCCTGGCCAAAAACCCTACCCTAGCCTGCTCTCCAGCCCTGGGCGAAGTGGGGTTTTTTCTCTTTTTTGACCCCCATCTCCACTCCTACTCATGCCCTAGGTGGGTCCCCACCAATTTTCGGTAGTATGGAGTGGTAGGGTTCAAGTTAGGCTCTAGAGGCCGGGTGGGGTGGGAAGGAGAAACAAACATGGGCCCCAGGCCTGGCCACAGCAGGGCCCCTGAGAGTAAAACCTGCCCCACCCCACCCCATAATGAACACTAAGCATACATGGCTCCAACTTCAAGCTCACAAGTCTTTTCAGGAATGCTACCCCTTGGGAGATATTATAGAGTTTTCATTCTCAAATGGATTGTTCAAGCGCTTTCTTGCTCGAAATTCTATTTCTCTCCGATTTACAACAAACATCGCACAGAAAATACCTACCGACTACCTTTCTCCTATTCTCTCCTGGCTGCAATTTAATAGGAGAAATTTCTAAATTCGCCTACGCTCCTCTGATCAGCCCTTGGTTGTTGGGAGATATCTTTTGGATAGTATTTGCAATGTCGACGAAACTCCATTGCCGTTTGAGTTTTTAGATGGCCAAACCTATGCAGATAAGGGCAGCAAATCTGTGCAAGTGAAGGCTTCCAACAGTGGTTGGAATTAATATCAGGTGACAATAATTTTAGCTGCCTTTAGTAGTGGAAAGATGCGAGTACGGCCTACAATTATCTTTCGAGGAAAGGAGAAGTATGAGGGCAAAAGAGAGCAGTTTTACCAACAAAAGCGTGAGGAGGAATCCTTGAAGTACCATCCTGGAGTTGCTGTTCAGTGGAACAAAACTACATATGTCAATTCACATTTTTTTGTTCAGTGAATCAATAACATGCTAGTTCTCACTCTTCCACCCAGATTATGACTTCTTACCCTAGATGTAGCAAAGTTCCACTCCACCCATGATGTACTCAATACATTACGTTTACACGACATCCTGCCTTCTATGATTCCTGCAGGATGTACTGGCTTGGTACAGCCATTAGATGTGTCAATCAACAAACCGTTTAAAGATATTCTCCGCGATATTTTAGACAACCTCCTCGAAGACTACGAAACTAGCAACAATACCAGCCTCCAGGATCTCTCTTCTACAGATCTCTCTGCTATTGCTGCAAGGCGAGTACTAGTTACTCATGCAGTAGGTCAGGCGTATTAGATATTTTATCAAAGAAATCAAGAATCTGTAGTTAAAATCTTTCGCCAGTTAGGACTAACTGTTAGGCGGAAGCCGACTCTAAATATTTGTCGAGCAGACTTAGGCCTGAATCTTTTGTAATAGACGGAGATTTGTCTAGGAAGGCTCGGTGTCGTTCTTTTCGTTTATGACTACTAAGAACTCGCTTAAATCAATAGAGGAAATATTTTTATAAAGATTCGTAGGTAAAACAATGTTATATTGTTAAGGTCTCTTCTCCGTTGCTTGATAATGTCTAAAAGCTTGGGAGGCACTTCAATATTTATATCCCGCGTCTGAGTGTTCGCGGACTACTTCTAATCCTCCTATAACTAAGTACCTTTCCCAAGATCGTACGCTAACATCTCATAGTCTTAACAAGTGCGAACACCGTTTGACCCTGAATTCTTGCACACCATCTTCGTTCTCATAAATTCTTTTCCGTCTTATCGTAGGATGCGCTATTATCCTCGAATGACCGGTCTTCGATTTATAGAGACAAGTAGACTTCTGTCTGAAACTGCAGTCGTCTTGACTATCGTCCCAGTAGTCTCTTCCAATTTCACATGGTGGCTAGCGTATGTGTCGGGCACCTATGCATGATGCAGGCTTCGTAGACGGTACGCCAACACATGTATGTCTACCGCCTATTAGGTCTTCTGAGTCTGAGCAGCTTCCCCTCGGTCCGCCTCGCCTCAAAGAGAATCACCTCTCGAGGGATCCCGTCTCCAGGACCAACCAACATACAGTGGCCTTCAGATAGGTATTGGTATCATATCTATCCCCTATGGCCGCTGGGGCACTGTAGGAGTAGTTGCAGATTTTCGAACCGAAAACGTCCTGTCACTTTCGGCCCGTAGTCAGGATACCTAACTTTGAAGCCTAATAACTCAATGCGCCTCCGACGGATTTCCTCCGTTCCACTTCTCAGAGGTACCCAGAAGTGCCCTCTTCTATATCCTGCGAACAGCTTCCCGTTGGACAGACAGCAGCGACGTATATGGTGTTATGAAGCGGCCTTCATTGAGATGACATTATAGTCATGGGACGCAATTCTTCGAAATCTCGCTAAGGACGTGCGGGCCCCAGAGTGGGGCCGGAGGGGGGTGTTAGGCTTCGATAAATGAGGGTCTGTGCGCAGTTACCCTACCGAGAGGTCTGTGCATTTTCTTTATGCCTAACACTAACACTTCCTATTGATGGGTCTTGCAATGATGAACTCTCTGTTAAGGGCATACTACCATCATAATTATATATTGGGGAGTGGAGGTTAAACGGAAGTGGACATATCCTTTCAGCAGACATGGATAATCAGGAAACTACATCCCTGGAGCATGAGCAGGATAATTTCATGGAGTTTGTAGACCAAAAATAACTTTCCTGTACTTCAATCATTCTGGTATATAGACTATTTCTCATAGAAAGCTCACGACTCTGTATCTTTCTAGGTGATTGTGCCATCACAGCCAATCACTCATTCCACAATTTTGATATTCGACTAAATTACCACCACCTAATTTCACGCCACATTCCATCATCGCCTTACTAATGCCTTTTCCAATTTACTTGGGTAATGCGGTATCAACTGGAGTCAGACAATACTAGTCCTCATCTTATATTATCCAGACGCCCTTGGCATCATCCCGTTCAGGACAAGGACAACTGCGAGTGCTGGTCCTAATTGCCCTTTTTTCCTTTCCTTCCTATAACATGTTCGCAAGGTACTAATCATGTTTTTGGGTAAGGTACAATAGTTGACAGGTGGACTATTCTTCCAGAGAACAGGCCAGAGCTGTAATCTATTGGAGGCTTCAGAGGTGTAATTGGAAAACTAAAAAAGTAACTCTTCAACCAAGTATATTGAAATACTGTCTGTTGAAGTCTGTCCTTTCCATTGTAGAATAGGACGGTCTTTAAATACACAAATCTGTTCATCTCTAGCATGAGCAAAACTAATCAAAGGTATCAAGCAATACACTTTAGTAAAACAACCTAAGTATCAAAACAATACTTGAAACAAAACATAAAACAAACTAAGTATCAAAATAATACTTCAAACAAGTCAAGTATCAAAGCAATACTTAAAACAAAACATAAAACAAAATCCTTATCGAGTATCAGTACCAGTTACACTTCCGGAGTAAGCGTGTCACGGAAAATCTGCTTAATAATTTTCTACCAGTCAGGGGAAATCATTTGCGACAATAACGCACATATCAATCACATAACCGTCCAAATCTTTATCCCAACATTATTATGTCGTCGAGTCAGTAATGTCAATTTCCGTTCAGAATATAGAATTTGGCATTCGCAGAGGGCTATTTCTATTGTGCCGGGATAAGCCTGTCTATCATAGCTTGAAATTTCCGTCATACTCACCCTTTCTATTGCTTTCCGTTCGTACATCCTCTTTGCCCATTTTATTGTCCGTCTGTGCTGTCCACCATTCCCTTTCCCCCCCCCCTTCTTCCCCTCTAAGATATAGTTAGACCTAAAGATTGTTTGGATAGAGAGAACAATACGAAGGAGCAAGTATTTCTGTCACTCGCTCGGAGAGACGCATAAGCTAGCTGTTAACGGGGGCACCAGTATGGTCGTGACTGATTTCTACTACGGATATAGCTTAGTGAATATCGCGTCCATGTGCCATTATCCTCCGTTGCGAGCTTGTAGGTGTGGCCCAATGTTGCAAAGAAGGCCTTCGGTGATCGAACTCGGGGGGTTAGAAGGGGGGGGGGGGATTTAATCGGGGATTCTGAAAATTGGGATAGAAGGGGGGGGTTCTATAATATCTTAGTAAGCAAAAATAGCAGGAAATATTCGTTGCTCAGAAGCAGGGAAAGAGGAGTAAATTATCCAAGAATCTACCAAAGGATATTTGTGGGATGTTTTAGGAATTTTCTGCTTCTTTTGTCATAATTTTATTTGTTTCTTTACCTTCAACTTGCTTCAAATGTCATTGTTTATTGTTTTGTTAGAAGGGGTTCTATCTTATAACCCCCCGGTTCGAAAAAGCGCGTTCCAGCCCTTCGATCGTTTTTTGATCCAACCCCCCCTTCATTGCAACATTGGTGTGGCCGGACGGTTGTCCACACTTTTTAGCATCGCCCATCAACAAATACCTTAAGAAACCCAAACAATTTATGCTCGCGCTAAGACGTCCAAAATCTCCTCTCTTGGATAGGGGGTCGATAACATTCCGAAAGCTGACCCTCTCAGCCCCCCAAACGAGCAAAAAAGTGTCGGACCCTACGAGCCGGGGCAACTCCAACGCGCTAGCTCGATTACCAATTATTCAAGCTCTTAGAGTACTTTACAATAAGGAGTCTTTGGGCTGGGGAATTAACTACCATTTCACAAGCACCGGTATCCTACCCCAACTTGTCGAGAACGATCAAATAGTCCAGTGCTGTGCAATATCGGCTTGCAGGTAGGTTGCACGGGATATCCCATCCTCCTTTGAATTCCTTTTTCCAAGCACAATTTTCTTCCCCCGAGCATTCCGCTCAGTGCTCAGGTTGGGCATCTCCTAACGTACAGAACCGGGAAGCGGGACATCACCGGGAAGTGGAACAACACAACCAAATTTCAAAAGTAGCCATAACTCCACCAGTTCTCAACCAAATTGGATAAAATAAAATGGAATCAATGCACAAATAGTATAGGAAGGTATCTTTGAATTAAAATTAATTAAATAAAAAAACAATGCTAAAGAAAACTCATGAAAAGGTGAAAAAAGGTCAATTAGAGGTAAAGTAAGAAAAGGCAAAAAATAAAGGCTTTGGATCACATAAAACCATGTAGAAAGGGACATTAAGTAACCTTCTACTATTTGAAATAGCAATGGGGGGCAATACTTGCAGTTGATAGAGCTAGTGAGATGATGTGGTAGAGAAGGTAGTAGATAATTTGACAGCATTATAATTACTTGTGATTGTAAGAATTCTTGAAAGAACAAAGAACAAGATAAGACTAAAAACCAGTAAAGTAAAAGTACTATAAGGCCTGCATTCTTCTGAGCTTTATATTTATATAGTTTAAATTATTTTCCACTACTGGTGAGCATTAGACTAGCTTTTTGTATACTCTTATTTTGAGTACTATTTTCTTACATTTCCCACATATAAACTATTAATATTCTGATAATAATATAAGCAGAAATAAGATAAAGTTAATTTAGATCGTAGAGAACAGATATAGCTTTTCCACTGCTAATATAATAGACTTTTCATACAATTTCAACTCTAGTCTATCAAGTAGATTGAAATCATTCAAAATAAGAAACTACTTGTAAAGTTTGATCTTAGGACTTCCTCCAATCATAGTATAACTATTATTAGTATTATAGGAAAAAGGTATATCTTCTGATAATAATTAATTCTGCAAAGTACATTGAGCATTACAATAAGAATTGTTTTTAAAAAGGTAGCAAAGCCTTATAAAAAGGTTAGAAATAATATGTAAGGAGTAAAAAATTAAGTCAAATTCTGAAATAAGGTAACTATATAATCTATATTAATAGATCATCTATCTACTAAAACTAGCACTCAGCTTGTGGTAATGTATTTCAATAGTAATATTAAAAAGTGTACGCTATATTTGTAAATAGTTATTTCTAAGAATATTTAACATCTAAGGTAAATAGATATAATAGAAGCATAGTACTAGTAAAATAAAGTTTTTATTCTAATAAAATGATATTATGATAACTTTGTAGGTAGTATTGTACAAGCAATTAACTATTTTGAAGTAGATAATATGTGATAAAATACTAGATATAAAATTGCTGATAAAATGTTTTTCTTTGGTATAGAACAATTTAAATTATAAGATACCAATTTGAGTTCTAGAAGTATACTAACCCTATACCAACTTCACCTTATCTACTATCTGTCTTATGTTGTACTGATTCTTTTCTAAAAGTGTTACTATTTCAAGTAGTTAGAATACTATAAAATTTCCCCTCATCTTATGTACTCTATTGTCTCACTACTCTTACAAACTCTAAATATCATCTCCCATGCTATTCATACCAATACAACACTATACAGTAGCCTATTCCACATGGTTTTATGTGATCCAAAGCCTTTGCTTTTTGCCTCCTCTTATTTTGCCTCTAATTGACCTATTTTCACCTTTTCATGAGATTTCTTTAGCATTGTTTTTTTATTTAATTAATTTTAATTTAAAGATACCTTCCTATACTATTTGTGCATTGATTCCTTTTTATTTTATACAATTTGGTTGAGTACTGGTGGAGTTATGGCTACTTTTGAAATTTGGTTGTGTTGTCCCGCTTCCTGGTGATGTCCCGCTTCCTGGTGATGTCCCGCTTCCCGGTTCTGTACGTTAAGTTCTGATAGCGCGTATATTACCGTATGGTACGGTAGGGTAACAAAAGGCCCGGGCCGCTGGCTACGATATCTTACACCATATCCAGCCACCCGCCGAGAATCACAGCTCCACCCAACCGTCTCTATCGAAAAGTGCTCTCCACCTGTCTCCATCTCCCAGTTTGACCTGGCCCAGAGTGGAAGCCCCCGGACTCTTTGCAGAGAGGGCTCATGGTTCGGTGCAAAACTGCTGTCCGCTCGAGTTCCTTGTCCCAGCACCGTAAACAACCGTAAGATCGTCGGACAAAAGATGTAAAAATGAGGCTCCCATAGCATGGCCATATTCGGATGATCGCGTACAGGCGGAAGCTATGATAACACAGGGAGGGAGACCCGTTTGATCCACCATGTCCCCATCCGCCATCCCGTGGGCTGATTGTGTAACTTGTTTAAAACTCTAAATCGGTTTTATCTCCTCCTCTCCCGCTGCACACCAAGTGTAACCCCTCCTTTATCTCGCGCATCCCCATTGAGATGTAAAGTGCTATTTTTTTTTTTTACATTGGCCCGGCCAACGGCGTCCCATGAGTCCACGGAAAGCTACCGCCGTGCCACACCATATCGCATCCTCCGCTATGTACGATAGTAAACTGACCGTTCGAACCCTGGTCTCCGTCGAGTGATTTCTGATGAGTCTTTGGATCAACGGTACGATAGCGGGACCTCGAGTCGCCCAGCCACGGCACGGCAACACCCACGCCTCACGGCGAGATTATCAAATCCATTATCCCGTTGTTGGAGCATTTGGTGCGGTACAGCAATGCACAGCACAAGTACGAGTACACCCCCCCACTGCCAACACCGTAAACTTAGTGATTTCCAACTCAAGTCCACGATATCTCCCCCAGGAATAAATATTAAGCTTATCAGGTTCTCTCCCCCAAAAAAGAACAATCTCCACCGCATGATGCCGGCATGTGAAACCGACACTCATCACAACCAAATCCAACAACGAAAGGGGCAACGGAAGAGTTTTCGGAGGAAGGCTCTGTACAGAACCGCTTGGATCTGGCCCTCTTCAATTCCACGAGCTCAAATTATTATTGTTTTATGCAGCGGTATTGATCGAGAACGGTAAGGTGTTCTTGGAAGAAGAAAAAGTGAATCTCACATACGAGTAGAGTACAGTACAGTCTTGTGCCAATGCTAACTTTTTCGTTCGCGTAATTTACTTACTATATTACTAAGCCAGGGAAAACTGTATGATATATAAAAGGTCGATTTTGAGCCCGGCAGTACGATGGGGACTCACTATTTAAGCGCAAGTATGATACCAGCAAACCCAATTGCCATCAACACTCCATGCGAGTAAAAAGCAAAGTAAAACACACCTAAATCCTTCATACAATTATTAAATCTCCACGGATGAGTTATCCTAGCCCTCTACCAAAACCCCGCAACAGACCACGATCTATGATATCATCTTCTTGCGCCGGACGAGCTGGCGGTCCCGGAGCTAACTTTCCTAACTTTTAACTTTTATGGTAGTCTCATTCATTTCCTCTCAGCAAAAGCTTAACCTAACCTTCCTATTATACTACTACACTTCCCCCCCTTCTCCACTCCTCCAATCACGAACAGGACATAGCCGTAATAGAAGAAAATACAGGAACAAGATACCAGCAGCCACAATAGCCAACCGATAACGCATGTAAACGAGCGAAGCAAGTAAGCAAGCAATCAAAACCAGTTAACAAACCCTGGTGAGAGAAAGGAAGAAAGAAAAAAAAGGGAGTTAACGATAATAACAGCTAGAGAGAGCGAGCATGGAATGGTAGGTAGCTCAACGTTCAAAAAGCAATGGTATCAGGAATTCTTTCCTCCACTCATGCATTCTCTTCTGTCAGTGATAAGGAGAGAATGTAACAAATAGACGGATGAATTGAAAAACTAAACCGAGACAATAAAAAAGGAGAGAGAAGGAGAATAGCTACGATAACTTAAAAGAAATAGATTTACTTATTGGAGTTGGGTTCGGGTGAAGAAGGAAAGTATAAAAAAAGTAAAAAGAAAAGTAAAATGTAATAGGTGTTACAAAGGCCGATCGACTGATGGACTGACCCAGATTGACACGGTACTTTCACCACAACACTTCTCGTGATATTCTCTCCCATCCGCCACTACCACTACTGCCAGCCACTGTCATCCTCCCCCTCCATCTCCTCCCATCCATCCAGCATAGCATGCAGCAAATAAGACAAAAGCAGTTTTAAACGCCCCCGACCCACAAATAGAAAAGTGACCAGCGAAGCCCAGCAGTTGGAAATGAAAGAGATTCAAGAGGAAATACAAATCCCGGGAACAAGCAGGCAGGAAAACAAATGAAAATATCGCTGATAAAGACTGGTGGAGCGGGAAAAATAAAGAAAAAAAGGGAGAAACACCAAACTAAACTAGTACACCCCGCCACCACCAAGATGAGCTTCAACCAACTTGACTATTTCCTGATCATTTGTCTGCATCTCCGGATTCTCCCTGAGCATGTTATTGATCACGAGGAGCTGGTCGAGCGGGAGGTCCGGAATCATTGTTTGGAGGTCGCGGGCCATTTGCAAGAGTTCGGTTTCTTGCGCCGGTGCTGGTGCGGGTTCGGATGCAGGTGCGGATGCGGGTGGTGGGGATGCAGAGTTACCGTTGTGGGTAGAATATGAGTATGTATTGTATCCTGGCTGTTGCTGTTGCTGCTGGGGAGGCGAGGCGCCGGGGGCTGTGGGGTAGTTATATATCGGGGGTTGCTGTTGCTGCTGCTGTTGGGGTTGCGGTGTCTGCGGAGAGTATGACAATTGCTGATGATACTGCGCTTTCGGGGTGTGCGTGATCGGGGATGCGTATGGCTGCTCCGCAAGACGAGAGTGTTGCGGCTGCTGTTGCTGTTGTGGGTACGGCGATTCAGACGCAGTCGGCGTGGGAGCGGTGGCCGAGAGGCCAACTTGGCTGCGGATAACAACAAATATTATGACTAGGAGTCTGTTGTCCCTGCCACTCTCCGGAACCGCAGGCGGTGGGTCGAGCACGTTAAACCAGTCTGGGAGATTATCATTCGTGTCGATAGGCACAATGTAAAGATCCTTAATGCACTTGAGCGCGTGCTTTCCCACAACGGCGTAGCGATCTCGCTCCTTGAAGTAGTCAAATAACATGTTGAACTCCCGGTCCGCGTTCGAGTCCGTTGGGGTCAATGATGCCATGATCAATGAGCTGGATTTGGAAAACTTTTGACCGCATAGGTATTCCGTTGCCCGATCGTGTTTTATACGACCGTCAACTTGCAGAACATCCGACAGAAGCTCGTACCATTTTGACGATCCGATGTACTCGAGGCCCCCGATTAGACGAGCCGTAGAGGAAAGACTAGCTATGCCATTCATTTCCACTCGCCCTCTCCACACGGATTCCTCCTCCATCTGAGCCGGCGAATAATGATCTGACTCCGACATGGCGGGTGAGTATGGTGGTGTCCCAGTACCGTCATCTTCCTTCAGGAGCATGTCGATATCTTTATCGATTTTGCTATCACCAGTAACGCATGTCGAAGGAGGAGCTATGCCCAACCCAAATTGTCTTGTAACCTTATCGGTATCAGGTGATTCCACATGGTTCCAGACATTCTCGATGTTAAATTGATTCTTCTCAGCACTCTTTGTATCAATAAGAGCTGGTCGCGCGCTCTGTCCAGCATCCCCTTGATCAGGCGTAGCACTGGTGTCCTTGGGGTCTTCCGTGGGCGATTTCGAGGAAGTCGCAGGTTTGTCGTCGCGCTCTAGCAGAGGTAATACTGGGCCGGATAGTAATGTGTCCTGTCCATTAGACATCCCCTCCTTTAGTTCACCTACGACCTCTTCACCTTTATGCGTTCTCCGAATCCGTGGCCCAGTCTCTGTGATTAGAGTGTGATGCTTCTCCGACTGTAATCTCACCTGCTGCTGGAATTCTTTAAGTTCTTTGGAGGCCATCTGCTCCGAGGTCATTGCTGCTAACTGCGCCGGCTGAACACCCCCCCTCAACAGCTCCGTGCTCAGCAAGCTGTTGGCGCGAAGATTATGCGTGATTGAAATAATTCTCCTAGAGTATTCCTTTGATAGGGTACCATCCTTGAAGAAAATCAAATAAACCTGATGTTCTACCTCCAGACATAACTTGTCACATAGCTGCTCAGCGGTCTGGTCCTTTCCAAGATGAAGATCATGCTCATTGACTAGCTTAGTCGCAATTTCGAGCAAGGAAGAAATCATATGTGCAACAACTTTACGACGACTCTCATTTCGGAGCTCATCAACAGACTCTACCAATTCCTTCTGAGGCGTATTATCCTCCTGTTTAACCTTCTTTGGGGGTGGCTTTGGTATAGATGAGCGCTTACGTTCTGGTGTCGCTTTCGCAGGTGTGGCATCAACAGAGGCCGCAGTTGCTAAAGAAACACGGCGAGTCTTTTTCTCGGGCTGCTGCTTCTGCCTGTCAGCCGACACGATTTGGGGTTGCGGCCCTTGAGAGGGTGCTTTATCATCATCCGCCTTGTATTCGCCATCGGATTCGTCCGTCGCTTTTCGCTTGTTGGATACAACAGAGTCTCTCCGAGGTTCTACCTTCGGCCGATGATCCTTGGATTTAGTTAGGGGAGACTTGGGACGAGAATCATCAATCCGAGACATCACAGGAGATTTGGCAAACCCAACGGTCTTAGGATCCGCCGGTATTTCAACAACTGCTGTGGGCTTTTTCGCGCCCAGGATTTCGGCTTCCTTTGCGGGAGACAATTCCATGGACACCGTACGTTCGCGGTCTATCTCTTCGGAAGGTTCGGCCGGAGCAGGGGTCTGCTCCGCTGGAGCTTCCGGTGCAACAGGAACATCAACATCCATCTTGTCCTCATCCACCACTGCCACAGGTTCTGCAACAGGCTCCGGTTCCTTCTTCACTTCTGCCTTCTTTCGCTTCGGAGCGGCCTTCTTTGCTGGAGTAGGCTTGGGCTCGGCCACCGGAGTAGGCTCCTTCGGCGGAACAGGAACCGGAGTTGGTTCCTTCTTCTTCGAACCTCTAGCGGGCGTAACTTCACTCTTCTGATTTTTCGCAGGTGCAGTACCTTTCTTAGCCCCCTTAGCCCCCTTCGCTCCCTTAGCTCCCTTAGCCCGTCTCCCACCCGGGCGCTTCTCCCAAGGCTTCTCCCCCTTCGCCATCTGCGCCAACAAAGGCTGATGAAGTTCCGGACTACAAACTTCACAAAAGTAAACCTTCGGGATGTGCTTTTTGGCAATTCCCATACAAGCGGTATGCTGCCATGCCTCGCAGCCCTCGCATTGAATCATCATCCGGTCATCATCTTCATCTTCCTCCGTCGCGCCGCACGCACAGCGAATTATATCGTCCGCCCCGCCCTTCACCTCAGCCTCATCATCCTTAGGCGACTCGGACCGCGGAGGAGGGGGAGGAGGCGTGACGCGACCCTTCGCAGTGGACTTCTTTCGCGACTTCTGAGCGACGGGAGTATTAGGTGTAGGCGACGCGACATCTGTACCGATATCTGAGAGGCGATTGTTCACGCCCTTCGTGGATCGGACACTGCGACGCGGCTCTGCAAATAAAACCAAGTTAGCGACACGGAAAAGAAAAGAAAAAAGCACCGAGTTCCTAGATTGGGTGGGTTGCGTCGGGCATACCAGCCATGAATTGAATTAGATCTCGTATGTGTTTAGAGAATAAAGGCTTGTTCGTAGAATTCACCCCTTTGTCGCGTATCTAACGGCGACTGAGGATGTGATGATGTATCTAGTGGGGGGGGTTTGGGGGGTTGGTAGTGACGGTGGGAGCAGACGGTGGTCGTTGGTTGAAAGGATGGATTGGGGTTGGCGATGGCTAGCCCCAACAACCGAAATTTTTACACGAAAGCGTAGACTACTGTAGTGGGGCAGGGTAGCCAGGCAAAAAAAAAACAGACAAATAAACGGGCAGTCTCCGAGAGAACCCTCCTTTCAAATCCACCCAAACTGCCAACTTTCTCCCCCAGGAAAGCAGAAGAAGGAAAGGAAAAAGAGGTATAAAAAAAATAAGAAAAATATAAGAAAAAAATAAGATAGCAGAGTACACAATTTCGATGAGATAAGAAGCAGCACGGAAGGGAGAAAGGAATGGACGGATGGTTGTAAACAAGGCTTGACCCCTCCTTCTATGCTGAATAAACTTCGTCGGATGGTCTCGTGACCTCCTCTGCCTCTGGTTCTTCCTCTTCTCCTGATCCTTCTCCGCTCTTCACGAATCAACTGCTTTGTCGTGTTCACAACCAAAGATACATGAGAGTTTGGAAGTCCTCCAACTCCTTTTCTCCCGTCTTCCCAATCTCCTGGCCTTCTCTCCTCTTTCTCGTTTCTGCTTCTTCTTATCTCTCCCTCTTGATTACTCCGAGATGGGAGGAGAATTATTCCACCCGTGTTGTTCTTCTGCTTTTTTTTTTGTTTTTCTTACTTCGAAGCGGGGGGATGCCTTCTCTCTGTTGCTGCTGGCGAGAATGAGTGGGGGCGGATGTGGCAGATGGGATACCGGTACCAAAACGTTTGATGGAGTAAGAAGTTTGTTAGACTGAGTGGAAGGAGAAGGATAGTGTAGGGGAGAGGGAAAGGAGAACTGTCCTGATGGTGGTTGGTGGCGATGAGAACAAAACTATTCACTTGATGATGGATGATGAAAGCAGCGAGGGTTCCTGGCTCCATTCCCTCTCTTTCCCTTCTGTCTCTCCTTCTTTCTCTCTCCCGGGACCAAAAAGGAAGCGACGGAACAATTGACTCCACCGCCAACGCCCGTGGTCCATGATCACCCTTACACCCTTACCGCGTTTATTTGAGAACCTGTGTGGTACTCGTACAGTATGCGGCTTAGGGATCTTCGCGTAATTTCCCTGAAGGGACTCTTCCTACCGAACAAATCAGAAGTCAGCCCCTCGCATTGATTTGCTGAGAGGGTAAAGAGAAGGCCGCAGCTCACCATCATCGCCGAAACACCACACACAACTCACCACGCTTGTAACTCACACATCTCACCGCTTCCATTTCCTCTCCTTTACAGCCTACCGCAAACCCCGCTCCATATTACACCCAGCATTCCAAACTACATCACCATCCCCACTATCTATCCTCAACCTTCCCCCTCCCATCCCATTGCGGTACTTTATTAACCACTACTCACTCACATTGTTTTACTCCATAAATAAATAAAAATAATAAAAATTTTACATTTCCACCATCGCAACCATGGCCGACGTCCGCAAACTCCTACAAGCTGAACGCCGCCAACGCGAAGCCAACAATAAAAAAAACCCTACCGCTCCTCCTCCTCCTCCCTCCCGCCCGTCCGGGAAAAGACCACTCACAGAGAACTCCGGCTTATCCTCAAAACGCACCAAAATGTCCGCCCCGACAACAGCAAACCTACCCGCAGATTTCTTCTCTGGTGGCCCCGTCAGTAGTAGTAGTAGCAGCAACGAACGGGTCGAGATACTAGACTCCCGAGTCTCGAAACCCACCACCACCACTGCTGCCACTGCGGATGACGATCCTATGTCCGAAGCAGCAACTTCACTACCGCAAGACTTTTTCCAAAAGAATAGTCTGGAAGACGTAGACGAGGACGAGTGGGCTGCGTTTCAAGCCGAGGTTGCGGCGGAGTCGCCACCCGCGGCAACTACCGGTGTACCTCCCGTGACGACAGTTATTACGGCTGCGCCGACACTGAATAGCGCTGGGGGAGAGCAGGCGCAAGGGATAGATGATGAGGATGACTACGGCAAGGGCGAGGAGGAGGATGCCAAGCAGAAACTACTCGACGAGTTTGAGGAGATGGAGAGTCTGGAGCAGAGAGTTTTGAGGCTGAAAGAGCGGAGGGCGGCGCTCAAGAGCAAGCATCCTATCACGGGTGCACAGATGGAAGTTGTTGAAGCGGAGGTTACGGGGGGAGGGGGGTTGGATGATGGTGATGATGATGATGGCGATGGCGACGGCGACGGCGATGACGATGAATATGAAGAAGATGACTTCTTCAGGGCCAGGGGGTCCTAGAGAGAGTGGGTGTGAGAGAGAATAATAGAGAAAGGAGGTGACTTTTCTTCTTCGCATTCGTATACAAGTTCTTAACGTCTCATTTCATTCACTTCACAGCCATTAAATCTCTCTCTACAAGCACGCGTGCCATCAGCAAAGGCGTCAGAGAAAAAAGGCTTTGTACCAACAGATTGTATACTAGATCGAAACCGAGAACCCAATCCCTCGGTCATTCCCCTCTTCCCCCCTCCCTCTTCATTTCCTCTATTTCCCTCTCTTCTCCTATATCCTCATTCTTACCAACTACATTGTACATTCCTATCAGTATCCATATTAATTCATCTCTCACCCACCTCAGTTACCGCGATCAAACAAAGTACGGAGAGAAACGAGTGAAAAAGTGTGACCCGGCCATTCCAACTGACCAACAATCAAGAATGCGCCCCTTCCATCATATAGTATCATACCATCACCACCACCATCAGCCCCAAACCCCGGAACATCAATCATGTGATACAAACCCATACTCCACCCCACGATGCCCCGGAAACAGCCAATCCTCCAATCGTCCAGTGATCCCGCTCCTGCCCGATATGCTGTTACTGCCGCTACCGTGTGCCATGATCCCCGGGACGTTTTTTTACCTTGCTCGTATGCAGAGGTGACGCCATAGACTTATGGGGGTATGCAGGTAAAAGCCTATCCGGTCGGGGTTCCTTTCAGGTTTGTGGCGCACCCGAGCTAGCATCGGAGGTGTGTCATGGGGTATCACTCGGGGTTGTTTTCGGTTTCCGTGAAGAAGTGGGAGAGGACATGGTTGGAGCTTTCCCGAGGAGGAGGGGGTGAAGGGAGAAAGGTGTGTGTGTGGGTCAAAGTGTAAGTTTTGCGAAAGGTTTCCTTGTGCGGATGGATGAACTTTATTTCCTTCTCCCCTGTGCGGTGATGTGGTTATGGGTGTGGGTTCGATGCGTATGATACTTGGATGGTATCGGGGGGCGCGGTGACGGCGGTGCCTTACAGTTGTTGTATCATATCCTAGCATAGCAGAAGTAGTGCTGAAGCGCGAAGAGGGCACTTGAATGCCTCTTGCATCGGTGAGACTGCTGTATCGTGTATGATATGTTCCACCTCGTGTGAATGGACGGACCACTTTATGAGGACATACCATCGCAGATGCAAACCCTGTGCACTCGCGCGCAACATGTTGGCATTTTTGCCATCATACCATAATAGGGGTAATATCATATGTGAAAGATTAGCTCTTTAGGATCCTAATCTCCTGTTGAGCCGTCTAGTGAGCTCTGATACCCACAAGCTACCAGTCGCTGATTCCCCACCGACCGCACTTCATATCCTCAATTAGCCTCGCAAATTAATTACAAAGGAACTCACCTTGTTCACGCCCTCTTCCTCCTCCTCCTCCCTTCTTTGTACTGTATGTGCAACTCTGTATGCGCTTGAGGCGTTTACACATGTTCGCACCAGTGACACGATACCGCGAGATAATTTTACGGCGCGATATGATAGCACCGGCAGATAGGCTCACGGGACTTTGCATCCTCGAGCCAAGTCTCCTCCGACTGCCGCGATTAGTGAAGTGCCCGAATAATTTGGATTGATAGCGCTCGGGGGTACAGTACCTTACACGAAAGTGTCAATAGTATTCTGCCTCGAAGTCTAGCCGCCCTAGTGCCCGAATTGGCACTGACAGGATTCCTCTGTGACAGCTTCAAGAATCAGGGGAGAGGGAGACACCAGGGCACGCCCTGTCACCACGGGGGTTTTTTTCTTTCTTTTCTTTTCAAATCCTAACGGCAATGCGTGAGTTCCAACGGGAAAACCACAATGACAAGTTGACGGGTTGGGTCAATAGTACCGTAGTGTACGAGTACAGTACTGGAACCTGAGACTCGCAGCGGCCTATCCGATTGCCCGGAATAAAATGCCAAGAATTGCAATTTTGGTGTTGGAGTACGAGTACAGTATCATACATAGTACAATACCGGTCTCATACCAGTGCAAGTACTAGTACAGCAACTCGTTCAAAGAGCGAGTAGTTCTTTGATATGGGCGTCCCCAGGGAATGGACTTTGCGGGCACGGCTCCTTATCGAATTGGAGGCTAACATAGGCTCCTACGACAAGTCTGAGCTGGCACGAACGGGTTGGTGAGAGAAGTGTCGTTGATGGATTTGTGGGTGGTGTTGGGAGAGGTTGTTGGAAAGATTTACCGGTACTCATTTTTCTCGTGTTGCTATTTACATAGCACTTCTCATTACAAGTATCATACTGTTTGGCCTTATTACGGCACTGTGACCCGGCTATCAGAGGCACTCCGTCCCGGGTTGGAGAAGGTTTATGCTATGCAGGTTTTCCGGGTTGAGAGAATTTGGGTGTGTGTATAGTACTGTACATTACAGCACTTGGAGTGTGATAACGACCTCTTTGCCTATCATGCAAATCCGGCAGATGCACTCGAGAGGAATGCTTATATTCCGTTGGCGCTCAAAAGCAGAATACCAGTAAGCCAAGCCTCGCCACAAACCTGCAAATTTATAACCAGGAGTCCAAAATAGGGAGGTTCGGGGTGACAATCAGACGCGCCCTCATGATAAGTAATTGAGTACCGGTACTTGACCGTATATTTCAAGAAGAAAAAAACAAAGCAGCATAAGGACTCGCCAGAGGGGGGAAAAAAAGTCACTCCGTCTTATTCGCAACTGCACTGCTTTGAATGAACCCGCGCCTTTCCTGCCCTTTTTCCCCATTGCAACGACGCCACAAAAATGTTGATGACGTAAAGTGTTACAGCATCCAACCGTTCGCATAGCTCACTTGCAAAATGGCCTAGACTATGCCTTTACGAAGCGATTGTCATGCTCTTAGCAGCTTCAACCAAGGAGATGCATATTATAAATTAACTCTTTCTAGCATAAAGAAGAGTAACAAAAGGGTGCGCAGAATTTCCTTCCCTTTCTTGAATTCACAGGCATAATCGCCTATCAGAAATGACCATATGTGGGGAATTTTCACTGACGAATAAAAAGCCCCAGTGTCCTTGATTCTTCCTCTTCAACTTGTGCAGTACGGCACTCGAGCACTCGAGCACAGTACCGTAGAAACTGGAATAACCAGAGTACCGGTATGTGCCATGCGCTCGGGGATTCCCTACTTTGGAAGAGGGACGAAAAGCACAGCGGAAACAACAAAGAAAACGCCAAACCTTACCAGAGGAGGCAACTCCAACGACATGCCACCCGCATCGATTATTACTCGAGCACCGCGCACAGTTTCCGCCGCACCGGTACTGTACAGTACCCGCTATTGATTTTTTAGGTTTACCTCAAGTCGGTGCTAACCTGCGCCGGAGCGAGACAAGGCTCCACGTTCAAAATATGGTAAAGCAGGCCTCCGACCGCCCATTATGCTTTTGTGATATAACATGTCCGTCCCATTCGCGGGGATGTGCACTTTCCCTTGTGGAGTTCTGCCGGAAACTTCACCTCCGCCAACAACCATCTCGGACAAAGATCTACGGAACCGGTCCTGAAAAGCGTGGGGTATCTGTGGATGGTGGAGAACACATCATTGAAGATGATCGCCAAGAAACGGGTTGGATAAAACACTCTCTTCCTGCCGGGCTCTAGGCTGCTGCTCCTGGGATGCATTTCTATCTGAGGTAAAAAATGATAGGGCGGGTGTCTGATAGCCTCCCGACCTTGAGGCGTAATAATGCGCTGTTATAATAGTTCTTTGCCCAATCATCCCGCCGGAATTGTGGAAAACTTTTCACAGGGCACATATTACATGTTAGGGCAAGCTATAATACAATAAACTTGTTGTACGATAGCCAACATTGCACTCGTGTTTTTCAGTCCTTTTTGCAGTGCGAAAAAATTTGGTGGAGAGGCTTTCTGGGGCAGTATCAAGACACCGTAAACGCACATAGCTTACTAGAGCTCCCTGGGGTGATTGCTTCCCCCAATTATGACTTTTTCCGGAGCTTCTCGCCGCAGTTATCAATGCGGGTACGGCGGTGAGCTCTTTAGACACGGCTTCAATGGTTCATCCTTAAATCCGCAAATGTAGGCCCCTGCTTTTTCCCCATGACTTGAAAGGCGAGGTAGCCTTTGGGGAGATATGTGCTCACCATGTGTAAGATCCCTTGGCTCAGGTATCGCGGGGAAGAGTTTCGCCTATCCTTGTTACTGTGGGACTGAACGTGATACTCGGTGCTGCAGAGAATTCGTGCTTCATCCTGTACCGTGCCTGGGACGGCGACGCATTAGGCATAAGAGGGCTTGTGCGCATTCGGAGCGATAGTTATATTGTTGGCCCGAAATATCCACTCGGGGGTGTACTATACAGTACAGTACGGTACTACGGTGGCCCATTGGTGGACAGGGCTGTTCATAAGGCAAGCGGAACACTCGACAGTTATAATTCCGCCATTTTTTATGTGATACCTTAAGAACTCGTGATACATCATATATCAGAAATCAAAATCTGCTAGAAGAAAAAAAACAAAAAAAACATGAGCCTGCCTGAGAAAGAAGGGGATTCCCAATGCGGAACAGAGGGAAAGAATTGCTCCCGGACCCTTTCCCATATCGCAGCGTGACAGCGTGCATCGGAAAAACTACACCACCTGTGAGTTACTCGAGTAGGAGTACTGGTACTGCATTAGTTCTAATGCTTTATAATGCTGTGTAATGCTGTACCCCAGTGATCTCCACTGCCTATGAGCAGATCGATTTCAGCTCAAGGGTTGTACCAGATGCGTGAATTCACGGCAAGCTTGTGATACCCGCATATATGGCCAGCTTTTTCCCGACATTGTGGGCACGGAATCTCCCTTTTCGGCGCCAGAGACCTCGCATACATGATGCTAGTTGTTCCGAATCGTAGTCCATATGGCGAGGGAGAGAACATGTGGTAACGTGATACCGATACGTGGTTAGCTAAGTAGCACCCTCTGCAGTGACCCGTATGGAAACTCCACTTTCCACAGTAATATGTAGTCGGTTCGATAAGACTACCACCCTACCCACTCATGGTAGCTCCAAGCTCCCACTCGAGCTTCCAATATGTCACATGAAGTATAGACTGTCCCGTGCCAATGCCGAGGGTTAGCCAGAGATGTCCCTACAGCAAGTTGAGGATCCACATCCAAATATAGTAGCTCACTATATATGATAGTAGCCACAATATGCAGTACTGTACCCCACATATGAAAACACATGCGAGACTTCCTCCTCAACTCCACATTACCCCATAAATGCCTCTGCTCTTATTACTATATCAATAACACCCAAAACCCACCGAACCCCCACAACCGGGCTCGATTTTGATACAACATCCCACAATGCCGGATCCCGAACACGCTGACACCACCATGGCCTGAGTGCCCAGTACTTGGTGACGAATTTCCAATCGCACCAACAGAGGTGCTAACAACGGGCAAATGTGGGGAAGGGGAAACATGAGTAGGAGCGCATGGTTACAAGCTCGTTCGTCCAACGGTCCCATGGCGCGGAGAGAGGGCAGCAAATCGACTGCATAAACCCGGGCGTGAAAGGAGCTCCAGTTCTATTCTACATTCTCCTGCATAAAGATCCTCGTTCGCCTCCTTCCCCCTTCTTCCCTCTCCTTCTCCTTCCCCCTCATTCCTCAGCTCCTCACGACCACCGGAGCTTTCCCCCGTATTAGGACGGTGCGGAAGAGATTTCAGGCCTCGAGGCCAAACCCCGAGGGCTAGTTGCAGACCCTTCTTATGTGCTCGTGGCGACTCTGACGAAAGATATCAATGCCCGGTTTGCCGCCAAAAATTCCAGTGATCACTCGATATGCTCGTGACTGCTGATTTCAAAACGGCAGTGTATTAGTCATGGTCGGGTCGGTTTTAAATAAGAGCCACAGGGCACATCGAGATCCTAGCGTGGGCTTCGAAGAAGCGAATTGTTAATAACCCGGTCCCCGGATTAGTTAGAAAGCTGTTAACTCGTATTAAAAACCATGGGCGCCAATGGTAAGTGGGTCAATCATAACCAAGGTGCGCCTTCGCTAATAAATTATTACCCATAGCAGATCAATAAGGCCACTACCTACCACGCTCGCCGTGAATAAGTTCACAAGTTAGGACACCAGGGTAGACTACTGATTAGCAGTAATTCCAATTGGACCAGTGTTTCTGATGGTCGGAGCACAGCCAACCCAGTAACCAAGAGAAGAACAACCAAGCCGACACCAGGCTACCAAACAAGGACAAAGATAATACCGGCATGCGACACATCTCCACATCGTCACGATTGGTATCACGCCTTGCATGCTGCGTCTGTAGGGAATGCCGGTGGTACGAGCGGTGGTTATGGCTCCTGTCCCCGCCCAGATCAGTCAGACACCATGATGCAATCACTCAGCCAACAACGCCATTGATACAGTACGAGTACAATGCAGCACCGCCCTATACTATTCCTTGAAGCTGGTTCAAGGTTTGATTGGTCGCACAGAAAGCCCACTATCCGAGTTGTCAATGGCATGTTACGAATGCTGCTTCGAGGGAATTGGGAGGGGATGCGCATGGAAAAAGATATACAATGATAGGGATCTCCATGGAATGGTATTCGCCTATGATAATCCCGAGGACCAGCCACCAACTGGACGGACACAAGGCTATTATAGCATGCATCCACCTATAGAAACTCCTGATACCCAAAATGGATCTGCGGTTGATTATCTCAGAGAAAATGTTGCCCGAGAGGTACCCGTACTTGTCCCCTAGGAGGAGTATACCACCGAGATAATGTGCAGCTGGCACCGTTTATACACCGTTTCATATATCGATACCATGGGCCAGAGAATGCAGGTCCTCCAAAGTTTATCCAACATTGCAACAGCCGCTTCCTCAAGACCATTGATGAAATTTCCTACCGACCGAGGTCGCTCCGAAAACGTGACTGGGAGTTGTCCCGGATGCCATTTTTGTCCCCCCTCCCCCCCCAACACAAAACGTAAGAAAACGATCTCACAACCTTCAATCTAAACAATTGGGTTATTGACCCAAGTTTTACGTATTAGGGAAACTTCAATAGCTAGGTGTGTTTACAACTTTCCCGATTGACAGATCAGAGGAGCGCGAGTGCCGCCATTTGCTCACACACACACGCACACACACACAGTTACTCATACAAAAATCGACGACACAACTTCGATACAGAATGATCAAACGGTCACCAAATAAACACGGCTCCCGCTTTACTGAAAGGATTGGCCTAAGCTGAAGAAGGCCGATTGAAAATTTATGCATCCGCGAATCCCGAGGCCAGAAGAGGGGGCAGCCCGCGCAAGTGGAAACACCAAGGAAACAACTGTCGGAGGAGCAAACGCTCGCAATAGGATACACGATTGATTGCGAGACCCCTAACCTTCTGCAGTTATGCATGATGGCGAAAAATCCAGCAACAATACGGTACGGTAACTTGGTTACCACAGCACTCAATCAGCAAGTGTTTTATCCCACATGCCACATACCCTGGTAGACCCCCCAAATATCGGCAGCCTTACACGTCCAACATGGCCCCCAAAAAGGAGAGGGGAAGGGGTGATTAGGTATGTGGGAGCGGGAGAGAGGTCAGTAGAGTCCACCTCAAGGTCGCACCGGTGGCCTCTGCTCGAGTGCTCGAGTATTCCGCCCCTATCTGCACTGGTTAATCAAAGACGAGTGGGAAGTTCTAGCCTCAACAGTGATCGACGAGGGGACCGGATGTTCGACCGGATGTTTGTTATATTTAGCTCAAAGACTGTCTGAATCTTCCAATTAACGATCGGAAAGTAATATCGTAACGAAAGGTCGAACGTGGCAGTCAGGCACAGTTCAAAACAAAAAATCGAGAAGCCATTGAGCTGAAGATTTGGAGATGACAGCAAGATGGAGAGAGAACGTCTTGGCGGCCCAGTAGAATAGGCTACATACTCGAGGACATTGACATGATAGACTACCACGGATCCATGGACCGAACCTATCCCGCCGCCGCCGCCCGTATTTGTCGCCTTTTAGTTTCCCTAGGCATGTGTTGATGCCTTCTACACATGTCAAGTCACAGCAAGAGCTCCCTGGATATACGACCCTCGGTAAGCCAAGGTCACTGACTGCGCCAGAAATTTGCACAGATTAAGGGATAGATAATGTGCTGTCCAGTGAGTAATACCGGTAGGGAAGGGACGGACGATCGACGAAGATCCTTGAATGCCGCGAGCCCTAGACCCGTAAACCCACTTTACAGCGAATCATGCATTCACAACTCGCGAGTGGAAGAAATGCAACACTCATATCAGTTGGCAACCTCACTTCCCAAACCCCCGTGTTCAGCATGGGCCGTCCTGGATATTCCCGACATGTTAATATCGTAGATATCATACTGCCAAGAGGGGTGGTTGAGTTAGGGCTCCGGTTTGTGGTGTCAGCACCCAGCACCTTCCCGGTATCTACTCGAGCACAGTTCGCAGCGATATCCCTTGGGCCGGTTGGAAACACTTTCTTTTTTCCCTTTTTTTTTTTCTTTCGAAATTGTTTGACCGCATACCCGGACGTCTACCACCCCCCCGCCCCCCCTCCAGCTCGCTCACTGGGCTATATCGATACTATACCACACAGCAACCCATCGTAGGAGGAGCATCAGAACCGTCCCGACATAAAAAAGTTAGTGGCACCATCGAAGATTAACCTGACCACACACGTTCCTTATCATTGAGAGCCTTACCATTGGAAGAGATGAGGAAACGAATGGAAAAAAAAAAAATGAAATACCATGGTCTATTAAGGCCGGAGATCGGAAATGTGACGGCTGAAATCGAAGTCTCACGCTTTCCTTTTCCTTTTCTCTTGACCTCCGCAGGAAGTCCAGAGCATCTCCTCTTTTCATTCTTACTACGCTATGCAACCTTCATTGCATATCGGGGAGCGGGCAGGACAAAAGCAATATCCCCCTTGCCAACCCGGACTCCGTCCCACGGGGCCGCTCTCCGACATGACAATTTATACTTATTTATACATATACATGTATATATATATCCCCGAAAAAAATCTAGTCCCCGCCTTGGAATAACTATCGTGCGTGAATACATTACGCACGCATCCACCCAAACCTGTTAAAAGTTGGGGGGCAAAACAATATAGGGATTTCCAGAAATAGCAAAACAAAAGAGAAACATTCAAGGCGGGAATCTCACAGCACACTGAATTGGTCGATCACTGCCTAAAGCGTGCAGTAAGTGAACCCTGTGGACATCCAACGGAGCTTCCTTCCGCAACTAATTCTCCGATTGTGAAGGGAAAGAAAAGAAAAAAGTATACACGAAGTTGGAGATATCAATCGGCCTGAAAAAAACCTCCCTCACTTTGATTACCGCGCGGATCCGGAAGATGGGAGGGCGGTGGTGGGAAAGCCGAGAAAGCTGTCAAGATGGGACGAATAAAACATCCCTCGCTAGAGATATCCGGCCGGTGGGGAGCGCATGGGTGAAAGGAAAGGAAAAGGAAGAAGAAAAAAAAAAAAGTGCTTCCACCACCACACATTTCCACACACCACACTTCATCCTTTTCTTTCCCCAACTCTTCCCTACCCTACTCGAGCGAAAAAAAAAAAATTCAAAAAAGCCATTGAACCACCAGACCGACCAATAGGGACTCTCGTTACAGCGCGGCTACAGTATCCTACAGCACCGCATGTTGGAGAAGGTGGTGGAGGAGGAGAAGAATGGGGATAGGAGGAGGGGAGCCAACTTATCCTGTTTATCCATGCGTCTGCTACTAAGTAAGATGCGTTTTTCTCGTTGTTTCCGAATTGCTTTTCTGTGATTGAAAAGATTTTCACCATGGCCAAATCCGGTTCTAGTCCCGTCCAGCCTGGTACCGGTAGTAGAATGACTAGAGTAGTGCAACCTCTTTTGCCTTTTTTACTTTGCGGCCGTGGGGAGGCGGAGGTGGAGGTTGCGGTGGTCGGACATGTTACTGTACTAGCACTCGTACGGGGGAGATCGTTAGAAATCGGAAACTAGCGAGATCCTTGTTTCTGGTAGCAAGGGTCCAAAAGCGTACCGGTAGTCCAACCAACTTTTGGTAATTAAAAACGTCTTGTAGAGACAATAGCAACCGGGAGTAAGTAATAATAGGTACAGTACAGTACGGTAGCTATCAGGTATGATGTCCCTAGAACAGCAAAACATGATAGCAACAAGTAAAAGAGAGTCTATATCACAAGAACTAGAAAATACTATTCCCTCAACTTTACACAAGCTCATTGAGGTTATGAAGAAAAAAAAAAAAAAAAAAATCCCTTCTAACTAACCTTGATTCTCTGTTCAATCGGGAGGAGGGGGTTTGCAACTTCAAAGCAACAGGTCAGGATTTCTGACTTCTGCAACACCTTATTATTCTAACATGATCTTTCGATCAAATAATTAATCCCTTAGATCGCCATCCCACCAGTTTCCGATTTTTTTAAGGACCCCCTCCCACCCCCCTCCCCGAGTTTAGGTGCGGGCAGAGCCGGAAGCTTTCTTTATTGGGGAGTGGGTATACTGTGCTGTGTGGTCATGGGTGGCAAGAGAGAGGAGGAGAAGGGAGTGAGGGAAGGAGGGGGGACAGATAGGCTTAGTTGGGTTGGTTGGAAAAAAGTTTTTTCTTTCTTTCTTCCATTCTCTCCTCCTTCGCATCACCAAGGTAAGCAGCCATTTCGTACGAGTTATCGTAGTTTGGGGGTGAGGTGAGGAGGGATGGGGGGTGAGGGATGGATGAATGAATGAATGGGGGTGGAAAGGGAAGAAAGTGAACAATTTACCATCCCAGGATTGTAGGGAAGGGTTTTCTTTTTTCTTTTTTCTTTTTTCTTCTTTCGAAGCTGTGAGGTATAGTACTGATGCGACGTTTAGCGCAGTACCGATAGCACAGCAATCTAAGGAGTATTTCCATACGAATTGATATTATGGTTTTTTGTAGCCTGCCGGTGCCGGTGCTGGTACGGGTAGTTATAGACGTAGGTACAGCACAGTACCCACTAGATTTCGGCCATCGTGGATTGAGTGCGTCTATATGAAGATGGGGGAGGAAAGGGAGGTACCGTACTATACAGTATGATACTGTATGTAAACCCATTGACCATGTATCTGGAATAAGATCCCCGAGTCGTGTGTGATGCTTTGCAGTTGCGATAATATTATGATATATGATACGATATGATTGCTGCAGTACTCGTAACTGTTGCTGTACTAGTACTGTAGGAGAATTGCCATGGAGCAAGTAATTGGGGTTCCTTCCTTCTCATTTCGTGTTCATCTATGGATATCATGATCTGCGATACTGGTACTGTATCTTGCTCGTGAAAAAGGGTCGAAAAAAAAGTTTTCATGCAAAATATGCAAGAGCCTGCTTACCTGTTCTAATAAACTGGGTTCGTCTGTTAGGCTTCACCTTAGCTTACGGCATTCCGTCCATCGGAGAAATACCTATTTAAGTCAGTCAACCAGTCCACCAACCAAATGATCCCGAGATCCCGAGATCAAAAAGAGAGAGAGAGAGAGAAAGAAATAGCGAAAAAGAAGAAGAAAATGCAGGGAAACACACCCTCATCCATTCATTCATCCATCCTCCTTATGGCACGGTACCTGTATCATGACAAACCTAAGCAACTCACTCACTCTTTTTCAGACTAACTATCATACCGTACTAAACTTACCCGCGGTACTGAGTACTTGTACTGTGTCATGCTGCAGCCATGAATAACAACCCGGATACCCCGAAAGAAAAAAAGAAAAGAAAAAAAAAACGCCGGGAAGCCCGATACCAAGAGGAAAAAAAAAAAAAAAAAATTCATCAAAAGGATCCGAAGGCGACACAACATCGGATTTGCGGATCCTAATTGCTCAGGAACCTGTCTCTCTCCCAAATTTCCAAGGCGTTTCGAGTTAGCGATGGATCTTCCCCCCCCGGTCCATGGTCGCTCTTCTGGTCGCGCTCGTCCGGAGTGTCAGGAACTCGGAAGGATATTGAGTATGACATTATTATCCCCAATCCTGACAACCCCCCCCCTTCCCTCTTCTCTTTCCTCCTCCGATAGCCAACCGTCCTGCCCGCCTGCCTGCGGGTGGTGCCGTACTTGCGCGGTGCGGTACTGTAACAGTACGAGTGCTCGAGCACACAGTACCACGCCATAGCGCCGGTCAATCAAAAATCATAATATATACAATACAGAACGGTAACTGTGCCTAACATGCAATACCGCACCACAACGCACCCGGTCTCGGCCCCGGCCCGTCCGTACCCTACCCCCCATCGATCCATCCACCCAGCCACCCATCCAAGAAAAAAGGAGGGAGGAAGGAAAAAGAAAATAAAAGAAAGAAAGAAAGAAAGAAAGAAAGAAAGAAAGGCAGCAATCGATAAGTTTAAAATTAATTTTTTTTTTTTTTGGGGGGGGGGTGAGAAAAGTGCCGTTCTGTAGGACAACAATATTGATTGATTGATTGATGATACCGATAAGGGTAGCTTAACTACCAGTTGCTCCGGTCTGTGTGAGTTAGACAGCAAGCAAGAGCGAAGCGCGGATGTGCGGCTAGCGGTATGATGATGATGAGTGAGGAGGAGGAGGAGGAGGAGGAGGAGGAAGGGAGTGAGGGTCGGTATGGTTTCCTGCCGGTGTAATTGCCGTGCGGGGAAAGCTATAATAATGTGGGGTCTTCTCCCCCTTTCTAAAGTCTAGACTTGCTTTATCTATGTACTGTACGGTACTCGTGCAGTATCCGCCTACCTATCCATCATGGCCCAGCCCAGTACTGTACGGGCGGGCAACGCTCTCCGTCCGTCCGCCTGCCTGCCTGTATGGCTCGCAGTGAACACCGAAGAGGAAGGGGAGAGGGAGAGGGAGAGGACTTCGATACCGGTAGTGATTGTGATACCGTAGATGGTATGGTGAAATGGACTAAACTAAACTAAACAAATCTATCACGGTACTCGTACTTGTAGACTATATACTCTCGAGTATGATACTTTTCGAAAATTGTGTACTGGGTAGGGCACAGCACAGTACCAGGTTTGAGCTGACTCAGCCTGACTTAACTCCACTTGACTTATTCTACATGTAATTTCTTCTACCTGCTGCATATACTCCCCTACACCAGCAGCTAAAGGAAGAAAGATAGATAGAAAGAAAGAGCCGAAAGAGATATAATGGTAAAAGTACTAAGAAACATAACATCAACAGCATAACATCGTAACCATAATCCATCATCCACCAACAACGCGCAACTCGGCAAACCGAACCAACAATCTAACTCAGCTAAACTAACTACCGTCGTTGCATGGCATAGCATGGCATGAATGGATGCAGGCGAACGAGCGAACGAACGTACACCACACAATCCCACGTGCAACAGATACGATAGATAGATAGCAGCCATTCAGCCAAATTCAACCCCCCCCCCCAAAAAAAAAAAAAATGAAAAAATGAAAAAATGAAAAATCAAATGGAAAACCCCCAGTAAACATTTCAATGAAACAAACATAAACGTTGAGAAGAAAAAAAAAAAAGAATACACCCTCTATATATAGTCTTGCATAAATGGAAGAAAACAAAGAAGAAAAGAATAAGAGACCAAACTACAGAGCTAATCTGGCAAACGGGAATGGGAAACAGAGTGGAGGAGATAAAAAAAATCAAGATAAAACACAGGAATAGATTGTCGGAAGCAAGGACGGGCGATGATGATGATGCTGATGGCGACCCCTGTACTGCACCGCGCATTATTCAATCGATCAATCAACCAGTGGCCTTGAACATGATTTAGGCTCCTTTTTTTGTTCATTTTTCTTTCTTTCCCCCTTGGGCATCGGAAGGCTTGTCTGTCGGGGAAGGCGAAAGAAATGAAGCAAATTTGAACAAAAAAAGAACGAACATGTCCCATCGCATTGTACTGTATCTGTGTGCGCGAGAGTAAGAGAGGGAGAAAGAGTGAAAAAAATGAAAAGAGTTGAAAAAGAAAAAAGATGAATTTCCTTTTACAACGCTTGACACCAGAAGAAAACGAATATTTCACCTCCAGCACCAAGTTTTTCCAACATCTTTTCCTCCCTACCCCCCCCCAAAAAAAAAATTCCGCTTCCATTTCACTCTCCATTTCCCTTAAATCCTCCTCCCTTCAGCCCCTTCTATATTCCTTCTCTTCTGACACCTCACAAACCCCTCCGCCCTCCAAATGCTAGCTGATCCAGGGCTCAGGTGGGGGAGCTCCATCCTGAACAGAGTTTAGAGTTATCGGTCGTGCCATCCACAGGTAATCTCCATCATCAGCCGGTGGTAGCGAAGAAGGCACTCCACCGAGTTCCGCCGCCTTTGTAGTAGCCATATTCTTCAGACTCAAAAACCCATCTGAATACCCCCCGTACAAACTCAAGCCCCTAGTCTCATTATCAAGAGCCCCGTCGACAGTGCTAATGATCAACCCATATGAGGGATCTGTAGGTTGCATAGGTCCCATAGCTGTGTTCAGATTTTCTAAATCCTCGTAGCTGTTTTCTGGAAGTAGCGCGGATGAAGCCTGCTGCAAAGCCACAAATGATGACGCGGCACTAACACGGAAGTCTGATTCGGCCTGGTCCGAAGTGTCCGACGAGGAAGACCTTGTAACCGTCCTGGCTCCGCCGGGACCGCCAGGCCCATTCACTGGACTAATAAAGTCATCAATCTCGTCTCCAGACACAGATCCATTCAGTCCGGCAGATGGCTGGAAGCGGAGGTAGTTCCCAATGTCCAGCTGCGATACCGAGTAATCAACTCCCGTATCCAGGGGCTGTTCGTCAAACGTGGCATTATCAAATGCATTATAGGAGGGAGGCCACCCCGCAGATTGAGGTGGATACAACCCAGCCGAGAATTGGAAGCTGCATTCTGAATCTGCTGATGGCAACAATTCCTGGCTACGGAATTCATGCATGGTGTAAGGAGCGTTGGTGTTGACACTAAGTCCAGGTGCGACACGGCTCGATACCGATTTGATGGGCTGCGGAAGCTGGGGGGTCAACTCCAGAGGGGTAATGCCTGTATTGGCCATCTTTAGGGCAGGATAACTCCTTAGGTCTGGAGAAGAGTGCTCGGACTTGATACGGCGAGGCTTCTGGGACGCAGCACTTGGAGGTGCAGACACAGTAGCAGGAGGCGCTTTTGTGCAGCCGCCAATGTGCTCGCCAAATGTATGGCCCGTGTGACCGACATGTGGGATTGTGTAAGGAGATGATCCATGGATGCTTCCATGATGCTTGTGGGTCGGTCGGTGATGCCCGTTGGCGAAAGTGTGAAGGGTGGTAAGGGAGCCCTCAGAGTGCGTCGCTTGGAGACGAGGTTTTCGGGTTTCCACCGTGGCTGTGGCAGTTGTGGTAGGGGCTATTGAAGCGCAGGTGGCAGGTGTAGCTAACTCAGGAACAGAATCCAAATGTTCTTTCTTCAGTGCACATGTGCAACGTCCTCCGTGACAACATAGGCAAGCCGATGAAGGGTCTATTTCCTCTCCCCCCGGTAAATATTAGTCCTAATCCTAGTGATGATGATCGAGAAAATTATCTTTTACCTTTAGTATCGCCTTCCTCTGACGGTGCAGCCGTAGCAGGAGTAGTCGAGGAGTGGCATGCAGAGGCAGTAGCCGGGACGGGCTTTCCAGCTGCCTTTGACTCCTTCAACAAAGCAAGTCTCTCGCCGCAATCACATTTAACATGGGCAGAACGAGCCTTCCGCATCTGACGGCAGTGATTACACTGAGACACTGGACGGCCCTTTTTCGCGATCGGCAAGAGCTTACGATCTGTATCTCCCCGTTAGTGCCTGTGAAGCAAGGAGGAGAGATGACAAAAGGTATCAAGCTCGAAGTATCAAAAGATGGAGAGAATGTTTAAAGGGCACAGAGGAACAGAGGAAGAATGATTTTGATTGAGATGATAATGTAACTGACCCGAATGATTGCACCCGCTCACCCTGTGACCCCGGATGCAGGCCTCGCAAGCCATTTTAACACCATCTATCATCATGGTGAAAAGCAAATGAAACGCCGTTCGATGTAAGTCGAACGGTAAACGAGCTAATTGCTAGTATGTGACGAAGAAAGAAAAAATTGGGGCGACTTCTTTCTTTTCTGCTTCCTTTCCTTTCCCTTTTCCTCTCAGTAGGACCAGACCTCTTCTATGAAGGTTGAAGTATAAGGTAGGAGCTCCTCAAGTCCAGTTCAGGTCGAGCAGATATGGAACAGGATCAAGGAAAATATGTAGATTTAAAGAATAAGAGAAAACTCTTTGATAGTGTTCCTTTTTTTTTTTATTTTTTTAGGAAAATGGAACGAAAAAAAGTATCAAAATTGCCTTCAAGGGTATCTCTCGTCGCTGATTGACTGGCTTTTGATGCCTCGCCGAAGAGCAGTAAAGCAAAACACACCCAAAACGCCGCCACGCAAAAGAAACTCTTTCAGTTCAGGAAACGGAGGGCCCCTCGCCTTGCACGGGCCGTGTTGGCGCCGGCTTCGAAAGCGTTCACGCGGAAGACCGAGTGGGACACCAAAATCAGCTGAATTTTTCCTGACCGTTCCAAGGTGCGGAGGTGGTGAAGGGATGAGAGAAAGGAAAGAAGAGGGAAAAAAAAGAAGAGGAAAGAAAAGGGAGAGGAAGAGAGAGAAAAGAGAGGAGGAGAGAGAGGAGGAGGAGGAGGTAGAAGAAAAGGCCGGGATGTGGGTGGGAGGAGAGAGGGGGGTGGGTTGTGGGAGCAGGCGAGAAACGGAAGCTTTCACGGGGAATCACAAAAAGCGAAAGAAGGGTACGAGCAAGGATCGGTGAGAGTCTGTGGAGGATTGGATGGCCCTGGCGTGGCCGCGGATTGGCGGAGCGGCTGTCTTTCCACCCCTGCCAGGCGTTGCTGACTGGTGGTTAATCCGGCGGTGAGGTGAGAAAGAGAAGTGCGGTATGGTAGATCTAAGCAAGCAAAAGATGGAAAAAATAGTAGTAAAATAAATGATGATAATAAGTTTCCTTCTTGTTGAAGCTTGTGGGAAAGAACAAGAAGGAATGACTGATGGAGAGAAATGGAAGGAGCAATTAGTTCCTCAAGAATTCAAGGTCCACACAGAGAGTTCTTTGATTCTCTTGTATTTCTCTCTCAGTGTCTCTCTCTGCACATTTAAGGCAGGCAGGAATGAGCAGATGAAGTGGGAAATATGTATGGATATGTATCGGTATTTATGTACGTATTGAATTCATGTATTGTATATATGTACCATGAAAAATCTGCGAGTGAGAGCGAGAGTGAGAGCAAGAGAGATGGCCTTGGTAATAGAGGTGGAAAGGGTGGAGGCGAAAGTGTGAGAAGCGAAGAGTGTGATAGTAAGGATAACGAATCTGGTTGGAGAAAAGGAGACAGACAGAAGACACAGGTTGATGGATGAAGATGTTAGATAAAGCTAGATGACACAAGAGAGAGAGCCACGCAAATCCCACACATGCACCGCCGCTGTAGACGATTGAACCTCTATCGTTCGCTATTCTCTCCAGTGTGCGTAGCAAGGTAAGGCATGTAGGGCATGTAGGGCGCGCGTGTGTAAGTTCAAGGTGAAGAAAGCCAAAGCGAAGATGTGGGTGTGGGTGTGGTGTGTATGGTAATGGGAGTAGTAAGGTAATGGAATGGGTATTCCCTCCTCTTTGCTGTCTGACTGGCAGTATGGTACCCGTACTAATTATTTGCACACACTCCACGCGAAAAGAAAAAAGGGCCCCAAGATAGGCGAATGGATGGACAAGCAGCCACAGAAAAAGGCAGACTTGGAAGTCTGAAAGGTGGATGGACGGTTTGGGTGATGTGCGGTAGTGAGTGAAGGGCGAGCAAAGCAACAACGACGTACGAGCAAAGCAAAAGAGAACAAGCAGGCAAGCAGCGGCACGGCTCCAGCAAATCTGCAACTCTAACAGGAGCAGCAAGGAAAGCAGAGCAAAGCAGAGGGAGCAAAGCAGCAGGAAAGCAGGAGCGCCCCGGGAAAGCGGGCAGCTCTTTTCTGAGTGAGGCAAGCAAGCAGAGCAAGGCTGGCTGGCTGGTCGGGCTCAACCAAAACGTACAGTGCAAGAAGGAGACCATATTATGAAAAAAAAAAACATAGAGAGAGGAGAAAGGTGCAATACGGAGAAACGGTAATGCTAGCTGCGTCTTTACACCCAAACAGCACACACTCCGAAAGACAGACAAGAATGGCAGACATGCGTGGGATGGGTGCTCTTCTTGTCTGCCCACTAGTCTACATAACTGAGCCAGCACTGCGGCGTGGGGGAACGGAGGAAAGAACCACCACCACAAAAGAAAAGAGGAGAAAAGGCTCTTCACTCGAACTCTTTCTCCAAAGGAAAAACACGAAAGGACAGGCTATTACAGGACAACTCAGTTTTCCCTCCACTCCATCATCATTCCCCTGCTCCTTTCCTCCCTCCTATTCCCACTCTCCCCTCCGCTTTAGCCAATCACAGCAGGGCAACCGCTCCCTGCTTTGTGGCTCGGTGAAGCGACCTTACACACGCCAATCTTTAAGCGGGGCGGCCTGTCGTCTTCCTGAACCTCTTTTCCTTTCCTTTCTTTTCTTTTACTTAGAAAATCTTTCCCACGCCCGCCGCAGGATATCCGCAGTTGCCCTGGTACCGATAACAGTTGGAGTGGGAGCTCCCCACCCGGCCGGCCTGCTATTGATGGATTACTGGGTATGTATATCAGTAGGTTAACAATAATAAAAATTCGTCAATGTCCCAGAGCATTATCAAATCATCTTCATCAAACTTCAAAAATAAAATAACTTGCCCCCCCCCCAGATACCGGCCTCACCTCAACCAAACCGTACTTGCCTCAGAGGACCCGACCTCATGACCTGCTAGTCGCGAATAAGATGCAAAGTTGTGGAAGCACAATACGGTAGGCACGTCCTGACCCCATACTGACAATTATCTTACCTACTCTAATGTACGGCGTGCTCGGAGTGGAATGCTGTAAACTGTGCAGTACTCGTATGGGATCTAATTAATATCGTCCTGGGAAGAACTCGTTCACACATACCGGCATGGTATGTGGGCAGAGACAGAGAGGGGTGGGGAGGGAAGGAGGAGGAGAGGGAGCCGTTGGCATTCTGTGCATCCAAGTGCGAGGCTGTCGTTCTTGCGTAAGCACTGGGAAGTGGCACCCCAATTGACGTGATCCAACGGTTGCTTGGCCCTCTGATCATGATCTTCTTGCACGCAGATGAGAGCGAGCTTAAATGAGTTACCAGCCGGACATACTGCCAGGCCCTCAAAGATGATAGACCTTACCTATCCACCGCATAAGAAAGCACAGTATGGTACCGTATCCTAGGGGGTTATCTTGTGCCTGTGAAATAAGAGAGGAGAAAATAAATAAATGAAATAACTGCACTCAATGTGCTCGACAAGTACGGTGCCGTTAGCGGTATTGGTCCCCTGATATGGAGCGTGGTGCCCCTCACGGTAAATCCTAATGGCAAGGGAATCCCGTACCACCGAATAGACCTCACCCCAGCATTCCAATTGATGCCGCGCAGCAATGTACCGCTCGGATTATTCTATTTATACGGGCCATTGACGAGTGCTGCCCGTAAAGCATGCTATCGGGTGGGGTGGAGGGCACTTGAGGAAGTGACAAGAAGGCATTGAGGCACTGAGGGACGAAGGGTAGATGCGATATTGAGCGACTGGCAGTCGGTATCGCAAATTACCGTACCGAGAAACCCTCTTGGACTCCAACGCGGGAGACGGGAAAAACAACGGTATCATAATTATAATAATTATGTAGCAATATTTCGCCGAAATTAATCCGAGGGAGAGGAATGAATCTGACGCTTGATTTTCCCCATTTTACCCTCTCACAGATCGCAGATTCCACCCCATGGAACCTCCTCCTCCCTTCCATCCTCCCTCCTGCCCTTCGATCACAATCAATCACAATCAATCAATCAATCAATCATTCATGCCCTCGTCCTTGTCCTCAACGTTTACAGACCTCACCTTTCATACCGGTTATCTGATCGAGTGAAAAAACACTTGAGTTTTCCCTTTGGCTTTCCAAATTCAGAAACCGGAAATTATTACCCCGAGTCTGTCTGGAATCTTAATTTTTTCCATGATGATTGAGGATTAGTTCCCTGTTTGAACCCAATCTACAAGTAATGATGATGAGGACTTCGCTAGTGACGAACTTTGGCTCTGCAGTATCCTACCGGCAACCCCCCCAACACTAGCCCTGCTCCACTGGCATACTTTCCCCTCCTTCACTCCCTGTAAGTGTCTTCTCCCGCAGCCTCGGATAGGTTTACACCAAGCATGCGGTTTATGCTTCTCCCCCCCCAATTCCCACTCGAGCAATCTGATTGATGACAGGAAAATCCAGGATGGCCAAGTCAAGCTTCCTCTCAATTCTTCCTTTTAGTCCCGGCTAAAATCCAGATAAATTTGCACAGTATGAGTACTGTACTAGTACTTGTATGGTGGTCCCTTTCTAGCACCGGTGTCCAAGACGATCCATTACCCTTTCGGAAATTGGGTCAACCCGGACTTGCCCCCATCAATCGGAGCCGGGTCGTCGACGGGGAAACGGGCTGCCTTTTTTTTTTTTTTTTTTTTTTGCTAACTGGACCCCACTTTCCTTTGGGCGAAGCGGAAAATTGTTCTGCTGGGCGGTCATGAGGATGGAATTTCATTGCTTGGGTACGCAGGTAGGGTAAGCGAAGCGAGAAAGGCCTAGTGGAGGGTGGGAACACGAGCTGACCTGTCAGATGCCCCCTCCTCCGCCCCCGGGTATGATTTCTTATGAGGCGAGGGATCACGACTCCATGGATTCCCTTTCAGGATAACGATTATATAATAGCGTTTGCTATGTGGAAACCGCCGGTTTTCGCCTTTTTGCACAATGGAAAAGCAAAGGAGCAAGAGAAAACCGAAACAAAAAAAAATACCGTCTAATGATCGCCGCTTCCGGAGGAGGAAGTTTGTGGGTTCTATGGCGCCATAGATAACAGAAACGATTTGTTCACTTTTTCGTTTATCTTCCCTATTCGGCCGGTGATTGGGAAAAGGGCGGCGAACAGGAACTTTTGAACTGAATTTCCATAGGGCTCCGGAAATCGGCAGGGAAATCAAGCGACAGCTTGTTCCTATCGTAGTCTAACGATTTCCAACATCCGCGCCCCGTCTTGGCGATTCGGTCCCAGCCGACAGGAATATCCAAAACACTGCTAAATTACCCTTAACCAGTACCTTCTCGCATGGTGCTTAGATCAGGTGGTTACTCCTGGCCAATTCAGCAAGTGTGGATTGTCCCTAAACCCAGGCGAACTCTCAATTACCACCAAAGGCCAGAGTCTGTACTTCGTTATTTTTTCTATTGAGTCGAATACCGGTGCTGCAAAACAAGCCCACAAGAGACCCTAGGACCACCGTCGTTGTGTTCCTTGTACAGTAGTCGGCGCTTTTTAGCTCCGAGTGGGGTTGTAGTTGGGCTTCTTGTTTGCCTCCACTTTCATCGCTCTAAGAAGGTCCTCTAGATTAAGAGACTCCTTTGGATAGAGCAGAGCTTGAGAGAAAGGGGGGATTTGGGAAAGGGTGTCTTTTGGGTTCATTCCTCACGCTGCGTGTGCCAATTGAATGTCGATATCGAGGACAGGTTTTTTGTCTAACCTAGGCACAATACATGGTATGAATGAATTTTACTAGAGTGGCACCGGTTGCATGCGCTTCGATAAATCCCCGAAATTTCAACGAAAACTTCAGATTGCACAATAACGGCAACGCTCAATAGTTTGTCGCTCAGTGTCCGACCGGAGGTGATCATGAAGAGGGGTTAACCGTGGTCACCGAAAGGAGGTGGATCGTCGACCGGGGCTAAGAGGAGCCGTATCTCGTTCTCTCACCCTCTCCTTGGGATCGATCCCATTCGGATTTTTTTACTACCGGTACTGCCTCTGAAGGATTATTGTTCGGTCTTTTGTACTACCCAAATAATAGGGAGTGCATATAGAAACTGCATTTCATTTCCCCTGTGCGGTCTTCACGACGGGAGCCCAGCCATGCTTGAGAGTTACGGTACCCCGGACTCCCTTTATGGATAGTACTCGTAACCGAGTGTTGCATGCTTTTTCTCACTCTCCCTATTCTTGCATTCCTTTACTCGTGATAGGAAAGACGGGGCTCTTGATACTGGTGACACCATTATTTTAGGGTTTTCGTTTAATTCCTTTTTTGTTTTTGCTTTTCTATTCCTTTCTGACACGGGCTGTCCTTCGTGCTTTGTGAAACCAATGTTTATTTAACGAGTTGCGCACAGAACCTTTGAGATCCGGGAAGAATTGTTGGAATATCGGTACAGTACGAGTACTAGTACTCGTACAGTATCATGCAGTGCAGTGCAGTACAGTAGGCCTTTAACCCACACCAATTCAGGGTATTCTAATAGTCGATTCTCGAGCGTAAAATTCGAAGGCCGGGGCTATCATCGGGGTTGGAGCTTGCTTCCTAGAGGCTAATTCCAACGACACCAGCCTTTTTCTCCGCAATCCGTGGTTCCAACCCCCGGATCCAAAAGAAAGAAGGAGAAGCAACCCTGCTCTAACCCCACCTTTCCTTAAACGCCAACAACGGGCAGTCCCAGTTGAAAGAAGTAGACTGGATGCGGCACTCGGCTTTTCCCTGTTTTGCCCAGAAACAAACCGGCTAGCTCCTTCCCTCCCCTTGGCTACTCACGCTCCTACCGTATCGCATCTGATTTCCGGAGAAACTCCTTCTGCTCGGTTTGAGACAATATTCCCGGGGTGTGGGAGGGTGGGGCGAATTGAGGCGCTGCATTTCTTACCCATGGGCGGGTTCAGGACAAGTGAGGAAGGACAAGACCTCTCTCAACTTGAGCGTGAGCGACGATGGATTAATTACGGTGGTCACAAAACTTAAACCCGGTAATTATTTTAGGATAGACTATCTCAACGATAAGTTAACTTGATAGGATAGGGTAAGAACTGTTGATAAAATAGTTTTTTTTTTTGTTCTCTGTTATCCTTTTTTTTTTTTCTTTCTTCCTTTCACCAAGATGGTTTTCATCGTTTATCGTTCTTGGACGAAAATGTGCATATCCATCGGGGTAAGAGATTATTTTCTCCGCTGTCAATTGGAAGTGTCTGTGCGCCTTCTTCACAGTCTCTTTTTCCCCTCCAATTCTGGGAACAGGGTGTGGTGCACCGAGATGGTTGCCACTCGTTTGGATATCTGATTCCGCCTCTTTTCTCGCCCGCTCGCTTGCTTGCTGCACTTGCCTCGCGAGCGTTTATCATGTTTATTTACAGCAATCTTCATTGCCGTAATATATCGTACCGTACCGACCGACATGTGGAGTGCTTGCAATATATACCGGTATATCATCACGAGTTCCACAAATGCTGTTCTCTTAGTGGCGCCCATACCCCCGGTCTCCCACTGCCCCAGAATTTGCCGTCCCCAGTTCCCACACCAAAGTTCACTTCAGCGGCAACGACAAGCCCCCCTTCTGTTTTCCCTTTTCCCTCTTCCCTCCCCATTCATTCCCTCTTGTTTTATTTTTCCTTTTTCCCCCCTTCCCAGCGTTCGGTCATCAATTCGATTTGGCACTGACGGCCCTCGGTCTTCCCGGCTCACGGGGCCAAGTGGAGCCTGCTATTCCCGCTTCTGCGGCGCATGGGGAGGAAAGCTCAGTCAGTGCTTGACTCTGAAACGACGGGGCTTTGGGGCACCGGATCGTGCTCTAAGGTACGGCACCGGTACTCGAGCAGCTTTTTTGGCTATCGTACTCTACGAGCGGTGATAGCCGTTTACGAGTGAGACGAGTGGATTGCACGCAACTGAATGCTGCAGTTCCGTACCAGCGATTCAACCCATAACGGTGCCGGTATTCCTTCTACACAGTCCGGTCAGCAGAAGTTTTAACTAGTAAAAATGTACGAAATGATACCGGTTCATAATAAACATAATCAGAAAAAGGGAGAGCTCCGATATGGTGAGCACAGGTGGCACGCCCTGTCCGGCCCGTGGGAGTGGGACTAAGGGGGGGGGTTACTAGAGACTAGGAACTGGGTCCCTTGTGGAAAGTTTTTTTTTTTTTTTTCCTCCCTTTTTCTCACTTCTTTCATTTTCTGTCACCCTTCCTAATCTCCCGTCCTCCAAAGCACGATACTGGTGCCCATATTTCGATTTTCAACAATCCGAGGGTTGCCCCCCCCGTACGGTACTTGTACTTGTACGGTAACCCCTAGCAGGATTAAAGATGTTGCGTGCCAAACAAACCTGGGCAACCTTGGTCCTCGGTCAGTGCAACAGTGACAACTATACTTACTTACTTTGAGGTTGATATATATATATATATAATGAAGGGTATACAGGTTATTCCACAGTACTTGTAGGGATCAATGACAGCAGCGCCCAGGTGAAATATAAATCTACATTTTGGCAAACCACAAACCCACAGCCGGCGTCCGGGGTACAGTTAGAGACCTAGCACACTTGATTGAGAGAGCAATCTGGGGTCTCTCCCTCGCCCCGACTTTTTTCCCCTCTTCCGGTCTCCCCATATCTTTCCCACGTTTTTCCTTCTCCCGAAACCCAAAAAAGCCCCCGCACCTTTCTCTCATTTTGGGTTGCAAGGTCGCTCCCTCCTCTCCCTTCCCTCCTTGCCCTTTGCTCGAGACTTTCGGAGGACCCGACTGTTTGCCCACTTGGTGCTGGCGGTGGCTCGTCTCGTCTCTCACTTGCTCACTCACTCATCATCATCACCACTTTGTCTGGCCATTCATTACATTAACACCATCATCATCATCGTCTTCCCGTAACCAGCACCCACTTAAACTCTAGATCCCTTTACGGTACCCCATACTATTCATACCCATCTTTCCTTCTGTCATTTTTCCTCCATCCATCTTATCCTCTCTTCCCCCCTTCTCTTCATCTTCCCCTTTCATTCTCTTCCCACACACCCCCTCCCTTCAAACCCCTTCCAATCATTCATACTGCTTTCCTCCTTTCACCGTCTCTAGTTGACCCTTCCTTCACTACTCCCGGTACTATTGCTCCTGCGCTACCACCACTACTCTACTCACTTCCCCGCTCCCCCACACACACCCCAGCAGCACATTTCTCATCCTCCAAGCCCACTTTCCTGTTGCTCCTGCTCGTCCTGCTTCTCCTGCTGCTCATTTCCCAATCCGCCCCCTCGTCCACCCACCCAGCCATTCAAACCTAACCAACCGTTCCTCCATCTTCATCTGTTCATCTGTCCACACTTCCATCCTTTCTTTCCCGAGCATTATATCTTCTTGCTGCCCTCCACAAATAGCGTATATACACTCGATAAATAAGGTACTCCGCTCATCGTACATACATACACATTCGTACATACCAAGTCACCCCCCCAAAAAAAGAAAGCCAACCCACCACTCATATCACGCCCCCAAATGCGAATATTTTTTGCCTAGCAGAAGAGAGATTCTCCCCAAAAGGAAAGAAAGAGAGTCAGTGGACGAATTATGTTATTACTCTGATCGCGGTTTTTCTCACTCCTTCTTTAACGTTCTGCCATGGCAATGGCCGAAGTTGCAGCCACTCCATCGCAAACCTCGGCTGCCGGGGCAGCGGTTCCTGCAGTTGCAGGTAGCTCTTCTCGGTCAAAAAGTCCGCTTTTGTTCGCCTCTTCGCCGCCCTCTACCACTCCACGTGCAATCACGCAGCATCACCAACACCAAATCCGAACTGACCAGGCGCAGCCTGTGCAGCCTCAATACAACCCAACGAACTCTCCAGGAGATGGTAGTTCGACTAATTTTTTCTCGCACCACCAGCGACTCTCTCCACAGGACTCCATGCACTTATCCTCCACAGAAAGAAATATACCGCGCGGTTTACCTCCAATAGTCTCTTCAATGCCGGGCGCCTCACCCCCAGGACCTTCACAAAATGACCCGCGACAACCAGTATCGCCCAGGACTGTATCTCTGGGTTTAAGTGACTCTTCGCAGGGCCTCGAGGGAGTTACGGGCGATACGGCGCCGCGAAAAAGGTCCAAAGTTTCGCGCGCCTGCGACGAGTGCCGACGGAAAAAAGTAGCGATTCTATCCTCCATGTGCACAATTTATTACTAAATTTCCTTCCCTATAGATACGATGTGACGCGACTTCAGAATCTGGTGTTGAGCAATGCTCAAGCTGCAAGCGAGTCGGCTCCAAGTGTTCTTTCAGCAGGGTTCCCATGAAACGCGGGCCAAGCAAAGGGTAAGAGGAAATGATTTTCATAGTTTTTACCAGTTCCGCTCTAATTTCCACGTCCCAGCTACATCAAAGAGCTGGCCGACAGATTAAATACTCTTGAAAATTCCATGTCTACGGGTGACATGCATTCATCTTACGGTTCGGGTATGGCCGGCGAAGGAGATCAGTCACCCGGTCCTTCGGATTCGACGTCGCCTCCACCAGCCGGGCCACCCAGCTCACAGGGGCGGTCGAGGAAGAGAGCTTTATCGACATCTAGCGATTTTCAATCTTCGGTACACCTTCAGCCGTTGTCTCAATCTAATCCGACGGCCAGGTCGAATGAACGACTACCTTCTATTGATTCGTTTCATCCCACGACACAACATCAGCATCAACAGAGAGCACAGCTTCTGCATGAATCGCAACCACAGCGGCAGCTGCCACACCCCCAACAAGCCCCGTCTACCCATGCACATCAACCTCCACCACCCCCGCCTCCGCCTCATCAGGCGTCACGCCAACACCCTCCTTCAACTGCTGAGCCCTCTGCGCCTGGCTATAGAGCTACTTTATCGCCAAATGGTATGGGTCAGTATTGGAAATCAGTTCCTGATGTCGGCGGCCGGCGTGCAAGTGTAAGTTTTCCGTTTGAGTCGCCAGATCTTGGGCGCTCTGCTGCTGGCTCAACGCCTGGGGATATAAGTGGATTTGAATGGGATGATGAAATAATTGATCAGTGAGTGATCCTAAGAATCCCAATAGCCTCTTATATAATCTTCATACATTTTGATACATTTTCAAAATATTTTATGAAGCTCACTCGACGATCGTTTAACCTTGTGACAGATACTATGAGTTGATACATCCGACATTTCCCCTTCTTCCACACTCGAAGGACCGTCTTCACCAACGGTTGGCGAACACTTCTATTACAGTTAGGGAGGCTTTCTTAGAGGCTCTGTATGCTACCATACGATCGAATCCATCATCACATCTTCGACCTAATTCACCGCCAACAGATACAAAGAAAGCATGTGAATTGACGTTGGCCTCTCAATTCGATAACCCTGTCGTTAGATCGATGCCTACAAATATCTTGTATCTTCAAACTATGATTTTGTTGGGCCTGGAATCTGATAATCGTGGCCCGGCTACGATGCGCGGACTTGGACCGCCGAGAGCGGTTTGGCTTGGCGCGGCCGTTGGTCTGGCCTACAATCTGAAGCTGCATCAGAACCGGAGTCGGGGAAAGTATGCCAATGGAGATTCGGATTCCGATGAGAGGCTGGGCCGACGGGCATGGTGGGTCCTGGTGATCTTGGATCGCTGGCATGCGATAAGCACATCCACTCCGTTATTTATCCCAGATTCCAGTGTTGTTTTAGTACCAGAGGACAATCCATTGCTTGGATCAGTCCCATTTCATGTTGCACGTAAGTCTAAATATCGAACCAACATTCCACGGCAACGAGGTTGACTGAGCCCAACAGGCCTATCTTGCATTTTGGGACATCTGGCAGAGGCGTTTACCACCTCCGATGAAGCTGTTTCGGCAGCTTTGCATAACCCCTTTATTTCTAAGCTACTACGTGGCGAGCTTGAGCGGTTCCGTGAAAGCGTTGATGGGATATGGGGTTCGCCGAACCTCCTCCACGTGGCATATTACCATGTTAAGCTACTCGTACTGAGGCATAATCCCACCTCCGAACCACACCAGCTTCTAGGGCCAGCCTCAAGGGTTGTCACGATGCTTGCGAGCCCTAATACACCAATAACTCCACTCAACCATCACTTTGCAGCTCTTGCACTTGTGACTCTCGTGGACCTTGCTGAGGTTCAGGAGACAAGAGAGGATGCTTTGAAAGGTATTCAACAGTTGGCCGATGCCTTGGAGCAACGAAGGGGCATTGCCACTGCCGAAGATAGTTTCGGATGGGATAGGGCAATCAAAGACCTGGTTATACGTAGGAAGATGGACAAAACTGGTGGGTCCGGCGGTGGACCCCCTGAAATTCCACCTGGCCATGGCAGTCTCCAGCATTTGGCCGAGCTAGCTGTCGGAGAGCGAAGTCCCAGGGATACCACAGACCTTGTGAGAATTAAGCAACTCGATACCGAAACGCTCCAACGGCACGGGTACCTCGGATCAATATTGCTGTGAGGGGAAATACGTTAACGGCGCATTCCTCCAATCGAAAAATGGATGGAAAAATGGAAACAATACCACGGCGGCGGAAAAAAAAACGAAAGCAAGAAATCTCTGGATATGGGCGTTTAAACCTTCTGATTTTTGATTTTTGCGGGAGCAGCAAAGGGGAAGGGGGGCTAAGGTTATTTGATTTCACCCTGGGTTTTGCGGAAACAAAATTCTTTATTTTTCTTTTCTGGTACTCTTTCCTCTTAGCTTGATTTAGGCTTCAATTTTCAATTTTTTCCCTCAAATTCACGGATCCGTTATTCACTTCTTTCACCCGGTGCGATGTTTATTTCATATTCCTCCGTTTGGTCTCGACATTCTAATTCTACCCTGGCCTTTTCACCTTCATCCTTTACTCACCTTCAACTTCAATTTCGCTGGGAGGACTGTATTTTTTTTTTTTACTCTATTTTTTCTTCTTCATTTTCACCGCTGTATCTTTTACCATTTATTAACATTTCTTTTAATCCCCTTCACCCCCGAATCGGTCATCATATCTCATTCTATCACAGCAGCGAGGTAGATAGATAGGTAATGAATGTCTACGGTATCAGGCGGTGTCTGGAATGATACATCTTTCTTCATTATTCAACCGGCGCTGCAGCGTAGCATATGTCCGTAAATTCTTCCCTTCCTTCAGCACACATCAAAATTTCCCCTTAACTCGATAAATTTACAAAGACATTGCCTGCTTTTATTTTTCCTTTCCCCTTCTCTTCCCTCCTGGATATTGTTTCCAGAGAGAAAGAGAGAAAAGTGGAGGAAGAAAGGGGAAGAAATGCGTAATTGCACTGGCATTAATTTTTATCATTATAATGGGGAATTTATATGTAAAAAAGCTGTGGCGTGTCTTGTTTTTGTATACCCTACTACTGTATGATACAGTACTGTACACTAACTTCCTTCCCTTTCCCTCTTGCTAAGGTTAACGGCCAATCACGGAAGCGGGCACGAATGAGTTTGTCTTTTATTTTATAATAATATTATGATATTATTTTTATTTTATTTTTGGCGCGAAATAATTGCTTGCTTGTGTGTGCTTTGTGCGTTCCGCATATTATAATTTAATTTAGTTCATGGTTCACAAGTCATCGTCGGGCCATAAATGTACTGTACTGTACAGTACACTATGATACTATCATCTCCTAGCAACACGGCAAAACCACACCCAAACGTCAAATAAAATTACCATTCTAATATTAGACGTTCCATGCCTCCCCCCTCATGAACCACCATAATAATTATTATAGATATATGAACAAGTATCCCGGAGTCTAAGGATTTTGGGTGTGTGCATTATTCCAGCAAAGTCGGGGTTTGTCCGGTGCGGATAGTTCGGTGGAGAGAGGGCGCGAATCTTGGTATGAGTGCCAAATATCTGCAGGGGTCCGTCCACAACAGAAAAAATGTACTGTATGATACAGTTACTGTACAGTACTCGAGTATGTATGATACTGTACCTGATCCGAAAACTGCTGATCCCAAATGTTCACAAGCTGCCAAGATCTGCAGGAGAACGCCCAGGATTTTAGTAACCATATTATTATGCTGCTGCGCGCGCGACGAACGAGTTTTTCTTGGCCGCGCGCTCTTTTGCAATGATCGAATATCAGGCTGTTGCGTTGCGAAATGAGGAAAAAGAGATTTAAATTTTGGTATATAATTGTCAGCGTGCTGTATGTATTATAATATTATATTCGAATTTTTTTTTCTTCCCCCCCTTCGTACTTGTATGTATGCATACGTAGGGTATATTGTGTAACATGCGGCAGATGGGGCCGAACCTGAAGGCAGCTGGGTTAACTAGCAAGCCGGATGGGATGGGATGGGATGGGATGGGATGGGATGGGATGGGATGGGATGGGATGAATGAAAGGATGAGGATGGGAATACAATATCATGTTTTCACTCTTTGGGTCGATGGGTCTGGTGATGTGCGGTGGAGTGCGGTAGATGTGGACCATCTACGACTTGCCTCGTGACACGGTGGGAACCTCTTCCGATTTGCTCTGGCATGTGGTATTTGGAGTGTTGACCCACTCATTCGTGGTGATCTGGGCGGCGGTGGCGGAGAGAGAGAGAGTGTGTGTGTGTGTGACCCACTGGTATGATACTATAACTCGTATTGTGCCTGTCCTGTCCTGCGGGCCTTTTCATAATATTATTATGGTTGTGAATCACTAGATTACCATCTCTGTGGAGAGTGTTTGCATGGGATTGAGTCGTGTAGATCGTAGTATCATATCTCAGGTAAGAGGGCTGCAGGAGTGACAAGGCAAACGTAATGATATAGAAGATCTAATCAGATGTGCTGCACTCCTTTCTTCCACAGTACGGTACTTAACTTACCCCCCCCCCCCCCTCCCGCCCGTTTAATAGTGCGAGGCATACCCGGAAGGCGGGGAGGGATGGGTGGAAGAGGTGGGGAGAGAGATAAAGGGAGCGAGAACAAGGCTTACTTGTACCTCTTGCTCGGTAGAAAATGCGAAAGAGAGCTTCCCACAAGATCTCCCCGCAATACCCGGGGATGGGTGTTACTGGCCCGCGGATGGGAGCAAATTATTTCCAAACCCCCTTGAGATCTCGAGTGGCCATCACTACACCGGTCCTGCCGTGATTTATGATAACTTGGGAAAAATTCCTAAGCTGTGTGCATTATTATCACACCCATAATTCCCCTCCTCCAACTTCGCTTATACCGTGCTGGTATGATAACGGTATGGTATGATATGACATGTTATCCAACTCGAGTGATATCCCATGCATTGGTCATGTGCACCCGGGGAATAGGGTAGCTGCATAACACCCGTGATTAGTTTTTGTTTATAATCGGGGCTATTAGGCTACGGTATCATACCTCGTACCATGCTATGGTGTTTTGTTCTGCACAAGTAAAAAGCAGAAGCTGGTATGGTATCATAGAGTTAGCTTGACGTCTTATCGTGATTAAAGGGCGATAAGGTTGGACTGGGGTAAAGGGTTTATGGTCTTTATTGCCACTCTTCGCGCGCGCACACACACGTCAAATTAAAGGGGATCGGGGGTGAGGATGCTGGTGGTGCGCGAGGAGCGCTTAATAACACGTTTGTGTCTGTTGTTGGCTGGTTGGCTGGGGCCGTGAGAAATTGATGGGTGGTATCATATCAGGACTCAATTTTGCCATTCGAGATGATTGAGGCGAACAATGGCGGTTGATTCCCTGTTTTTTTTTTGAATGGGGATGAAATGAGGTACGAGTACAGTAACTTTTGCTGTTCGAGACGTTTCTTCATGATGCAATAACTGTACGAGTACGACCCGCTACTCTTTAGCGATGTTATTATATTTTTGGCGTAAGGGGAGAGATTCTTTTCCGGAGAAATCCCATTCCTATTTTATTCTCATTAATTTTTACTCGGAGAAGGTGTTTGGTTATTCCTTGGATTAACCTTATTATCGTAATCACCTTCCATGAGAGTTTATTTTGTAGAGGCGGGATTCTTGCACTTGCCCCTTGAGCTTTGAACAGGAGCAGAAGCAGACAGACAGCAAGCAGGCTTTATCCTTTCTCCCCCTTCCCCCCCTCTCCGCTTGTGGAACGCTGGAAGCCGGCCGAACTCCCTTGCGGACGCACCTGCCAGCTAGCCGTTCACTGCTAGATCTCTGGTTGGGGAGCATCGGCGACCATTTTTTATTTATTTCCTCCGAAGGAGTGTAAGGGTACGGTGCGATCTTTTCTTCCCTTACTTCTATTTTTGCTGTACCTTTCCCGCATATCTTTTCATTCAACGGGCTGTTGATATTAGGGGGAAAGTGCTGTAGGTTATATGATAGAAGGAATCGGGGGGAAGAAGAGAAGAAAAGAAGAAGACTGGAAAAGGAGAAACAAGGGATGCGTTGCATGAGCCTCCGCTAAAACAACATTTCATCCGTCCGTCTTGTCTCTCTCTTCCACCCTCAACCCGCACTCCAACGATCCGCCCCCCTCCCCCCACGCCTACACCCGCTCTCCCTCCTTTCTAACGGATCAGACCGTTTCAACGATCAATACTACTACTCACCTACCCATCCACCCTAATCCTCTTCCCCCCCCCACCTCACTCGATTTGGAAAGGTTCACGCTTTTGCAACCTACCATTTCAGAGGCAGCAGCAGCAGATGACCACAGCTTGTTAGCTCGAGAACTGTCACTCCGGAGGCCCGTGGTCAGGCTCTCGATATCCTTCACCTTCATCTCAAACAATCCCACAGCTCGTCCATGAAGGTGTGTGTCCAAAAATCCCTTTGTTTCTCGCTCACCCCCCCCCCCCCCCTCCTCCTCCCTGCTGCTGTTGTATCCCTCCCCCGTTGGGAAAATTAAAGGAGAGATCCTTGCTTCATCTTGCTTCTGCCGTCATAATTGGTTTATGGGGACATGTCAACGTGACGAGAAGCTCACCGGTCCTGCAATTTATAGGCTACATCACGAGCACGCGATTCTAGAGGCATCCCCTCTAGCCATGACTCCCGGTTATCCATTGACCCTGATCATCATGTTACAGAAGCTATAGGTGATATGTACGGCGAGTACATAGACGAAGATGGCCGACGACAAAGTTATGTTCTCCCACCGGACTCCTACTCCAACACCGGAGCCTTACGAAATAGACATAGTTCTGTGTTTTCGTCATCGGTCGCCTCTTCCACTGCCTCGTCGTCCAGGGACTGGGGCAATGGTAGGTCCAGAGGCAATGAACGTGCTTCCCCCAGCTCGCCAACCTTATCCATCCGATCATCATCATCATCATCATCACCCTCAATCGGTGACACCGCTAACAAACCCTTCCCACTGAATGACATTGACTACGAATCTGATCCTATTGCTGTGGCCCAGGAGATAAGTAACCTGCAGGCTCTCCGGCGGATGTCTATGGATGTTACTTCGTCGGCAGATCCCGATTTGCCCTCGTTCAATACTTTTGTTCCCTCGACACCCCCTGATGACGGTGGCGATCCCGGGAGCGTGTTTTGGGTGCCGGCGAGATTGCACCCGGAGTTGGCCCCTAAGGAGTTTAGTGCCTATCTAGAGGCTAAGAAGAGTGAAATCCGGAGGCCGCAGAGGGATGGGTCTTTATCGCCAGATGGACCAGGTTCTGATAGTCCCTCGCTGCGGAGGAAGAAGTCCATGTTGTCGAGGCAGATTGACCGCTCAGAGGGTGTTAAGGGATACCGGGATGGCGCTGAGAGGCTGGGAAGACGAGAGTCGGGAAGGGAAGGGCCGAGTGTACAGCTGGAGGACTTGATGAATGATCCCAACAGCCTTATGCGAAAACTTAGCGTGGAAAGGAGGAATGAAGAAGGTAAGGAAACCAGAGGAGCAGGCGGGCTGTCTTCCCATCAAATACTCATTGTGGGGGTGGAGCAATTTCTAATTGTTGGTTGTAGGGGGGGATATGCCAATTCTGAATGCAGCGCCTGGTGGGGCGGCTCTTAGAAGATCGACTCGGACGACTTACAGGAGAGGGAGTTTGCGGAAGGGGGAAAGAGTTCCTCTTTCGAAGAGGGTTGTTAAATCGTCAGAGACCGATGTAGAGGATAGCTCTCCGGCATCTTCACCAATAGTTTCCAAGGGCGGATTTCGATTAGAGCGCGTATCAACTGAGCCAATGCCCTTGCCGAATGCCCGTAGGGATGAACCAGATGACTACCCAAGACGACCCTCTCAGAGGGGATCCGCTGCAAAGGCAAGTAGTTCGTCTGTTTCTATCGATGTTCTTGGTAAGTCGTCGGAAAAACATAAATCTGCGCCTACCAAACAGAGGAGAGCTTCATCCCCTAAGGGGTCATCAAGGTCTCGGCAGAGTGAGCCTATACCTCCAGTCCCCTTGATTGTTGAAACGCCGCCACCAGAGCAACCTCAGGAATTAATCATTCCTGAACGGCATTCATCGTTTGACCCTCCACCCCAACCACAAGCGCCACAGATACCAAGGCAGGCGAAACCGCAACGACCTGCGCTACAGAGGACCCAAGCCTCTGAAGTTGTCACAGAGGTGGTATCGTCGCCTACGGCACTAGCTAATAGAGGCCCCGAACCAGTACCACTCTTGGACCCCGGGAAGGCTGATGGGAAGGAGAGAAAGAGGCCTGATTCAGCGGGCAGTAATGATGGGGGCACGGGGCGCAAATCAAGCTGGGGATGGTTGCTCGGGGATTCAGCGGACAAAACGAGAGAGAGGGAAAAGGACCACCACCACCACCACCACCACGAAAAGAAGGATAAGGAAGAGAAGACTAAAGTGAAGAAGGAGAAGCGCCCGAAATCGGCTGATAAGCATGATAATACTCGATTGGATCTTTTGCAGAAGTCTATCGATCTGGGCAATACCGGGAAAGTCATTACCAGCGATACCAACGGGTCCAAGACGGATGAGAAGGAAGCTAGGAAGCCCCGGGGTGAGGATAAGAAAGAGAAGGAGGGGTTGTTCTCCTTCTTTGGGAGTTCGAGGAAGAAGCCTGGCGGTGATGGTGCTCAGAAGGCCAAGGGTAGCAGCTCTAGGGGGGTCTCCCCGGATCCGGCGCATCACCAACCTCAACAGACATATTACTATACTCGTTTCCCAATCCACATTGAGCGCGCCATCTATCGCCTCTCGCATTTAAAACTCGCAAATCCAAGGAGACCTTTACAACAGCAGGTGTTGCTTAGCAACTTTATGTATTCCTACCTCGCAAAGGTGCAGCAAACACAACCGCATCTGGTCCAACAGGCAACCGTCAGCCAGCCATCAAGGGAACAACAGAAGCAGCAGCAGCACCAACAGTCAGAGCAGCAGAGCAGCCAGTATTACCAATACGATAATGTACGTTCTAGGAACCAAAAGAAAGCTTCGTACTTTAGAAACTTGTGACTAACATCCTTTGCTTTTGTGAAAAAAATTTAGGGCTCTAACGAATCTGACTACGTCGATGATTCCCAAATGTACGACGACGAGGCCAACGACACGGACAGACCACAATCCCGCGCAGCACAATACACCTCCAAGCACGCCCCGGAGAATGGAAACGGTTACTACGACCAGCCACTTGAACCCCGACGCGAGCGGGAGCGCGATAGAGACAGAGACCGCGATTATAGTGGGAGTAGGTCATCGAAATCACGAAGCACAAAGTCAGCACCGCACGAACCAAAATCTGCAAGCGACGATATGTGGTGATGGCATTTCTTCCTTTCCTGTCTCCTGTGGTTTTTCTACTTCGTACAGTCTCTTTACGCTCTTCTGCAAATAACCGTCAATCGCATCGTTGGGGGAATCTGAGCTTGTTTTCTTTCTTTTCTTTCTTCTCTTTCCATTTCAATTACCTGTCGTTTACTGCAGTCTCTCTTTTCTTACCGTGCCCTCTGAATGTGTTCTAGCGAGTGATAATTGGTGCATCGAGAGGGGAATGGATGGGAACTGGTGACATAAACTGGTTGGCTGGTGGGGGGTAGGAGTGGGTGTTGTAGGACAATAGGGCGGTGCGGCCTGGCTTAGCTGAATATATTAATTCGATTCGTGAGATGGCTTTTTATTTTTATTCCTTGGAGGGGTTTTTCTTTATACTTTTCTCTATTTCATCCTTTTTATGTGCAGGAGTTTGGCTTGTTCTATAATGTAGATTCCCCATATGTGATGCTGGGTTTTGTTTTCTGGTTCGGAGATGTATTGCTGGATGTGAATTTCGTCGTTTTTGGATGCTTTGGTCAATGTTAGAGGCTCATGCTATTGAATATTATATCGCCCGGTATCCTTGTAAGTTGGCCAACGAAGATTTCCCGAAAGATCGAAGGGGTCGAGAGTTCCCGACCATTGTTCTGTAGAGACCTGACTAGTGTACCACTTCTCCGGTAGGTAGTACTCGATGCCTTTTTCTCTACAATTTTCAAAAGTATTTTTCCAGTTATAGGATTTATGCTAGGGTTCATGTACTAAACAATTCTTTATTCGTATCTCCAATTCTAATTATTTTCCACTTCATAATATTTTAAACATTCTCTCAATTCATATCTTTCTTTTCCATAATTCTTTGAGAAAAAAGTCTGGTTGGCATTCTAACTTTTCATGTAGAGATCTAATTATATAAATTATAATACAAATTAGGGGGGTGGGGTAATGTGTAAATGGTGTAGAAGAGCAAATATTATGGTTCAAGTACATTAAAACCTGTACCAGACTTCAATTTTTCAAATTCTATAGGCTTAACAACTATTAGTATTATTATAAAAAAAACCTGTTTATGAAAGAACAGGTGGTGGAGAATAAATAGGTTTTTTTTTTTTTTTTTTTTTTTTTGCAACAATGCAGGTAGTTGTAGAGCCTATAGAATTTGAAAATTTGAAGTTTGGTACAAGTTTTAATATGCTTGAACCATACTAGTAATACTAATATAACTGTATTCATCTATCTCCACTACACTTCTAGTAATTGAAATTTATTTCCTATTTAGAAATATCTTAATACAACAGACTTTTCTTACTGGCTCTTATAATTGGTCCTTTTTTTAGGATGAGGGCTAGGTTATCACTTTCAATTTTCTCATTATGTTGGAACACTGCTCTTGCTTTACCTCCTGAGATCTACTCTCTTGAAACTCTCATTTTACTTGCTCCAACATCTGATGATATTAGTGTTTATCTCTACCCTGCTTTTATTCTGACATTACTTAGTATCAGTATAGTTAGGTTTTTACTTTTTTCTTATAACAGTAAGTTGAGAATATGGTTAGCAGTGCGTGATTGTTAGGCATATACGGCCTAGCATAGTGGTAATGTCATGTAACTGACTATGGAGGTCAGGTGACTCAAAAGATTGGTTGCGGTAAAGCTATACAGGAATTAAGATAATTTCTAATCAATACCTCCCTGACCGCAAATCATTCAAACCACCAATAACAGTGTTAGGAGTATCCGATTTCAATAGCATAGGAGTATCCTAGGTAGGGTAACTTTACCTGAGTTTGGAAATCTCAGTCTCCAATACTCCCCTCCGGCGCCCTTACGGGGCCTACGCATCAATATACACCTTAACCTTAGTTGCGTCCTGTGACTATTTGTTCATAGAATTGAAGGTGTCAGAATAACACCGTATACGTCACTGCTGTCTATTCGACTGAAAGCCATTCGCACGATATATAAAAGGGGACCTCTGGCAAGACCTGAGAAGTGGAACAAAGTCAATCTGCCAAGTACTCGGGAAGTTACTAGGCTTCAAAGATATGACATCTTTGATATAGGCTGTAAGTGAGAGGACGTTTTCACACAAGGATATGATATGAATGCTAGGAGGTTTGGGACAAAAACCAACGTATTTATATCCACCCTGCTCTAATTGGAAAGAGTCTAGAGCTTCAGGAAGGCACTACCAGAGGAGCTAACGAGCTCCAGAGAGTGTCGCAACTATGATATGGGGTGTACCTGTTAGGCATATAGAAAATGCACAGACCTCTCGGTAGGGTAACTGCGCACAGACCCTCATTTATCGGAGCCTAACACCCCCCTCCGGCCCCGTTCTGGGGCCCGCACGTCCTTAAGCGAGATTTCGAAGAGTTGCGTCCCATGACTATTATGTCACATCACTGAAGCCCACTTCATTACACCATATACGTCGCCGCCGTCTGTCCGACCGGAAGCCGTTCGCAGGATATATAAGAGGGCACCTCTGGGCACCTCTGAGAAGTAGAATGGAGCAAATCCATTGGAGGCGCATTGAGCTATTAGGCTTCAAAGTTAGGCATCCTAACTATGGGCCGAAAGTAACGGGACGTTTTCGGTTCGAAAATCCGCAACTACTCCTACAGTGCCCCAGAAGCCATAGGGGATAGATATGACACCAATACCTATCTGAAGGCCACTGTATGTTGGTTGGTCCTGGAAACGGGATCCCTCGAGAGGTGATTCTCTTTGAGGCGAGCCAGACCGAGGGGAAGCTGCTCAGACTCAGAAGACCTGATAGGTGGTAGACGTGCAGGTGTTGGCGCACTGTCTACGAAGCCTGCATCATGCATAGGTGCCCGACACATACGCTGGCCACTATGTGAAATCGGAAGAGACTACTGGAACGATAGTCAAGACGACTGCAGTTTCAAACAGAAGTCTATTCGGCCCTATAAATTGGAGACCGCTCATTCGAGGATAATAACGCATCCTATGATAAGACGGTAAAAGGATTGATGAAGACGAAGATGGTGTGCAAGAATTCAGGGTCAAATGGTGTTCGCACTTGTTAAGACTATAAGAAGTAGCGTACGATTTTGGGGAAGATACTTAGTTATAGGTGGATTAGATGTAGTCCGCGAACACTCAGACGCAGGATATAAATATCGAAGTGCCTCCCAAGCTTTTAGACAGAATCAAGCAACGGAGAAGAGACCTTAACAATATAACATTGTTTTACCTACGAATCTTTATAAAAATATTTCCTCTATCGATCAAGCGAGTTCTTAGTAGTCATAAACGAAAAGAGCGACACTGAGCCTTCCTAGACAAATCTCCGTCTATTACGAAAGATTCAGGCCCAAGTCTTCTCGACAAATATTTAGAGTCGGCTTCCACCTAACACTATATTGTTAGTTCTCCTTGTCACCAAGGCTCACTAAAAAAGTCGGTCACCACTCTGCACTAAATAAGCGCATGGGTTCGAGTCACGCAAACGACGAAACCATTGAAAATACGGTCAGTTTAGATACCCTTAGGGAACTCTCCCGAACCAATTCAATATTCGAACCACCGACCAAGGTACACTACCCTACTATTAGTCTAGTGTTATCCAGTCTGCCGGAGCTCCCAGAAATACAATTTCTGGAACAAGAAGCTCCCTCGTGGTATACCGACCCAACTCTAGTTCCTACGGAGGAACAATTTCAAAAGCTTTACGAAACCTGGTACGGGCCAGAATTCATCTGGAAACCTTTCCTGGACTGGGACACCAGTGAAGAGGGATCCCTTGATAGTAGTTTCACACCTACTATACCTTTAGCGTGGAGACTCGGTAATGACCCGAACTCTCACTAAGACAAAACCCTATTACGGGAAACGATTCCTTTTAATGCCCTGCAGCTGAGAAAGAATGACAGAACCATCGACGCGGTGGATACCGGGAGGTCCGGGAACTCAAGTGCCGTGGAGAGAAGCTCCCAAGAAAATAAGGGATAAAGATGCAATGGATACTGGAAGCGAAGGTGAAAATGCACCGAGTCAGCCTTCATCGCTCTCCTCGGGACTAAGGCGTCTACCAAGAGATGGATCACGGGAACCCAGCGTCCTCAGCTCGTCCCGCTCATCTACTCCAAGACCGCGGGATCATGCGGCCGACTTGGCAAGATTAGCTGCCAGAGTAGGAGTTGTATTGAAGGATGTCCAGAGGGACATAACTTCCTCCATTGACACTGCAAATATAGCATTCGCTCAGCTCACGGGAGCTCAACAGGAAAACACGCTTAGGCTGTTTGACATTCAAACCCAAATCGCCGAAGGAAAGGACCTCCATAACCAGGACATAGGGGTTCTGCTGATGCAATGTCAAGGGGTAGAGAATGAAGTAAAGTCTCTACAAGAAAGGATAATAAGAGATATCGCGGAAAACCTGGCACAACAAGCTGCTAGACAGGAACATCACGAAGCAATCACCTCACAGTTACATCAGTCCACGCTAGAACGGGATCTTCTACTACAACAAGCGGTAGAAGAAATTAGGAAGAAAATAAAGGATCGGGACCAGAAGGTAAATAATGCCTTCAAGAAAAGAGACGCGCTTTTCCAAAAAGAAGCAAAGACGACTCGTGAGTCCCTCAAATCTCAACAGGGGGAACTTAAGAAAATAGGCGAAGCGGTCCAAGAACTTCTCATTTCCTCCAGAAAGAACGGAGCTCCGAAAGAAAAACCGGAGGCTAGCAAGCGTGTATGGATAGAATCGGTAGAGGACGAAGAGGAATATTATTCCAGACCCACTAGACAAGAAAAGGGTAAACAAGTTGCAAAACCTCAAGCTAGTCGGGAAGGAACCTCAGACGCAACCCCACCACCTGGACAAGGAGGAGGATATCCTAGTGATGACGACGAGGACGGCAGCGATTATGACACTGAAGGAAAGGGAAGAAAAGACGGCGGCCCAGAAAGACGCCGCAGGGGTTTAACTCCCGAACAATCGGACATGGCAAATGTGCTGGCCGAAGCTTTCGCGGTAAACACGAAGCGGCCCGCGGAGGCACCACCCCACTTTGAGGGAGAAAAGCACTAAGATGTGCACATCTGGCTACAACAATGCATTGACTTCTTCGATCGCAACCCCCATATTTGGAGAGATGACCGAGAACGGGTCATATACGTCCTAATCCGTACCAAGGGAAAAGTGGTAACCACGTATATGATATGGTACCGCAGAAAAATAGACGGACTACAAGGCGAACTCCAAAACCGGAATTTTTGAAGTTGGACCTGTTTCTCATACGAAATTGGAAAGGCCTTTGCCCCACTACAAGAGGGCCGACAAGCCATACGGGACATGAAGGAAGTGAAATATAAAGGCAAAATTCAGACCTACCTCCGAATCATGCATAACCTGAACAACAAAGCCCAGATGACAGGTGAATCATGGAGAGAGACAGTCTAAAGGAACTTGCCTGAAGAAATCCTCACCCGCATCTCTTTCCAAAAGTTCGACACAGACGAGGAATGGGAAGAAGTTGTCGTGGAAGCCGGCCGGGCAGAAGAAGACCTTCAGTACCGAAAAAAGTTATTGAAAGAAGGTAATTCCCGGCACACCTCCTCAAAGGAAATAAAAGACAAGTCTTCAAAAGGAGATAAGTCAGATAAGCCACGAAAGGATAAGGCTTATATAAAGGGAGGAGGAGGACCCTTGCGAAAAAGGAAACGCGAAGAACACCAGTCGGAACGGCCGGCTAAAAAATTAGGAGGAAGTGCTAAGACCATACATTCAAATTGGTCTGAGGCACACCAAGGAATCTCACAAAGCGTTATTGATGTGAGAAAAAAGGACGACAATTGTACGAGATGTGGAAAAAAGAACCACATGTACAAGACATGTTGGGGAAATATTCAAGTATCGGCAGCTACAGTTAGCCGGAGACCGTTACGAATGGGCCCAAACCGAGCAAGATCCGCCAAACCACCGAGACCTACTCGAAAACCCGCACAGGCTGGACAAGTCAGAACTACCAGCCGATTATGGGAATTAGGTGAAGACGAAGAAATTACTTAAGTCTTCACACGGTACCGACAACGACGGTGTTTGGGTAGTCTAGTAGACACATAGTCTCTAGGAATCAAAATCAAACAGCAAAAAGGGGGCCGAAGCGAGGAAAGCAACCATACTGGACGACCTGAGTAGGAGTACACGAGTCCCTCTTGCTGAGACAAGAGGATCAACAAAGCGCGATGATGACATTGACGGCGCCTCTATGCTTCTCAAGGTAATAACATATGTTTCGCCCCAATGTGCCGGACACATGCTTGTTTGGGTAGTCAGGCACGTGACCTGGAATCTGAAAGGTCTCCGATAAGGACCAAAGCCTAGACAGGAAACAGACAGCACCAAGGGTACCTTCGGGAGCGACAGTAGGGCTAAGATGAAGGACATAGGGAGTCGAACGAGGCGTATCTTCGACCGTCAGGTACAAGAGCTCTAGACCTCACCCCTATTTACTACTTCTTAGGTGCCGTGCTGGTACCGGATGGGCACCCGATAAAATGAGGACACTGTCTACGGTTAAGCGAGGGTGGATAATAAGCCCGGGAAGGTTATCAAAGGGACAGCCGACCAGCCCTACGCACCCGGCTCTTGTCCCCATGATATCTGGACGATGGCAGAGACCCCCAAGTTTGGTTCCACAGGTAGAAAAAGTGGAAGGTATGGGAACTCCTCGGCAGGAGGTAAAGACCGCTAGTAGTGGGCTGCCCGATATACCAAGAAAAATTCAGTTTGTCTGAGGAGACCTCAATGGTCGAAACCGTGCGGGCATGGTAACAAACATCTGTTACACAATGTCTAAACGAAAACCTGAAGATGATTGCGGTCAACCGCGACGACGCAAGCTTTACGCGTCTTTACCTAAACGATATTCCTGCCCGGAGGGAGACGCCTACCTCTTTTTAAATTATAGGCGACAAAAAATTAAAGTCCTATTGGACTCAGGCTCCAATGTGTTCGTCATCAATCAAAGATTGGTACAAGAACACCGGTTGCCTTTTACGCAACGACCAGATGCGGTCAAAATTTATGGATTTGATGGAACCGCAGCAGCGTCCGGAGGGAAGTTTTACACCCATCCTTTATGGTTAGAAATTGGGAGAAATAAACATCTGTCTGAGATAACCTGCGAAATAGCAGAACTGGGATCCTATGGGATGATCATACCATTTGGATGGTGGCATGAAGAACATCCCATATCACACATCGAAGACCCTGAAAAATGGTCGTTCGACGCAAAATGCTGCGAAAAATGTGTGGAAGAAGATGAAGGAATAGCCGACATGTTCGAATATGATGAGACAGTGGTCTTTGACGAAAATGCTGCATATATTGGGAGGATCGGCGCAAGTGAAAGTCCTGACAACATAGTCTTGGGATTGCTTCCACAAGAATATTGGCAACACAAAGACCTGTTCCTACCCCAAACAGTGGAAAAACTGGTGCCACGAAGGACGTTCGATCACGAAATCGAACTAAAACCCTACTCAAAAGCCCCTTGGGGTCCGACATACCCCTTATCAGAAAAGCAGCTGGGCGCATTAAGGGAATACCTTAAAACGATGATGGATTAAGGAAAAATCATAAGAAGCAAATCCCTAGCAGGAGCTCCGGTGCTGTTCGTTCTAAAACCTGACGGTAAACTTTGGTTAGTCATAGACTACCGAAACCTCAACCGTATTACGGTTTTGAACAAGTACCCGCTACCACTAATGTCCGAACTAAGAGATTGAGTAGCTGGGGCCAAGATTTTCACGAAGCTTGATCTAAAAGACGGCTATCATCTGATAAGAATTAAAGAGGGAGACGAATGGAAGACAGCTTTCCAGACTCGATATGGCCATTACGAGTACAAGGTGATGCCTTTCGGACTCGTTATTGCCCCCGCAACCTTCCAAGACATGATGAACCAAGTCCTACATGAATTTTTGGACTACGGAGTGGTCTGCTATTTGGATGACATTTTGATATATTCAAAGGATGAAAAAAGCCGTGTTGAGTTAGTCAATCAAGTCTTGCAAAGACTCGCAGACTACCAACTAGCTGTATCCTTGAAAAAATCAGTTTTTCACGTCCAGGAGGTAGAATTCCTGGGATATATGGTATCTGTCGAAGGAGTAGCTATGAGCACAAGGAAAGTTGACTCCTTATTGGGTTGGAAGTCGCTGGCGTCAGTAAAAGAAGTACAGATATTCATTGGATTTGCCAATTTTTACCGACGGTTTATATGAAGTTTCTCCGGAGTATGTAAACCTATAAGGGAGACACTGAAAGGAAATCCAAAGGATTTTCATTGGGGCACTGAGCAAGAATCAGCGTTCAAAGAACTAAAGCATCGCTTTACGACTGCGCCCATTCTACAACATTTCTACCCAGACCGAGAAACGGTGGTAGAAACGGATGCAAGCGACTTTGCCTTAGGCTGTGTCTTGTCACAGTTTGTGGAAAAAAGGCTACATCCAGTTGCCTTGCACTCACGAAAGTTGAACTCGGCAGAAAGAAACTACGAGATTCATGACAAGAAACTACTTGCAATCCTAGAAGCGTTCAATGAACGGAGACAGTACTTAGTAGGCACGGAGAAACCTGTAACGGTCTACACCGATTATCAAAACCTACAATACTTCCTTACTTCCAAGGTTTGGAGCGGACGCCAAATGTGATGGGCTCAGAAGCTAGCGGAATACAATTTTAAGATTGTTTACAGACCAGGAACTAAGGGCGGAAAGCCTGATGCGCTAAGTAGACGTCCGGAGTACCGTCTTGAGGAGGGAGCTACGCATCGCGAGCAAACTGTTCTAAAACCAGAAAACTTCCAAGTAATGCTGTTGGCACTACAGGAGGAAAAGGAAAGAGGGTTAGGAAAAGAAGTGCTGGGTTGGAGCGATGAGAAAGACCTAGTACTGAAGCCAGAGACAAATACCTCGGACAGATATATCCGAGTAAGAAGGTTGAACCATAAGGTGAGGTTACCCACCAAAGGTTCAAGAATGGCGGGCGGACATGACCTATATGCTATAAGCGATGCCATTATCCCTAAACGCGGGCAAGTGCTGCTCGATACTGGACTAGCAATAAGCCTACCAGCAGGGACATATGAACCAGTGGCAGCCCCGTAGTGGCCTGGCAGTACGTTCCGGAATCTCGGTCGGCGCAGGGACAATAGATGCTGACTATTCAATAGAATGACCTCTCCTCTACGAAGAGAGAGTCATTGGAATAAATTCCATTGGTTAGTTGTTGAGTTATCACAACTAGAATTCATCGACTCCAGCATACATGCAAAGGCAATTTCGCATCAAGACTGATCCCCTTGATGACAAAAAGGACTATTGGAGCCAACATAGTTCAACTTGAGAACTCGGTTGCAAGTCTAAGGACTCTGAGGATCGGTAAATTACTACTGGTAACAAGTATGTCTTCCACTTAGGAAAATAGTAATCACCAAAGAGGGTGTGGTGGTTTTCAGGGTCTTCCGGTGTTCGCACCTTTAGGGAGAACTCGACGTTGCGAGTTAAAATTAAAGAGGTACATATTTTGTATGTTAAATAGATGTAGTCCGCGAACACTCAGACGCGGAATATAAATATCGAAGTGCCTCCCAAGCTTAAGACATCATCAAGCAACGGAGAAGAGACCTTAACAATATAATATTGTTTTTACGATTCTATTTTACCTTCTTGCACTCTTAGTAGTCATAAACGAAACGAGTTGCTTCCGAGCCTTCCTAGACAAATCTCCGTCTATACAAACGAATCTCGATTGGCCTAGACAACCCTAAGTCTTTACCGGTTGTCTCCGCCTAACAGAGACTAAGTGCCAGTAGATTAGTATAAATAAGTTTAAGGTCTTCAGGTTAGTTAAGAGGAACAAGCAACGGAGAAGAGACCTTAATAATATAATAAGTTTACAAAATTTGAATCTTCTTTATTACTTTATAAGTCTTCCTAGACAATCTCTGATCTTAAGATTCAGGCCCTCGTCCGACTGATAAGATCATTCTTGGCTACCGCCTAACGACATCCTCTTTGATTTACACATACTTTATGAGAATATCTTGGCAGATTCTCAGTGTCGAACACATTCACTCTTATGATTTTCCTACTTATGTTATGGTTTACATAGTCGTAATTATATTTCTATGTTATACGGGGTTTTACGCAGAGGATATAAAGCTGTATAAATAGATACTACCACTGGCTTTGTTTGTAAGAGAATTAAGGACAAGAATCTCTACCAATCTGCCTTTATACCTTTTACCTCCTTGCTAGAAATGTGCCCATAATATCCTCTTAATATGATACCCATATAATCCATATAACTATTAAGATCGTACTGTTCACAAATTCAATACATCTGACCACTAATTAGTATAGTTTGCAGTACTCATACCTTCGTAAAAAAATTATCCATAATATCCCAGCTTGTAGCATTTGCATGAGAGGTTGCAACTTGAATTGTCTTCACATAAATGTAGCAGATTTCTGGATGGCAATCTAAAAATTAGTTTAACCAGTTTTGCCCGAGTTGGCGGTTAGGTACCTGGCAGTGTAATAGAGCATGGGCATGTGAATAAAATATCTCTCTATCTTTCAGAATATTGCAATCATCTAAGAATTCTAGTTGACTAACCAAGGCTCCCTCTTTAGCAACTGTTAAAATTTGTGTATTTTCTGATGCATGCTGAACTGTTTTTATTGAAAAACTGCTGTTTTGAAAAGGACGTTAGCCGAACACCCTAACCAACTCAACGGTCGTCGTGCCAAACACCCCCTAACTATCATAATAGCAAATGTGTGAGTCATAGAAGAACACTCGAAATTCCAGTGCAACTTGGCAATTTGCTAACTAAACCGGTGAAGAAAGCAGGACAGCAGGACAGCCGAGGATGGTGGACCCTAAACTTAACTTATCGAGTTTCTAGTCGAGTGGGTCAGAGTGGTAAATTAAATTAGAGGAGGGGGCAACAAATAGTATGCACGGCAAACAATACACCAAAAAAACCTGGTGGCGAACGCCAAATTTGGTAGCGCTGCTCGCTGTCCCCTCTACGACATTACCGCCCTGTCCCTTGAGTCATTTCTGAAGCACCCCTCTGTAGGGTTACAAGTTCACTCCGGGACTGTACGAACATCTCTCTCAGACCTCTGAGAAAGAATCATTAATCACTCGTTTCCAGATACGAGCTTGATAGCGAAGCAACGTCTCCATACCATCCCGTACTTTGAACTGCTGGGCTGACTCAGTATTTACTTGTTTGTCTCACCGTCTCTTGGTATCGATAGGACAGCTACAGGGTAGGTCGATCAGAGGAGTCATTCTCAGCCCTACCATACGATTGGACGCCGCCTAACACACTTAATTCTACCACTACCCAAATCTCACCCCGATTCTTCTCTTACTCCTCTGTTCCTCAAGCTCTGTAGCTTTCTCGAACCTCCAGCAAGCTCATCTTCGCTCAACGAGAGTTCAATCACACCCGACAGACCCATCCCCTCAATCATTCCTACCATCATGGATTCCATACCAGGACTGGCTCCAATGGTTGAAAATGCCAAGCCAAGAAGGGCCGGGAATAGAAAACCTAAGGACAAACAAACTGGTAAGATATCCGAATCGCGTTATTCATGTCTCTTTAGGTTAAACGGCCCCGCAATGCTCACAATTATTTGTAGTGTATTCTCAAGGCGGAGAGGGAGTCTTAATCCCCCAACCTGAAACCCACCGCACAAACAGCCCTCGTGGTGGTGTTGGTGGCCGTAGGGGTAGAGGCGGTCGAGGAGGAGGCACCAATAGCTCTGATAACAAAGGCAAAGGCCAAAACTCCATCCAGTATCAAGGTATCGGTGAAAAGCCTAGTTCTCAAAGTGACATGGACGTCCAGATTTCTCAACAGAGACGCCTCATCAATGTCGATCCTTCAAAGGTTGTGAAGCGTCCTGTTACACGGGGCAGAAGTGAGTTTATATCTCAGGTCCTGAGAAGGTTCGAATGCCGTGGCCAAGTCGCAGATACAGAAATCACAGTATCAATGTCTCCATCGGACCCCGATTTTCCTTATGACATCAAGAAACTTGTCTTCAAATTATCTGTCCCAAAATCATATCCCGAATCTCGGGATGTGCTGCCTTCCATTAAGGTCATAAATGAGGATATTCCCATTGGGTTCAGGGTGAATATCGAACGCGGCTTCGATGGCCTTGCCACTAGAAAGGAAGATGCTACGCTTCTTGACCTCCTTAATTCGTTAGATAGATGTCTGGAAGGATTTTTGGGAACAGAGAAGGTTGAGACACTCAAGATCGTGCCAAATACTAGTCAGTTCACTTCACGCCAACCCAACCGGAGCCAAGCACCAACAACTATTGCCCAGCCACCTAAACCTTCGGTACCTCTCATGGCTCTTCCAATTGATAATTTGACACTCGAGGAAGTTTGTGCAGTGCAAGACAGGAGACAACATGAGACCCGCCGCTTAGAGGCGAGGATGAGAGAGTCAAGGATCTTTAGGAAGTCCGAAGATGGCACCCGTTTCACCATCCCAATTGAACCGAGGAAAAAATATCAACTTCCGATCCCTCTGCAGAAAGTAACCGGTGCGGTGCTGATTGTCCCGTTAAGTTACGACATCGATCGACCTTGGCTAGAATTTCCTGGAGTGCCCGAGGACGTGGTTAGGAGGGTCAACAATGGTTTCGCCAAACAAATCCAGAAGAATCCAAAGTTCACCTTAATGGAAAATATTAATGCGCTATATTCGAACTTGCACATCATGGCGACACAGGAGGAGTCCTCAGAGAATCAACACGAGGAGCGCATTGAAGAAACGGCTCAATCGCTCGAGGACCTCATAGTGGACCCTACAGCCACTACAGTTCCCAGCAAGGAAAAGCCATCAGGTCTTGTGCTAGAAGATAAAGTCCACGTTCAGGTTATCCCACGCCCCCCAGACTGGAACGTCCCGGAAGATGGGGAGTCTGATGACGATGAGAGTTCTAAATATGATTCCGATGACTATGTTTCAGACGATCACGGGTCCAACCAGGATGAAGATGCCGGAGGTGCTGGCGGTCAAGTGGATCAGAAAGCTATCGAGCGTGGAACAGCAATGTCCCTCCCAGGTATCGATATGCCTGGAGTTCAGCTCTTGGAAATTGCGAAACTTAATGCTACCATCAAGTGTTTAAAATGCAAGAAAGAGCTTGAGGTCAATGATCTGAAGCCTGCCCTGCCCGGGAAGGGTTCCAAACCTAAGCTGAGCCAATGCGAAAAGTGTTCACAAGTTCTGGGAATTGGTAGTATCGTACTCACAATCAATCAATCAAATAGCACTTAAACTAACACTCTTATAGGATTTCGTCGAGAATTTGTTCACGTGAATTCCAACCGTCTCGGGTTCTTTGATTTGGCAGGTTGTACGATTGTGGAAATACTTCCGAGTGATTTTATCCCACAATGTGCTTCATGCTCTACTTCGCTTCCATCGCCCGGTGTCAAGGGTCTTGTTCCCGGGCAGAGACAGAGCACGAACTGTCGCGAATGTCATGCAAAATTGAGTAAGAACCTCCACCCAAAGCTCTCAATGACCTGCGCCCTAACGCACTCTCCAGGCATCCTCATTCCAGAAATAAAGTTGCTACGTATTACACCTGAAGATGAAGGTAAACATTACTATCGATTATTCATTAAAAAGTCCTGTTGAGCGAACGCTAATGGGTTCTATAGTGTCAACTGAGCTAGTATCTCAGATTCCTAATAAGAAGGTACCTTAAAATTCACAATACTGTCCTATTAGCCACTTCTAAGATTCCAACAGTCCACCGAACGCGAGCGTTATGTAATCGGCCATGAATTGCCTTTCCAGGGACGTTGTGCACATTACAAAAAGAGTAGGGATTCTCCGGACAACGCTAGATAGACACCCACTAACACCTCCTAGGCACTCGCTGGTTCAGGTTCTCTTGGTAAGATCCGCCGAGGCCAATTATGCCTATACGATGACGACTCTTTACTAACTTAATTACCTCCTGTTGGTAACAGCTGTAACAAGGTAAATTTACGCTATCGCCTTTAATCGGTACAAACCCAAATGTTAACCATAATGCGTAGGTCTTCCCATGTGACAAATGTCACGATAAACAGGTTGAACCTTTCCATCACTGGGAACATGCAAACAGAATGATCTGCGGAACCTGCTCTCGGTTAGTGTGCCCGGTACCACTTCCATATGATCTAGCCGCTAACGTATCGAGAACGGTGCAGCGAACAGCAGTATCGCCCAGAAGAATGTGGATACTGTAAGCATGCGTTCATCAAGAGGTACACTGGCTACTGGGAAGGTGGAACAGGAACCAGAGATAAAAGGCTATTGAGAAGGAACGATCCGAGAAAACACAAGCGGGTTAATAAACCCGTGTTGTAAACGCATCGATCGTAATTAGGGATGCGCAGGGTCCTCAAGCACCTCCCAGTTGGCCACTAGTTAGTTTTTCCCAAGGAAACACAAACAAAACCAAATGATAAGCTGAAGTGCTTGATCGCAGCTCCGTGCACTCATTACGGCTATATATATGCTCACAGGGCGCGGGTATTACGCCCAGACTCGAATGTAGACATGTCATGAGGTTCTGGAACGATCCGCTTCCCAACCAATAGCCAACCCCCGGCCCCAAAAAAATGAAACCAAGCCAAAAACGCCGTAATAATGCTGCCACAGGTGTCCCAACCCCCATAAAACCACGAGAACGAATATATAACACAGAACCTCATCAGTCATCGTCAGATTCATATGCGCCCAGGCCTAGCGAGACTCCCGGTTGTACACGCCCGATTCCACCGGCTGCCGTCTTTTTAGGTGGTTCACCCGGCTGCTCCCCATCCCGAGCATCATCAGACTGAAGTTCAGGCTCAGTCTCAGGCCCAGCCTCCATATACTTCCTCTTGAGCAATTTAAACTCCAACCCAACCTTCGGCTTATCGAAGCTCAAAAACGGATCCACCCTCGCCCTCGTATTCCTCCTAATCTCGCTCTGTAACTTCTCCCTCGCAGCCCCGGCAGCCAACTGCGCCTTTGTCTTCCCCGCTGTATCCCACTTTGAAGCCTTCTTCGCGGAATCCCGGGCAGTAGTGGTAGTAGCAGTAGTGGTAGTAGCGAACAAAGGCTTTGTCCTAGCCTCCTCGACCTTATCTCCATAATCAGGTCCGAACTCGACCAATTGCGCACGGGTCTTGTCCTCAGGGATCTCATCGAGAAGCTCAATGTGCAGTCCCGCACGGTCACGGATAGCTTCGTTCGCAGCGTCCTTCGCTTGTAACTCCTTCCTCTTCTCCCGGAACACTCTTCTCATTTTCCTGGAATGCTCGTAGGGGTCGAGCCACTGCCTATCGCTCAACCCGCGTAACTCCTCAATCCTCTCGGTACTCTTTTTGACACCGGCTTTATCCACGACCTTCTTCTCCACCGCGGCGAATGGATCACTGGGCATATTCGGATCTCGAATGTGGATTTCTCCCACCACCGCCGCCCCCTCCTCCTCATCTCCACCCTTCTTCTTGCCCCCCTCAGTAACAACGTATCTCGTATTCTTTGGGTCGGTCTGCACCTCGATCCACCCGCTGCAGCTGACATGTCGCATGCGGAAGCTGAATATCGGCGTGGTGTGATACTTGCCGATTTTCTTCTTCTCGGCGTTGAAGCGCACGCCCTGCGCTATGTGTCCGTCGCAGGTGAGGCAGAAGATGCCGAAGGGCATTTCGAAACGCACGGTTTGGGTGCTGCCATGGATCCCCGGGGGTTTTTTTTTGTGAAGCTGATTACCGGTGTAGATCCCTTCTTGGTCCGGGGGGACGTAGCGTCTAGGGAATGGATGTTAGCACATTGTGTGAGGGTGAAGGATGGGAAGGGAAAAGCACCCCATGTTAAAACCTTGCATGATTGCGGTTTGGTCGCAAAGTGTTTTGTTTTTGCTTCGTGGGTTGTTTTAGAGCGTGGAAGTTTGTGATGTCTGATTTGTGCTCGTGGTGATGGAGGAGGTGGTGGTGGCGGTGGTGATGTTGTCGAAGAGCGAAGGCGGACTAGATGTTAGAAAATGGTAACTTATCATAGTAAACCAATGTGATGCGGGTGATGCAGGGCGAGGGAGAAAAGACCTCGCCAAGAAACCCCGGGCAGCTTCCAAAGTTACCCCGTTAAGCGAGAGGAGATATGAGTGACGGGCTATGATTCTCTAACCCCAGCACGAATGAAGGGGGAGTTAATTTATCATACCGTATCATACTTATCATACTTGATGTTTATCAACAAATCCCTGCCCCACCACCGACACCATCCCGTCATCGCATTAGCATTATAGTGCTTGTACTGCGCTTGCTTTACAACATAGGAAGCAGAAGAGGAGATAATATCATAATATCATATGATACCACAAGATTCCCGAATGAATAACCCCCACCGGAGCGCTATGATAACAGGGTTGATACAGTGATTACGATTACCGTAGGTTAACTCGCACCAACCAGAAGAAGTTGAAGGAAATACTTAACCACCACACACCCCCGCTGCACAGGGCAGTTATCACGCAGGAGCGAAGCAGAGGGACAGACACACAGAGTCCCCGTCCTTCACCAACAGAAGGAATGCATTCCGCCAGTGCCCGTCCGTCAACGCCTACTCCACTACCGGGAGCCAGGCGCACTACGTCGTCACTATCCTCACAACTAGCCGCCTCGCTTCCACCACCTCACCCAGCAATAGCTCCCCCCGCCTCCGCTGCCCACGCTGACAAGAAGCTCTCGGAGAGCCAAACCAACCGGATGACCAGTACGATTGCTGCTTCTGCTGCCGCAACTCCTAGTACAAACAACATCAATAACAACAACAGCATCATCAACAACACCAATTCCTCCTCCTCCTCTTCTTCTTCAGCAGCGGCGGTGCTAGGAACAGCTTCTGCACCCTTTACTCCTAGACGATTAAATTTTCCTGGACGATTATCCTTGCAGATGCCCTCCCGTGGGCCTTTATCTCCGGTCTTGGACCCTGCGCTTGGTTACTCGGTTGCGAGGAGGCCTAGGCTTGACTTTGCTCGGGCTTGTATGATTGCATCCTTTGCCTCTTTTTTTTGGTGGGCCGGAGTTTATTGTGTGGTTGTACCATAGGCTGATGCCCCCCGCTCACAGGTACCTCCCTCCACCATTCCACCCTCGCCGAGCAACCGTCTCCAGACTCCTCACCACTTAACCACACCTGCTTCCCAATCCCGCGGAACAATAGCAATCACAACAAAGGCTCCGACTCACCCATAGCAAGCCATCATGGTGGCCATCATTCCTCGTCCCATGCGTCATCGTTGGGGTCTACCTGCATGCTGGACTACGCACCTAGCGTCGACGGCAGTGGTTCCTCATCCGACGAGGATTTGGACGTCGATCTAGACTTTGAACTCAACACGCCTACCACGCCTGCCATGTCGAATAACGAATCTGCCGCCTCTATTTCCTTGAGGAATCACCAGAAGGCGAGGTTGGGTGCTCGTGGTAGGAGTAGACATAGCTCGAATTCCTCTGCTAGCGCTAGTAATAGTAGTTTGGCGAGCCCCTCACCCACCACCCCGCCAGTGCAGCTGGGGAGTGCGTTTACGGGAGGATATTTTGGGAGGCCGCAGGGGGAGGGGGGGGGCAGGAGGAAGGAGAGTCTCAGTCAGGTTCTGAGGAGTTCTTTCAAGATTGGGAAACCGGGCGGTGGGGGAGGTGGGGGCGGAAGTATGGGGCTTTTTGGCGGGACCGCGAGTGAGGACGAGAAGGATAGACCGGATCCTATTAGGAGGCCAGTGTCCAGGCGTGGATCTTTACTGGTGTGTATATGGGTCCTTAGTTAGAGCGTTGGGGGGTGGGAGGTTCCTAATGTGTTTGTGCGAAATTTAGCCCAAGACAAAGAATTTCCAACGCATCAAAGCTGCACTCATCGAAGAAGCTTCGCCGCTCGATATGGAAGTGAAGAGGGAAGCTGAAATAACTCGTCAAATTCGTGACGAAGAAGACAATTCGCCTCCCCCGGGCCCTGCAAATACTCAAGATGCAGAATTATCCGACATCCGTGAGGAAGACGAAGGCATGAGTTATGGAGACAGCAATAAAGGGATCGGTATCAGCTTCTCCAAGCAAGCCCAAAGACACGGAGGCTTCTGGTTCGGAGACCAAATGGAGGGACTGGGTGGCAGCCCTCCTACATTCCCTGGCCTCAGAATGTCCACTGACGGCGACATAATGGTAACTACTACCCTCTCATTCCTCATCCCCCTTGAGTCTACCCACACTTATACACAAGCACACAGATGAATTCGGAATCTGTCGTAAACTCACCCGTCGCCAACATGCCAGCAGAAATGCGCCGGGCAAAGCGTAGGAGAACCCAAGATGAGCGTTTTGAGCCCAACGTTTTCAAAAGAAGGGCCGTGTCACCGGGCCTCTCTGGCAGTCCCATACTCGCGGCGTCTCCGCCCCTTGGCGGAGGAGGTGGGGGGAAGAGGTTGAACTTTCAGGGCATGAGTGGTATGTTCGTTTCACTCCAGATGGACGGCGACTAATGTGGTCTAGATACCCACGATGCAATTATGAAGATGAGTCTTCAGTAGGACGATTCATGAATTTCCCATTTCTCCTATCATGGCCTCTCTATGTCTCTATTCGGCGTAGCATCAGCCAGCCTGTTTACTTATCTCTCGTGGGTTGGATAGGAGAGAGAGTTCTTTTTTTATCCCCCTTGTTTGCTTATTACTTTCCCACTTCATGTGTGTAGTCTTTTTTCCTTCCTTTTTTCCTTACAGTAAATCACCACCATTAGGGATTGGGAGTTTTCTTCTTTTTTCCTTTCCCCCCCCTCCCCCTTTCTCTTCTCTCCAGTACTTTTTCTCTCGGGAGAATTTCATGTCTTGTATTCCTTATTTTTTCCTCCCTCTTGAGTAGATGCGTGGGTTAGGGTGGGACGGCGGAGTTTTCCTACTGGTATTGCATTATAATAACTTATGCGGTATGATGCGATGCTGTCACGGTAGCAGCCGCTATTTGTAACTCGGTAGATGGGAGTCTTATGAAAGCAGAGAAAATATCGTACCGGTACTGTACATAAACTTGAACACCGTACTGTACCCGTCCAATCGAAGTCACAATTTTCATCAAATGGAATGGAATCCAACACGCGATTCATACCGCGTTACGCCAAAGCTAAATTTTCTCCGTTCACGTGTGCACGTGCGCGTTGTGGCGCGGAGGAAATGGATTGAAACAGCGGGTTAGTGGGCCGGGGAAGACAGGCAGGAAAAGTTCCTTGAGCAATGGTGGGGGAACTTGCGGGAGATTGTCATACTCGAGCATCGGAATCAGTAAGGCGGTGGTGGTGTGTCAGCAAACCGAGTGATGGATGCTGGGTCTCTCCACTTCCCATAATAATTATCAATATCATAACTGGGGGGGTTACTCTGTGCGAGCAAATGGATAGGGCGGAGGGAGGCGGAGCAAGTCGATTGTGCTACAGTACGAGTACTCGTACGCGTACTCGTACAGTAAGGCCAAGACTCTATCATTAGTGGGAGAGAGCAAAGTTACATCATGCGTGGGAATGCTCAAGCATTCAGAGGCGGTAATTTAACTAGGTCAAGTTCTGCTCTTTTGTCCACACTCTTACTCGAGCACAGTACACTGTTTCTCTTTCTTCTCATACTTGAGTACACACCCACACCCACACACTCTCCCTCTCCCTCTCCCTCTCTCCCTCTTCCCTTTTCCTTCCCTCGATTATTGGACCAGTATATCGCAGTTTCACCTGGTGCGGTTGATTTTGTACTTTTCGCTAACTGATTAGCTTCACGTGAGGGCGTCGTCGTCATCCTTTTTTGGTCATCCTTTTTTGGCCCTCCTTCCCTCCTTCTATTCTTCCTCCTGCTACGGTGCTCTTACGAGGTTCGTTTTGCTACCCCGCTACCTACTCCGTCCCCACTCCGTCCCGCTACCCTTCCCCGCCTCTCTCCCCTTTGTTGTAGACAGTGCATCTGCTTTATCCGCATCGTAATTCTCCTGTTCACGAATCCTATCCAATCAACAAACTTGTTCCTGTCTACTGACCTACCCGCAGCCGAGAGTGTTTGTTTGAAAAGCCATGGGAATCAAGTAAGCCTCCCATCTCCCTTCCTCCCCGCAATCCAAAGCCAACCGTGATAGCAACCCTCTCCCGGCAAGTCTACGCAGCGAGTGTCGTAAAGCCTCCAGGATCTTGGCTTCGTTTGTTGATCCCAAACAGAGCTTTGGGCCTGATAAGATTATCCCGCCTTCTGTTCTTTCTAATGCTAAGGTGGGGCTCGCTTTTCTCTCTCTCTCTTTCTTCTTTTCTTTTCTTGCTTTTTTTTATACCTTTTTTCTTTTTCTTTTTCTGTTGTAGGTTGAGAGGGCTGATAATTTGATTTGCTGGTGGGCTAGGGGTTGGCGATTATCACGGTGCTTAAAGCGGGTTTCTTATTCTCGGGGAGAGTCGGATCCGGATTGGTGGTTGCGAGAAAGGGTGATGGGTGTATGTTTTTATTTCTGCGCTTCTCGAGCTTATAGCTGACTCTTTGTGAAGCTTGGTCTGCTCCGTCCGCAATCGCTACGGCTGGGTGAGTAACATTTGGGATTTTCACTGCCGGCACGGGAAACTAATCAATGTGCTGTAGCGCCGGGTTTGGAGGCCAAATTGGTGCTGAATTGACCGACTTTGTCATGATCCTAAACGACTCGAACGCTGTCAAGACTTTCGCTCAGGTTGGTAGCATCACGCTTGGAGGGAACGTATCCGTAGCTGCAGGTCCCGTAGGAAGAAATGCGGAAGCTAGCGGTGCAGCAAGTTTAAGATCTATAGCCGGGATCTTTTCCTATAGGTGCTCTAATTTTCCCACTCGCCAAGAATCCTTGCATTGTCGTACAGTCGCTGATCTCGAGTAGTAAAACCAAGGGCCTTTTCGCCGGCGTCTCGTTAGAGGGTTCAGTGATTGTGGAACGAAAGGATGCCAACAAGAAGTTTTATGGGGGGAACGTCTCCGCTAAGCAGCTGCTCAGCGGCAGCATTGACCCACCACATGACGCGGACGCACTCATTCGGATTCTGAACTCCCGTGTATTCTCTGGAAACATTACTGGTATGAACTATGACGATATGTATAATGATATTCCTACCTACGACAGTGATAAAGACGAGTCTATTTGGGAGGGTCAGAGTGGCAATGCTTATGGTGAAGGGACGAGACGGGGCTCAATAGGGAATCGCAACTTGTCCAGGTCTTCCACTTGGAAGGACGATCGGGATAGTGGTTCTCCGCGTGTGGTTTCTAGGGCGTCTACATGGCAGGACGATGTGTACGATCGGGATAGAGATAGGGGCAGAGATGATCCTGCTGATTCCGCATGGAGAGCATCGCACCGTCCGGACCCTGCTCAGACGTTCGACAAATATGAGAGTTCCAAGAGCACTCAATTCCAGAGGCAACATTTCAACAGCACCTACTCTGATAAATCACCTTCACCCAAGCGGCCCACAGGGCCCAAACCGGTCTTCAAACCGAAGCCACTGTTCACCAATAAGGCCGAACTCAATGCCAACCAGGCTGTTGCGCTATACACCTTTGAGGCGGATCAACCAGGCGATTTGGGTATGAAACTTCACCAATTGTGAATCTGTGGTGTAGATGGAACATGTTTGCTGAATATTTTCACAATTAGGTTTCAAAAAAGGTGATATCATCACCATCGTAAAGAAGACCGATTCAAAAAACGTTTGTATCGCTTGGGAGAGTGCAATTGTGCAAGAGCTGACTAACTTCTTTTAGGACTGGTGGACTGGAGAGATCAATGGTAAAACTGGAATATTCCCTAGGTGAGTGACAGTTTCCCCTCACTCCTTCCTGCATGGAGGGAGAAAGAAGGGGAGAAAAACGTGCGGTTTTAGATCTTGGAAGCTTATGAATCAATACGTTTACTACAGCAATTATGTTGAGACCATGTGATGTTCTCGATTGGGTTGAGGAACGAGAGACGTGGTGGCGAGGAGAAAAGGTAGTAGTTTTTTTTTTCTTTTCAAAAAAAGAAATTTGATTTTAGCCTAGTTACGACTTTCCTACAGTATGGTACCTCTACTCTGTTCTGGTGAATGTTGGCTGTGTGAGTGAGTGTGGTAGACATTGGCAATTTGGTGTTTGGTTTTGCTTTCTCCCTTTTCCTGTCGATTTTAAATGGGTATTGGTTGTTCTCTTCTCTTACATCTTATTCCATCGCAAGCGAAATTGTTTTTCATGTTCTACATCTTATTGTGCGTGTTCGAGTTACATGGTTAGTCTAGTCAGTGCACTTGTGCGTGCCAACGAATCCAGTCTGCACCAGCAGCACTTTTCCCAACGAAAAGCAAAAAGGAAGGTCCCTTTCTTTCTCCCTTTCTTTGTTCTCTTATGAGATTTGTTGCAGTAATTTCAACTGAGGCTCGAGAGCGGTCAGCTGATGCAAAAACAACATCGAGGAGGTTTTCGAATGTCCAGATTGGCAGATCCATGGTGTGGGGAAAGGTGGCGCGTTAGACTACACAATGGAGTCTGGATGACCCTGATGTTTGTTTTTTTACTTTTTTACACTTTTACCTCCTTTCTTCTCCATTGCGCCCGTGTGCGCAGGTTGGATGGATGAGACGGATGTGAGGGATGGAGAGTACGGTACAAGTATGTTTGAGGAAGGGGAGGAGCTCACGATGTTGTATCATGCCGTAATTGGGCAAGAGGGATACAGTATGATAACTTGAAGGGCGCATCTTGGGGGAGGGAGGTACCGTATTGTCCTGTATGTGCGGCCCTCGTTAATCCTGATTATTAAGCATATTCTTGGCATTTTTACTTATTTTTTTTTTCTATGATTCTGCTAGTAATTCGCTGTTTCTTAGGATGCGTTCGGTTAACAGCTGAACGGACCGTTCAAGTAGAGAATTTAGAGGGTTGGACCAGATTTGGTTAACGTAAATCACCGGGAAGCGAGCGATCCACGGGAAGCGAGATGGCCGGGTAACAGACTATTTACCCCGCACCTCCCACCTCTATGAGCTCTATAACTCACAACACAATGTTAAAAATCAGTCAACAATTGAATATTCCATCCTTAACCCTTGAGCAATGTTATGCAGCTGCCTTAAAGGGGTTAGAAGACCTTACCATTAGTGGTGGGAAAAAGTGGAGTTCACAACAACGGTTCTTAGACAACAACATATGTGCCTTTGGTTTTTCCACCACAACCATTCAATAACTACGTCCCAAAATCAAACAAGGTTTATTTACATGCTCTTTCTTTCCTTTAGTACTTAGTTGATCCACCATATGCTTGGTGCAACTTATCAATATGGTGTAGCATCTTGTCTATCCATTTGTAGATTTGTGACTATGGTAATCCTTTCCAAATCTGCTGTGCAAGTGTGATAACATCTTCCCATGCATGAGGCCGTTGTATAGGATCCTGACATGCTCTCCTAAATCAGTGCTTTCAGAGTTGCCATACATTCTCAATGGGATTGAGATTGGGGAATTATGCTGGCTAGTTGTAGTAGTGTATATTTATTACCTTTCTTCAATGACTAGTTTTAGCTAAAGTGTGATAACTAGCCCTATCTTCAATTGTACTACAGTCTTTGCTAGCACCTCCTAAGGCCTCATGCTGGGGTAAGAGATGTGAAATAAGAATAAGGTTGATGTAAGTCTTAGAATTGGGTATTTGTTAGGCTGAGACAACCGGTATAGACTTAGGGTTGTCTAGGCCAATCGAAATTCGTTCGTATAGACGGAGATTTGTCTAGAAAGGCTCGGAAGCAACTCGTTTTGTTTATGACTACTAAGAGTGCAAGAAAGTATAATAGAATCGTAAAAACAATATTATATTGTTAAGGTCTCTTCTCCGTTGCTTGATGATGTCTTAAGCTTGGGAGGCACTTCGATATTTATATTCCGCGTCTGAGTGTTCGCGGACTACATCTATTTAACATACAAAATATGTACCTCTTTAATTTTAACTCGCAACGTCGAGTTCTCCCTAAAGGTGCGAACACCGGAAGACCCTGAAAACCACCACACCCTCTTTGGTAATTACTATTTCTTTATCCGGTAGACATACTTGTCACCAGTAGTAATTATCTGATTCTCAGAGTCATTAGACCTGTGGCCGAGTTCTCAAGTCGAACTATGTTGGCTCCAATAGTCTCTTCCGTTGTCAAGAGGATCAGTCTTGATACGTAGTTGCCTTTGCATGTGTGCCGGAGTCGATGACTTGTAGTTGTGATTGCTTAACAACAAATCGATGGAATTCGTTCCAATGACTCTCTTCTCGTAGAGGAGAGGTCATTGTAATGAATAGTCTCATAATTCCTCGGTCGGCAACTCCTGGTAGTTCTATGTAGAGGGGGTGGACCTTCGTGATGTGTTGGTCGTAAATCCCGCAACTGCGGTACAACCCTTATCATAGTTGCAACACTCCACGGAGCTCGCTTGCTTCTTTGGTAGTGTTTCTAGGAGCTCTAGACTCTGTCTAATTGTCGGAGGGTGGATGTGAATGCATTGGTTCGTTATCCGGAACCTCCTAGCATTCATATTACGACCTTGTGCGAAAACGTCCCGTTACTTATGGCCTGTACCAAAGATGTCATATCTTTGAAGCCTAGTAACCTCCTGAGTAGTTGAGGGATTGACTTCGTTCCACTTCTCAGGTCTTGCCAGAGGTCCCCTCTTATATATCCTGCGAACAGCTTTCGGTCGGACGGACGGCAGCGACGTATACGGTGTTATTCTGACACCTTTAATTCTGTGACCATATAGTCACAGGACGCAACAAAGGTTGATGTGTATGATGACGCGCGGGCCCCGTAAGGGGGCCGGAGGGGGGTGTTGGAGACTAAGATTCTCGGATTCGGGTAAAGTTACCCTACCTAAGGTACCCCTAGGCTATCGGAATCGGGTACTCCTAACATGAGCTCCCTCCTCTAGGGCTTCGCCTCGAATGCCCCTTCGGTACAAAATAAAAATTAAACATTAAATTTTAAATATTAAATAATAAACCTTAAACATTAATCATTTAAGGACCCGATGAAAGCAGGGTAAAAAACCTTCCGCGTTTGCTTGTCCACGGCAGGAAAACCTTATCTTCATTGTCCTTCCTCTGCCCGCCGTGGCATTTCCGGATTATCGCGATGAAATTCTTCCACTAATTCCCTCGCATTATCCATTCCTGTTGCAGGTTCCCAGGTGTTCTCGTCTTCGGAACAGCCCTGCCATTTGATGAAGTACCATAGTTCGCGTATTTGTTGATAGCGACCACGGACTCTGTTCCTGTAAGAGCGTATCTCGCTTCTTACAATCTTCTCTATCTCCCATTGTAGGTCACCTTCGATATCTTCGGGTTCCCTGGGAGGTTGTTGTCGGTCTGGTCGTATCGACTCCCTGTATGGTTCCAACGGGGAAATGTGGAATACTGGGTGTATATTCCAACGATCTGATATGTTGAGTTTAAATGCGCGGCTTCCTCTTTTTTCTAAGATCACGAATAGTCCATAAAGTTTTGGACTCAGTTTTTTGGACTTCTGGTAGGTGTGAATATTTTTTGAGTTTAACATAACCTTATCGCCGGGTTTGAAGTCTGGTTGTTGCTTGGCCTTTCTATAATAATATTTGGCCATAGCTTCTCGTGTCTGTTCGAGTGATTGCCGAGCTTGCTCATGAACCGTTTTTATCCAGTTTGCGTAAAGGGTTGCTCCTGGATTATGTGCCTTGCGCTCCTTCATCCATTCCGTTTGAGGATAGAACCCATTGTTTGCGTAGAATGGTGTCATTCCATGTGCGTTCGTAGCCGAGTTATTATAGGCATGTTCGGCTAAAGGTAGGAGCTGGTACCAATCATCCTGATCGTAATTGACAAAACTTCGCAAGTATCCTTCCAGCACTTGGTTGGTACGTTCAGTTTGTCCATCAGTCTGGGGGTGGTACGCTGTTGACATCCTTCTCTTTATATCTAATGCTTTGCACAATGACTCCCAAAATTCTCCTGCAAACTTGGAATCCATATCCGAGACAATTTCTGATGGTAAGCCGTGTAGCTTCCATATTTCCTTTGTAAAGGCGGTGGCGACATCTTTCGCGGTAGCTGTTCCCTCTAATCCGATGAAATGAGCCATCTTGGTGAATCGATCCACTACTACCATTATCTGGGTACATCCTTGACTCTGTGGTAACTGCGTTATGAAGTCCACGGATATAGATGCCCAGGCTGCATATGGTATCGATAGTGGTTGGAGTAGCCCATATTTTGCGTAGCGTGACGACTTGTTGTGTTGACAATCGTCACATGACCGTACATAATCGTTTACCCAATTGGCCAGGCCTTTCCAGTAAAAATCTCGCATGATGATCTCGAGAGTTTTTTCTTGTCCGAAATGTCCTGCGATCTTTGCGTCGTGACATCCTTCGGCTATTGTGGTGTAAAGGCTCTGGTTATTTGGTACGAATAGTCTTTGCTTATAGTAAAGCAATTCATCGGTTAGGGTCCAATCCTTCGGGAAAGGTTTGTCATTGTCTCGGAGATTTTCCAACTCTTTTCTTCGCTTGAGCCATTCCTTATCGCCTGGAATGGCCTTCAGAATCTGCTCCAGAAATTCGGGATTGAATTTCTTCAATTCTTTGCGGGCTAGTATAGTACTAGTCATGAGGGTTCGTTCAGGTACTTCGGCTGCGTCATACCAGTGTTTGTTCTGATCCTTTGACGCATGGAGCTGACTGACTACTGGTTCGAATTCCTGAATAGTCATAGCTCTTGTCGCAATGTCTGTGCTACCGAACCCTGCCGTACCCCTTTCCGTTTCATCCAGGTTATCTATTTCCATCATATCAGCAGTATTAATCTTTTCTATCACTAGTTGGGCGATACGATCCCCTTCCTTGATGTGACAGTCCGCATCTCGGTGGTTGAATAGTAGAACTTTGAGTTCTCCGGTGTAATCCGCGTCAATTACTCCGGCACCTGTTGAAATCCCGCTTTTAACGGCTAACCCGCTTCTGGGAGCAATCCTTCCATATGTTCCTACCGGTAATCCTACTGCGATACCGGTTCCGACTATTAACTGTCCTCTTACTGGGACGATGTCTTCTTGTAGAGCGTAATGATCATGGCCTGCTGCCATTCTTGCACCTTTAGTTAGTAGCCTTGCTCTTGTGTCTAACCTTTTGACCCGGATAGTGGAATTAGAATCATTCCATTTGGGTTCCTCTTGGATGTCATCGGCACATATATTGCCTTCGGGGTTTCCTGCAATTAGACAGACTTGAATTTCCCCCCCATCTTAGTTCTCATGACTGAACTAATCTGGAAATGTTCAAGCTTCAAGATCGCTTATTCGCAATGTGCAGCTCCCTCCTCGGGACGGTACTCTGGCCGTCGATTGTGTGCATCCGGTTTTCCACCTCTGGTGCCTGGGCGGTAAACAATTTTGAAATTGTATTCTGCTAGCTTCTGCGCCCAGCGGATTTGGCGACCGCTCCAGACTTTCGAGGTGAGGAAATATTGAAGGTTTTGGTGATCGGTATAGACAGTAACCGGTTTTTCGGTTCCAACCAAGTATTGGCGCCATTCCTTGAATGCTTCTAGTATTGCCAATAGCTCTTTATCGTGGATCTCATAATTTCTTTCTGCCGAATTCAGTTTGCGGGAATGAAACGCTACCGGGTGTAGCCGTTTTTCCACAAACTGTGATAAGACGCAACCTAAAGCGAAGTCGCTAGCGTCTGTTTCTACTACCGTTTCCCGTTCGGGGAAAAAATGGTGTAGGATAGGGGCAGAAGTAAATCTTCTCTTAAGTTCTTGAAAGGCTGCTTCTTGTTCCGGGCCCCACCGGAATTTTTTTGGGTCGCCCTTCAATGTTTCCGTGATTGGAGCACATATTTGAGAGAAGTTTGGTATAAAGCGTCAGTAAAAATTCGCAAATCTTTGGAATATTTGGACTACCTTAACTGACTTAGGTGGCTTCCAATCTAATATGGAGTCCACCTTTCGGGTGCTCATAGACACCCCCATCAACGGCTACTATATAGCCTAAACATTCCACCTCTTTCACGTGGAAGAAAGATTTCTTTATTGAAATTGCAAGTTGGAAATCTGTCAGTTTCTGCAGAACCTTTTTTACCAACTCGATATGTTCTTTCTCAGTCTTGGAGTAGATGAGAATATCGTCAAGGCAGCAAACAACTCCTTGGTTAAGGTGTGTAACGAGACTCCACTGAGTACTATTACAAGTAGCCAAACCTACACCCATACCGGAGTCAAGAGACTACCGCGGTAGGGCTGGCGGTAGACTTAGGTCTACCAGGTGGAGGTACCGGTGGTTAGGTACGTCAGTCGGGCATGCTAGGCCATACCAAAGGTACATAGGTCCTAGTAATGGTTGGGGGTTACCCTACTCTGTAGGGTAACCCAAGTAGTCAATTTGGGAGTTACCCTGAATTACTCGACGGAGAGTCCAGGTAAAGTTACCCTACTCTGTAGGGTAACTCGGGGTACAGTTACCCTACCTTCGGACTAGGGTTACCCTGCCTTGGGCCACGGGTTACCCTGCTATGGAGTCAAGTTACCCTACCTTGAAAGTAACTTGTTACGCAGGACTTCGGGGGAAGTTACCAGATTGTTTGTCACGCGAAACTACATAGGGTGTTCGATTCTCAGGTTGTGCGGATCACTCCCGCACAACCAGTTGAGCTCCGAACAAGCTGTAACTTGGAGGTGTGGTTGCTAACACCCCCCTCCGGCCCCGTTATAAGTCCCTGGCGTCATGGGCTACAGCCTGAAGAGTTGCTGTAAGTCTAGCAAAAGTCTCCCGGTGGAGATGCTTCCATAACACCGTATACGTTCACGCCGTCCGTCCGACCGGAAGCTGTCCGCAGGATATATGAGGGGACAGAGGAGAACCTGGAGAATAGCCTCCAGGTGGTTTCGTGTAAAACGGACCAGAACTGACGGAGTAATACCACTTTGAAGTTAAAAGTAGTATGTGAGGTTACCGGAGGCCAGTAGGCGAGGTAACCGAAGTCCGTTGCCCCGAAAGTGTAATAGTATTGGAGAATCGTTAAGGACTCTAAGACAATAGTCTAAGGTCACGATAAGACTTACTTCTAGGAGGGTTGACTGTGGGTAGCGCCTATTGGTAGTCAACCTCCGAAGGGGTCTATCGGGGGAGCTACGTGGCTATCATCCGGAATGATATAGAAATGAGTAGAACCGGATAGATGTTCAGGGGCTGCGAATGCTTGTAGAACACTAAGTGTATATGGGTAGAGAGTTCCATATTTGGTATAACATCCGCTCGGGCATGTCAGCTCGCCACTGACATGTCCGCGATATGAAGAGTTTTTACTCCTGCGGCTGTAATGGAGATGCAGCGGCTAAAACACTTCTATCGGGCAGATGTTAGAACACCACCGAGTGGTCTAGTTCACTACGGAGGATCGTTGGTCCGACCCGTAGAGGTTGGCTAGACAGCCCACCGGAGTTGGGTGCTCGCGAAGGCAGAGTAGTGATGGGGAGTAACTGGCAGCATACCAAACCTAATTAAGTATATGCGAGTTCTCCTCTACTCTGGCAATCAACTACCTCTCGAGATCAGGACTTAATTGAGTAAAGCTGTGGCTTAACGATATTAAGTTTTACCGTTTATTTTTTCAACTCTACTGTTGATTATCCTTATCTTTACTTCTGAAAGAATACTTCGGTGCGGTCGCAACCTCGGGATCCATCTTCCCAGAGGGAGCCCCCGTTACAAGGTGTTCCCGGAGAACTTCGTTCATCATGTCTTGGAATGTTGCCGGAGCGTTGGCTAGTCCGAATGGCATTACTTTATATTCGTAGTGCCCATATCTTGTCCGGAAAGCCGTTTTCCATTCATTCCCTTCTTTTATCCGAATGAGGTTATAACCATCTTTTAGATCGATCTTTGAAACGATGGTTGCCCCTGCTACTCGATCGCGTAGTTCCGACATTAGTGGTAGTGGGTACTTATTTAGGATAGTAATCTTGTTTCAGTTTTGGTAATCCACTACCAAACGTAGTCCACCATCAGCCTTTGGTGTGAATAAAATTGGTGCACCAAATGGCGATTGACTGCATGTAATTGTTCCTTGTCGGATCATATCGTTAAGATATTTGCGTAGGAGTTTAAGTTACTTTGCGGATAGGGGATATATGGGTCTCCAAGAGGGCTTCGCTCCATCAACTAATTTGATTTCATGATCCAATGTTCTTCTAGGTGCTAACTTTGCCATAGTTTGCGGTAGGAAGACCTTCTTGAATTCCCAGTTGTGTTTGGGGAGAGAGTCGAAGTTAACTTCATTTGGGTCTTCGACTGTTCCAATTCTTCCGATTTGAATAGCATTCTCATCCCAGGCTACCGATTCGTCATATTCGAACATATCTGCAATTCTTTCGTCTTCTTCTTCCACACAAGTAGTTTTACACTTGGGGTCTTTAAATTCCCAGTTATCAGGATCCCCAATTTTGGATAAGGGGTGTTCTGAATGCCACCACCCAAATGGAATTATCATTCCATAGTCTCCTACTGCCGCGATTTCGCATGCAACTTCGGATAAATGTTTCTTGTGTCTGATCTCCAGCCATAACGGACGTGTATAAAACTATCCTCCCGATGGGGATGGTACTCTATCGAAGCCTTGAAAAGTGACCAGATTTGGTCTTTCTGTGAACGGAATTTTTAATTCCTTAACGAGATCTTTGTTGATTAGGAACACGTTGGATCCTGAATCTAATAGAACACGAATTTTGTATCTTTGTCTGTTTGGGTTTAAAACATGAATATGAGCGTATCCCTCGGGACAGTCATATCGCGTAGGTTTTGGCGCGTCAAACGCGCGTCTCTTTGGATGAGGGGTCGAACCGTCATCTTTTCGTTTCGACATGTCTGAGGTTATGATAACAACTAGGATGTTTGTTACCGCGCCCGCGCAGTTTCGACCATACAGGTCTCCTCAGACAAACTGGTTTCCTATTAATAAAGAAAATCCTAAATCCCTACTCGGCGTTTCACCGATACACTTAATAGTGCGTGACGAGTTCTCAGGCTGGATGCCTCTCCTTTCTCTTATGCCTAGGGCCTTGGTGGTAACGAGGTCTGCTTTCGCAAGTTTATTGTCCCTCTTCAATTCTTTTCCCTTAAGAATTGGTTTGATCTTCCAACCAGAAACAGCAGTGTGTGCAATGTAGAGGTATCCCTGGTGTTGTCCAGCTGGTACAACCTCCTGAATACGTGTCCTGCAACTCCACCTATATTTTCTGGGATTAAGATCCCGTCACATGATATGGTCATCCATGTCATCCTTCACCAACCCTAATAGCTAACTGGAAGTGGAAAACGCTTGTGGGTAAGGCCTGCACAATCACTATGTACTGGAACATCCTATCTCAAAAATTCGATCTTATCATCTACAGATCTTATCTATTCTACAGATCTTATCTCCAACACCACGCAATATGATCATGCATACCATCTTGACTTCTTGACACCCTAATACCTAACCAGAGAAATGCACCTTGGTTGCTTGACCAACCCCCCCCCTGCCCGGCAACAGTCAGGCATCCCTGGAAGACCGGGCGGTATGCAAGCAAGCAAGAAAGAAAATAAAAAAAAGTGGCGGAGCCGCAACCTACCAGAATACTTTCACTCATCATACAAGGAGAGTCCAGAGGTCTCCTTTGAGGATTGATAGAGTATCCAACGAATGTGTATATTAAATTAAGGGTCTCTTATGTTCCATTATATACCAATGACAGAAGACAACCTCGAGTATCGAGGGGGAGATACTAGTAACTAGAGTACTGGAGAGACTAACTAGCTTATTCGCTGTTCTTGTCCGGGCGCTTGAACCATCCCCTCTTTCCGATATAACTCAGCTTCAGGTCTGATAGGTTTGAGAGTGTGGGTCTGCGCAATCTTTCAGGGCGATTTCATCGTCATGAATTCGGCAACCCTTCTGACTGGAGGTCTCTTGCCCACAAGCCTACTTAATATGCCTGCTAATGCTGATATGGATGGGATGCCTGGTTAAGGTATTATTTTTGATTCCCGCTGACCCTAGCGGACTACCCAGATGATAATACTGCTGGTGCTTGGTTCCGTTCCCTAACTTCACTCGGGCCCCAGGGGGTTCCCAATTTCGATTCCGGTCTCATATCTTAATGAACCCCGACTACCCAAACGCCGTCGCCATTGGTGCCAAATGGGATGACCTAAGTCATTTCCTCATCTTCGCCTAGTTCCCAAAGTTCATTTCCTCTAGATGTTTGGGTGGCGGAAATGTTGTAAGGACAGTGTACCGTAGCTATCGTCCTAGCCCTGTGTCTAATAGGGAGAGTAGGCCGCTCTGCCCTTGTAGTAGACACCTTAATTTGTCTCCAACATGTTTTATAGTCATGGTTCTCTTTCCCACAACGAGTAAATATGCCATCCTTATTTCACTCATCGATGACGGATTGGGGAATTCCTTCATGAACCATTTTAAAGTTAGTATGCGTTTGTTTATTGACTCTGCCGGGTCGTTTTTCCGGTTTATCGGGTTCCGGTTCCGGCCTTCGCTTTTTGGAAGGACCACCACCTTTGATTTGGGGCTTCTCCTTCTTAAACCTGGGTTTGTCAGGTTTTCTATCATCGGAGGAAGCCTTTGCGGGCTTTGGTCTATCCCGTAATAGGTGGTCCCGTTCCTTTAACTCCTCCTCTTCCCGGCCTGCCTTCCGGAGTGCTGCTTCCCATTCTGCATCGGTATCGAAGGTTTTAAGGGACAAGCGTAAGCGTATACTGGCGGGTAACTTCTTTTCCATCGCTAAACGCCATGCTGGGCCAGTTATTTTGGCCTTAGTATTAAGGTTGGTCATGATTTGGACATAGTTCTGAATATTGTCTTTATATTCAACTTTCTCCATATCTCGGACTGCCTTTCGTCCCTCTTCGATTGAAGCGAATCGTTCCGTAAACTCATGGTCGAAGCATCTCCAAGTCGCTAGGCCGGCATCTTGTTCTACTCCATGGAGGCCATCCATTGCCCTACAGTACCACATGGCTACCGGGTTAACTAACTCCCCTTTGGTTCTTCCTAGAGCAAAGATGACCCTTTCTCGGTCACTTTGCCACGTCCTAGGATTTCTTTCGAAGTAGTCCACGCATTGTAATAACCAATAGCGGACACATTGAGTCGGTTTTGCTTCGAAGAATGGGGGTGCGTCAGCCGGTCGTTTAGTCGTTAATGCAAAGGCTTCCGCCAATACATCGGCTGTTCCACGTTGTTCGGGTGTCAATCCGCGACTAAATCTGGATGGGCCTCCACCACGTCTTCCTCTATTTCCTCCTTCATCATCACTCCCATCGTCATCTGGATCACCTGCTGGTGCCGCAGGGATGGGAGGTTCTTCCTCTCTTTGCTTTCCCTTATCTCGGGAAGGCCCCTCTGGAGGGTGAGTTTCCTCTCTTGCTTCTGCCCAACTTTCAGGGACCGATTCCAATGCTACTTGTCAACCAACTGGTTGATTTTGTGAGAGCTTGGTTACCCGATCTGTCAGTAACCCAAGAGTATTCAAGATACAAGTTTGGTCGTTCTGAATGGTTCGGGTGAAGTCTTTGTAGCTATTAGCCTCGCGTTCTTGTCTTTCAGCGAGGTTAGATATCATGGCTCGAAGTGTCATGTTCTGTTGGAATTGATTGTCCATGAATGCCTGGAAATCACGTTCCAGGGTGAGGTCTCTTTCTAGAGCTTCTCATTGCAATTGAGAGGTTACTCCCTCGTGATGCTCATGTCGAGCATCTTGTTGCCCTAATTTAGCAGTAATCTCCTTTGCCAACTTGGTTTGAATATCCCGAATATTGGCTTCCACCAAGACGCACTGCTGCAATACAAGTGTCATCTCACTGTCATGCAGATCTTGGCCTTCCAATAATTGCTGTTGGACTTTAATTAACCCTCTTCCATTTTCCTGAGAATCTGCAGAGATGGTTTCAAACGCCCCCCCCCAATATTGGAGGCGTCGATGCTGGTGGTAATGTCTTGACGGATCTGTCCAATAACCACTTCTAACTTATCTTCGAGTCTTGCAAGGTCGACCGCATGGGTATTTAGTCGTGGTGTAGTTGATCTGGAATGAGGAGATGTTGCTTGTGAAGTTGGCGCAACATTAGGGGTTCTTCCTCCTCTTCTTGGATCTCGAAGACCTGGAGGGAGAGAGGTAGGATTACTGAAGGCGCTGGGACTATTGTCCCCTGAAGTATCCATCGGCTCCCCAGGACCGATTTGCTTTGGAGGCTACGACATCTTCATCTTCAAGGAATTGTTTGCTTTGAGTCGAGCTAACCAATTCTCATTGTCCGAGGCAATGGTTGTAAAAGTAGAAGGCCAGATACTTAGTGTCTTGCCGTATCGTGCGGTAAGGAGGTAATGTGAACGGTGGTTCACTTGTAGGTAGAGAGCCTTGGTAATAAGGGGATTTAACAATATACTGTTAGGCGGAGACAACCGGTATAGACTTAGGGTTGTCTAGGCCAATGGAAATTCTTTCGTATAGACGGAGATTTATCTAGTAAGGCTCGAGAGCAACTCATTTCGTTTATGACTACTAAGAGCGCAAAATGTAGGATAGAATCGTAAAAACAATATTATATTGTTAAGGTCTCTTCTCCGTTGCTTGATGATGTCTAAAGCTTGAGAGGTACTTCGATATTTATATTCCGCGTCTGAGTGTTCGCGGACAACATCTATCTAACATACAAAATAAGTACCTGTTCAAATCTAATGCACAATGTCGAGTTTTCCATAAAGGTGTGAACACTGGGAGCCCCTGAAAACCATCACACCCTCTTCGGTAATTACTATTTCTTTATCTGGGAGACATACTTGTCACCAGTAGTAATTATCCGATCCTTAGAGTTATTAGACCTGTAGCCGAGTTCTCAAGTCGAACTATGTTGGCTCCAATAGTCCCTTCTGTTGTCAAGAGGATCAGTCTTGATACCGAGTTGCCTTTACATGTATGCCGGAGTCGATGACTTGTAGTTGTGATTGCTCAACAACTAACCGAAGGAATTCGTTCCAATGACTCTCTTCTCGTAGAGGAGAGGTCATTCAATTGAATAGTCTTATAATTCCTTGGTCGGCAACTCCTGGTAGTTCCACGTAGAGGGGGTGGACCTTCGTGTTGTGTTGGTCGTAAATACTGCAACTGCTGTACAACCCTTATCATAGTTGCAACACTCCACAGAGCTCGCTGGCTTCTTTGGTAGTGTTTCTAGGAGCTCTAGACTCTGTCAAATTGTCGGAGGGTGGATGTGAATTCATTGGTTCGTTATCTGGAATCTCCTAGCATTCATATTACGACCTTGTACGAAAACGTCCCGTTACTTATGGCCCGTACCAAAGATGTCATATCTTTGAAGCCTCGTAACCTCCTGAGGAGTTGACGGATTGACTTCGTTCTACTTCCTAGGTCTAGCCATTATTTTTTTTATTTTTTTTTATATCATATATTCATTGTTTAAGGTACAAGAACCTGCATGCAGCGCTAGCTATGGCAAAAACAAAACCTGTAAACACGCGCGTCCCTCCTCCGTCTGAGGCAAAAATCAAGAATCCCAAGCTCCTCTGGTATGGAGCCAACCTCACATCTCGCCCCGAATCAAGCCCCCCCTACAGCCCAGACGAACTGAGCCCCAAGTGAAACCTAAAACAGGAAAAGCCGGAAGCCTAAGAAAAAATCCTCCCGGAAATCTCTGTCCAAAGGCACAAAAGAAAGTCCAAATCCAACCTACCAGGCAGACCCAAAGTAAGCCCGGCCGCCCGAAGGCTAACCCTAATCGGCCCCGTAAACAAGGCAGGTGCACCGATTCGTGGCGCGACCCCAGTCTATTGGGGAAAGGTTCGTAAGAGGAGAGATCCGACTGGCCTGAGGCAGTGCAATACTGACTGGAGGAAGGGGCCAGGGCTGGGACCCCCAGAGAGATGACCGGGACAGAGAGACAAAGTCACCCCCATCCCGTGTAGGTGAGGCAGCAGTAAGGTGCCAGCTTACGACGGAGGCAGTAGGGTGCCAGCCAGGAGCAGTAGGGTGCCAGCCAAGGAGGGTGGGCAGTAGGATGCGAGCCGACGCCCCGACGTAGAGAGGAGGAAGGGCCAAAGGCCCCAGAAAAACCCGACCGTAAAAACCAAACCGATGCCGTCTTACCGCGTCTCTCATGTAGTCCCTTGTTCTCTGAGAGATAGCGTCACTTAGTGGAGGGGATCCCACCGGCGGGGTAAGGTAAGGGAAGGGCGAGGGGAGGAAGGCGACCGCAGCTTGAACGGAGACGACTAGGAGGGTATGGCCAGGCCTCACCAAGAGGCAGACCCCGAAGTTACTAGCCGAGGTGTTCCCCCTCAGGGATCGTGCAAAGTGGGGAGACGGGCGTCCACCACCACCAGTGCCGACCGGAAACGAAGAGAGGAGGCCGACCGTGCCAAAGCTAAGCGAGGGTCCAGAAGCGAGACGGGACTACTGGGCGAACCCAGATAACTCCCCCATCAAGCGAACAGGAGACAAGCGAAGCAAAGGCGGGAGAGGATAGAAAGGATACCGTGCCCCTAGGCAGAGGCCATCAAGGGGGCAGAGGGCAGGAGGGGACCCCAAAGGGGGCCGAGAGGAGGGGGGCTCATGATAGTTGAACGTGGTGTTGTAAAACTACGTGGCAGGAAAATAGAGGACGCGGAGCGTGTTCCCAGGTCTTGCCAGAGGTCCCCTCTTATATATCCTGCGAACAGCTTTCGGTCGGACAGACGGCAGCGACGTATACGGTGTTATTCTGACACCTTTAATTCTGTGACCATATAGTCACAGGACGCAACAAAGGTTGATGTATATGATGACGCGCGGGCCCCGTTAGGGGGCCGGAGGGGGGTGTTGGAGACTAAGATTCTCGGACTCGGGTAAAGTTACCCTACCTAAGGTACTCCTAGGCTATCGGAATCGGGTACTCCTAACAGTCACTATGCACCAGAGGTCTATCTGATCTTATCTCGAAAAATTCAAATCAGTGCCATCTGATAGTACGCGCAATCTCATGTTCACATGCCCTGCCAAAATAAAATTTCCCTTCCTCCTTGAATTTTCAAAACGGGAATACATAAAATTAAAGTGCAGCCACTGTTCAAAACAGTCAGGAGAGAGATGGAGAAAAAGAATGATGGAATTTGATGAGTGGATGGCAGTTCAGATTGATGGGTATTTTTGATGAAAATTTACAACTCCTGAGGCCTAGAGGAGAGAGACCTATACCCTTGCTTGCTTGAACAGCCCACCTTATTACTTTCATGGATAATCAAAGGGCAGTTCAGATATCTTAGAGGGGGAGGAGTTGCCAGTATTTTAACCCTGTACCCTGAACCCTAATCTTTTCCCGGTTGCTATACACACAGGCAACTGCTACATAACAAAACAACTACATGTCTTATTTATCCACCCTGATGATGAATGATGGAGGAAGGAAATAAGAAGGAAACACATATAGATGAGTGATTTGTTGATGAAAGGAGATGTTACTTACATGAGACAAATATACCTTGCTAGCTTGGACAACCCTCCCCCCCGCCCAGCAACAGTGGACTATTTCTGGGGGGCCGGGCGGCATACAAGCAAGCAAGAAAGAAGAAAAAAAGTGGCGAAGCCGCAACCTACCTTATTACTTTCATGGATAATCAAAGGGCGGTACAGATATCTCAGGGGGGGGGTTCTCAGTAATTTAACCCTATACCCTGAACCCTAATTTTTTCCAGGTTGCTATACACAGAGGCAACTGCAATACAACAAAACAACCACATGGCAACCACAGTTGCATCAAACAACAACAACCACATCTCAACCAATATCTAAAATAATTTAATTCTGAAAAAACTACAACTGACCTATGAAGATAACCTTTGAGTATCAAAGGGGGCTTCTAGTATTGTAGTACTAGAGGTAGTACCATCATGTTTCATTATTGTTTGAACAGGCAGTACTATCAATTGAGAGTTCGCAATTGATATAAAGACTGCCTGGAACCCAATAGTCTCTGAATCTTTAATGAAGGTTAGAGTAAGATAACGGGCTTGATTGGCAGTCCCAGATCATCGTCGAACATGAGTACATATATGTTGTTGTGGAGTGCAGCTTAGATATACCTTATTGGTATAAACATGCTTTTTGTAACTGGTACAGGTACTCGGTTATGGATTTTGTTTGAAGTATCATTTTGATACTTTGTCTGTTTTATGTTTTGTTTTAAGTATCGCTTTGATACTTGGTTTGTTTGAAGTATTGTTTTGATACTTAGTTTGTTTTATGTTTTGCTTTAAGTATTGTTTTGAGACTTGGTTTGTTTAAAGTATTGTTTTGATACTTAGTTTGTTTTATGTTTTGTCTGAAGTATCATTTTGATACTCAGGTTGCTTTACCAAAGTATATCACTTGATACCTTTGTTCAAGTTTAATTGCGTTCATGCTAGACATGAACAGATTTGTATATTTAAAGACCATCCTATTCCATGATGGAAAGAACAGACTTTGATAAACAATATTTCAATATACTTGGTTGAACGGTTACTCTTTAGTTTCTCCAGTACATCTCCGAAGTCTCCTTTAGTTTATATAGTTCTCGCCTCCTCTGTGGAAAAGCAGTCCACCTGTTAACTATTGTACACCTACTGATATGTAATTAGCACCTAGTAAACACGTAATATTTTTTTAACCTCAGCAAGTGGTTAAGAACCTGTCATCGGACTTAGGCCTGATCAACCTATCGACGTCTACCCTGAAATGCTAGTGGAGTGAAGCGGCAGAATTACAGTATATTTAGCATTGGCTTAAAACCAATATAGAGTCTCTGACGACTCGGAGTAGGAAGCAGATCTAATGAAAAGGCCTTGCAACAAAGAAACGAATGAGGTATTCTGCAAAGAACCCTGAAGGCCCAGAAACCGATACAACGGAAACTTCACAATACTCAGAAGAACTTCCTACAACTGCTGGGAAGAAACCTGTAATTGAACCTCCACAATATCTGGACTCAAGCAGTGAATCCGACATGGTCAGCACAGATACTGGACCTTCAAGGTCCCATCTTGTAGATTTCTGGGATGACGATCTCACATTACTTGATATTAAGATCCACCTACACTCGAAATTCACAGGAGAAGGAAAGGATCTCAAACCTGAAGCCTTTGAGCGATCGGCAACTGTAGTGTCTCACTACCTCCTCTTGAAGAAGGTAGATATTGAATGGGCCACTATCAGCCTTTGAATAGTATCATTCTACTAAGGAAAAGTAGTTGACATATACCACTAATACTACAAAGAAAATGGAGAAAACCCAAAGCTGAAAGGATCAACAGTAACTGACTACCTCAGAGCCTAGTTTCAATCATCTATCACAAATAATCTTTTGTTCAAACAGTTTAATGAGCTCCACCAGGTCAATGGATCTCATATTAAAAGGATAATAGAGGTTGCAACAGATCTTGTGATGCTTAAGAATGGAATGACAGAAGATAGTATTTCAGACTACATTCTAAAACGAAGGTTCTATGATTGTATGCACCCTAAACTTTGACGCGAAGTGGAGCCACTCCAGGAGGAGGACAATGAAATAGTAACAATCATAGCTAGAGCTAAATGGAAGAATACTATCCTCCATGAAGCCAAGGCCTACAAGACTCAAACATCCTCTGGCAGTACTAAATAACCCAGATGAAACACCTCCAACAACTTGGATGAGAAAACACCTCAATCATACAAGAAAAATGGCAAATCTACAAAGGAATCAATAAGAAAAAAGGTCGAATACTTTGAATGCGGCAAAACTGGACATATGGCAAGAGATTGTCCTACTATGAAGGGCAAAGGAAAGGTATTCAAAGTCAAACAAGAAATATCAGCGAACCACATTAAGAGCGATGACAATGACCAGCAATCCAGTGAATTTGAGGAGATTCACATTGGTTATGTGGAAGTTGAATGTAATAGTACCTGCCTACCTTCGTTAGTGAAACCCCACTTGGCCTTGGAAGGGACTATCTTAATCAATAGAAAAAAGGCGCGAGTCCTGTTTGATACTGGTGCGATTGGACTAGACATAATCAGTAATGCTTTTATCTTAGCTCATGGAATACCTACTGAAAACCTTAGCCAACTGATAGCTGTCAACATGGCAATTAGAGGATTTCATTCTACCAGCTATAAGACTTGCAAGGCCACTATTGAACTTGGATCAGTCTCGCTACCCCCTCAAGAAATGTTAGTTGGAAACTTAGCCAAATAAAACACCCTGATTGGAATGCTAATCCTAAGTCGCCACAAAGCAACTATCCAGTATGGAAACTCAGTTATCGAATTCCCAGACCATAAGGTTTGAGTGGTATGTAAACCAACAAGTGGAGAATTCCAAGCTGCTGTTTGCGAAGCAACTGCACTAAGCCTATTAGATGAGTACTCCGGTGTCTTCCCTGAACAAATCCCAGAAAAACTACTTCTTATGAGAGAAATCAACCACCACATCAGTTTGCGAGACCCTTCTAATCTCAAAAACCAACCCACATATACCATTCCTGAAGCATACAAAGACCAGCTTAACAAATATGTAAAGGAGAATCTTAGAAAAGGAGTCATCTATCGGACAGAAGCACCAAGTACCGCACCTATATTTGTCCAACTAAAGGCAGATGGCAAATGAATCCGCCCTCTTGTAGACCTCAAACTCTGAAATGAAAACATGGTTATGACAACTCTGCAATTTCCAATCAAACTCAGATCTTGAATACAGTTGGATGGGCTAGATTCTGAAGCAAGATAGATTTAAGCGATGCTTACGTTCAAATACGATGAGATGCGGAAAGTGAGCAATATAACAATTTCAAGACACCATTTGGAAGTTTAATTATCTGAGTCATGTTACAAGGAGACATGAATGCGCCCGCTACCTTTATGGGAATTATCAAAAACCTGCTAAGCGAGTATTTCTATTACTTTGTATAGGTCTACATCGATGATATCCTCATCTACTCTAACACTGAGAAAGAATATAAACACCATATCAACTTAGTATGTGATAAGCTAAGAGAGAGCAAATTCTATGCTAGCAGAAACAAATCCATCCTATTTAGTGATAGCCTGGAAATACTAGGACATGTAATTGATGATGAAGGAATACATACTTCCCCTAGAAAGATATCCTGCCTAACTGAATGGACAATCCCTCAGAATCAGAAGGAGCTTTTGAGGTTCCTTGGACTTGTCAACTATCTCTCAGTTCTTCCCACATCATGCCACTGTCACTGTACCACTCACAGACCTCACTGGCAATGCAGAATTTGTTTGGACCCCTACATATGATCAAGCATTTAATAACATTAAGGAGCTAATTAAGAATGCAAATATTATTCAGCCTATTGACCTCTCTAAACCTGAACCCATATGGCAAATTACTGACGCTTCTGATATTAGTGTTGGAGCATGGGTTGGCCAGGAGTCTTCCTATGGACAAGTGAGACTGGCAGCATTGCACAGTAGGAAGATCACTAATTTACAAATGAACTATAGTGCTACGGATAAGGAAGTGCTTGCAGTAATCGATGCCCTTGCAGCTTTCAACCACCTCCTGATGGGAACCACCTTCACCATAGTTACTGATCATCAACCCCTTACCAATCTAAAGACCGCTCAGATTCCAGGATGGAGAAGAATCTGATGGATAGGTGAAATCAGTAAATACGATGCCAAAATATTCTACACTCCTGGAAGAACTAACTATTTAGCTGACACCCTCTCTCGCATCAATGAGAACCAATCACTTCTAAATTCTCTCCTCGTCCATAATTACATTAGGCAAAGTGACAACAGCTCCGATAGCACTACCTTTGAGGAAGAGCCCTCTATGGCTTCCACAAATAAAATCTCTCCCTCTCCTCCTTTCTCCTATAATACGTATGCTGCGGTAGGAACAGAGCAAGGCCGAAATCTTGAAGATAAATAGAAAGATAATTGCACCCTCCGTAGTACGCAACCTTAAGACCTTGACCAAAGTACACTCCATTGGTCACACTGTTATCTCAATATATGTCCCTTTTACTTGACTGAAATTAACTTCTGTAACAAACTGGTAGAACTATGGAAAACCCCAGTGATCCGATTATCTACCACCTTTGGAAACCCATTCCCAAGAAGACACCAAGACTTAAATTAACTTGAGAAAGCAGTACAACTCAAGGAAGGGGTGGTCTTTCTTCATGCTCTGAGCTTTGCACAGCCCTCCTGGACCCCTCTGATAAACTCACACTCTCTTTTTGGCAGACCTTTTCGAATCTACAATATTGAAACCCATCGTCTCAGTTTTACCTCCTACAATTTCTGAACACTGTTGCCAACTTTATAAAACTGTTGAAGAAAAAGAAGAAGAAAAACCCAATGAACCAACCAGAGGATCTCTTATCAAGGATGAACGCAATATCTAAACCACTACAGATGAACTCACCACCTCTTTCCAGAGCTAAATGATTAAAGGATACCACTATGACTCAATCTACTTCAAAGCTCTAAACAGCAATAAGCATGGAGATCTTGTAACTTACTAGGTATCCAATGGAATGGTCTATACACCCTCTAGATATATCTATCGATACCTATATGTTTTGAAAGGCCATATTTTCAATAGCATGACCATCAGAGAATATGTCATTACCAAGATCCACAATAAAGGACTCTACAGCACAGAAGGAAACCTCTGCTACATATGTGAATATGTCTACTGGTGAGAAATGCCAATAGAATTCTGAGATTTCATTAAGTAATGTGAATTCTGCCAAGCAAATAAGATGCGAACTCAACTACCAGAAGGAAGAGCCCAAACCCTCCAACTACCCACTGATATTTTCGAGTCTTTCGCTATTACTTTTGCTGGACCATTCAACAAATCCGCTGGATATGACACTATCTTGGTAGCTGTTGACTGATTCTCAGGATATACATGGCTACTACCTATGAAAACTAAGGATACCTCTAAGGATACATGGAATATCCTTCAACAAAACCGCTTTATGTCCAATGGATACCATCTATCTATTGTCAGCGATGCCGACTTCCGATTAACCTCCAGATTCTGGAAGAAGACCCTCACCGCTCTCGGGATTAACCATATTATGGCAGCTCCTGGTCATCATGAAACCAATGGCCAAGCAGAGTGCAAGATCCGAGAAGTAAAAACCAGAATTCAGAACCTTATTAATAAACGACAAACTAACTGGGAGACTATTCTTGTGAAGCTTGCTGTATACATTAATGCAGGATATTCCAATACCCTTGATATGTCACCATATAAGGCATTTTTTGGCCAACAATACCTCCTCCTACCTACTACTCCTTTTAAGAACTTCTCAATTCCTGACTCAGATGATCACCTCAACCAGCACCAGGCAATCTGGAATGATACCTTCCAAGCAGTCAAAGCTGCTTGATTCAGAAGCACTACTACCGTACAGAAACCAAGATGTAAATATACTCCTATCCTACCTGGTGATATACTCATGGTCAATGGAAGCATGTTTATTACCACAACTTGACGAAGCAAGAAACTACAGCCCCGCTGGCCAGGACCCTTTGAGGTCTTATCCTTCAATGAATATGCAGAAAACTACACTATTCAGATGGATGGACATATGTACTGCGACCCTACTGCCATTTTCTATGCCTCCTCTATTAAACGATTTTACCCTAACGATGACTTCAAGTTCCCTGAACGAATCCACTCTCGCCCTGCTCCTACAACTATCAACAAGAAAAAAGAATGAGAAATTGAAGAAATCCAAAACCACTGCCTCTGGCATGGGAACAATCAATTCCTTGTCAAATAGAAAGGATACCCATCGAGCGAGAACAGCTGAGAACTGCTAGAAGGACTGGAGTATGCTATTGATATGGTGAATGAATGGTGGGAAGCCAACATACCTGGAGATACACTACTGCCAACCATCAATTATATTAGCAAGTCTTAGTTACCAACTGTACTAGAAACTGAGCTATAGTATCAAGAACTTGAAGCCAGAGATAATTTCTGGGCCCCATACTTTGAGGCTGAATTTGAGAGCAGCGATAAAGAGAACCAAACCATGGAGCTGGCCCTCGATGATTTCATCTAACTCTCTACCTACACCATCCAAATACCTTAATGATGTCAAACTATGAGGAGATCAATGTGAGGTAGCGATAATAACTGTAACGTTCCTAGCTTGGGGTTAACTAATAGCGACGGGCAACGATACTTCTCTCCTTCGTTATAATCTTAGTAGATATAACAGTTCTTAGATCCGTTGATCTACGTTATCACGGTTCGTCGGATAACACCTGTTAAATCTTAACTAAGATGACTTCGCCTCAAGTAGGCTCGTGAGAAATGTGTCGGATATGCAAGCGTGATAAAGAGCATAAAGATGTTTTATTCGTAAAGTAATAGGTAAGGAAATTACTTAGAACATTCAATCTAATTTTATTTATACTTGTACCGCCGACTCCGGCATACGACAAGTCCCCGCCGGCACGAGGTTAACGCAAACCGGAACTACCACTAGCTACGAACAAACCAAACCTCCGACCCCGTACCTCAAACATGCCCGCGCCATGCCCACAACACGAACACTAAGTACAAAATCATCAATGGTAAAGAAAGTCCTCCCCAAAGCGACACCGTAGACCCTCTGGTATGGGCCCAACCAAGCCAAGTAGCCGAAGCCACAAGACCTCCTTGCGTAGCCGAAGCCGAGCAAGGTACCAGTCCTCCAGGTTCCCCGTACAAAAAACAAAAACTCCACTACCACCCGGTCTGAATACCGTCCCGCAATCCCTCCCCCACAGTAGAAAACCAACAACAATTTATCAATACAGGCAGTACCAAGGCAGAGAGGTCGTGACCAAGATGTCCACAACTCGCATCCGCATGCCAGGCCGTCGACCCTATGAACCCACTTTGCCGAGTGCCTCCGAAGAGCGTAACAGTGAGGAGGACCTGTACCTGCTGCCCGTGACCCCAAACAAAGCACAAATAAATAAAAGAAATACATAGAGGTGGTGACAGACCGGAAAGGTCAGTAGGGCCTGTCTCCTACCCATGGTGCCATGCCCCCGCCCGCCGTACCCGCAACCAAACCAAAGAAACCAAACAAGCCCCACAGAACCCAGCACGCAAGACCCAAACAAGTCCAACCCAGAGGTCGCAACCCACTATCCGCACAGGTGGCCGTCAGCCAGCTGGTCCGTCAGGAAGCTTTGCAGCACTCAGCAGCTTAACCTTAACAGCCCGAGCCGTCTGGAAACACTTAATTAGATCCTGCCCAACCTGACGCAGGCGCGACCGGTGCTCGCAGGTGCCTCTCCCCGCCAAGTCAGCCCCCCCCAAGCCCCACACACCAGGCATGGCAGTTCCCATCCAGCCCCCTCAGCCCCTCGGGCAGCTCAACCGCCCGACAGCCACAGGACAGCCGATACCTGACCCCATCGCGCAGCCACTAATCTTAGCCACAGCAACAGAGCCCCAATCCCCCAGCACCGTGTAGCCGAGGGGGGCCACCAGGACGAACCCGGGGCTACAACATACGTGCCAGCATCCGAAGACGCCGGCCACAGTCTCAGCCCACCCGAACCGAAATTCAAGCAAGCCGAGAAGGAAACCAGGGAACCTGAAGGCCCCCCATGTGGGCCCCTGTTCAAAGGGCCGCACAGTAGACTGACGAAAGGTGCCCAAACTGACGCTTTAGAGAGGGCGGGTACCAGGATAGGAAACGAGACAAACAGAAGGTAGGCCCCACTTGCAATGGGTGTGACCGCCAACCACCATCCGTAACCACACCGACCCCTGCACTAGACCAAGCGTGGCCCGGCAACCAATCGCCGCACACCACCCCGGGCAGAAGTTCACCCGCACCAGGAGGTAAAGAAATTCAGGGTCAAAGCCATCCCCACGTAGAAGCGAAGAGGTGACGCCTGACTGAACCAACGTAATGCCACTTGTACCGAGAACAAGGGAACGGTGATAAACGACATCGTAGGATTCCGATCGTGAGAATAGTAGACAAAGGGCGGGGCCGGCGAGGCCCCGTCCCTTAAGGAATGATGCGACCGGTACGACGTGTTGATACTTGGGAAGGTCATCAGTCTAACCCAAGGGCGTTTTGTATCGTGAACACTAAGGACTCTGTTAAAACCCAACAAGAAACATGAGCTGGCCCAAAGAACGACACGGGTGTTTCCCCCCACAGCAATGTTCAAATCCCCCATCCTCCGAACGCGAAACTCTGCGAGTAGACGAGCAGACAGAGAAGCCGAAGTCTTTTTACCGAAGGAGGGCTTGTAGACGCCAAAGGTGAAGAGGCTCGAGGCGAAATCATCGTGAGAATCAAACAACAACGAGGAGGCGAAAACAAGTAACCACGACGCCCCACCACACGGCAACCTCAACACCAAAGACCCCAGGAACTACTGAGCGAACTCAGATATCTCCACCAGAATCCGAGGATCAGAAAGCTATCGTGGGAGCGAACGAACGCTACCGAGGCAGAGCGAAGATAGAAGTAAGGAAATTACTTAGAACATTCAATCTAATTTATTTATACTAGTACCGCCGACTCCGGCATACGACCAGTCTCCCCCACGCCCCCAAAAAATCACAAACTAAAATACACTACCACGGGCGCAGTCCCGTCCCGCAACCGCTCCACCCAAACATAAATCCAAAAATCACCACCTAAGGGGCTCACGGGCGCTCATGTCGACCAGCAACATCCCGGATTAACGCGTCTTCCCCTTCCCGCAACCCAACCACCAACAACATACCAACACAATTACTCCGCCCCCAACACAATCTCATCAACATACTCAACAAAGGAAACATACAGTCTGTCCCAACATCCACGCTTCTTCCGATAGTGCTCCCCCATCCTATTAACCTTTCCAGCAATCCGCCGCTGGTCGCAAAAGGGGCACCGTTCCTGCTCGATAAACCCAAACAGCCCAGCCCACCTGAGTACGACGGCCGTCCATAAGGAAAGCGCAAGATCGTCCCAGTCACGCGAATGCCGCTGCCAAAACTGGTCGAGGCTCGCCGAGAGGCAGCCCGGGTTGTTATCGAAGTGAGTAGAGAAGGAGGGCCGTGTGGAGGTGCCCTGGTAGGTAATCGCCATGTCGCAGCTCGGGCAGCGCGCAGCGACCGAGTTCGGAAGGAAGAACCACTTGGTAGGAAGATGCTTACTCGGAAGCACACACTCCCCTCCAGGATGTTTCTTTTCGCACCGCAAACAAGTATCAGGCGTCCCTATGCACACTCGCCTCCCGTCCCTCTCCACGGTCAGTGTACCATCAAACAGGTTTCCAGCGACTACCAACTCCCCGTCCACCTCCTTAATATGACGGGGGATCCCCAGTCCCAGCCACCCATGTTCCAGCCACCAGTCCTTCCACCCCGCGATTGTCGAGTCCTTGAACAAGTCCTCCACTGCCGGCCGTTTCCAACTATACCTTTGGCAAGAAGTCCAATGACGTCTCTCCTCGCGTCCCTCACACCCGTCATGTCCGACCAGGCCGGTACCACTGCGAATCCTTGTCAACACATAGGAATCCATCCTTGTCAGCCCGCGAAGGTGTCTGGGGGCCCTGGGCCCACGAGCATAATACCCGTGGCCTTCATTAACATGCCAAGCCTCCCATTCCTCCTTCCTCAACTCACGGGCCAGCGCAGCGTGCCCTATACCAAAGCTGACCCCTTCCCACTGGAATGGCTGTAGCGGTAGGCACGTACTCTCCTTGGCCCTTCTGTCGACCAACTCGTTACCCTGAACGCCCATGTGCCCCGGAACCCAACCCAGGCGTGGACGCACAACCTCCAACAAAGGTGCCATGACCTTCCACATCTCAGCCGAGTCCCCCTCGGGCAACATATTCTCAATCAGAAGCAGGACGGGGACGCAGTCCAAAAACACATGTACCCCTCGTCCCTCACACATACCCTCGACCTCCCGCAGGGCACAGACCACGGCAAACAGCTCGCATTCGACGATGCTCCAGGATGGTGGCACTGAACACCCCCCTGTCCTAAGCGAGGCTCCCCGTTCGAACACAGCCCAAGCGATACCAGCGCCCTCGGCCATCTTGGATCCATCAGTGTACACCACCAGATCCGAGCCGCTACTGAGCTCTTTGACTTCCTCGGCATGCCTGAGGGCCGTGGTTTCCTTCCCTTTCCCGATCGTAACCGTGGGACGGTAGGAAAGCACTTTGTCCGAATGCTGTCGGTGGGCCACCATGCCTTCCTCCTTCCAGCCCAGCCTGACCTGCCCGAACCAGGGATGATTCTCGCAATACCGGTAATTGATGAACCGGCTGTAGCACCTCCGTTGTAGGTACCTGCCCTGTATAGCGACAGGCTTCACCCCATACTCGGCCAGCAAAATGTTGTTAGCTAGCTTCATTGGGGTCCGAAACACTGAGCGGAGGCAATCGTTGACGTGGACCTGAATCTGCTTCACATACGACGGGTAGTCGGTTACAAACTCAAGTCCGTAGTAGACGGTCGGAAGGTAGGCTGCCTGCACCAAACGGTAAGTCTCCCATGCTCCCAACCCCCCAACACTCCCAAACCTCCTCCCCAACGCCGCAATCCTCCTTCTCACCCCCAAGCCCCTATCCAACCAATACCGTACATGAGAAGAAAAGTTAAGAAATACATTAAACCTATATCCAAGAACCCGCAGGTCCTCAGACGGCAACACCATTTCTCCCAACAAATCCATTCCTTCCCACGCTCTATCACCAAACCCAATCCACTGCGTCTTCAACGCACTAAACCCCATCCCCCTGTCTCGCGCAACTCGGTCACAGTCGCGCAACAGTTCCCCAGCATGGTATCGGGCAGCATCAAAGGAGTCAGCTGCAACCATGATAACCCCGTCATCAACATAAGAGGCCACCAAATGCCGGACAGCAGGGGAGTTCCGCATCCGCGGCATGAAAATGTCAGCCACATAAGCGCCGAACAGAAAGGGGGAAAGTGGTGACCCCTGGGGGACCCCCTTGCTAACATGGTACACTCGGAAAACACGCCCATTGAACCGGAAGCGAATAGCCCGACAACCTGTCCATCTCCGAACCCATTGACACAGGTTGGGAGGGCACCCCCGGGCCACCAGGAAATCTGACAGGAGGTTGACGTCGATGTTGTCAAACCCTCCCTCTCTACCTCCATGGACCGGATCAGACGTTTGTACCTCTCATTGTGGCGAAGGAACTCTTGAACGACTGCCATGGCATCGTGGACACCCCGCCTCCTACAGGAGCCAAATTGTGTCTCACCGAGGTCCAGACAAGCGGCCAGCCGGAGTAACACCACCCTCTCCGCCACCTTAGCCGTGGTCAGGAGCAGGTGTATCATGCGCCAAGATTTGACAACATCATACCGCGGCTTGTCGAGCTTGGGTATGAGCACTACCTCGGCCCTATGCTAGTCCGGAACGTCATGTCGCAGCCCATAGTCAACGAGCCGTCGTAGTGTCGTGGCATCCCTCCTCTTCCAAAACCTTAGGAAGGGATATCCGATATCATCCTCGCCGAGGCCCGTGTTTGTGGGAGATCTTGCCAGCGCTGTTTCCATTTCTTGGGCACTGTCCATCTCAACCACGTTTTCTGTCCACCGGGCGGGATCACCAGGATCAAGCTGTTGTGCAATCAGGTCGCTTATCTCGGCGTGTGTGGTAGCCATGGATCCGTCGGACCGCACCATCGAGGGCAGCGTGCGCTTAGCTTCCAACTTTCTTGCCAGCCTGAAGATGTCGGGGTCCTTCCTTATCCCCAGCTTGGTCCTAATGTGGTCGAAACGAGCCCTCAACAGGCAAGCACGGTAGACACACCTTGCCAGCCTAAAGTCCTCCGTCTGCTCCGCCGTGCGCTTGGAGTATCTTTTCAGCCGTGCCACATCCAACCTCATCCTTTCCAACTCAGGTGTCCACTACTCACACCGACTTCTGCCAACGGAAGCCCGTGGGAGTGCGTCCACCACACTTCTCACTCCTCTCCACAACTGCTCATCATCCACCTCCTTCAGGGCGTCCAGCTCTTTTCCACCCTTTCCCCACACCGCCTTCTTCCAGGCAGGCCTCCTTCTCATAAGATTGTCAGGTAGGTCCACATGGAGCCGGATAGTCTGGGCGGCGTGTTCGCAGCCGACCACATCAAGGTATCTATGCTTTAGGTACGGCCGTCGGTACAAGCAGAGGTCTATCATCTATATATCGCGGAATGTCGGCCGGTCAGGCGGAGTCATGTTCAGCAACCGTGGTGCCATCCATTCCCGCAACCATCGTCCGCAATGTTCCTGCCTGGCCAGCTCCGCCCGTGGGTCCCAATCTCGATGTCTGGCATTGAAATCACCAAACGCGATATCCGGTTCCCCGACGTCCCCCAGCCCTGACTGATACTCAGCCCTAGTGTGTGTAGGTGGGATGTAGACGCCTGCGAGCACCCTCTTCTCACCCTTCTCCCAAATCCCAACCTTAGCACAAGCACCCCCATGCCCAACAACATCAAACAACCCGCACAGATGTGAGCGAATAAACACCTCCACGCCCGATCCAACGACAAAGGAAAACAAATCCCAACCATCAACCTCCACCGGCACATGCTGTCCCTCCGAATCAACCGGAGGTTCCAAAACAAAAAATAAATCAACAAAAGAAAACAAATCAAACGCCAGCGCCCGATTCCTGCCACTCCTCCCCACGTTTAATGCTATCGCCGTGATACGCATTAAAAGGGTGCCTCGACAGATCCGCTCGGGCCACAGGGGCCGAAGTCACTCAAAAAACCCTCAGAATCCGGGGCGAACCACATGGTATCGCCCCTCTTGGGAATGGGTTTCTTCTTCTTCAAGATACCGCGCTTGGGGGAGGGGGAAGGGGGGGGTCGTTCAGGCTCCTTACTCTTAGCCTTGGCGGACTTCTCCCGCGGAACTGTTAGGCGGAAGCCGACTCTAAATAATTGTCGAGCAGACCTGGGCCTGAATCTTTCGTAATAGACAGAGATTTGTCTAGGAAGGCTCGTTATCGTTCTTTTCGTTTATGACTACTAAGAACTCGCTTAATCGATAAGGGAAATAAAGCTTTATAAAGATTCTTAGGTAAAACAATGTTATATTGTTAAGGTCTCTTCTCCGTTGCTTGTTGATGTCTAAAAGCTTGGGAGGCACTTCGATATTTATATCTTGCGTCTGAGTGTTCGCGGACTACATCTAATCCTCCTATAACTAAGTATCTATCCAAGATTGTACGCTAACGTCTCGTGGTCTTGACAAGTGCGAACACTGTTTGACCCTGAATTCTCACACACCATCTTCGTTCTCATAAACTCTTTTCCGTCTAATCGTAGGATGCGTGATTATCCTCGAATGACCGGTCTTCGATTTATAGAGACGAGTAGACTCCTGTCTGAGACTTCAGTCGTCTTGACTATCGTCCCAGTAGTCTCTTCCGATTTCACATAGTGGCCAGCGTATGCGTCGGGTACCTATGCGTAATGCAGGCTGCATAGACGGTGTGCCAACACTCATAGTCTACCGCCTATTAGGTCTTCTGAGTCTGAGCAGCTTCCCCTCGGTCCGCCTCGCCTCAAAGAGAATCACCTCTCGAGGGATCCTGTCTCCAGGACCAACCAACATACAGCAGCCTTCAGATAGGTATTGGTGTCATATCTATCTCCTATGGCCTCCGGGGCTCTGTAGGAGTAGTTGCGGATTCTCGAACCGAAAACGTCCCGTTACTTTCGGCACATAGTTAGGATGCCTAACTTTGAAGCCTAATAACTCAATGCGCCTCCGACGGATTTTCTCCGTTCCACTTCTTAGAGGTACCCAGCGGTGCCCTCTTATATATCCTGCGAACAGCCTACGGTTGGACGGACGGCAGCGACGTATATCGTGTTATGAAGTGGGCTTCATTGAGGTGACATTATAGTCATGGGACGCAACTCTTCGAAATCTCACTAAGGACGTGCGGACCCCAGAGCGGGCCCCAGAGCGGGGCCGGAGGGGGGTGTTAGGCTCTCGATAAATGAGGGTCTGTGCGCAGTTACCCTACCGAGAGGTCTGTGCATTTTCTATATGCCTAACATGAGCTCCCTCCTACAAGGTTTCGTCTCGAACACCTTTCTTGGTTATCTCTATTTAACAAATTTCCTTTTAAGACCCGATGTGGTCAGGGTAAAAAACCTTCCGGCGTTTGCTTGTCCACCGTAGGAAAACCTTTTCCTCATCGTCTTACTTCTTCCTGTCCAGGCATCTCCGGGTTGTCGCGATGAAATTCTTCGACTACTTCTTCGGCATTTTCCATGCCTGTAGCGGGTTCCCAAGTATTTTCATCTTCTGCACAACCCTGCCATTTCACAAAATACCATAGCTCTCGTACCTGCCGGTAGCGATTGCTGATCCTTTTCCTATATGTCCGTATTTCGCTACGGACATTTTTCTCTATTTCCCATTGCAGGTCCCCTTCAACCTCTTCTGGCTCTCTGGGAGGTTGTCTGCGTTCTGGATGAATCGATTCTCGATATGGTTCAAGTAAGGACATGTGGAAGACCGGGTGAATATTCCATCGGTCGGAGATGTTTAGTCTAAACGCTCGGTCGCCTCTTTTTTCCAGTATTTGGAACGGCCCATAGAGTTTGGGTGCTAGCTTTTTCGACTTCCGTCTAGTGCGTATGTTTTTCGCATTTAGCATAACTTTGTCGCCAATTTTAAACTCAGGTTGCTTTTTGGCTTTCCGATCGTAGTATTTCGCCATTCCTTCCCGTGTCTTTTCAAGCGAGCTTTTCGCCTGTTCATGTATCGTCTTAATCCAGTTCGCGTATAGGGTAGCGCCGGGGTTTTGAACTTCACGTTCTTTCATCCACTCAGTTTGTGGGTGAAAACCATAGTTCGCGTAAAAGGGGGACATTCCGTGAGCGTTCGTTGCAGAGTTGTTATATGCATGTTCTGCTAGCGGCAGTAACTGATACCAGTCATCTTGGTCATAGTTAATAAAACTTCGGAGGTATCCTTCCAGCACTTGGTTGGTTCTCTCTGTCTGTCCATCCGTCTGTGGATGATATGCCGTCGACATTCGTCGTTTTATATCCAACGCCTTACACAATGATTCCCAAAACTCGCCAGCGAACTTAGAGTCCATATCCGAAATGATCTCCGTTGGTAAGCCGTGTAGCTTCCAAACCTCCCTTAAGAATGTGTTTGCGACATCCTTTGCCGTAGCCGTAGTCTGTAGTCCAAGAAAGTGTGCCATTTTTGTAAACCGGTCAACAACTACCATGATTTGTGTACAACCTTGTGATTCTGGTAGTTGGGTGATGAAATCTACTGATATCGACGACCATGCCGTGAATGGCGTCTGCAATGGTTGTAACAGTCCGTATTTCGCATGTCGGGGTGACTTGTTGTGTGGACATTCGTCACAGGACCGTACGTAGTCATTGACCCATTCGGCTAGCCCTTTCCAATAAAAATCTCTCATGATGATTTCTAGGGTTTTTTCTTGTCCGAAGTGTCCGGCTATCTTTGCGTCATGGCATCCCTCGGCTATCTTGGTGTACAATGCTTGGTTGTCTGGGACGAATAGACGATTCTTATAGTATAGAAGGTCGTCGATCAGTGTCCAGTTTTTAGGGAATTCTTTTCCTTCATTTCGGAGCTTTGACAAGTCCTTGCGTCGTCTCAGCCAGTCTCCATCCGATAGCGTCGCCTCAAGAAGTTGTTCAAGGAACTCGGGGTTAAACTTCTTCATTGTCTTTTGCTTTAGCATGGCCGTCGATATTAGTATTTTCTCTGGTACTTCTTGAATGTCGTACCAGGACAAATGTTCGGTTGCCGATGCTTCCAGCTGACATATGATGGGTTCTTGTTCCTTTATTATTAGACTTCTTGTAGCGATGTCGGTGCTTCCGAAACCTTGGGCTCCTCTTTCAGTCTCGTCTAGCTTATCGACCTCCATTAAATCAGATGTGTCGATTTTTTCCACTATGAGTTGAGCCATTCTGTCTCCTTCTCGGATTTGGCAATCAACATCCTTGTGATTATATAGCAAGACTTTGAGTTCTCCCATATAGTCGGCGTCTATTGTTCCTGCGCCGACCGAAATTCCGGAACGTACTGCTAGTCCACTACGAGCCGCTATTCTTCCATATGTTCCTGCTGGTAGGCTTATTGCTATTCCAGTATCGAGTAGCGCTTGTCCTCGTTTAGGGATGATGACGTCGTCTATGGCATAGAGGTCATGTCCGGCTGCCATTCTTGAACCTTTAGTGGGTAACCTCGCTTTGTGGTTCAAACGTCTTACTCGGATGTATTTGTCCGAGGTATTCGTCTCTGGCTTCACTGCCAGATCTTTCTCATCGCTCCAACCCAGTACTTCTTTTCCTAACCCTTCTTCTTTCTCCTCTTGTAGTGCTAACAGCATTACTTGGAAGTGTTCTGGCTTTAGAACTGTTTGCTCGCGATGCGTAGCTCCCTCCTCAGGACGGTACTCCGGCCGTCTACTCAGGGCGTCCGGCTTTCCGCCTTTTGTCCCTGGTCGGTAAACAATCTTAAAATTGTATTCTGCTAGCTTCTGAGCCCACCGGATTTGGCGTCCACTCCAAACTTTGGAAGTAAGGAAGTATTGTAGGTTTTGATGATCGGTGTAAACCGTTACAGGTTTTTCCGTGCCCACTAAGTATTGTCTCCATTCTTTGAACGCTTCTAGGATTGCAAGCAATTCCTTGTCATGGATTTCGTAGTTGCGTTCTGCCGAGTTCAACTTTCGTGAGTGGAAGGCAACAGGATGTAGCCTTTTTTCCACAAATTGTGACAAAACACAGCCTAAGGCAAAGTCGCTTGCATCCGTTTCTACCACCATTTCCCGGTCCGGGTAGAAATGTTGTAGGATGGGCGCAGTCGTAAAGCGATGCTTTAGCTCTTTGAACGCTGATTCTTGCTCAGCGCCCCAATGAAAATCCTTTGGATTTCCCTTTAGTGTCTCCGTTATAGGTTTACACACTCCGGAGAAACTTCGTATAAACCGTCGGTAAAAATTGGCAAATCCAATGAATATCTGGACTTCCTTTACCGACGCCGGCGATTTCCAACTTAATACGGAATCGACTTTCCTCGTGCTCATAGCCACTCCTTCGACAGATACCATATATCCCAGGAATTCTACTTCTTGGACATGAAAGACTGATTTTTTCAAGGATACAGCTAGTTGGTAGTCTGCGAGTCTTTGCAAGACTTGATCGACTAGCTCAACGTGGCTTTTCTCATCCTTTGAATATATCAAAATGTCATCCAAATAGCAGACCACTCCGTAGTCCAAAAATTCATGCAGGACTTGGTTCATCATATCTTGGAAGGTTGCCGGAGCATTAACGAGCCCGAAAGGCATCACCTTGTACTCGTAATGGCCGTATCGAGTTCGAAAAGCTGTCTTCCACTCGTTCCCTTTTTTAATTCTTATCAGATGATAGCCGTCTTTCAGATCAAGCTTTGTGAAAATTTTAGCCCCAGCTACCCGATCTCTGAGTTCGGACATCAGTGGCAGTGGGTGCTTGTTCAAAACCGTAATACGGTTGAGGTTTCGGTAGTCTACAACTAACCGAAGTTTGCCGTCGGGTTTCGGGACGAACAGCACTGGTGCGCCTGCGGGGGATTTGCTTCTTGTGATTTTTCCTTGATCCATCATCATTTTAAGGTATTCTCTCAATGCGGCAAGCTGTTTTTCTGACAAGGGGTAGATTGGACCCCAGGGCGCTTTCGCGTCGTCCTTTAGTTCGATTTCATGATCGAACGTCCTCCGGGGCACTAACCTTTCCGCTGTCTGTGGCAAGAATAGGTCCTTGTGTCGCCAATATTCTTGAGGTAGCGATCCCAAGACTATATCGTCGGGACTTTCACTAGCGCCAATTCTTCCAATATAGGCGGCGTTTTCGTCAAAGGCTACCGTCTCATCGTATTCGAACATGTCGGCTATTCCTTCGTCTTCTTCCACACATTTTTCGCAACATTTTGCGTCGAACGACCATCTTTTTGGGTCTTCAATGTGGGATATAGGATGTTCCTCATGCCACCAGCCGAATGGTATGATCATCCCGTATGATCCAAGTTCTGCTATTTCGCAGGTTATCTCAGACAGATGTCTATTTCTTCCTATTTCTAACCATAAGGGATGGGTGTAAAACTTCCCTCCGGAGACTGCTGCGGTCCCATCAAACCCATAAATTTTGACCGCGTCCGACCGTTGTGTGAACGGTAATCGGTGTTCCTGTACCAATCTTTGATTGATAACGAACACATTAGAGCCTGAGTCCAATAGGACTTTAATTCTTTGTCGCCTATGGTTTAAAAAGAGGTAGGCGTCTCCCTCAGGGCAGGAATATCTTTTAGGTAGAGACGCGTAAAGCTTGCGTCTTCGCGGCTGACCGCGATCTTCTTCTGGCTTTCGTTTTGGCATTATGTAACAAGGTGTTTGTTACCATGCCCGCACGGTTTCGACCATTGAGGTCTCCTCAGACAAACTGAAATGTTCTTGGTATATCGGGCAGCCCACTACTAGCGGTCTTTACCTCCTGCCGAGGAGTTCCCATACCTTCCACTTTTTCTACCTGTGGAACCAAACTTGGGGGTCTCTGCCATCGTCCAGATATCATGGGGACAAGAGCCGGGTGCGTAGGGCTGGTCGGCTGTCCCTTTGATAACCTTCCCGGGCTTATTATCCACCCTCGCTTAACCGTAGACAGTGTCCTCATTTTATCGGGTGCCCGTCCAGTACCAGCGCGGCACCTAAGAAGTAGTAGATAGAGGTGAGGTCTAGAGCTCTTGTACCTATCGGTCGAAGATGCGCCTCGTTCATCTCCCTATGTTCTTCATCTTAGCCCTACTGTCTCTCCCGTCGGTACCCTTGGTGCTGTCTGTTTCCTGTCTAGGTTTTGGTCCTTATCGGAGACCTTTCAGATTCCAGGTCACGTGCCTGACTACCCAAACAAGCATGTGTCCGGTGCATTGGGGCGAAACATATGTTATTACCTTGGGAAGCGTAGAGGCGCCGCCAATGTAGTGATTGCTCTTTATTAATCCTCTTGTCTTAGCAAGAGGGACGCGTGTACTCCCACTCAGGTCGTCCAGCATGGTTGCTTGCCTCGCTTCGGTCTCCTGTTTTGCCGTTGATTTCGATTCCTAGAGACCATGTGTCTACTAGACTACCCGAACACCGTCGTTGTCGGTACCTTTGTGAAGACTTATGTGATTTCTTCGTCTTCACCTAATTCCCACAACCGGCTGGTGGTTCTGACCTGTCCAGCTTGTGCGGGTTTTCGAGTAGGTCTTGGTGGTTTGGCGGACCTTGCTCGGTTAGGGCCCATTCGTAATGGTCTTCGGCTGACTGTTGCTGCCGATACTTGAATGTTCCCATAGCACGTCTTATATGTGTGGTTCTTTTTTCCACATCTCGTGCAGTTATTGTCCTTTTTTCTCGTATCAATGACGCTTTGCGAGATTCCTTGGTGTGCTTCTGACCAATTCGAGTGTGTGATCGGAGCACTTCCTCCTAATTTCTTAGTTGGCCGTTCCGACTTGTGATCTTCACGTTTCCTTTTTCGTGAGGGTCCTCCACCTCCTTTTATATAAGCCTTATCTCTTCGTGGCTTATTCGGCCTTTCATCTCTTGAGGATTTATCCTTTGTATCCTTAGAGGAGGTGTGTCGGGAACTGCCTTCTTTCAGTAACCTTTTTCGGTACTGAAGGTCTTCTTCTGCCCGGCCGGCTTCTATTACAACATCCTCCCATTCCTCGTCGGTATCGAACTTCTGGAAGGAGATACGGGTGAGAATGTCTTCGGGCAAGTTTCTTTCGACTGTCTCTCTCCATGATTCACCTGTCATATTGGCTTTGTTATTCAGGTTGTGCATGATTCGGAGGTAGGTTTGAATGTTGCCCTTGTATTTTACTTCCTTCATGTCCCGCAGGGCTTGTCGTCCTTCTTGTAGAGGCGCAAAGGCCTTTCCTATTTCGTACGAGAAGCGGGTCCATTTTCGAAAATTCCGATTTTGGGTTTCGCCCTGTAGCCCGTCCATCTTTCTCCGGTACCATATGGTGTATGGTGTTACTATCTTTCCCTTGGTACGGTTGAGGGCGTATATGACCCGTTCCCGGTCATCTCTCCAAATGTGAGGATTTCGGTCGAAGTAATCGATACATTGCTGAAGCCAAATGTGCACATCCTGGTGCTTTTCTCCTTCAAAAAGCGGTGGTGCCTCCGCTGGCCGTTTTGTGTTTACCACGAAGGCTTCCGCCAGGACATTTGCCAGGTCTGATTGTTCTGGGGTTAGACCCCTGCGGCGCCTTTCCGGCCCACCGACTCTTTTTCCTTCAGCGTCACGGTCGCTGTCGTCACCGTCGTCATCACTAGGGTACCCCCCTCCTTGTCCAGGTGGTGGAGTTGCGTCTGAGGTCCCTTCCCGACTAGATTGAGGTTTCTCAATTTGTTTTCCTTTTTCTTGCCTAGTCGGTCTGGAATAGTACTCATCATCATCTTCCACCGACTCCATCCTTACACGCTTGCTAGCTTCCGGTTTTTCCTTCGGAGTCTCTTTCTTTCTCGAGGAAACGAGAAGTTCTTGGACCGCTTCACCAATCTTTTTGAGTTCACTCTGTTGAGACGAGAGTGCCTCACGAGTCTTCTTTGCCTTGTTTTGAAAGAGCGCATCTCTTTCCTTGAAGGCACTATTTACCTTCCGGTCTCGGTCTTTCATTTCCTTTCTGATTTCTTCTACTGCTTGTTGTAGAAGAATGTCCCGTTCAAGCGTGGTCTGGTGTAACTGCGAGGTAACCCCTTCGTGATGTTCTTGTCTGGCAGCTTGTTGTGCCAGGTTTTCCGCGATTTCCCTTACTATTCTTTCTTGTAGAGACTTTACTTCGGTCTCTACTCCCTGACACTGCATCAACAGGACCCCTATATCCTGATTATGGAGTTCCTTTCCTTCGGCAATTTGTCTTTGAACTTCAAACAGCTGGAGCGCGTTTTCCTGTTGAGCTCCCGTGAGCTGGGCAAACGCTATGTTTGCAGAGTCGATAGAGGATGTAATGTCTCTCCGGACATCGCGTAATACCACTCCTACTCTTGCAGCTAGCCTTGCCAAGTCGGCTGCCTGATCCCTTGGCCACGGAGTAGATGAGCGGGACAAGCTGGGAACACTTGATGCCCGTGACCCGTCTTTTGGGGGACGCCTTATTCCCGGGGGGAGCGATGAAGGTTGGCTCGGTGCATTTTCTCCTTCGCTCCCGGTGTCCATCGCATCTTTATCTTTTAATTTCTTGGGAGGTTCTCTCCATGGTACCGGCGTTCCCGGACCTTCAGGGAACCACGATGACGATGGTTCTGTCATCTTTTCCTATAATGGGACTCGGTCTTAATGAGAGTTCGGGTGGTTCCCAAGCCTCCACGCCAAAGGTATAGTAGGTGTAAAACTACTATCAAAGGATCCCTCTTCACTGGTGTCCCAGTCGAGGAAAGGTTTCCAAACGAATTCTGGCCCGTACCAGGTTTCGTACAGCTTTTGAAATTGTTCCTCCGTAGGAACTAGAGTTGGGTCGGTATACCACGAGGGAGCTTCTTGTTCCAGAAATGGTATTTCTCGGAGCTCCGACAGATCGGGTAACACTGACCCAATAGTGGGGTAGTGTACCTTGGTTGGTGGTTCGAATATTGAATTGGTTCGGGAGAGTTCCTCAAGGGTGTCTAAACCGACCGTATCATCAATCGCAGGGTAGTGTACCGTATCATCAGTTGCAGGGTAGTATACCGTGCCTTCAACGGACTCGTCGTCTGCGTGACTCGAACTCATGCGCTTGCTTAGCGTAGAGTGGTGACCGACTTATTTCGTGAGCCTTGGTAACAAGGAGAGCTAACAATATAGTGTTAGGCGGAAGCCGACTCTAAATAATTGTCGAGCAGACCTGGGCCTGAATCTTTCGTAATAGACGGAGATTTGTCTAGGAAGGCTCGTTATCGTTCTTTTCGTTTATGACTACTAAGAACTCGCTTAATCGATAAGGGAAATAAAGCTTTATAAAGATTCGTAGGTAAAACAATGATATATTGTTAAGGTCTCTTCTCCGTTGCTTGTTGATGTCTAAAAGCTTGGGAGGCACTTCGATATTTATATCCCGCGTCTGAGTGTTCGCGGACTACATCTAATCCTCCTATAACTAAGTACCTTTCCAAGATTGTACGCTAACGTCTCGTGGTCTTGACAAGTGCGAACACTGTTTGACCCTGAATTCTCACACACCATCTTCGTTCTCATAAACTCTTTTCCGTCTAATCGTAGGATGCGTGATTATCCTCGAATGACCGGTCTTCGATTTATAGAGACGAGTAGACTTATATTTGAAACTTCAGTCGACTTGACTATCGTCCCAGTAGTCTCTTCCGATTTCACATAGTGGCCAGCGTATGCGTCGGGTACCTATGCATAATGCAGGCTGCATAGACGGTGTGCCAACACTCATAGTCTACCGCCTATTAGGTCTTCTGAGTCTGAGCAGCTTCCCCTCGGTCCGCCTCGCCTCAAAGAGAATCACCTCTCGAGGGATCCTGTCTCCAGGACCAACCAACATACAGCGGCCTTCAGATAGGTATTGGTGTCATATCTATCTCCTATGGCCTCTGGGGCTCTGTAGGAGTAGTTGCGGATTCTCGAACCGAAAACGTCCCGTTACTTTCGGCCCGAAGTTAGGATGCCTAACTTTGAAGCCTAATAACTCAATGCGCCTCCGACGGACTTTCTTCCGTTCCACTTCTTAGAGGTACCCAGAGGTGCCCTCTTATATATCCTGCGAACAGCTTCCGGTCGGACGGACGGCAGCGACGTATATGGTGTTATGAAGTGGGCTTCATTGAAGTGACATTATAGTCATGGGACGCAACTCTTCGAAATCTCGCTAAGGACGTGCGGGCCCCAGAACGGGGCCGGAGGGGGGTGTTAGGCTCCGATAAATGAGGGTCTGTGCGCAGTTACCCTACCGAGAGGTCTGTGCATTTTCTATATGCCTAACAGGAACATCCTCCTCTTCCTCATCACTACTCACCTCCACCACCCTGGGAGTTGGTGACCGTCCCCTGCTCCGGCGCTGTGGCCGTCTTCTCCTCTCAGGTCCCCTACTCGTAGTGTCAGGCACTTCGGATGACGAGGCTGTGGCAGTGGCCGCCGTCGTCACGGGTGGGGAGGATACAGGAGTCCTAGAGTCAGCTTTCAAGGCAGGACACCTCTCATACCCAGCAAAGTGATCGGTCCTATCGCACAACCAACACATCCTGCGGGTGTGCCCACACGCCTCTCCCACGCCTCCGGGGCACCCCAGAGCCTTACACATGTGTTCTCTGGACAGGTGCTCCCCGTAACAAAATCGACACCGGGAAGGAAGGGCACAGGTGGCCTGAAAGTGGCCCACCTGCAAGCACCTACCGCAAACCTTCGCCGTACGGTGTTCAGTAAACACCCTAATGTTCCGGGTTCCTCCCCGTAGGAATATCTTCCCAGCCTCCAAAGCAGCCTTGGCCGCCTCATTCTCCTCCACCACAAAACGAATACCGCAAGACACGGCATTGGCCTGTCTCATGGCGTGAATGGACCCCATAATGTCAGGGCGGGACACAGTGACTATGCCGGGATTCCCCAGCTCCAAGTCAGTGCGCAAGCCATCTGCGGCCTGCTCTCCAACCCATCCGTCAACCCTCCAGATGGAACCACCGCCTGTGTCGGAAAGGGGAACGCTCGTGACCATGATCTTTACCTTCTTCACATCCTTCTGGAATACGAATTCTGGGAGTGATAGCTCCTTCAACAGTGCCAGCCGGGCCTTGTCAAGACGGCCCCCAAGCTCGGCAGCAGAATGGGCCGCCAGGGTGAGGAAGATGCACCCAATCTCGTTCCGGATATGCCCAGCCCGAACGTAAGGGCTGATGCCCCTAATCTTTTGCGAGTTGGACAAGACGATGTTAATATGATTCTGGATGGCCTTGATTGTCACACCTTCTGACAGGGCCACTTCCTTGCGGGTGGCGAACCGCATTGTGATGTGCCTTCCCCTAGCATCTGGGGTAGGCGAGGACTGGGGTGGAGCCGGCTTTGGTGGTGGCCCCTGCTGACTGGCGCTGCGAGGAAGGCCGTTGCGAGGGATCATGTTAGGCACCACATTGTAGATCCTCCTGATGGCGCCTGGCCCCGACGAAAGGGTTTGCACCGCGGGTACTGGGGCGGCAGCAGCGGAGGGTGTATCCTGTCCGTCAGTAGTAGTCTTCCCCTGAGTCTTGGCCGGGGTCGCCGACGCCTCCTGGCCGGCCTGAGCCGCCATCTTTCTCCTTCTCCTGACAGCACCACTCAGGCGCCTGCCCCTCTTTCTCTCCCTCTTCTTTCCATCCTCCTTCTCCCCCTCATCGTCAAAGCTTACCCTCTTTCCCTCCGCAGCTTTTCCTACCTTCAGGACTACCCCCCCATCACTGGAAGAGCTGCCACTGCTGGCGCTGTGGGAGGAGGCCGCCGAGGCGGGCCGAACCGGAACCGTCTTTTCCTTTAGTGGGATAGCGGGCTTGGGCACGTATGCCATTTTCTTCACCATGTCCATGAAGGACGCCTTAGTAGCAGGGGCTGCCGGAGCATCACCCTGGCCCTTGGTAGGGACTTCAGTAGACCCCGCCGATGAGGAGCGGGGAATAGGAGTGGTCTCTGAGGACTCAGGAGTCACAGAGGGGGAACGCCGGTGGGGGGCCAACCTACCTTTCAGGGTGGCAATTTCCTCCTCCTGCCGGCCAACTATCTCTGTTAGGGTTCGGACCGCATTTTCCAAACGATGAAACCGACGCCCCACCCACATAATGGGGACCGTTTCCACAATTTCATCTTTCATCCAAATCCGGACATCCTCCACAGTGTCAGATTCCTCGGACCCGTCCGCGCTGGGAAGAGGCGACAGGAGGGGCTGGGTATTCCCGGACCGGATATCTTCAAGGCCTTCCAACATGGACCCCACAATACTGCCAGACCTGGGAGCGGGGGAGAGGGACTTACCAGCCGCCATCATCTCATCCACCTCGGCCATAATCAGATCCGCCCTAGCCATGGCCGCGTCAGCATCCTCTGGTTGAGTTTCCGGTAGCGGCACCTCCAGGGGAGTGCTTGTGCTGCGAGGGATGCCCAAGGATCCTTCCAAAATACCCCCAGGCGATGTGGGAGGTAGAGAATTACAGTCAGGAGGGGACGAGCCAGGGACGGGCGTGCCTGGAAGGCTGGGGGCGTGAATGCTATCGCCTAAACCGGTCGCTTCCGAGTTCCGTCCTTCCTCCAAGGCCATAGGAGTGTCCCAAACCATAACCTCCGCCGAGGGTACCACTTCCTGGGTGATTAGCAAAGGGGGGGATGAGGGGGGGGAGTCTTCAATAGTGGAAGGAACTAGCACAGGAGGGGCCAGGCACTTCCGGTGGGTGTCCAGGAGATGGGAAAATTCCTCATCCGGGACAATCTGTTTCTTCCGACCTTCTTCAACATCAATCGCCTTCATAAACCGGGGCTCAAAGAAGGGACTAGGGGCCGGGGTAGCGCACTTACGGGGGGAGGAGGAGCGGGCACGGCGTAGCGTTCCCTTTGCCGGGGGGGCATAGTCCTCGTCGGCAGGGTCGTCCAGCTTGAACTTCCCAGTAGTGTAGAGGGCTTTTTCTCCAGAAGACATCCCGGACAGGAAAGAGGGGGTGGAGGCAGTGGAGGCTCGCTTAGCGCGTTCCCGAGCCACTATCTTGTCAAACACTGCTCGATGGGCGGAAGGAGAGGTGGACCACGAGCTGGCCTCAACCGTGGTAGTGGTCGAGCCCTGCTTGGCCGGCGGGAGGAGGGACGACTCCGGGATGATAACCTGCGAGTCGGTGGGGGGAGAGGGGGTGGGCACGGTCGGTGTATACACCGAACCGTGATCGGAGTTAAACCGATTGAAGAGGCCCGTGGTAGAGGCGTTGTCCAAGCCACAGGTGGCTGGACAACCCTTCCCAAACAGGCAACCCTTCACAAAAGACTCCACCTCTTTCATGGTGACATGGGCAGTTGCAGCAACCGACCCCCTCACCAAGTCATCCAATGCCGTGTTCACCGCGTTGGGGCAGCCATGTTCATGGGCGAAGAATAGAAAACTGTAATCCCCGCCAGGCGCAGCGTACGACCGTGTAGTTGTAGGGATGAGGCCACGGGCAGCCTCGGAAACGGGCGCAAGAGACAAAGCGACGCGAGCCGTCTCAAGCGAGGTGGAGGGGTTGGAGTCGAACCGAACGGGGGACGACATCCGCGAGTTGGGGACAGAGTCCGAAGAGGAGGAGGAGGCAGACGAAGTCGCCATCCTCACTCAAGCCTGTGTCCAGAGACTACCGGGATCAACCACGGATATCTCCCTCTGGAACACCTTCTCAAGCGAGAACAACAAACTATCACCCAACCGCCCGACAAACGAAGATGGAAACGATGGATTGTATCGATGAAGTTATCGTGTGCGAGGCGAAATGCGTTGCGTGAGGTCGAAGCTCGCTACCGAGGCGGAGCGAAGATAGAAGTAAGGAAATTACTTAGAACATTCAATCTAATTTATTTAACCACGTACCGCCGACTCCGGCATACGACGTGCCCGGGGCTGGAGGACCCCCCGGTTAACGCGCCCCCAGTAACTACCACGAACTACCAACAATCCAAACCTCCGACCCCAAACCTCCAACATGCCCGCGCCATGCCCACAACACGAACACTAAGTACAAAGTCATCAACGGTAAAGAAAGTTCTCCCCAAAGCGACACCGTAGACCCTCTGGTATGGGCCCAACCAAGCCAAGTAGCCGAAGCCGCAAGACCTCCTCGCGTAGCCGAAGCCGAGCAAGGTACCAGTCCCCCAGGTTCCCCGTACAAAAAACAAAATTCCACTACCGTCATCTGAATATGACCCCGCAACCCGTCCTCCACAGTAGAAACCCACCCGGGCGCCCCCACTCAATGATCTCGGGACACCCCCAGCCGACCGCCACGGCCAAACACCCCCAAATATCCCACAAACAAAAGAAACACCCAAGACCCAAGCGCGAAGTCCCAAAGGAAAGCCGACTTACTGGACAAGGGCTCCCTAGCCGAGGGGGCCGGGACCGGCACGCATCTGGCGCGTCTTGCAACTAGCGCAATAACACCAGGGGGCACCATCCGGACGGCCAGTCAATCGCAGACTATTCTCCCCACAGGAAGGACACCCACGATGATACACCTCAGCCTCCGCCACCGACAAAGCAGACAAGCCGGGGTCCGTAGGAGCCGGGCGCGACCGAGTGCGCACCGGCGATGGCGATGACGTATCCGAACCGGGGACAAGTGGCACAGGTGAGGTCTGGTCTTCTTTGACCCGGCGCTTCTTGTTTCTCCTCCTCTTCCCATCCCCAGGTGCAGGTCTACGGTCGGGGGTGGACGGGCCACCCTCAACACCACCCACCACCACAGGGGGGGCGCCACCAGAGGCGCTTCCCCGACCAGCCACGGGCTCAGCCACAGAGGACTCAGGCACCTTCCCCCCCGAAGGGGGTGATACCACCGCAACCGGCGCCACCACAGAGCTAACCACCCCACCCACCAGAGAGAACGCCTCAGCCAACACACCCGACGAATCAGGTGGAGGCCCACCCACACCATCCCCCGAAGGGGGTGGTGGTAGGATAACCGCCGGCGTAACAACCCTCCGAGGGAGCTCCTCTGCCACGCCCTGAGAATTCTCAGGGTCCAGCCCATCCCCCACCGTAACAACCGTAGCAACCGAAGCGACCGAGGGAGTAGGCGACGAAGGAATAACCGTAGGAGCCTCGGTACCAGCCATCGTAGAAACCAAGCCCCTAGTGAAAGCGACCTGAGAGTCCAGGGCGGCCGACAAGGCAGCGTTCTCCTTCTCAGCGCGATGAAGCCGCCGAGAGAGGACAGAGATGTGATGCCGAAGGCGAGAGACTTCGGCCTCCAGGGCGAAGTTCTTCTCGACGGCACGAGACAAAACCACCGACGAACGCAAGGCGGACGCGGCGGAGGGGGGAGAGGCTCGCTTAGCCATAGCGACCGTAAGGAGGCGAGGCGAGAAGTGAGAAAAACCGTAGATAGGCGAGATGAAGACCCTGGGTTCTTCAAATGATCGTAGGAGGGGGGAAAGCAACTATCGTGATAGAAGCTTAAAGACTTGAAGCTATCGTGAGATAGGAATCCAGGGCTCTGATTGGCCTGACGACTGTAGATTCGCTACCGAGGCGGAGCGAAGATAGAAGTAAGGAAATTACTTAGAAAAAAGCGTGAAGAGCCTATCTTCCTCGGTCGTATCGACCTCCTTATATAGTACTCTTCCGCCAACCCTAACCCTGATGACTCACAAGTGTGAGCCTCGTAAAAAACCTTACCAAAGTCATATGACTCAAATGAGTCATACGCGCGAGACCCATGACTCAAAATTGAGTCATGTGCGAAACATAACAAATCGTAACATAAACAAGTCATATGACTCAAATGAGTCATACGCGCGAGACCCATGACTCTTAATCGAGTCATGTGCGAAACATAACAAATCATAACATAAACAAGTCATATGACTCAAGCAAGTCATATGCGCAAGACCGATTACTCATAATCGAGTCATGTGCGAAATCCTGAGCTACCTGTCACATCTGTGACAATAACTTGCTGGACTGTTATTAAACTGCAATATTATTCAACTTGAAGACTATTTCGCTAGCCTTTAGGTGGACTACTGTCCTGATTGCAATGAAGTATAGGTGGAAGATGATTGCGAAGGTGGTATTTGTAACTACTGTGACCTATCTTTCTTTGAATCACATTATTTTGTTAAGATTTCTACTTGTGTATGGTGTCTAAATGCCAATAATTGGATGCTAGCAGAGGACGATTTCTTTGAGCCTTATGAGGACTCTAATTTTCAGGACTATTAGGATTGATTTTGTTTAAATAGTTGTTTTGTTTTGGGGAATGTCACCAGCACAGGTACTCGATTATAGATTTTGTTCGAAGTATTGTTTTGATACTGTTATAGTTTCTTATATTTAGTTATTTTAAGATACAGCTATCAGGCTTAGCCCTTGAGGTAAGATTTAGGTTAGTGCTTGATGTGAGCACAAACTATACTATGATGAATGATATTAGTATTGATAGATCTTTTCCTTTAAAAAGGATGCTGAGGTACCCTTTCTTGTATTCTTCTTTCTCTTTGCTTTTCTCTTCAGTTTGTATTATTTGTATCTTTACAATACAAATATAGCTCCTCCATAGTCTGAGTCTTACTCCTGTTTCTTAGTCCTGATCTTCAGTCTCACACCATATTCTCCCAGCTTGGTACCATTTGGCTACCTCTCAATTCTACCATTCCCGTTACAGATACTTAGTTTGTTTTATGTTTTGTGTTAAGTATCACTTTGATACTTATCATGTTTGAAGTATCGTTTTAATACTTAATAGCTGGTTACCCTCCATTCGCTTTGCTCATTGTCAGGAAAACCAAGTGTTACGCAAAAGTAAGTGTTACGCTCCAGTTCTTTTTTCTTTTTCTTTCTTCTTTACCACAGAAGATTCCTCATTAACTAATCCAAAACTACTTGAACTCAAGTTTCTTAGGTAAAGCATAATCTTTCTTGTACTTCAATCAAACACCTCCTAGCCTTGCTACTTGTTCTTCCTTCTAGTAGTCATTATTCGTCATGTTTCAGCAAAACTGACAATCTTCTACCTCAAACACTAGTACTCCAACTCTCCCATCCTGTTCAGGCAACCATATGCTCTCTTCTAACCGATTCCTCTCCTACACACAACTATATGAGCACCAGTCCTCTACCATGGCAAATGCTACTTCTCAGCTAGGCCAATTTGTTACTTAGGGAAGTGTTATTCTAATAAATAAACTTTTTAGTACACCATCTAGGAACCTTAGCCAAATCACCATTCCTGATACCAGAAAGAGATTAGAGATGAAGGACTGTTTAGATAGAGCAATAGAGTAGCTCGAGGAGGAACCCAGTGAAAAGGCAAGTACCGCAGTAATTATCTTCCAAGTTCATCCAGTATCAATTCGAATGTGGCAATATTGTAAATGCAATCAGGAGAGAAACTCTCGAGGAACCTATAATAGCCATGAAGGGAATAATATCATTACCTTAACAGAAGTACAGTAGCTGGCAGTTTTCCGATTCTGTCTTGAGTAGTTAGAAGCTGGGTTAGGAGCAAGACCATCTATTATTTATACTGCTATTTGCTATGTACATCAGCAGGAAAAGCGCAATCCCCCATCCCTCGTATGGTTCCGACAATGGTTGAAGAAGAATCCTACTCTTCATAGCATCAAAAATAAGCCTATTGTTCATGTTTGTCTCACCACCCACAGTGAGGCTTATTTGAAGACCTTTTTTAATGAGTATCAAAATACTATTACCTAATATGGCATTCAGCGTGCTAAATATATCTACAATATGGATGAGTATGAAGTAAGAGTTGGCTGTCCTACTGGTACAGGTGATATCATTATTGTTCCAACAGAGGTAATGTTAGGAGTACCAGATTCTGATAGCCTATGAGTACCCTAGGTAGGGTAACTTTATCCGAGTTCAGGAATCTTAGTCTCCAACACCCCCCTCCGGCCGCCTAATGGGTCCCACACATTATCATACACATCAACCTTATTTGCGTCCTTTGACTATATGGTCACAGATTTGAAGGTGTCAGAATAATACCGTATACATCGCTGCCATTTTTCTGACCGAAAGCTGCTCACAGCATATGTACGAGGGGACCTCTGGCAAGACCTGAGAAGTAGAACAGAGTCAATCCATCAACTACTCGAGGAGTTACTAGGTTTCAGAGATATGACATCTTTGATATACTCCGTAAGTAACAGGACGTTTTTGCATAAGGTCATGATATGAATGCCAGAAGGTTCGGAACAAAGAACCAACGCATTCACACCCACCCTCCAATAACTAGAAAGAGTCTAGAGCTCCTGGAAACACGACCAGAGAAGCCAACGAGCTCCAAGGAGTGTTGCAACTATGATATAGGGTGTACCGCAGTTGCGGGAATTATGACCAACACAACACGAAGGTCCACCCCCTCTGCATAGAACAACCAGGAGTTGCAGACCAAGTAATTATGAGAGTTTTCAATGGAATGACTACTCCTCTACAAAAGAAGAGTCATCGGAACGAATTCCATTGGTTAGTTGTCGAGTTATCATAACCAGAAGTTATCGACTCTGGCATATATGCAAAGGCAACTTCGTATCAAGACTGATCCTATTGACAATGAAAAGGGACCATTGGAGCCAACATAGTTTGACTTGAGAACTCGGCTACAGGTTTAAAGACTCTGAGGATCGGAAAATTACTACTGGTAACAAGTATGTCTACGATATGAGAAAATAGTAATTACCGAAGAGGGTGCGATGGTTTTCAGTGTCTCCCGGTGTTCGCACCTTTAGAGAGTACTCGATGTTGCAAGTTAAATTTAAAGAGATACATGTTTTGTATGTTAGATAGATGTAGTCCGCGAACACTCAGATGCAGGATATAGATATCAAAGTGTCTCACAAGCTTTAGACATCATCAAGCAACAGAGAAGAGACCTTAACAATATAATATTGTTCTTACAATTCTATTCTACTTTTGCGCTCTAGTAGTTATAAACGAAATGAGTCGCTTTCTAGCCTTCCTAGACAAATCTCCGTCTATACAAATGAATCTCAATTGGCTTAGACAATCCTAAGTCTATACCAGTTATCTCCACTTAACTGTATATTGTTAGATCTCCTTGTTACCAAGGTTCAATACCTACCAGTCAACTATCATTCACATTACCTCCTCACCGTACGATATGGCAAGATACCAAGTGTCTGGTCCCTTATGCATACAACCATTGCCTCAGACAATGTAAATTGGTTAGCTCGACTCAGAGCAAATAATCCGCTGAAAAAGAAAATGTCGTAGCCTCCAAAACAGATCGGTCCTGGGGAACCAATTAATACATCTGGAGACAATAGTCCCAGTACCTTCGGTAATCCTACCTCTCTTCCTCCAGCTATTCAAGACTCAAGAAGAAAAGGAAGAACCCCTAGTATTGCTCCGTCTTCACGAGCAACATCTCCTCATTCCAGATATGCTACTGTTAGGAGTACCCGATTCCGATAGCCCAGGAGTACCCTAGGTAGGGTAACTTTACCCGAGTTCGAGAATCTTAGTCTCCAACACCCCCCGCCGGCCCCCTTATGGGGCCCGCGCGTCATCATACACATCAACCTTAGTTGAGTCCTGTGACTATATGGTCACAGAATTGAAGGTGTCAGAATAACACCGTATACGTCGCTGCCGTCCGTCCGACCGAAAGCTGTTCGCAGGATATACAAGCGGGGACCTCTGGCTAGACCTGGGAACAACGGCCGTCTCTGCTACACCTCCGGTGATTGAAATCTCAACACCAAGGAATTATCACCACTTTTCGTGTCTGGTCCTCCCCCTATGGGGGGGACTAGGCCATCATCTTTTATCTTTTTGCAACGGCAAAACTTCTCTCCTGCTTTCTCTCTTGAGGTCTACCCTCATGAGGCCCCTCCTTGCTCCCTCCTGGCGACCTCGTCGCTGGGTCTCTCTCCTTCCCCGCTTTTGCTTTAGCCTCGCTTAGCTTCAGCACGGTCGGGTTCCTCCTTTTTCCCTTCAACAGACGGCTGAGAATACGGTTTGCGGTACGCGATTCCTATGGATTCCTTCCCCTTTCCTCTGATCGGTTCGTGTCAGTCCCTCTACTGGGTCCGGGTCTTGTCCCGCTGGTGGGTACGGGTTAGTCCCATGGTCGGGGGATAGTGGTCGGTTTTCTCAACAGGCTATGGTCGATTTGGCCTCTCTCCTCCTCTCTGCCCTCTATGGTGGTTGTGTCTACTGTGGGCACCGGGGATTAATGGAGACCGCCTAGTTAAGACACGAACACGTTTCTGATAGTTGTTTCGGCATCTGGGTCTACCCCTCCCTCCTCCTCCCTCGGCTCGTTCGGCTGGTATCCTACTACCACCTCTTGGGCTAGCACCCTACTGCCCTGCCAGCTGGCACCTTACTGCCCCCCGGCTGGTACCCTACTACCACCTCTTCGGCTAGCACCCTACTGCTCCCCCAGCTGGCACCTTACTGCTACCTCTCTCAGGGGGGCCCCAGCCCTGGCTCCTCTCCCTCCGATAGGTATTGCACTGTCTCCAGTGGGTCGGGATCCATACTTGTCAAGTTTTCCCCCTCGGTGGGGGTCGCGCCATTATTCGGTGCACCTGGTCCTCTTGG